>CM077154.1:148119868-148708262 GCA_039583875.1 Platanthera guangdongensis
TTTTCATCAATATGATTTCAGATGGAATTTCTTCCAAAGAATTGGTCGTGCTTCGAGGGTTATGAGTCGTGGCTATGTTTGGTGCAAGAAATCCAGTCAATGATGAAGGAAATGATGAAAGAACCTCTGCCTGAGACTGGATCATTTCAAATCATCCTTCTTTGCTTCCCGATGAAGAGGCTTTGATGAAGGAGCCCATTTCTTTTCTTGTCGTAATAACCGCATGTCCTGTGTTGCTTGTTCAGTCGATTGTTGCAAGGCCAAACTGAGTTTCAACATTTTCGCCTCTAATCTTGAGAAATTTTGTGACTATTTTGTCTGCCTGGAATCGATCGTCTTCCATAGTTCTTGCTGTCCTGATTGGAGATCCTTTAAGCGGGTGGTTGATGGTGGATCGTCGCCGGCCATAGCGACGGGTGATCTAAACGAGAGCACCAATGTAACTCCTCAGGCTAAGAATTGCCGGCGAGGTTACGGAGCTAATCTATCATTAACTAAACAAAACTATTTTATTACTTCTCTTAATTATAATGTCCCTACAGTGTTATTTATACAGGTCGATAGTAATATGACCGTTACAACTAATTACACGTGGCTCTATTTTACGGGTCTATCTTAAGTACTTGGCTTGCTCCGCTGGCTTGATCTCGACCATTGATAGCTCTTTGTGCTTTTAGCTGTTACAATCTGCCTTCGGATTTCTCAGATTAAAAAACTCCAATATTTGTCAACTCAGGTTCTGTAGCTTTCCTTTCAATGATTACATAAAGAATTTTTATAGAAAGCAGCGAGGCCTGTTGGAAAAAATGGCGGTCCCCCACTCCTAAAACTTCGCGCCAAACAAATCCTTAAGGATCCGTTCGTTTCGTTACCAAACACTATACCGTCAAAGATGGAAAAGGCATCTAAGCATTCTGACATAACCCGAGAGGATTGAAAAATCATGTGATAGGACCTATAATAAGTAAAAATCAAACATTCACTATCAATTGTTATTGCAAAGAATTTTACAGAGAAGAGGAGGGTGACCGGCCACTGTTCACTGTTCACTGTTCACGAATGTCAGTACTTTTTTTGCTGTGGTGCGCGCTCTGGGAGCTTGGCTGACTTCTGCTTGCGCTTGAAAGCTAGAGTTGAAAGCTAGAGTTGTGTGTTCTGCGCGTCTTTGTGTGAAAGACTTTTCTCTTGTTGTTCATCGTGAAGTCTGGAGCAGAAAGAGTTTATGGTTGACTGGCGGGCGGTGAGTGCTAAGAGTGCTGCATGCAAAATGCTTGTTGTGGTGGGTGGCGTACGCACGGATTGGAACACTCGGGCGCACGAAGGTGGATGAAGACAGTCAAAGGCGGATGAAGATCATCGTGGATGAAACTCTGTAGCGCTGTAGCGCGTTCTAGAATAATCCCGCTACACTGCGGCTACAGGTTCACATGTTAATTTGCGGGATGGGGTATTATTGGATATATGTATAACGGCTATAATATTATAGCTATAGATAAGTAGTCGGATAATGTAAACAGCTGTACAGTTTTTAATATAAAATTAGTTTTCTCTCTCCTATTATTTTTCTCTCTCTTTCGTATAGTCTTCCTCTCCCACTCCTCAGGCTGGGCCATTCATGTTCAGTTCAATCACGCAGCCTAACATTTATAAAAGACGATGGGCAGATTATTTTTCGGGCAGGGCGGCTTATTTTTTGGGGGAGGCCAGGTATGTAGCGCTGTAGCGCGTTCTAGAATAATCCCGCTACACAGCAAGCTACAGGATCACATGTTGATTTGCTCGATGGGTACATGAATAACGGCTATAATATTAGAGCTATAAATAAGTATGCGGATGATGTAAACAGCTGTAAGGTTTTAAATATAGAATTAGTTCTCTCTCTCTCCTATCGTCTTCCCCTCTCTCTCTGCTCAGGCCGATGGTCATTCTTGTTCAGTTCAATAAAGCAGCCTAATAAACTCCTGAGCGCGTAGAAGGAGAAGCCATGAAGGAAAAAGGAGAGACTGGGAAGTTGTGTTATGAAATCGGATCAAGTTCGTGGTTGCGTAACGGACTTTAATCGAGCATATGCAGTAGTGCAAAATAAAATACGAAATGAGATTTCAAGAACACAAACAGACGACAATCAATTTACGTGGTTCGAAGAGAAGCTTCTACGTCCACGGGGAGAGCACCGGAGAAGATCTACTATAATCAGAGAATTTAGTACAGAGTTTACGCTAAAATCACAGAGATCAGAGACGCGCCAAGAGAAATCGGCCGATTTGGAACTGGAAGCCATCGCTGGCCGGGCGGTATCGCACGAATAGCGTCCGTCTTCTTCCGCGGAACCGCCTGCATCGCCGACCTCCAGAGATTCTCCGCCTAAGAACTCATTGCCGATCTGATGTTCCTCCTGGACTGATCACCGGAATTGTCGAAGGGTCTTCGATTTGCTTGCAGTCGAACCGCCAGGGAGGAAGAACCTTCGTACGCCGCCACTGCACCTCTTTTGGTCGGCCGGGTAAGGAATGAACTTCTCTCTTAATCTCTTATTCCTCTCTTTTATTTAGCCCTAGAATGATGAGGTTGTCAAAACGAGGCTCTGCCAAAATAGAAAAAGTATCTCTGAAATAATATTTTTCTCGTAATGATATTCTAAATATCGGACTCCTCCAAAATCAGGAATTACTGATGTCATGGATTGATGAGGTGTCACAATCCAACAATCTCCACCTTGACGCCTCAAATAACAAACTTCACCTGCAGCTTGGATCTTCTCCCTCCGACGTCCTACCCCCTCTCCCCGGGGTCATCACAATCAGCATGCGAGAATGCGAGTCAAGTCAAGGCAGTGCTTGAACTTGACTCTTGTCAGTGGCTTGCTCAGCATGTCCGCAACGTTGTCCTCCGTGGGAAACTTTAGTAACTGAATGTCTCCGCTCCCAACGAACTCTCTCAACTTATGGTAGCGCACATCAATGTGTTTTGTCCTGCCGTGATAGACCGGGTCTTCAGCCAGACAAATGGCACTCTGGTTGTCACAGTGCAGCTTCACCGTCTCCTGAGAAATCCTGAGTTCTTTGGCGAGACCTTTGAGCCAGATGGTCTCTTTTGCCGCTTCCACCGCAGCAATGTACTCCGCCTCTGTTGTAGATAGAGTCACGATGTCCTGAAGAGTGACATTCCAACTGATGGGGCCTCCACCTAGAAGGAAGATATACCTGAAAGTAGATCTCCTCCTATCGAGGTCGCCAGCATAGTCGGAATCGACGTAGCTCTTTGGAGCACTGTCATCCTTGCTCCTTTAGAAGACTAGACCAACATCTGGTGTTCCTTTCAAGTATCGCAGAATCCACTTAACTACTTCTCAATGTTGTCTGCCTGGATTCCCCATATATCTGCTGACAACGCTCACAACCTGAGCGATATCTGGTCTCGTACAAACCATCGCGTACATTAAGCATCCTGTCGCACTAGCGTACAGTACCCAGAGCATCTTTTGGCGTTCCTCTTCTGAGTCTGGACACTGCTGTAATGATAATCTGAACTGATGTCCCAACGGATTCGTGACTACTTTAAATTCCATCATACTAAACCTTTTCGGTGTAACACTTTCCCTGTAATGACCGTATAATATGGGTCCGGTCGGGGCCCCACAACATACAGTCGTCACAGCTTAAGCATTAAAAGATGACATAAGTCTACCCAACTCAGAACTCAGAAAAATCAGCGAACACAAACAACCAAAACTAGAAGTTATCCACCAAACCAGGAGTACCAAATTGGTCTTAGGGCCTTACACATCATAAGTCCAAGACTTAAGCAACATTAGACAATAGTAATGTGTGCATGCACTCCTAAGCTATCTCAGCATGCAAGTCGGATTACATTTCATGGAGCATATCATTCCATCAGTGTACAACCCCGTATCCGGTCGAGCGGGATCCTCCCCAAGTGGCGCGCTCGGGACATGCTATGAGCAGCAGTGTGGTACAACCCCGTTCGAAGACGTGCAGCCCCGTGCGTGTGTACGGAGGTTTTAAGTGCGTAGGCCTTCATAAATATATATATATATATATATATATATATATATATATATATATATATATATATATATATATATATATATATATATATATATATATATATATATATATATATATATATATATATATATATATACGTAACGCCCCGAAACTCAAAAGAGCAACGGGAATCCTTCGCGTGCCTCGTCTCCCTCATGGCTGCCGCGCACCCGGAATCCTTTTCTTACTCTCGATTGTAGGCCGGTTTCCAGCGATTCAAAAACGACGTTGCTGCAACCTCCCACTGTTCGTCTTTTCACTGCCCGAGGAGTCGCCTTATTGCTTGTGGAATCATCGTCTTTTCAGTAGCCGCAACTCTCCCGCTCGACGATTTGCTTTCCCGCTCGACGATTTGCTCTCTCAGGTCGACGATCTGGGCTCCCGTTGGACGATATACTCTCCCGCTCGATGCTTCGCTCTCTCTGGTCGACGATTTGCTTTTCCGCTCGACGATCTGCTCTTCTGCTCGACGATTCGCTCTCTCCGGTCGACGATTTGGGCTTCTGCTCGACGATTTGCTTTCCCGCTCGACGATTCGCTCTCTCTGGTCGACGATTTGGGCTCCCGCTCGACGATTTGCTTTCTCCAGTTGACGATTTGGGGAAGGAGTCGGGCTGGGGAATATTATAGCAGAGAGATTTGTTTATATATTAATTTAATTAAGTCTTATGTTATTAGTATTAATTAAGTTTAGCAAGACTTAATCCCGCTTAATTAACCTAACCGCTGGATTTAATTTGAACTGAAACGTCTCTTTGCACCGTCCGCGGCGGTTCACTTAAACCGGCGCCGGTTCACCGCCCAGTGCAATTCCGCCTAGGCAATCAACAAAAAGAAAATGACAACATCCATTTTACGATGTTGTGATAACTTGCTGAACCAGTTATATGGCGGTTCAGTTAGACCGATTCCCGGTCCAACTCCCAAGCATAATGACGCCTATCCAGGCAGAGCACGGAAAATGACAACTTCGCATTTACGCTATTGCAACACCCTGTTTCTCAAAAATGGCCGAATTTTTCCTAAAATTTCATGCTCATCCAACAACGTCTTTACATTCTAACCTTATAGCTACGAGAACTACTAAATTATGAAAACTGAAAATTTGAAAAAGAAACAAAAGGCAAAACATGCAAATAGATATTGTATATGAAGATGTAATAGGTTGCATCCCACCAAGCGCCTGATTTATGAGTCCCGACAGGACTTTGCTTGGTCAGACAAGCTCAACACGCGACACTACTCGGTCAATGTCGCCTCCCAAATATAACTTCAATCTCTCTCCATTTACCTTGAATTCGGTTCCATCACTTTCATTTAATATAGTCACAGCTCCATAGGGGTGCACGATTTTAACCCTGAACGGGCCCGATCAGCGTGACTTGAGCTTACCCGGGAACAATTTTAAGCGAGAATTGAATAAAAGAACAAGTTGTCCCGGCTCAAAGTGTTTCTCCTGCATCCGTCGATCATGCCAACGTTTCGTGCGCTCCTTGTAAATTCTTGAGTTTTCATGTGCTTGCATCTGAATCTCCTCTAGTTCATTTAATTATAAAAGCCTCTTCGTACCGGCATCTCGGAAATCGTAGTTTATTTTCTTAATAGCCCAGAATGCCTATTGTTCCATTTCTAGAGGAAGATGACAAGACTTTCCATAAACCATCCGGTACGGGGTTAGTCCAATAGGGGTTTTAAAGGCAGTACGATATGCCCATAATGCATCAGCAAGCTTTTGTGACCAGTCTTGATGGTTGACGCTCACTGTCTTTTTTAGAATTTTCTTAATCTCTCTATTGGAAACTTCCACTAACCCATTCGTCTGGGGATGATATGCTAATGCGAATTTATGAGTTATCCCAAATTTGTTTAGTAACGCGGTGAACTGATTATTGCAGAAATGACTTCCGCCATCACTAAGGATTGCCCTCGGGATTCCGAATCGACTGAATATATGGTGTCTTAAGAAGTTAAGGACTACCTTCGCGTCATTCCTGGGCGTCGCGATCGCTTCCACCCACTTAGATATGTAGTCCACAACCAATAATATGAATAGATTATCATTCGAGTTCACGAACGGTCCCATGAAATCTATACCTCATACGTCAAATAGTTCGACTTCCAGCATTATATTCATGGGCATCCCTTCGTTCTTATGTATATTCTCGCTTCGTTGGCATCTATCGCATTGCTTCACGAATACATTGGCATCCCTAAATAAATTAGGCCAATAGAATCCAGCCTCTAACACCTTCATTGTCGTCCTTGTTCCCTTAAAATGACCTCCGTAGGGAGAGCTATGGCATTTCTCTAATATCGCTCCCATCTCCTCCTCGGGTATGCATCTTCGTACAATTCCGTCAGCACCAACCTTGAACAACAAGGGATCATCCCACATGTAAGACCTTACTTGATGTAAAAATCACTTCTTTTGTTGGTAAGGTAGTTCAGGTGGCATAATGTTGCTTGCCAAATAATTTACAAAGTTCACATACCAAGGTGCTGAGCTTTCAGTTATGGCTAACAACCACTCATCGGGGAATTTCTCATTGATCTCAAGAGGTACCGGTTGGGTAGTGTTCTCAATCCTAGAAAGATGGTCTGCAACCGAATTTTCCGTTCCTTTCCTATCTCTGATCTCCACATCAAACTCTTGCAGTAGAAGTACCCACCGGATCAATCGAGGTTTTACGTCTCGTTTCTCCATAAGATAACGAATTGCAGCATGGTCAGTATATATTATAACCTTCGTGCATAGGAGATATGACCTAAACTTTTCAAACGCAAAAACTACTGCCAATAATTCTTTCTCCGTGGTAGTGTAGTTGACTTGGGCGTCAATGAGGGTTTTGCTAGCATAGGCTATTGTATGAAATATTTTCTCCCGCATTTGACCCAAAATAACTCCCACCGCATAGTCACTCGCATCGCACATCAAAACAAACGGCTCTTTCTAATTAGGTGTCACAACAATAGGTGTTGTAGTCAAACGTTGTTTAAGCTCATTGAACGCTTCTAAACACTCATTATTGAAATAAAACTTCACATCTTTTTCTAATAAACCAATCAATGGTTTTGCTATCTTTGCGAAGTTTTTGATAAATTGAAGATAGAAACCGGCGTGTCCTAAAAAGCTCCTCAACATTTTTACATTCGTGGGTGGAGGTAGCTGCTCTATTGCGTCTAATTTCGCCTTATCCACTCCTAGCCCTCTTCTAGATACATGATGTCCCAACACCATCCCTTCACGGACCATGAAGTGACATTTCTCCCAGTTCAATACTAAATTAGTCTCCACACACCGTGCTAGCACCTTATCTAAACAGATCAAGCAAGCATCAAAAGACTTCCCAAAGATGGAGAAGTCATCCATGTAGACCTCGATCCCATAATCTTCTGGGTCATCACCTTCTTCTAAAAGGTTCGCGATGAGCGCGATTACGCAGCGTTGGAAAGTAGCTGGTGCATTGCATAGGTCAAATGGAAGTATTCTAAATGCAAACGTCCCAAAGGGGCAAGTGAAGGTAGTCTTCTCTTGATCCTCTGGGTCTACCATAATCTGGTTGTACCCTGAGTAACCATCTAGAAAGCAGAAGAAGTCATTCCATGCCAGTCTATCCAAGACTTGATCGATGAAAGGAAGGGGGAAATGATCCTTCCTGGTCGCTTTGTTCAGTTTCCTGTAGTCTATACAAATCCGCCAACCAGTAACTGTTCTAGTAGATATTAACTCTCCCTTCTCATTCCTTACTACCGTCAGTCCTCCTTTCTTTGGGACACAATGCACTGGCGACACCCATGAGCTATCGAAAATAGGATAGATGACGTCTGCGTCTAGCCATTTTATAATTTCTTTCCTTACTACTTTCTTCATCGGTGGGCTTAGACGACGTTGGGGCTCAATAGATCCCTTGCACGACTCCTCTAAGCGGATCTTATGCATGCAGAGTGATGGGCTGATCCCTTTGATATCCGCTAGTGTCCAACCTATCGCCGACTTGTATCGTTTTAAAAGTTCAATAAGCTTCAGCAGTTGTTCCGGTTCTATTTTGGAGTTAACAATAACCGGTAAAGTCTCGTTCTCGCCTATGAACGCATACGAAAGATGCTCAGGAAGGGGTTTCAACTCGAGCAATGGTGGCTTTACAATGGAAGGTTTTACTGAGACGGATTTCTCAGGTATTTCTAATGGTTCAGGATTTTGGACCCAAGCAATCTGCCTCACAAATGCTTGTAAGCATTCTTGCATTTCTTCTTCCTCCTCAGATGAATCCTCCCCAGTCAATAAGTGAGTCAATAAAACTTCCCGTTCATTGGACAGTAGACGAGTCGATTCATAGTCATAAATGGACACGTGATTGACCACCTCCATGTTATCTTCCTCTTTATGGGGGAATTTCATTGCCTTAAGTAAGTTAAACGTTACTTGCTCGTCGTTTACCCTCATTGTCAATTCTTCCTTCTGCACATCAATCAACGTCCTACCCGTGGCTAGGAACGGTCTCCCTACAATGATTGGTACCTCTTTGTCCTCCTCCATATCTAATACCACAAAATCTGCTGGGAAAATAAACTTATTCACCTTTACTAACACATCCTCAACTATCCCCTTCGGAAATGCTAGGGTCCTATCGGCCAACTGCAGGGTTATGGAAGTCTTAGAGATTTCTCACAAACCTAGCTTTCTATAAATCGATAATGGCATTAAGTTTATGCTCGCCCCTAGATCACATAATGTATTGCCCTCAAATTTATATCCTATGGAACATGGAATAGTGAAACTCCCCGGATCTTTCAACTTGGGTGGGAGTCTTTTTTGGAGAATGGCGCTGCACTCTTGCGTGAGTGCTACCGTCTCATTCGTTCCAAATCTTTTCTTTTTCGATAGGATATCTTTCATGAATTTCACGTAGCTTGGCATCTGTTCCAACGCTTTCGCGAAAGGGATATTGATTTGCAATTTCTTGAATATCTCCATAAACTTCTGAAATTGATGGTCTAATTTACTTTTCCTTAATCGTTGAGGGAATGTGGTGGTGGATAGACTATCGCACTACTCTTCTTTGAATTTTCAACGGTTGGCCCACGTTCCTTTTCTCCTAACACCTCCACCCCTTCGCTAGCATTCTCTTCTTGTCTCAACTCCTTACTAGGCACCTCAGGTCTAGCCTCCTCCAACTCATTTCCTTCATTATTCATCCTAGGTTGATCTTTCTTCGGTGCTCCCACCAACTCCTTTCCTTAAAGTGACAGCCTTACAATGAGGATTTTCTCCCTTCGGGTTTGGAATGGTATCCGTTGGGAGTGTTCCTTGGGGTCTAAGACTCAATGCACTCACAATCTGCCCTAATTGCGTTTCAATTACCCGTAAGGAACCCTCTAAACTAGTGATGCGGGCATCACTCTTTTGGATTGATTCAACAATCATCTCTTCAGAATATTTTCTAGAAGCTCCTTGGTGATTATAGTTGTTATTATGAGGTGGATTCGAGTGTGGATTTGAATTAAAACCGGATGGGTGTGCCAAACCGGTGTTGTTCTTCCACGAGAAGTTTGGGTGATTACACACTTCAGGATTATAATGATTAGAAAATGTGTTTTTGTTATTATAATTATGATGATGAGGATGATTATACCTTGGTTGCCCTCCTATGTAATTAATCTCCTCATTATGACCAACAAGTTGTTCTACCGTAAGAGATGGGTTCATGAGAATCGAAGAGGCAACCATGCTATTGACCTGAGGGTGTGTTTGGGCTTGACTTAGGGTCAAGGCTGTACAACCTCGTATTCGCGAAGAGTGGGCCCAAAACTAGGTAAGCAAGTTTTTAAGCTTTTTGGGAGTTTTGCACTCCTAGGGGCCAATTTTTGGTGAACTTGAAAGATATACTAGTAGGGGGAGAAAATATTTCTCCCCCCAAGGCGCTCTTGGCAAGCCGCCGCAAGCCGCCCCAGGCCGCCAGGCCGCAAGCCGCCCAGGCCGCCAGGTCGCAGGCCGCCAGGCCGCAAGCCGCCTCAGGCCGCCAGGTCGCAGGCCGCCAGTATTTCGAACTCTTGGCGGCCTAGCGGGGCGAGACCGGCCGGGGGCCAGGATCTCGCCCCCGCCTCTTCTTGCTCGGCGGCCTAGCGGGGCGAGACCGGCCGGGGGCCAGGATCTCGCCCCCGCCTCTTCTTGCTCGGCGGCCTAGCGGGGCGAGACCGGCCTGGGGCCAGGGTCTCGCCCCCGCCTCTTCTGGCTCGGCGACTTAGCGGGGCGAGACCGGCCTGGGGCCAGGGTCTCGCCCCCGCCTCTTCTTGCTCGGCGACTTAGCGGGGCGAGACCGGCCTGGGGCCAGGGTCTCGCCCCCGCCTCTTCTGGCTCGGCGACTTAGCGGGGCGAGATCGGCCTGGGGCCAGGGTCTCGTCAGGATCTCGCCCCCGCCTCTTCTTGCTCGGCGGCTTAGCGGGGCGAGACCGGCCTGGGGCCAGGGTCTCGCCCCCGCCTCTTCTGGCTCGGCGACTTAGCGGGGCGAGACCGGCCTGGGGCCAGGGTCTCGCCCCCGCCTCTTCTTGCTCGGCGACTTAGCGGGGCGAGACCGGCCTGGGGCCAGGGTCTCGCCCCCGCCTCTTCTGGCTCGGCGACTTAGCGGGGCGAGATCGGCCTGGGGCCAGGGTCTCGCCCCCGCCTCTTCTTGCTCGGCGGCCTAGTGGGGCGAGACCGGCCGGGGGCCAGGGCCTCTACTTGCAGTTTTACCTTCTTGCCCTCGGGGAAAATTCCCCCTTTACCCCCCGGCGTGGCTGTTTTCTATTGGCCCAAGGCTTTTTGGGCGTGAGGGTTTTTTGGTCATTTTGGTCCAAGGGGTTTTGGAAAACTATAAATAGACCCCCTTGGGTGCCTTGGAGGGGATCTTGATCTTCTTCTTCTTGCTGGCTCCTCCCTTGGCTACTTCTTGGTAGAGTTGAGAGAGCTCCTCCAAGGCACCCTAGCTCGAGCATTGGCTAGGGAGGGGAAGTGCTCAGGTAGCCTTCCGGGTGTGAGGTGGGACCTCCGCGCTAGAGCCGAGGGTCTATTCCTAGCTTCTTGATCCTTTGGTCCGTGACGTTCTCTCGAGTGTAGTAGGTGTGAGGTCACCCCTTTTCAAGGGACCCCGAACTCCACAGAGACCAGGTTTATGGTTTCAACATTTTGGTGCGGTGAGCGTGGAGAGTGACCAGCACAGAAGATCTCGGGAGAGTGTCATGACGGAAGGTCAAGGAGGTAGTGATGATCTCGGCGAGCTCCCCACCCCAGGACCCTTTGTGGGGAGGCAAGAGTTCATGGCCTCCATCCAAGGCATCATGGAGATGTTGCGAAGCATTGCTCCTCAGGGTGGCAGCTCCACCCCGACCCCCCAGGAGTTAGCTCCCCTCTCGACGAGTCGACTCCCAGGGGTCTAGGCGAGATGACCCCAGCAGGGGGAGAAGGAAGTGTTCCAGGAAGAAGGCCCGGGAAGGAGAGGATGGGTGATGGGGTCGAGCGAGACCTCACCGGCCGGGAGCTGTTCTCCAGCCCGGCGAGTGCCAACCTTCAAGGCGAGCAGGTCGCGCGAGTGGAGGTGGCGAGACCACCCCTTAGGGGGTCACCCTTCAGCGATCTAATCATCTCAGCTCCCGTTCCCGAGGGGTTCAGAGAGCCAGACATGGCTTACTATTCTGGGAAGGATGACCCTGTTCAGCATCTGCAGTGGTTCGAGGATGCCGTCTCCATCAGGCCGATGACGGACGCCTTCAAGTGTCGCCTCTTTGCGATCACGTTGAAGGAGAAGGCAAGGGACTGGTTCCACCAACTCCCTCCAAGGTCAATCTACGGGTTCGAGGACTTGAGCCGAAGCTTCCAGCTCCGCTTCTCCACCTCCAAGAAGCGGAAGAGGAGTCCTGAGTCCATTTTCTTGATAAGGCAGGGGGCCGAGGAGTCGCTGGCCCGCTATGTTGACAGGTTCCAAGAGGAGATCCTGGAGGTCCAGGAGATGCCAGGGTATGCTCTCCAGATGGCCTTCACCGTTGGGCTGAAGGAAGGCTTCTTCAAGATGAGCCTGACCCGGAAGGCTCCCCTTTCCTTCGAGGAGCTGATGGAAAGGGCGGCAGAGGAGATAGCCATGGAAGCGTCCAACCCGGCGTTTGTCAAGAAATTGGCAAAACTGACAGAGACAGAGGCAAAGGAGCAAGGTGGCTCGAGGCCCCAGGAGGGAAGAAGGAGAGAGGAGCGGAGAGCTCAGGAGGGTCCAGAGCCAGGTTGGAGGCAGCAGGGAGGACCCATTCAGGGCCCGGGAAGGGGTTACGCCCATGATGGGGGAAACTTTCATGGGGGCCAAGGAAGGTTCAACTTCCAGAGGCAAGCCCCTAGGCAACTCCTACCCCCACCACAGCAAGCGATGGAAATTGGTCGAAGGGGGAGGAGGAACCGCACGGGAAGGAAAAGAGTCAGAGTAGAGTTACCCTTCTGTGAGCTCCACCAGGAGGAAGGCCACGCGACATCTACTTGCCCCGAATTTCTGGAGTTGAGAAGGACAAGAGCCCCAGCCCCGCAACCTCATCAGCCTCAACGAGCGCAAGACCCGGTGCGGATTGAAGAAGTCCGACCTGGGGCAGCAGAGGATAGATGTGAGGACAGGGTTGATGTGGGCACCCGGGGAAGGATCGGATGATTCACGAGGGAAGAGGGAGGTAAGAGAGAAGTGAATCATCTTTTTTGTAATGAACTTAGCTTGCGTTGTATTAGCTATGATTAATGGTAGAAACCACCGAAAAATATCTATGGTCCATGGAAAGTCCCTTAGCTCCGATGACGATTCCGCCGCCAGGCTCTCACTAGCTGGCAGGGCAGGTTGATCTCTCGTGGAGGCTAAGTCCCTTAGCTCCGAGATAGATTCCGCTGCCAGGCTCTCACTAGCTGGCAGGGCAGGTTGATCTCTCGTGGAGGCTAAGTCCATTAGCTCCGAGATGGATTCCGCTGCCAGGCTCTCACTAGCTGGCAGGGCAGGTTGATCTCTCGTGGAGGCTAAGTCTCTTAGCTCCGAGATAGATTCCGCTGTCAGGCTCTCACTAGCTGGCAGGGCAGGTTGATCTCTCGTGGAGGCTAAGTCCATTAGCTCCGAGATGGATTCCGCTGCCAGGCTCTCACTAGCTGGCAGGGCAGGTTGATCTCTCGTGGAGGCTAAGTCCCTTAGCTCCGAGATGGATTCCGCTACCAGGCTCTCACTAGCTGGCAGGGCAGGTTGATCTCTCGTGGAGGCTAAGTCCCTTAGCTCCGAGATGGATTCCGCTGTCAGGCTCTCATTAGCTGGCAGGGCAGGTTGATCTCTCGTGGAGGCTAAGCCCCTTAGCTCCGAGATGGATTTCGCTGCCAGGCTCTCACTAGCTGGCAGGGCAGGTTGATCTCTCGTGGAGGCTAAGTCCATTAGCTCCGAGATGGATTCCGCTGTCAGGCTCTCACTAGCTGGCAGGGCAGGTTGATCTCTCGTGGAGGCTAAGTCCCTTAGCTCCGAGATGGATTCCGCTGCCAGGCTCCCATTAGCTGGCAGGGCAGGTTGATCTCTCGTGGAGGCTAAGCCCCTTAGCTCCGAGATGGATTCCGCTGTCAGGCTCTCACTAGCTGGCAGGGCAGGTTGATCTCTCGTGGAGGCTAAGTCCATTAGCTCCGAGATGGATTCCGCTGCCAGGCTCTCACTAGCTGGCAGGGCAGGTTGATCTCTCGTGGAGGCTAAGTCCCTTAGCTCCGAGATGGATTCCGCTGTCAGGCTCTCACTAGCTGGCAGGGCAGGTTGATCTCTCGTAGAGGCTAAGCTCCATTAGCTCTGAGATGGATTCCGCTGCCAGGCTCTCACTAGCTGGCAGGGCAGGTTGATATCTCGTGGAGGCTAAGTCCCTTAGCTCCGAGATGGATTCCGCTGTCAGGCTCTCACTAGCTGGCAGGGCAGGTTGATCTCTCGTGGAGGCTAAGCCCCTTAGCTCCAAGATGGATTCCGCTGCCAGGCTCTCACTAGCTGGCAGGGCAGGTTGATCTCTCGTGGAGGCTAAGCCCCTTAGCTCCGAGATGGATTCCGCTGCCAGGCTCTCACTAGCTGGCAGGGCAGGTTGATCTCTCGTGGAGGCTAAGCCCCTTAGCTCCGAGATGGATTCCGCTGTCAGGCTCTCACTAGCTGGCAGGGCAGGTTGATCTCTCGTGGTAGCCCAAGTCCTTAGCTCCGATGACGATTCCGCCGCCAGGCTCCCACTAGCTGGCAGGGCAAGTTGATCTCTCGTGGAGGCTAAGTCCCTTAGCTCCGAGATGGATTCCGCTGCCAGGCTCCCATTAGCTGGCAGGGCAGGTTGATCTCTCGTGGAGGCTAAGCCCCTTAGCTCCGAGATGGATTCCGCTGCCAGGCTCTCACTAGCTGGCAGGGCAGGTTGATCTCTCGTGGAGGCTAAGTCCATTAGCTCCGAGATGGATTCCGCTGCCAGGCTCTCACTAGCTGGCAGGGCAGGTTGATCTCTCGTGGAGGCTAAGTCCCTTAGCTCCGAGATGGATTCCGCTGTCAGGCTCCCATTAGCTGGCAGGGCAGGTTGATCTCTCGTGGAGGCTAAGCCCCTTAGCTCCAAGATGGATTCCGCTGCCAGGCTCTCACTAGCTGGCAGGGCAGGTTGATCTCTCGTGGAGGCTAAGCCCCTTAGCTCCGAGATGGATTCCGCTGCCAGGCTCTCACTAGCTGGCAGGGCAGGTTGATCTCTCGTGGAGGCTAAGCCCCTTAGCTCCGAGATGGATTCCGCTGCCAGGCTCTCACTAGCTGGCAGGGCAGGTTGATCTCTCGTGGTAGCCCAAGTCCATTAGCTCCGAGATGGATTCCGCTGCCAGGCTCTCACTAGCTGGCAGGGCAGGTTGATCTCTCGTGGAGGCTAAGTCCCTTAGCTCCGAGATGGATTCCGCTGCCAGGCTCCCATTAGCTGGCAGGGCAGGTTGATCTCTCGTGGAGGCTAAGCCCCTTAGCTCCGAGATGGATTCCGCTGCCAGGCTCTCACTAGCTGGCAGGGCAGGTTGATCTCTCGTGGAGGCTAAGTCCATTAGCTCCGAGATGGATTCCGCTGCCAGGCTCTCACTAGCTGGCAGGGCAGGTTGATCTCTCGTGGAGGCTAAGTCCCTTAGCTCCGAGATGGATTCCGCTGTCAGGCTCTCACTAGCTGGCAGGGCAGGTTGATCTCTCGTGGAGGCTAAGCCCCTTAGCTCCAAGATGGATTCCGATGCCAGGCTCTCACTAGCTGGCAGGGCAGGTTGATCTCTCGTGGAGGCTAAGCCCCTTAGCTCCGAGATGGATTCCGCTGCCAGGCTCTCACTAGCTGGCAGGGCAGGTTGATCTCTCGTGGAGGCTAAGCCCCTTAGCTCCGAGATGGATTCCGCTGCCAGGCTCTCACTAGCTGGCAGGGCAGGTTGATCTCTCGTGGTAGCCCAAGTCCTTAGCTCCGATGACGATTCCGCCGCCAGGCTCCCACTAGCTGGTAGGGCAAGTTGATCTCTCGTGGAGGCTAAGTGTTTTCACCCAGAGGAGGTCTCGCCACCCAGGCTCCCATAGCTGGCATGGCAGGTTGACCCCGAGGGGAAGTTACACTCCGCGAATACGTTGGGTTGGATGTTTCTTTCCGAGCTTGTGCCAACCTCGAAAAGAGCGGGGATTGTGTACAACCTCGTATTCGCGAAGAGTGGGCCCAAAACTAGGTAAACAAGTTTTTAAGCTTTTTGGGAGTTTTGCACTCCTAGGGGCCAATTTTTGGTGAACTTGAAAGATATACTAGTAGGGGGAGAAAATATTTCTCCCCCCAAGGCGCTCTTGGCAAGCCGCCGCAAGCCGCCCCAGGCCGCCAGGCCGCAAGCCGCCCAGGCCGCCAGGTCGCAGGCCGCCAGGCCGCAAGCCGCCTCAGGCCGCCAGGTCGCAGGCCTCCAGTATTTCGAACTCTTGGCGGCCTAGCGGGGCGAGACCGGCCGGGGGCCAGGATCTCGCCCCCGCCTCTTCTTGCTCGGCGGCCTAGCGGGGCGAGACCGGCCGGGGGCCAGGATCTCGCCCCCGCCTCTTCTTGCTCGGCGGCCTAGCGGGGCGAGACCGGCCTGGGGCCAGGGTCTCGCCCCCGCCTCTTCTGGCTCGGCGACTTAGCGGGGCGAGACCGGCCTGGGGCCAGGGTCTCGCCCCCGCCTCTTCTTGCTCGGCGACTTAGCGGGGCGAGACCGGCCTGGGGCCAGGGTCTCGCCCCCGCCTCTTCTGGCTCGGCGACTTAGCGGGGCGAGATCGGCCTGGGGCCAGGGTCTCGTCAGGATCTCGCCCCCGCCTCTTCTTGCTCGGCGGCTTAGCGGGGCGAGACCGGCCTGGGGCCAGGGTCTCGCCCCCGCCTCTTCTGGCTCGGCGACTTAGCGGGGCGAGACCGGCCTGGGGCCAGGGTCTCGCCCCCGCCTCTTCTTGCTCGGCGACTTAGCGGGGCGAGACCGGCCTGGGGCCAGGGTCTCGCCCCCGCCTCTTCTGGCTCGGCGACTTAGCGGGGCGAGATCGGCCTGGGGCCAGGGTCTCGCCCCCGCCTCTTCTTGCTCGGCGGCCTAGTGGGGCGAGACCGGCCGGGGGCCAGGGCCTCTACTTGCAGTTTTACCTTCTTGCCCTCGGGGAAAATTCCCCCTTTACCCCCGGCGTGGCTGTTTTCTATTGGCCCAAGGCTTTTTGGGCGTGAGGGTTTTTTGGTCATTTTGGTCCAAGGGGTTTTGGAAAACTATAAATAGACCCCCTTGGGTGCCTTGGAGGGGATCTTGATCTTCTTCTTCTTGCTGGCTCCTCCCTTGGCTACTTCTTGGTAGAGTTGAGAGAGCTCCTCCAAGGCACCCTAGCTCGAGCATTGGCTAGGGAGGGGAAGTGCTCAGGTAGCCTTCCGGGTGTGAGGTGGGACCTCCGCGCTAGAGCCGAGGGTCTATTCCTAGCTTCTTGATCCTTTGGTCCGTGACGTTCTCTCGAGTGTAGTAGGTGTGAGGTCACCCCTTTTCAAGGGACCCCGAACTCCACAGAGACCAGGTTTATGGTTTCAACAAAGGCATCTAATTTCTTGTTCATAAAGTTGAACTGTGCCGACATTTGTACGGCGAACGAGGTCAACTGATCTACTTGGTAAAGACCACCTACCGAAGAAGAAGGGGTCTGTCGGTCGAACGACTGATAGTTATTTGAAGATAAATCTTCTAGGATAGCGTATGCGTCCTCGGGGTACTTGTTCATGAGGGAACCTCCTGCAACTCCATCTACCTGGATCATCGTAGATGTCTGGAGGCCATTATAAAATGTTCACACTTGTTGGTGCATCTGCAAACCGTGGTGAGTACACTTTTGTAGGAGTTCTTTGAACCGCTCCCATGCGTCATACAACGTTTCCCCATTCCCTTGCATAAATGTATTACTGTCTCGCATTAGTTTCGCTGTTTTTGCAGGTGAGAAGTACTTGGCTAAGAATAAGTCAACCACTTGCATCCAAGTGGTGAGACCGTGTTGGGAATCAAGCCACTCCTTCGCTCTACATGACAGAGAGAATGGAAATAGACGGAGTTTAATCGCTTCATCCGACGCTCCATTAATCTTGAATGTGTCGCACACATCCATGAAAGTTCGTAAATGGGAGTTTGGGTCCTCATGATTCAGTCCACTGAATTGCTTCTGCACTAGGTTCATGACCATGGAGTCAATTTTGAAGTTATTGGCTTCAATGGCAGGCTTGATAATGTTATATTGCAGTCCACCCCTATAAGGCATATTGTACTCGCGATAGGTTCGCCTAACTTCAGCAGGTTGTCCATTCTGTTCTACCTGACCCTCTTGACTTAAGCCTTCCTGGTCAACTTCATTAGGAGCGTTTTGATTATTATGATTCATTGTTATTATGTTATCACTTCCTAATCGAAACGTTCTCCTATTCTGTCTATACGTCCGTTCGATCTCTAGGTTTAAAGGTAGTAATTCAGGTGATCGATATCTGGACATAAAATAAGCACACCAACAATTGATAATTGACAAAAGACGAACAAGCAAAACAATCACAAAACACAACATGAATAATACTAAAAATAAAGAAAAACAAAACTTGATCTCTAATTACTAGGGATTCACTAATATTGCAAAATAAAACACTAAACTTTTTGTACCTCCCTGGCAACGGCGTCAAAAACTTGATACGCCTGAAATGGTTTACGTATTTAAACGCAAGTGCACGCGACATATCAAGTAATAAAAAGTGAGTAAGAATCGTTTCCACAGAGAGGTGATTGGTTCAGTGATTGCAAATACTAGTTAGGTCTTTTCCTTAAATCCAAGTAAAATGATATAGGTGATTTTCTTGAATTACTAAAGGTAAGAATGCAAACTTCTAAATGAAACTACTATGAATCTTAGGAAAAATACTTTTCTTATCAGGGGAGAGATATAATCTTATATTATGATTTCCTAGGTTTAGTACGATGAATAAGTGAATGAGCCGTTGTGAAAATGCGTGGTGAGCGTGCCTTGCAACGATCTTAAAATAGAGAACCGTATCTCTCGATATCGGCAATCCCTAGTTCTATATTTCCCCTCGGGTGAAATAAGAACCGCTCAAAGAACAAAGACCTAAGTTGCTAACACCAAGAGAAAGTCTCCGTCTCTCTTCAAATGTTATATCAAAATTATGATATACTACCGCAACTTTTCTCTCGATTTATGAAGCGTAGCATAAGAGTGAAACATTGGCCAAACATTTCAGAAATAAAGATCATAAGATTGATAAAGAACATTCACCAAGTATTCTCAACAAAATAAACTAGAAAATATCCATCATACACAACCTAGTATTCTCATAATACAAGATTAAGGAAGAATTACTTCATGGCGTTGGAGAAATCACGCAAAATATTGAAGTAGATCTTACAAAACATAGTGGTTCACGCTTATTCGCTGCAGGAATCTCTTCCTAGAGTCGCTTCTTTGATCCGCACGAAGATCTCCTTCTTCTTCCTCTCGCCATCGCTCTCCAATGGAGGTTTTCCTCCTTAGATCCGAATAATAATAATTGAATTCTTCCATTTGGTCAGTTTTTTGCATTAAAACGTCCATCTTCCTGAAGAGACGCATCCTTCCATAATTAAAAATGGCGGCAATTCAAATTTAAAATTTTGAATTTCGGACATACAAATGTTGCAGTTTCAGAATTGGATGTTGCAGTAACTGGTCTAGGCCGAAAATAATAATTCTGCATTACACTTCCAAGTTGATTTCTTCGACGAATCTTGCATAAAAATCATGGAATAAGACCAACTTAGTACCATAATCATTAAAACAATAATTAATAATATTTTATTACCATTTAGGCTCCTTATTACAAATTATGAAGTAGAAATATTAGGCAAAGATAACTTCATTTGAGAAGTTATCACTCTCAGAGGAAAGCTAGGAAAGACCAGTGGAGGAACGAGGCAAGATTCGTGGTGAAGGGGTTCGTGCAGAGAAAGGGTCTTGGCTAAGATAAAATCTTCGCAGCCGTGGAGAAGATGAGCAGAGTGTCATCTCAGAAGTGCCCAGGCACCGCAAGGGGAGCCATCTGGCTCAGGAGTCCTACCAAGGAACTCAGGTTTACTCAGAAGAAGGTGGAGCTGCACAGTGCTAGCTGTCTTGCAAAAGGCACGGTATATCGTGCAAGGATAAAGCACATCGGAGTGCGCCACCAGGAGTCGAGGGAGTTCGCTGGAGGTGGAGGCGTGAAGTTGCGGAAGATCTCTACGGAGGATATCGGTGCGAACATGCAGACGAAATCCGTGACAGGAGTCAAGTTCAAGAACAGTCTTGACTTGACTCATTCTGATGCATGTTGATCGAGGAGGACCCCAGGGAGAGGGGGCTTATAGTCGCCAGTAGGGGAGATCCAGGTTGGAGGTACAGATATGTTTGTTAGGTTTTGAGGTAGAGTTCGTTTGTGGCGTGAGGCGTCAAGGTGGAGTTTGTTGAGATTATGACACCTCATCGCCAATCTCGGACCGTCAGGATCGCGCCACGTCATCGATCCTAGGGAGGTTTATTTGCCTAGTTTGTCCTAATCCTGATTAGGAAGTGGTTTAGTGAGGGGGCTGATTTTTTGGGGGAGTCCTAAACATGGAAATGCTTTATGAGGGGATATAATCTAGGGAGCTTTTGGAGCCAATCTCGGACCGTCATAATCCTTTTTCACACTCAGATCCTGGAACAGCTTTTGGAGCCACACAGCTTCACTTGCCGCACTGTATGCTGCCACATATTCAGCTTCAGCTGATGATAATGCCACAATTTTTTGTTTCCGAGAGGACCAGGAAATAACCTTGCTTCCTAACATGAAAACATATCCACTCGTGCTTCGTTTATCATCCACATCTCCTCCCCAGTCACTGTCAGTATACCCAATGAGAGCAGGATCATTTTCTTTCTTGTATGTTAACCCAAACTGCTTTGTGCCTTTTAAATATCATAGAACTCTCTTTGCTGTAATGAGATGTTCAGAGCTGGGATGAGTCATGAAACGAGATAAGATGCTGACAACATTTTCAATGTCAGGCCTGGTGTTAGTGAGATAGATCAGTGAGCCGACTAAACTTCTGTAATCTCCAATGGAAACTGGTTTTGCTTGGTCTTCTTTCCTCAACCGAGTGCCAGTGGTCATTGGAGTAGATACAGGATTGCAGTCTGCCATCTTATATTTCTCCAGGAGCTTCTCAATGTATCTTTCTTGGTTAAGAAAAATCCTTTCTGAGCTTTGCTTAATCTGCAGGCCTAGAAAGTATCTCATTTCTCCAAGATCACTTATTCCATACTCCTTTTGCATTATTTCTTTGAAGTGCTGAACCATTTCAGGTGTTGATCCTATGAAGATGAGATCATCCATATAGAGGCATAGAAAGAGGAAATGGTTGTTCTCAAATTTCTTTGTATAAAGTGAGGGCTCATTAAGGCTTCTGATGTACCCATTCATGGTAAGAAAACTGTCAATCTTGTGATTTCATGCTCTGGGTGCTTGTTTTAAGCCGTATAAGGCCTTCTTTAGACGGTAGTCCTTCTCCTCTTCTCCTGGTTTGACAAAACCCTCAGGCTGGCAGACATAAACGACCTCCTCTATTTCCCCATTTAAGAAAACGGACTTAACGTCAAGATGGTGGATGGGCAGATTTACCTGAGCAGCAACAACAATTAGGGCTCGTATACTTCCCATTATAACCACTGGAGCAAAAGTTTCAGTGAAATCAATGCCCTCTCTTTGAGTATAACCCTTAGCCACAATCCTGGCCTTATACTTGGTGACTTCTCCTTCTTCATTGTACTTGACTTTATAGACCCACTTGAGCCCAATGATATTTTTATTTTTCAGGTTTATGGACAAGTTCCCATGTCATGTTCTTCTCAATAACTTCTATTTCTTCTTCCATAGCTTTACACCATATGGGATTATTAGCAGTTGCTTTAAAGGTTTCAGGTTCCTTTTGATGAGGACTCTTTCACTTCTTAAGTAGATATATTTTATAGACCTTACCTTCTTGGCAGATGATGAGTCACTTTCAGAAATATATTCAGGAATGGGGATATTGACTGGATGCTCAGTTGGAGTGGATGGCTGATTTTCAAACTCAGTAACCCCAATAGATGGCTGTGGTAGGGTAGTCTGATCCCAGTTCTTTTCAGTTGGAATGGATGGCTGATCTTCAAGTTTAGTAACCTCAACTGTGAGCTGAGGTCGAGTGTTCTGATCCCAGTCCCATGGAGTCTTCTCATCAAAGATGATATCTCTGGAAATTTGAAGCTTTTGTGTAGTGGGGTTGTAGAATCTATAGCCCTTGGAGTGTTGGATGTAACCCCAAAACACACCATTTTCAGCTTTTGTATCAAGTTTCTTTCTTCCTTCTTTTGGTATGTGTCGATATGCAATGCACCCGAAAGTTCTGAGGTGTGATACAGATGGCTTCCTCTTGTGCCAAGCCTCATATGGAGTCATGTTTTCCAGGCTTCTGGTTGGAGATCTGTTAAGGACATACACAGCCGTGTGAGCAGCTTCTCCCCAGAACTCTGATGGCACTTTGTGATGTATAAGCATAGCTCTAACCCTCTCTATGATGGTTCTGTTTCTTCTTTCAACAACACCATTCTGCTCTGGGGTTCGAGGACAGGTAAGCTCTCTATGTATACCCTGCTGTTGACAGTAGGTATTGAACTCTTCACTAGTGAATTCTCCTCCTCTGTCTGTCCTCAGTTTTTTCAGGAATCTTCAACTCTCCTTTTCAACCAAGGTCTTTAATTCTTTAAACCTTGTAAATGCTTCAGACTTCTGTTGTAGGAGAAAGATCCAGGAATACCTGGAATAATCATCAATTAAGCACAGATAATATAGCATACCTGCCTTGGTTGGGGTCGGAGCAGGCCCCCATAGATCAGCATGAACAAGCTCTAAAGGTGCTTCAGCCTTCCAGGAGGCAGCATCTAGGAATGGTTGACGATGACATTTCCCCATGATACAGTATTCACACAAAGTTTCCTCAAACTGAAACTCAGGAAGTCCATATACCAAACCTTTTTGTTGCATTAACTGTATATCCTTGTAGTTTAAGTGAGCAAGCCGATGATGCCAACGACCAATGTCAATGTTACTGATAAGAGCATGATGTGTAGCAGACTGCATTCTTAGAGGGAACATTCTGTTAACAGTCATGTTGACTGAGGCAATACACTGTCTTGTGTGGTGGCTGAAAATATGACAGCAGTTGTTTTCAAAATGTATGTCATACCCATTCTTTATAAGCTGACCAATACTGAGTAGGTTTTGTGATAATGTGGGAATGTAGTGCACATTATCAATCAACCCAGTTTCTCCAGTTCTTGTTTGAATGGCCACTGAACCAGTCCCTTCTATAATCAAGGACTTTCCATCACCAAGGAGAACTTGTGATTTATTGGCTTCATTCGGTTTAGTAAAGATGTGTTTGAAAGGTGACATGTGGTTTGAGCACCCACTGTCTAGGTACCACAGTTCATGGGGTTGCTCTTTCTCCTCATAATGAGTCATGAACAACCTTTCAATAGTTTCATGGTAGTTGGCTTCTTCAACTCCTCTCTTTCCTTCCTTTTCTTTAAACCAGCAATCCTTGTCCATGTGGGTTGGTCGCCTGCACCTTTTACATTTGAGATAGCAATCCCCAGCAATGTGATCAGGCTTTTTGCATAAGTTACAAGCAGTCGGAGTGGTTCTTTTGAAATCTCCCTGTTTTTCTTTTCCTTTTTTTGAGGTAGAGCCATCCCCAGATTGTTTTCCTGAGATGTTGGTTCTCAGCTGGAAAGCCTGTTCAAGAGGTTCATGAGCTCTCTTTAACCTTTCTTCATGTGCATGTAATGAACTCATTAATTCTAAGATAGATAGAGTCTTCAGATTTTTTGTTTCCTCAATTGTGGTAACAATAGTATCGAATTTTGGTGGAAGGCATTGCAAAATTTTGGGGGCAATCTTTTTGTCCTTGAGTTTGTCACCCAGGCTCCTTATTTGATTCACAATCCCCATGAGTCGTGAGACAAAATTACGAACCGTTTCATTCTCCTTCGTTGCTATACCTTCAAATAACTTCCAATGGTGTTGGAGTTTTATTTCAATGACCTTTTCTGATCCTTGAAATTCATTGTAAAGGCTAGTCCAAGCTTCCTTAGCAGTAGCTGCCCATGATTCTTGGGTATAAGTAACAGAGCCTTAGCTTCAAGTTTGGCTTCTTCAGCGGCAGCCTTGAGCTTTTCAGCATCTGCAACTTCCTTCTCTTTGGAGGATGAGGATGTAGTGGGCATAGCCTCCTTGCGGGAAATCAAATGCCAGAGACCTTGTGATTGCAGCAGCAATCGCATGTGTGTGCTCCAAAAATCATAGAACTCACCATCAAAAATGGGAACCCCATTTTGAGTGAATTGGAACATATGTGAGGTGTTAGAAGTAGTCATATGATAAGAAAAGACACACACACAAAAGAGATGAAGAGTCAAGATACTTCAGATGATCATTGGTGTGCCAACACTGATGGCACAGGAAAAAAAAACTAAGCCCAAAAGAAAACCTCGCTCTGATACCATGTTAGACCCCCGCACCCTTTTTTTCACTCTAAAACCCGGGTCAAAGGTTGGAGGGGCGGGGCTAATATAAATTCGAGAGGACCGTCTGGATAGGCGTTGTGGGACTAATCAAGCATGCTTATTTTTGATCCATGCTGACCGTCCAACAACTCTTGTGTTTCTATTGTTGCTAATTTTTACTTGATTTAATTATAATTAAGTTCCTAGAAAATTTTATAACAAGGAATGAATCCGAATAAAAGAAGGTTGCAATTACCCTACAATAACAAGGTTCAAAGAAAGCAGGGAAATGTAAATATAAATTCGCGCCAATCAACAATGAGAAGGCATGAGAGGCACCGATACCTAAGACCATCCGACGATGATGACACTTTAAAGTTTATGTTTTTGCTTAAGTTTTTATTTTGGTAAAAAACAATAAACTAGACATTTGAAGCATGGCTGCTGCCCTGTATCTTTCTCTAAGCTGTTTATAAGTCAAAGCTTCATCTGCCAAGCCTGAAGTCTTCTTCATCTTCCTCTCTCCAATACCTCTTCTCTCCTAGCTGTGTTTCATCTTCAAGATAGCTAGATTATCAGCGAGAGCTGTCATGTGTATCTCCTTTCAAGTTGGGATCGATCCAGTCAAAATCCTCTCGGACATATGGACGGCCATGGCTCGACCTTTTGGATATCTGAAGGATCCTGAAGCCAGAATAACTCGCCTGCAAAACGCCATGGGCAAGCTCCGCAGCAAAAGGGGGGATCTGATTGACAGGCTGCGGTTAGCAGAGCTCGCCGGCCAAACACCTACCCATCAAGTCCGAGACTGGCTGGAGAAGTTCGACGCCGTTGTAGCTAAGGTCTCCAAAATCCAAACCGACCATCAAAAAGGCTCCTCCTTTCGGTTCCCCATCAACCGGCGGTCGGAGGAGAGCCTGGCTGACATGGCGGAGTTGGAAGGTTTCGTCTTTGCCATCGTTGCCACCAGGTTGCCGCCAAATGGCGTGCAAAAGGTCCCCGCCGATTTGCCAGCTAATCTCAACATGGGATCCTTGGGATCCTACCTCTCCCAACTCAAAGCCCACATCCAAGACGAAAGTTCCCGAATCATCGGTATTTGGGGCATGGGCGGCGTGGGAAAGACGACGCTTCTACAGAGCCTCAACAGCGCGCTTCTGTCCTCGTCCGAATCCGCGCAAATGCGGCCGGAGTTTGAGCACGTTATCTGGACCGTGGCCTCCAAGGACTACAAGCTCGGAAAATTGCAGCGCGACATCGCCCGGCGGCTCGGGCTTCCCCTGCGCAAAGATAGAGTTCTGCAGGCTAAGGAGATCTTTGATTTCTTAAAAAACAAAAGTTTTCTTTTGCTACTAGACGATCTCTGGAAGCCGGTGGACTTAGCCCAGGTGGGCATCCCGCAGCCTATCGGAGCAGGAGCCTCCGGCGATGGCGCGGCAAAGCAGAAGGTGGTGTTCACCACTCGGCTTGAGGGAGTCTGTGGGCATATGCAGGCGCGGCCTAGGATGAAGCTGGAGTGCCTAGACAAGGATGAAGCTTGGTTGCTTTTTCAGGAGAAAGTGGGCGAAGAAACGATCCGCGCCCACGCGAGGATCCTGCAACTCGCACGGCGGGTGGCCGAGGAGTGCGACGGCCTCCCCCTTGCTCTTGTG
Source organism: Platanthera guangdongensis (assembly GCA_039583875.1). Taxonomy (NCBI): domain Eukaryota; kingdom Viridiplantae; phylum Streptophyta; class Magnoliopsida; order Asparagales; family Orchidaceae; genus Platanthera; species Platanthera guangdongensis. The sequence continues at coordinate 148,145,684 of CM077154.1, forward strand.
GTGATCGGAACCGCGATGAGCACCAAGAAGACACCGAAGGAGTGGCAGAACACCATTACACTGCTTCAAAAATCACGGTCGAATGAGATACACGGGATGGAGGACAAGATTTTGCCGAAGCTCAAGTTCAGCTACGACAACCTGACGGACGAAATTATTCGCAAGTGCTTCCTGCTCTGCAGTCTGTGGCCGGAGGACCACTCAATCTCAAAAACCGACCTCATTGAGTGCTGGATGGGGCATGGGCTGGTCGATGAGCGCAAGTTCGATAACATCAACGAGGCCTACGACAGCGGTCATGCCCTCATTGGAAGCATGCAGGCGGCTTGCCTCCTTGAGCGAGGCGACGACGAGGACAAGGAGGTGAAGATGCACGATGTGATTCGAGACCTCGCGCTATGGATTGCGTCCAACTGTGGCGACAAACCCAACAAATTCATTGTTTCCTCTGGCACCACGACCTTCAAGGATACACAGGGGGAGGTGGAGAGGATATCGCTTGTGCGCAGCGATGTTTGTGATACCTCCGGCCTTCCGGCCAATTGCTCGAAGCTGGAAACTCTGATGTTGCAGGAAAGCATTTCCTTCAAGTCTATTGTCACCGGATTCTTCGAAGCCACCGGCGCCCTGACTTACCTCGACCTATCATACACTGCCATCTACGACTTGCCTGACTCAATTGGCCAACTTAGTAAGCTCCGGTACCTCAATCTCTCCCATACAAACATACCAATGCTTCCGTCGCAACTCGGTTATCTCCAAGAACTCAGATTCCTGCTTTTAAGGGATTTGGAGAGCATCATCATACCTGATGGTGTGCTTGGGAAGCTTGTGATGCTCTCTGTGATTGACATGACTCATACCTGGTGTGAGAACTGGAGGGAGCTTTCAAAGTTTCGTGGATGCTTGAAGGGCGTGGGGATTGTTTTAGAGACGGTAGAGGCCCTACACCAGCTCGCTAAGTTTCCAAACGTGCCAACGTGGCGGTTGGGGCTAAGAAAGTTGTTGGGATTCAAAGGGCCGTTGCAGCTACTCTCGTCCGCACAGCTCGGGAGCCGCAACATTCGGTCGAGCATTCAGATGTTAAAGATAGAACACTGCGAGAGCTTAGAAGTGGTGTCCATGGAGAGCAGCGGTGAAGGAAATAGCCATGGCAACCAAAAGTGGTATCTGTCAAGGTTGGAGGAAGTTGAGCTCAGGGGCCTATTAGAGTTGAAGGAGATTGTTTGGAGAGGAGTGGTTCCCGCAGAAATGTTGCCTAGTCTCACTGTACTGAAGATCTCTGGTTGCCTCAAATTGGCGAACATTTCATGGGTAATGCGACTTCCGAGCTTGGAGGTGTTGACTGTGCACCGTTGCGGCAAATTGGAGCAAGTCATCCATGACGAGCATGAAGTCAGGAGTGTGGCGGGCGGGGATGCCTTCCCGAGCCTTAGGAAGCTCTGTTTAAGCGAACTGGGAAGTTTGAGAATGTTCGCCAACGGGCTATTCACATTCCCTTCGTTAGAAATATTGCAGGTGATTCGATGCCCGCAGATGAAGACACTACCTTTTCAGCCGGAGGTGGGCAGAGAAAAATTTAGGGAGATATGGGGTGCGAGAGAGTGGTGGGACAAGTTGGAGATTGAAGACAATGTGCGTGCTGCGCTCTTACCGTGTTTCAAGATGAGAGTGAACCGGTGAGAAGCATAAAACGTAGGGAGATATGAGGTCGGAGAGTGGTGGGAACTGGGAACAATGAAAAGAATAATTTTTTTTTGATGTATTCAGCAGAAAAAGAAAACCTGCTCTCTTTTATGTTCTTTGGAATCTTATATAATGATTTAGTAGGCAAAAAATTTCGCCAAATTGCTATGGAATCTCCTTTTAATAAAATAGCAAAGGTTCTCTTTTCTGAAACTCTAGAAGTAGAGCACAAGTAGCAAGCTGCCTTTTTACTGAAATGATGGTGGCTATGCTTCTATCATAAAGAGGAAGTAGAAACAAAAATGCTGAGGCCGGGCAGCCGGGAGGCCGGGGGACCACCGGTCCAGGCGATGTTAGAGCGCTCGAAGCATCCGCGTGACCATCTAGTTTGGAATGGCCTACCCGTTGCCCCCAGCAGGGTATTTATAGACGAAACTCTAAATCCCCGACAACGGGTTTGGATGCCTATCGGATCCTAACCGACCCGTTAAGTAGCTCATTAACACGAATATAAATATACCTCAACAATCTCCTTCTATATTGTATATAAGTGTTAGTATAAGAAAATGGCTACTTATCCAAAAGTTAATAATGACCAAACAAACAAGAATTTTTGCAGAAATATAAATATGAGTTTTAGATAACAAAATACTAAACTCAAACTAAATGTTCCAAACATGAAAAAGCAATAAACCGGAAAGCTCAAACCGATAATTGATCTAAGCGAAAAGCAGATCATCATCATCTGGGTCAAAATCAACTGTGTCTGCTCCAATCTCCACTTTTCCTGCAAACAATTACAACAAGAATGTCATGAGACAAATCTCTATGAATTCAAACATTTACAGAAATAAAGTGATTAGTTCTAACAGCGGGTGAACTTAATACTCTAACTTGGAGGAAAGAATCCCAAAACAGCATCTCTATCTAATTTACACAAAATTAGATTAATTGATTTCATAGAATCAAACCATGTTCCTTCGATTATTAAGATTATTTTTAACGTTCCACAATTGTGTTATATCATCAAGTTTGGAATGATACAACAAGCTGTGACTATTATATCATCAAGTTTGGAATGATATAACTAATAATCATAATATCATGACACATATCAGCAACCTCAGTACTCCTTTTTGGAATGATACTCAATTCAGCCTTTGGCAAAGAATAGTTACGTAAGTCATCAAGTTTGGAATGACTGGCAACTATCTCACATGTAGCTTTCATCAGATAACATCTGAAATACTTTAGTGTGCTCAACGTAGATGCTTGAATGTAAGCAGACAACGGTTCTTAAATTTAAAACATAAGCTAGGTATTAAGTCCTCCTAAATGGACGTTAATCTCATCTCCCCCGATGTTTTAGATGTGAGAACCTTACATAAGCCCTTAGTAAGGACATCTGCTACATTATCTTTTGATTTCACGTCCAATAGGGAGATTATCCCCTGACTGGTGAGATAGGTCAATCAGGCCTGTTTCATCTTAAGTTATCTTCGCTTGTCATTGAACAACGTATTTGTAGCAATGGTCTTTGTGGCCTGATTGTCACAATATATCGAAATAGAGTGCATTTTCAAACTCGTCATTGGAATGTCCAATATCAGATCTCTTATCCACTCTGCTTCTTCTTCAGCTGAAGCGAGAGCATAGAGTTCTGATTGCATAGAGGATAGTGCAATGCACGTTTGCCTCTTAGACTTCCAAGCTACTACAGCTCCTCCTAGTGTAAACACAAAACCACTAGTGGATCGACAATCAGCTATTTCCGAGCACCAAGATGCGTCGGAGTACCCTTCAAGCACTGGAGGATGCCCACTGTAACATAAAGCATACTTCTCAGTATACTTTAAGTATCTCATTAGCTTGTCTAAGGCGTCCCAGTGGTCCTTACCAGGGTTACTGGTGAATCTACTTAACATACCGACCGTAAAGGCTATGTCAGGTCTAGTGCAGGTAGTAGCGTACATGAGACTTCCTATGAGTTTGGAATAATCCAACTGTCTGATAGCTGAACCTTCATTCGGTTTCAGTCTATTGTTATAATCGTATGGAGTCTCAGCCTTTTTGCTCTTATCGTAACCCCACTTTTCCAGCAGATTCCTAATGTAGTGACTTGACTCCGGGTAATACCCTTTTTTGTGAAGTTCACTTCCATTCCTAGGATGGTTTTCACCTCACCTAGGTCTTTCATGCTAAATTGTGCCGTCAAGGCAACTTTCACGTCTTTCATCTCAGACTGATCAGTGCCCAGAATTAGCATGTCATCAACGTACAAGCATATGATGGCTACTTTATTTGCACTTGTTCTTACGTACAGACATTTATCTGATAGACTGGATTTGAAACCCAAGCCTTTTACACATGTGTCAAATTTTTCATGCCACATTTTGGGTGCTTGTTTCAATCTGTATAGTGACTTAATCAACTTACAGATCTTATTTTCTATACTTTCTATGACGAACCCTTCAGGCTGGTGCATGTAGATCTCCTCAGTCAGATCTTCATTCAGAAATGCAGTCTTGACATCCATCTGATGAACAGTGTAGTGTTCAGTAGATGCTAGTGCGAGAAGAATCCTAATTGTCGCATAGTGACATACAGGTGAGTATATATTAAAGTATTCTACACCACTCACTTGAGTGAAGCCTTTGGCAACTAGACGTGCTTTGTATTTTGCGATACTCCCATCAGGATTAAGCTTCTTCCTCAGAACTCATTTATTGTCAATAGTTTTAGCCCCTTTGGGCAAATCGACCAAAGTCCATGTGTTGTTCTGCATGAGAGAGTTCATCTCTTCGTCTATGGCTTTTTTCCATAATAGAGAGTCTCTAGATCGCATCGCTTCCTTATAAGTGGATGGATCAGCTTCAACGTGGTAAGTCACGAAGTCTGTACCGAAGCTTTTAGGCATTTTCTCTCTACTAGATAGCCTTCTGGTATCTAAACCACTCGTGTCTACAGGCTCAGTGTCAGAGTTACGTTGTCCTGGCTCAACTAAAGGCTCAGTACTAGTGGCTGGCAGACCTGGCAGTGTCAGGTTCTTGTGCTTAAGGAACTTATCCTCAAAGAAGACAGCGTCTCTTGATTCTATTACAGTATTAGTGGAGAGATCTAGAAACCTGTCTGCAGCACTATCATCTGCACATCCTAGGTAGACACGGGTATTAGTCCTGGGTCCAATCTTTGCTCTTCTAGAGTCTGGTATCCTAACATAAGCGATACAGCCCCAGGTCTTAAGATTGTCAAATCTAGGAGGCCTCTTAAACCAAAGCTCGTATGGTGTCTTAGTCAACTTTGCATGGGGAACTTTATTAAGAATGTGATTTGACGTGAGTACGGCTTCACCCCAATAGGCCGCAGGCATGCCAGCAGTCAGCAACATAGAATTCAACATTTTTGTTAAAGTTCTGTTTTTCCTTTCAGCGATGTCATTGGATTGTGGGGAATATGGAGTGGTGGTTTCAGGGATTATGTCAGTGCTGGCAAGGAAGTCTCTGAACTCCCCCGAGACGTATTCTCCTCCTCTATCACTTCTTAGCCTTTTTATTTTCATGTCAAGTTGATTTTCAACCCTATTTTTGAAAATACGGAATTTTTCAAATGCTTCATCTTTGGTTTTAAGAAGGTAAATGTGACTGAATCTAGAGTAGTCGTCGATAAATGTTATCAGATACTTCCGACCGCCTCGAGTGACAAAACTTTTGTAGTCACAAATATCGGAATGTATTAACTCTAGCAATTGTGTGTTTCTAGAAACCTGACTAAAAGGTGTTCTAGTTATCTTAGTTTGATCACAAATTTCACATTTTTCAAATTTGGTTTTTGTGTCGAGTGGTATGTTGTGAGTTCTAGCTAGCAGGAGAAGTTTTTTATAATTGACGTGTCCTAGTCTTGCATGTAAAGTCTTATGATCTATCAGATTAGAATTAACCTGATTTACTACCTCGTGTGCTAGACTCAGCCTATACATCCCGTTAACTACATATGCGCAGCCAAAGTAATGTGAGTGAACCATAAGGGTTACCCGACCACCACTAATGTTAAAAGACATACCCGCATCGCACAACAGGCTAATAGAAATTAAATTAGCAGCTAATGTCGGTATAAATTTAACATTTTTCAAAGTAAGAGTCTTACCTGAGAAGAGAGTCAAGGTAGCGTTGCCGACCTTCAGCACGTCAGCTACAGCTCCATTTGCGACAGTGACAGTCTCTTGCACCTCTTTTGCATCCTCCAGAAGCTTTGGATTGCGACAGACGTGGCAGGTAGCACCTTAATCGAGCCACCCTAAACCTGATTTACTACCTCGTGTGCTAGACTCAGCTTATACATCCCGTTAACTACATATGCGCAGCCAAAGTAATGTGAGTGAACCATAAGGGTTACCCGACCACCACTAATGTTAAAAGACATACCCGCATCGCACAACAGGCTAATAGAAATTAAATTAGCAGCTAATGTCGGTATAAATTTAACATTTTTCAAATTAAGAGTCTTACCTGAGGAGAGAGTCAAGGTAGCATTGCCGACCTTCAGCACGTCAGCTACAGCTCCATTTGCGACAGTGACAGTCTCTTGCACCTCTTTTGCATCCTCCAGAAGCTTTGGATTGTGACAGACGTGGCAGGTAGCACCTGAATCGAGCCACCACTCTGAACTGGTCGTCCCGTTACCGACCATGGCAACAAAGTCGGTAGGCGCAGTCTGATAAACCATGTTAGCTTGATTAGCAGTCCTTGGTGTGCTGGATTCGCCCCGTTTGGGCTGACGGCACTCGGAAGCGCAGTGACCCCACTTATTGCAGTTGTAGCACTTGCCTTTGAATTTCTTCTTTATTTGTTTGCTGGTGGCAGCAACTGCGGGTGCACTGGTCGGTGGACGAGTCTTGCCCGGCTTAGGCTTCCGCTTAGGATGCGTGATCACGTTAGCAGTAGAGGACTGCTTGATGATCGTCTCTATAGCGTGCCTTGTCCGGTTCTCATCCTCAATGCAGATGAAGCGCTTGAGGTCTTTAAGACTCACCTACGTCTTCTTCCGGTACATCTCAGTCTTGAAGGAATACCAGGCCGAGGGCAATTTGAAGATGATCGCCCCTGCAACAAATCCATCTGGCAGAGGGATGTTCTCACTATTGAGCTTGTCCACCAAATTTTCGAACTCAGCCACCTGTGGCAGGATTTCCCTTTCCTCAGTGAAGGTGAATGTCATAAACTTGTCCACCATGTGCGTCTTGGACATATTCTCCTCCTCCTTGAACTGCTCTTCTAAGGCTTCCCAGATCTCCTTGGTCCTTTGCATTTTGTCGTATGTCTCTGCAAGTCTATTGGAGAGGCAATTCAGGATGTAGTCTCTGCAGAAGTTCTCGTCATTGACCCATTGATCTTCAACGTCACTTCCTTTGAATTCTTCAAAAACAGTTTGCACTGTGTAGAAGATGTTCAGGTACTTCATGTCGAACTGTGTGTTGCGCTTCCAGGCACTGAACTCGGCGTTGGAGAATTTATCCAGCTTGATCATCGGCACGGGAGAAGAGTGATTGATTGCTTTCGACATTGTGGGTTCCTACTAAATGACTTGGAGCGCCACTAGCAACCTAGAACAAGTGGAGTAAAAACAAGAAAGAAATCACCTGAGCGAGGCGACGACAGTCTTCGGATCCAATCCAATAAAATTGTTCGCTCCTCCTCTTCGGTTGAAAGAAATCACCGAAGACTATCCCCGATCGTAAACTCAATAAAGAGACCACGAGGTTGATATCTTTCTCCAATAGAAAAAGAATCCAGCAAAGAATGCCAAAGCAAGATGCATATGATCTGGCTATCGGGCTCTCAGTCCTGGATCGGCTACAATAGGAAGCGGAGAGACTGGATCTTCACAGATCTCGGCACCAAAATCTCACGAAGATTCCCGATCTAGATCCGGCAGAAAAAAAAACAGGAGCGACAATCCTTTTCGACGATAGCGATGCTGGGATCGTGAACCGGCAGCAATGGCTCCTCCTTCACGATGGGAAGATGATCTACAGGATGACCGAATCGATGAAGGCACGATTGAGATCCGCCTCCTTCGCGATCGGCGATGGGTTGACTGAAGGCGCAGATCTCCTCCACGGAAACAGCGGCTGCGGCGATCCGGAAACAAAACGCGAACGGGGACAGCGTCGTGAACACCACTCCGGCGGCGGGATTCCTTGCCGAAGAAAAGAGCGACGATTTCCGCGATCGGGAGCGTCGTTGGAAACCTTTCACGCCGCGGGATTTGGAAGAGAACGAGATCGCCGCGGACGGGAGCGACGGCTACGATCCTTGATCTCCTTCCCGATGGGTGACAAACCCGCAAGATCGGCGATGTGATCCTCCTGCAGCGATGGAAAAACTATCCTCCTCCCGATCGATGATACGCTAGAGCGGCGGAATCCGAAAACGATGATGCGGGAGCGGGGATCGGTCACAGGGACGGGAGCGGGGCTAGGGCAAACTTCGAGAATGTTAGAGCGCTCGAAGCATCCGCGTGACCATCTAGTTTGGAATGGCCTACCCGTTGCCCACAGCAGGGTATTTATAGACGAAACCCTAAATCCCCGACTACGGGTTTGGATGCCTATCGGATCCTAACCGACCCGTTAAGTAGTCCATTAACACGAATATAAATATACCTCAACAGGCGGTTGGGCTGAGGCGGTTACGCCTCAGCTGGCTCCCCACTAGCGGGCAATTATGTGCTAGTGGGGAGTTTCTATGCTACTCGCACCCCACACATGGGGGTGCGATTAGCACTCTTAGGGGACCCCATCAAATATGGATCACATCCGCGGCTTCTAACTTCGGGCCTATTTGTTTGGGTGGTGGCAGTTAGAGATGGAGGGGTCGGAGATGAAGATAAAACAGTATTTTTTTTTTATGGAGCTTCCTCTATGAGGTTGGGATTAGACATAAAACGACCTTTTGGGGGACTCGTGAATTCAAACAATGGCTATTCAAACAAACAAAAAATAAAGTGTGTGTTTTTGAATAACAAAATAAAGAAAAATGTCCCAAACAAATGGAGCTTTAGAGGCATGACATTCAAGTAAAAAAAAACCCTGTCCGTTGAAATTACAAAAATCTCTCCTATAAGTTTAAATTTCATAATATGTATGCACAAAAATATCCCCCCGGCATTCCTCCAATGGGATATTTAGAGCATGCATGCTAAAAAATAAAACATCAGATAATTCTGAGCCGTCCGATCCTAAAATCAGCTCATGATTTAGAGTTAAATTGCATATTCTCATTTCTTCAATTGCGACTTCTCCTTTGCCTCCTCTACGGTATTCCCATCCCTTGCTTCCCATCACACTATTGGGAGGAATGGGTTATCCATCGAGGAAGAGAAGGAATATTGAAAGTTTCTTCGGAGCAGATTGCGACTCTCAACCTCTTTCTCGACGCCTCTTTTCAAGGAGGAATATCGAGGGTACGTGTTACTCTCTCGCATTTGCAACTTGAAGCTTCTCCGCCCAAAGTAAGCTCCAGATCTTCTTCCTCCCCCTATCCATCACTCTCTACTCTAACTCCCTTTTCCTATCTCATCCACCTCTCGATCTCCCAGCATCCCCAAATCCCGCCACTTCTCTTATTCCTCCATCATTCTAGATCCTATTTTCTAAAACTATAGTTTTTTTAGTCCCCCAGCTCTTCTGTTGATCTCTGGCTCAATTCCTTTACAAAAAGATCTTCAAGAGATGAAAAACATGATCAGGCAAGAGCTTCAGTGGATCGAGAAGTATGCGTCGTTGCCTCTCAATTTGGATTCAACGGTCGCAATGGAATGTTCCCATGTTGGCACGCGGGTTCTCTTGGCATAGGAGCCAGCCCCTCTCTCTCTCTCAAGTTCATCAAAGACTTCTCTCTCTCTTTCAACAAAAAAAACTGCTTGGACATTTAATCCTTCTTTGTTCTTCTATACAAAGCCTCAAACGGGACAATCAGCAAGCTCTCTTGATAACTGTTATTATAAGCAAACTCCATCAATCTGAATCGCACATCTCACGCTCTCACGTGAACCAAAATATAACATCTGATCATATTCTTCAAAATCTGATTTCCTTTCTCCGACCATTGGTCTGTGTATGATAAGCGATGAAATATCTCAGATCGGTACCAAACCCTTCCTATAAACTTTTCCAAAAGCGAGACATAAACTTGTAATATCGATCCAACACAGTACTCAACAACACTCCATGTAACCTGATAACCTCATCCAAGTACAGCTCTGCTATTTTCTTTATGCAGTAATCAATCTTGAAAGACACGAAGTGAGCACACTTCGTCAATCTATCCACTATAACCCAAACAAAATCATGTCCTCGGGAAGATCTCGGCAAACCGGTAATAAAATCCATGAAAATACTCTCTCATTTCCAACCTAGAATCTCTAAAAGGGTCAACTTGCCACCTGAACTTTTATGATCGACCTTAACTCGCTTGCAAGTGAGGCATTCTGACACAAACCTGGTTATATCAGCTTTCATACCATACCATCAAACGATCTGCTTCAGATCTCGGTACATTTTGGTAGAACCAGGGTGATAGGCAATACTAGAGTCATGCGTCTCACAGCACAACTTAACTCGGATATCCTCAACAGCAGAGATACAATATCTGTTACGGTACTTCAAAGTACCCGCATTATCAATGGCAAAGTCTGGTAGCTCCCATTTCTCAGTTCTATTACGGAGGTGCTGCAAATCGGGATCATCCTTCTGATGCAGTCTTGTGAGTGTAATCTAAGAAAGCTCTAACACTTCCAAACTACTAGACGAGTCGCTACTCCCAACCGATATATCCATTAACTGAAATTCTTCTACTAGGATTCCACTGAAATTCAAAAGATTTGTGCGGTCCTTCTACTCAGGGCATCGGCTACCACATTAGTTTTGTCTGGATGATACAAAATGTCAACATCATAGTCCGCGATATATTCTAACCATCTACGCTGGCGCAGGTTCAACTCCTTTTGCGGCAGGTTCAAACTCTTATGGTCCGTATAAATCTTGCACAAGGCGTCATACAATAAATGTCTCCACAGCTTCAAAACATAAATCACAGCCGCAAATTCCAAATCATGTGTGCGGTAGTTTCTTTCATGAATCTTTAACTATCTCGACTCATACGCAATTACCTTACCTTCTTGTATCAGGACACATCCCAGCCCGACATGTGATGCATCCACATAAACGACATACTCTACCCCTTCGGTAGGCAAAGACAAAACTAGAGCAGTGCACAATCTCTATTTCAATTCCTGAAAAGCTCCTTTGCACTTATCACTCCAGATGAACGTTGTGTTCTTCTGCGTAAGCTTAGTCAGCGGCACAGACAACGTATATAATCCTTCCACAAATTTTTTATAATAGTCTGCCAACCCTAGGAAGCTTCTTATCTCTTTGAGTGTGGTAGGTCTTTTCCAATCCATAACATCGGCTATCTTCTCGGGGTCAACTGAAATTTCATCCTTATTCACAACATAACCCAAAAAGAAAACCAGAGATAGCCAAAACGCGCACTTACTCCACTTGACATACAACTTATAGTCTCTCAAGGCAGACAGGACTAAACGCAAGTGCTAGACATGCTCCTCAGTTATCCGAGAATAAATCAGGACATGATCAATAAAAACAACCACAAACTGATCCAAGAAATCCTTAAACACTCGATTCATCATGTTCATGAAGGCAGAGGGTGTATTCGTCAATCCAAAGGACATTACCAAGAACTCAAAATGTCCGTATTGAGAACGGAAAGCAATCTACGGAATATCCGGCTCGCGGATTCACAACTGATGGTAGCCCGAATGAAGATCAATCTTTGAAAACACTGTACTACCACGCAACAGATCAAACAAATCATCTATATGCGGCAAAGGATACTTGTTCTTGATAGTTACATTGTTCAATTCTCAATAATCGATGCACGGCCTTAAAGACTCATCCTTCTTCTTTACAAACAAAACAGGAGCACACCAAGACGAAGAACTTAGCCTAATGAAATCATACTGCAATAACTCATCCAGCTGGGTACGTAACTCATCCAGCTCTCGAGGGGTCATACGGTACGGTGGATTAGCAATAGGACGAGTACCTAGCTCGAGATCTATAATAAACTCTACATCCCTCTCAGGTGGAAGACTAGGAAGACTATCAGGGAAAACATCCGGAAACTCACGCACCACTGGAACCTCCTCGACATGCGGAAAACCACTAACGGCTCCCAAAACGGAAACCAAGTAAGCAAAACAACCGAAATCTAAAAGCTTTTAAGCACATACCGCAGAAATAATCGTGGAATCCTGGCGCAGATAACCATAAACACTCCTGGGGTGACTGTTGTCCATCTTGAAATCTAAGCGCTTGGTCTTGCACTGGATAACCGCATGATATCTAAACAACCAGTCCATGCACAAAATCACATCAAAGTCCTTCAGGTCTATCACATTCAAATCAGTAATAGCTAGGAAATCACCCAAAAGAATCAGACAACCCAGGATGCCCTGGTCCGACACCACTGAATCACCAGAGGGAAACTTGACACAAAAAGCATCGCCAACTTGATCAAGAGTCAAACGATGGCGGTCCACAAAGGTCCTAGCCATAAATGAGTGGGTAGCACCAGAATCGAAAAAAACGCGCGCTCAGCGGTTCTTTACCTTAAACTTCCCTATAAAATTGCATACATAATTAACTGAGCAATATTGAAACTACAACTATGAACTAAAAAGACACCAAACTAGGTTAGAATCTAACCTGAGATCACCTGGGTGGATGTCTGTGCTTCCTCCATGGTCACCACATTCAGCTTGCCCTTCCCTTTGTCCAAAGGTTGTGGTGGCGGCAAGGCCAGAAGTGGAACTGGTTGCAGCGTGGGCTGAGACTACGGGCACTTTGACTTGAAATGCCCCTTCTATCTGCACTGATAGCAAACCTTATCTTTACCTCAACAATGGGCAGCATCGTGCCCCTTCCATTTGCACAAAGCACAAAACAGTTCTCCTTTGGGAGTGCTCTGAATCACATAGACCTGATCTTGCTTCTGAGCTCCCAATCTCTTGAAACATTTCTCAAACGAATGGCCTAACCGACCATAGAAACTGCACACTTCCCTACTTCTCTTTTGTGAAACAGAACCAGATTCCTTTGAGTTTTTACCATCATCAGACTTCGTCTTATCTTTCCTCATCTGCTGGCCTCGATTCTTCGCATTATCAATTGCTTTGACCCTTAAGGTAGCTTCTACAACTTCAGCATAACTTCCAGACCCATAAGCACTGGCCAGTACTGGATGTCATTCTTAAGACCACCCAGAAAATGCTTAACCCTCCTAGATTCTGAGGACACCAGATCCGGGGAAAATCGGCTCGGTTTGCAAAACTCAATCTCATACTCACTAACTATGAGTTGTCTTTGCTTTAGGTGCAGAAAATTGTTCATCAAGCAGTCCTGCTCGACCGACGGCATAAATTTTCTCAGTAATAGCTCCTTGAAGACTTCCCACGAACATCTGTTCTTCAAGTTCTCCTTTCTCTCAACTATCTGCTCTTAGCCAGACCCTTTAGCTGGTAGGCAGCGACCATCACTCTCTGGTCAGCAGAAATCCCTGAGTACGAGAACATCTACTCGATCGCTATAATCCAATCGTCCAAGGCAATGAAATCAGCTCTACCATCATAGGTAGGAGGTCACGGTCGTTGAAAATGTGAGATAAAGATCATCTCTGGTGGCAACAAAACCGGAGGCACCAGAAGAGCATGGGGAATAGGAACAACTTGACTCATAGCAGGGTCCTGCACTCTAAACGGTTGTCCTGACACAACAGACAACAAGGCTTGGATCTGTGATTGCATCTCCAACATTTGCCTAGATAGAGCCTCATTACTTCGTCGCAGTCCTTCTATCACGACCTTCTGAGCTCCAGACGACTCGTCCTCAGACTGAGGAGTCGACCTCATCGCAGAACGATTCAACATTCTAGCAACACAACAAATAACTAATCAACACCTAGCTTACCGTGTTCAGACAATACATGTACAAATACTTGTTCGAGCTGCTAACTTGCTCTTGGATTTTATTAATGATGTCATGCTTAAACTTAGGATGATATACCATCATCTCACAGACCCATGTGCATAGACCATGAATACATGACTTATTATTCCTTCTTGACTCAAAACCATGTGTGTACATATGTCATCATGTAAATCTTTAGCTTGACACATGTGCTAATACAATGCTATGTCATGCATGTTGTGCTATACAATCTAATAAAAGCCTTAGTGCATGTTATGAGCGGCGTATACATAAAATATTATGCATCACATACTATATAATATTGCATGCAACAAAAAAAATCTAATGTGCATTCATGTGATGATTGGTATGCATCTCATACTACATAACAGTCGCATGTTGCCTCCTATAAGGATCTATATACAAACACATATTATGCATCTCATACTATATAATATGTTTCGTATACTTCTTGTCATGCTTATGAGTGTAGTGTTCATGCTTCAGCCAAGACGTATTGATGACATATCGGTGTGTGTATGCAATGGAACAAGACAACTAAAGCTAACTCAAAATGGTCGTTGTTCGACCAATTGTCAGACAACCTACTCCTCTAATATCAATTGTCACAACCCGCATTTTATCTGAATTTAAATGAATATCATAGTAAGAGAAAACACGTGTCGTGATATCATGTCGTGCAGGGGATGACTGCAGACGTTTAGGCAAACTCTAATCCTAACATAATTTATGAAAATACCAAACTATAATGTGAAGAAAGCATGTTTTAAGTTAAGTTTTGGATGGTTGTATCACTCGGCTCAGTGGATCAACTAGTCCACGACTGAAAATATAGGTTTACGCTGCGGAAAATACCTTGTTTACATTAATTGACATCCTACATGAGTAAAAACATCCATATAGGACAACTCATGGTATGCACGACTCTAGATTTAGTATAAGTATGAAAATAGCATTTACATTCACCAAACATAATGATGTTAGTTTTGAAATATGACATGTATAAGCAACCTAGCATAAAATATTATCAGAGAGCAAGTAAATACAATAAGTCATACAAAAAAAGACTTAGCAACTAGCAAGTACTGAACATAATACAAAAATCCAGTGAGCATCAACAACCTGACACGAACCCACTAAAAGACATGTATGTCTGAACAAGAAAAAAACAGCACACTACCTCACAACCGGTGAGGAATAGGAACAGCTACAGAGGACCAGCCAAAAATCAACCCTAGCCGCTCGACCGGCTACTTCTCCAAACCTGAGGCATCCAAAGAAAGAACACCTCGACAAAAAAATGCAAGTAGAGATCAAAGATCAAAAGGTTAGCAATAAACCAAAGGAACAAGGGGTTATCAACTCTAATTCAAGAATAGTGAGAAAAGACTAACTTACGAGCTCAACAGTAAAGAATTTGCACCAATTGCTATAAATATCTATGTTTTATGGAACATGTAAATAAATAACTATAAGTAAGGAATTAATTAGCCCATAACTTGGTGAACAAAAGAAAACATCGGACATCCGGCACCTGCGATGGTGGGAACATACCCAACACACCAATAGCAAAAACTTCACAAGGTCCCAAGGAAAGGTGGTATTATACCTTGACACACCTAAGACCGGGGAAAAACTGTCACCTGCGGTCGTGGGAACCTACCTAAAACAGCAGCAGTCACATACCCATACCGGGCAAACCCATCAAGGAAAAAATTTACGAAAACAAAAGGGCATCAAGTTGGTGGTCCTTTTATCCACTGCCAACATAGACAAACCGTAACCAAAACACTGGACTTCTCCGACAACAACAAGGAGGAAAATAAATCCCAGAAATCGGTCTAAGACCAAACTCAACGAATTAGTGACAATTCGGCCACGAAATATTAGGTCTGCGGAAAAGTGTCGAGTCAACTCGGCGCCTGGCCTACACTCAACGCCAAAAGTTTTACTTAGCCAATTACCTTCACATGCCGCCGCGTTGAGTACACATAACGCTTAAACAAAAGCTCTGAGTCTACTCGACGTCAGAGCACATTCACTCAACGTCAAGTCTGACTCGGTCAATACACTCAACGCCAAGGCACAACACTCAATGTCGTGTTGAGTACACTCAATGCCTAACAGTTAACTCAATAATATTGCCTTCACTCAACGTTGCGTTGAGTACACTCAACGTTGTGTTGAGTACACTCAACGCACTCAACGTTTTTGACTTAGTCTCACAGACCACTCAACATCAAGGGTTGTACACTCAACGCCGCGTTGAGTACACTCAACGCTTTTGACGTAGCATTATAGACCACTCAACGCCTAATGCAGAAACCTGACAGAAATTCTGTCTTCTCTAACAAAGGATTATAGACTTATAATAATTAATTTTTTTAATAAACCACTAAGTTCCATAACTTAAAAGAAAGGAAGGGGTAGACTAAGCAAGAGCCTAACGCAAGTGACAAACTCTACAGCAACACGGTATGGATAAAAAAACAAGTTTACTGTAATCCTAAGTACTATACAATCTATAGTAGACAAGAAAAATCAGAAAGAGGACAATAAGGAACTTAATAAGAGCTTGACAAGGGTGCAAATCACCACTTGCCTCACGATCTTCAAAAATCCGACCTCACAAACGCTCCGCTTCAAGGATCGGCCACAAGAACTCCTAGGCAACAACTCATGAAACTTTATAAGGCAAACAAGAGTCAAGGTGAAAAAACCTAATGCAAAAAGTCCAAGAAAATAAAATTACCTACCACCAATGCATAGATCTCGCTGAGAGCTTTCCGGATCTACTCTCCGACAACGATTTTGTGCACGGAGCTCCTACAAGTGGTGGTCGAAAGCCTTACAAAACCTGCCGCCCTCTTTCTTCCGTACTCTCGATCTGATAGCTTGGGGAAGAAGATAATGAATAGTAATTGTTCTTTATCTATATAATATATGAAATATACACATGATATAATATAATATCATATTATAATATCACATAATATAATATCATATTAAGCTAGCGACTGATATAATATCATATTATATAATTATATAATATCATATAATTATTAATAATGAAACATTCAAATAGCACAAAAAACTGGAATCCACTCGAATTTCTATGAAATTTGCACCAAAATTAAATATCGATGCTACGAATCCAATGGCGAAGTCGAATTTAAGATTCGACAAATCAAACTCGGGTAAAAACTCCCCCGAAGCTCAAAACATCAAATATCTCAAAAAGGCTCCACCGAGTTCCAAAACAAACCCAGCTCGCAAGGAAAATCTCAAAACCACCCTAGAAATTAGTCAAGCTAATATTTTAAGTCAAAACCTCGGATACCAAATAAGCAAAAGTCACGCTCCAGTAAAGGTACTCGTCAAGTTCGCGTCAACGTAATGTTCTGACTTTAAAATACGTCACTAAAGGGATTTTAAATAAACCTTGGGAAATTATGGGCGTTACAACCCTGAATGCACAAAAGGGGAGCGAGATGCTCAGTGGAGGACTATGCACTTTATTAGGGGATTGAACCCGATATTTGAGCAAAGAAGTGTGATTTTGCTCGCTTAGCCGAAGATTCCTTTCCTGGATGAGACGATCTCAGTCATGATGCAGGAGGAAAACTGGATTAGACTACAGTCTGGTATAGCTACACCCGTCGGAGCAAAATTAGCCCTAGTGGTAACCAATCCTAGGCCCGCAAGATACAAGAGTGAGACACAACAATGTTACGATTGTGGTGAAGTAGGTCATCTCCGACCGGCTTGCCCCAAGCCATCAAATGAGTGGGATGCAGGTGGATGGGTAAAAGGAGGCTACCGTGGTCGCGATCGTGGAGGTTGCAGAGATGGTGAAAAAGGAAGCTACCAAGCGAACTTTATAATAGCCAAAGATGAGGCAGGAGAAAATAGGAATGAGATGTATGACGCAGGGAAGCAAGAAATTGTGAATGCTTACTCCCAACTAATGTGGAGGAAGCAGAAGGGAGTAAATGATGAAGCACTCATGCCAGCTTCATCAAGAAGTAACATTGCCTTGTTCGCTCATTCAACCATAGATACAAGAGAAACTCCTGCCCTCGCATCTATATCTAATAATAGATCACAAGATTGGATAGTCGATTCAGGTTCTTCTCGACATGTCACTGGGGATGCTAGGAAATTCTTTTTATATACTCCCTTAGCAGTCCCAGAGCGCATCCAAACTGCCGATGACACAACTCAGCCAGTGGTTGGTAAGGGTACCGTGCAATGTACCAACACTTTGACTTTGTCCAATGTTTTGCATGCTCCTTCATTTCCCGTAAATCTCTTATCCATTAGTGTTATCATATCTCAACTAAAATGTGTTGTTTTGTTTGATACTCCGAAGGTGATCTTCAAGGAGAAGGAGACTGGCAGAAGACTTGGGACTGACACATGTCATAGTGGTTGTGGTATTTGGATAGAGAAAATATGGACTCGGCACTTTCAACCATTATTAAAGAAGCCGCAGAATTCGAAAAGAGTGTTGAGGACATGCTACTACTTCATCATCGGCGTATGAATCATCCGTTTTTTGTTGTTTTGAGTCAAATGTATCTACTTTTTAAAAGGACAAATAAAAAAACTTTTATGTGATGAGTGTGAACTATGAATACATACCAGAAATTCATATTCTAGTTCTGGAAGTAGGAGTTCTCAGTCATTTAATCTGATACATTCTGATATTTGGGGACCATATCCTACGCTCACTATAAATGGATTTCAGTATTTTGTGTCTTTTATTGACTGCTTCGGAGTGTGACTTGACTCTATTTAATGAAAATAAAAGCGATATATTTACATGCTTCAAGGAGTTTCATAAAGGGGTTTAGACTCAACACAGTGCAGTCGTAAAGGTGTTGAGGTCTGACAATGGGATAGAATAGACCAACAAGGCGTTTGAAAAGTACTTGACCTCATAGGGAATCCAGCATCAAACAACTTATCCATACACCTCAGGGCAGAATGGAGTAGCAGAACGAAAGAACAAACATCATCGGGAAGTGACTCGAAGTACGATGATAACAATGAAGGTATCAAAGTACTTGCGGGGACAAGTCGTGTTAATAGCAGCCTACTTAATCAATCGAAAGCCCTCACAAGTACTAAATCAGAAGTCTCTGATTGAGATACTGTGATGGAAGAATGAAGATAGTCTTCCCCTTAAGACCTTTATTGTGTATCATTTGTGCATGATAAAAGACCAAATGTGGGAAAATAGATTCAAGGGCCCTAAAGTGTGTTTTTGTTGGGTATTCAGTTACCCAAAAGAAATATGTATATTGGAGTCCAGTGGAGAGAAAGTTATTCGTCGGCATGGATATCACGTTCGGTGAGCTTGAGTCATATTACTCCCTTTCGATTGACTCACCTCTTGGAGTACCACTCGGTGTAGAAAATATGGGACAAGAGGGAGAGGATAGTTGTAGTGTTGAGAGGCGGATAGTGAGTATCTCATTGGCACCTATGCCAATGGAATCAGAGTTAGTTGAGGCGCTGGTTCTAGAGGAGAGAGAATCGGTTGATTATGGATCACAGACTCCGGGAGAGTTAAGAAAGTATACGAGAAGAAGGCAGCCGAGCGAGCAATTGAGTGAGACTACAATGCCCAAAGTGTCGTATGTGTCAAATCCCTTGCCTTTTCCTACTCTGACCCTTGAGACACCTGCTTAATCAACCACAAATTCAAACATCCCAGGTAAGATAGTCCCTCATCTCTCCACTCCCACTCTCTTACCTGTAATTTGAAGTTCCTGCAAGAATGTGGGAGTCTCACCTGATTGATATGGCTTTCCACATGACATTGTCAAGTTTGTTTCCTACTCTTATATATCCCTTGCATATAGAGCATTCATTATATCTTTGGACAATGTATCTATTCCTAAGTGTTGGCAGGTTGCTAAGAAGGATCCTCAATGGAAAGCAGCAATGCTAGAAGAACTTGTTGCTTTAGAGAAAAACAAAACATGGAACTTTGTGTCACCATCACCAGGAAAAAGACAGTTTGGTGTAAGTGGGTTTCACAGTAAAGCAAAACCCAAAGGGTCAGATCGAGTGCTACAAAGCTCGATTGGTAGCAAAGGGTTACAACTAGACTTATGGCATTGACTACAATGAATTCTTTGCACCCGTCGCCAAAATGAGCATGGTTCGGACTCTAATATCCTTGACAGCAAATGGGGGATGGAAACTGCATCAGCTAGACGTAAAAATATTTTTCTTCATGGGGATCTACTCGAAGAAGTATACAAGGAGGTGCCACCAGTCTTCGAAACAAAACAAACGGTTGGCAATGTGTGTATAAGTCACTATATTGGCTAAAGCAATCTTCTCGAGCATGATTTGACGGGTAAGGAAAGTGATAATTAACCTGGGATATCGGCAGACCAATGTTGATCATACCGTATTCTTTAAGAAGAATGGATAACATGCTACGGTGCTTGCAGTGTGCGTGGACGATATGATTATTACGGGAGATGACGAGAAGGAAATTGCTCAGCTAAAGACAAGATTGAGCAAAGAGTTTGAGGTAAAGGATTTGGGCGGCTGAAATATTTCCTTGGGATAAAAGTAGCCCGTGATCAAGCAGGAATCATTTTATCTCAATGAAAATATATGTTAGATCCGCTAAAAGAGACATGCATGTTGGGGTGCAGGCCCGCAGTTGCTCCTATTGATCAAAAGACCAAGTTCAACGCTGAGGCAGGAGAGCCGACTGATAAAAAGAGATATCAGAGACTTGTAGATCGCCTAATCTATTTGAGTCACACTCTTCCCGACATATCTTTTGCAGTGACATAGTAGCCCATTACATGCACGATCCCAGGGAGGGGCACTTGGATGCAGTATATTAGATTCTTAGATACATAAATAGTGCACCAGGCAAGGGACTGGTCTTCCGAAAGAATGGACATGTGAATATAGAAGGCTATTGCGACTCCGACTGGACTCACTGTACAGATGACAGGAGATCCACATTGGGATATTGCATGTTTGTGAGGGGCAATCTTGTCTCCTGGAAAAGCAAGAGGCAGACTGTGGTTGCGAGATCTACAGTCGAGGCAGAATACAGGGTCATGGCCTCGGGTGTAGGGGAGTTGTTATGGTTGAAAGCCCTGCTAAGTGAACTCAAGATATATCATGGCGGACATGTGAAACTGTGGTGTGATAACAAGTCAGCCACTAGTATTGAGAACAATCCCGTCCAACATGATAGAACCAAGCATATAGAGATCGATAAATTCTTCATCAAAGAAAAGCTGGATGATGGGATACTTGAGCTGAGTCATATCACTACAAAAGAACAAGTGGCTGATTGTCTAACCAAAGGACTTAGCTCACTGGACTTATGTAGATTACGTGATAAGATGGACTTAGTGAATATCTTTCGTCCACCTTGAGGGGGAGTGTTAGAATTTGGTGTGCATATAACGCATATTGGTGTGCTATTAGCAGCCTCCTCTTTTTTGGGATTAGTCTCACATCACAAATTTTGTTTTTGGAATTCCCTCTTATATGTATATACAGGGGAGATATGTATTGATGTGAATAACTTAGTGAGAAGAATAGAGATTTTATTCCTTCAACTTTGTACTCTTTCTGATATTTTAAATAAAATGATAATTGTTAGTGGATAACAAGCAAATATTTAATTACTACTATTAGTGTTATTCATAGCATTTGAGGCCCTTCATAAACACACAGATTATTATTTACAAACATGATGGACAGCTCATAGTCTTCTCCCTAACACTTGTTATGTTATTTCTATGACAGAGGAGCGTTAAAAAGAGAATAAGAAATAAAATTGTTTTCAATTAACCAGGAATAGTCAATACAGGCACACTTAACAAGATAGAGTTTTCTTTCCTCTTTTTATTACATATTTTGCCCTAAACGGGTCTTTTAAATAAGCCAGACATTTTTGGGATTTCTTCTTCCTCACACATCAGCGTCGCGCCTCTTTGCCTTTCCTTGCATCTCTTCTGAAACGTCTCCTTCTCTTTCACTGCAGGTGCGCTGCTTGACACATGGGGATTTCATCATCACACCATCATGTTGTGCCTCTTCGACTAGCTTTGTCTGTAGATTGTTGTTGTGAGCTGAGTTGTCTTTTGAGCTTACTTGAGCTGTATGTATTTTAACACCCCTCCTTAAGCTCGAGAGATGTTCTACTCTGATCTTCATTCTTAGAGATTCAAATCGCGGCTTGGGTAAAGGCTTGGTAAGAATATCTGCTAGTTGAAGTTTCGTGGGTATGTGGCATAAGCAAACTTCTCCTTTCAATATGTTCTCTCTTATATGATGGTATCTGGTTTCGATATGTTTACTTCGGCTGTGAAAAACTGGATTCTTTGCGAGGGCTATTGCTGAAGAACTATTGGAATAGATTATGGTTTCTTTCTCCTTTTCCTTGAAAATTTCTTCAATTAGACGTCTAAGCCAAATGGCCTCACTGGTTGCTTTACTTAACGCCATATATTCCGCCTCTGCTGAACTGAGAGCAACTGACTGCTGTTTTCTGGAGGACCAACTAATAGGATTTTTTCCTAAGAAAAATACATACCTGCTGATGCTTCTTTTGTCTTCTACACTTCTCCACCAATAAGAAGAATCAGTATACCCAGTTAGATGATTGTGATGATGCTTACGATATACAAGTCCTAACTTTTTTGTTCCTTGAACATATCTCAATATTCTTTTTGCAGCCTCATGATGAAGTTTGGTTGGATTGCTCATAAATCTATAAATGGAATTTACTGAATACTCCAAATCTAGTCGAGTATTTGTTAGATATATCAACGATCCAACCAGACTTCTAAATATTGTGGGTTCTGCCATTGGTTCATTATCTGTTGCAGGAAATAGTTGATCATGAGGAGACATTGGCAGTTGTGATGTATTACATTCTTCCATGTTGAACTTTTTCAATATATCATAAGCATATTTTTCTTGAGAAATTAGAATACAATTTGGACTTTGTATAAACTACAATCCCAGAAAATAATGAAGTAACCCCATATCAGTCATTTCATACTTCTGTTCCATGTCCCTTTTGAAATTATTCAGGAATTTTAGGTTGTTTCCTGTGTAGATAAGGTCATCTACATAAAGGCACACAAACATTCTCATCCCATCTTCTTCCTTCCAGTAAAGTGAAGAGTCTGTTTTGCTTTTGCAGAAATTGATGGAATGCAGGTATTTATCACTATTGGCATTCCATGCCCTTGGTGTCTGTTTCAGGTCATAGAGGACTTTGATTAATTTATAAACTTTATGTTCCTCTCCTTCTACCTCATAACCTCTCGGCTGCTCAACATAAATCTCTTCCTCTATTTCATCATTCAAGAATGCTGATTTTACATCTAATTGATATATTGGTAGATTGAACTGAGCTGCATAAGCAAAAAGGGTTCTAACAGTCTCCATTCTAACCACTGGTGCAAATGTTTCATTATAATCAATTCCTGGAATTTGTGAGTAGCCCTTGGCTACTATCCGGGCTTTATACTTAAGTACTGACCCATCTTCCTTTTCTTATAACTTGTAGATCCATTTCAAGCCAATTACATCAGCTTGAGGTGGTTTTGTTACTAATATGCAGGTATTGTTTTTGACAACCATTTAAATTTCTTCATCCATAGCTTGTCTCCAAGCTTGACTCCTGTAAGCTTCTTCAAAATTGGATGGAGTGGTGATATTAAGTACTACCTCTCCTTGTCTATAAATGTCTTCTAAAGTTCTCATTCTTCTTAGGGGTGATGAAGAATCTAGATAAAATGTAGAGCTAGAAGAGGCTAGAGAAGGGTCATATAACTGAGTATTTTCAGTATTTGAGATTATAGGAGTTTGTGGTTCAACCATCTGAGATTCATTAGAATGAATTTCATTGATTTGGAGGGTATCACAAGCTTCAGTATATGACCAACTCTGTGAATTTGTCCCATTTCTGAGCCCCCCCCCCCCCCCCCCCATTCCCAGCTTCTATCTTCATCAAACAATACATCTCTAGAGATAATTAACCTATGTTGTACAGGTTGATATAATCTGAAGGCTTTTGACTCATTACTGTACCCGACAAAGATACACCTCTCACTCTTCTTGTCTAACTTACCTCTGTCTTCTTTCTGAATCAAAACATATGCTATGCAGCCAAAAATTTTAAAATGTGTAACTTTAGGTTTCCTCTTATATATTACCTCATATGGAGTTTGTTTTATAAGAGCTTTGGTAGGTGACCTATTCAATATATATACTGCTGTGTGGGCTGCCTCAGCCCAATATTCTTTTGGCAGACTTTTGCTTAATAGCATAATTCTTACCATTTCAATTATGGTTTTGTTTCTCCTCTCAACTACACTGTTTTGTTGAGGAGATCTACTTGTTGTTAACTCTCTTCTTATACCCTCTTTAATGCAGTAGGAGGTAAACTCATTTAAGGTGAATTCACCTCCTCTATCTGTCCTTAGGATCTTAATTGATCTTTCAAATTGTTTTTCAACAAGAGCTTTAAAATTTTGGAAAGTTTCAAAACTGTCACTCTTGTTTTTAAGGAAGTAAATCCACATGAACCGGCTGCAATCATCTACTAATAGAAGGAAATATCGTTTACCACTTAATGATGGGGATGTGGATGGTCCCCATAGATCTGAATGAATCAGATCCAGTGGCATTAAGCTTCTTTTGTATGAGGTTTTTGGAAATGGTAATCTATGATTTTTTCCTTCTGCACAATTTTCACAAATTGTATTTTCTATAGTTAATAGGGGTAAACCTTCTACCATATGATGACTACTTAGCTTCTTCATATCTTGTCCATTCAGGTGACCAAATCTTTGGTGCCACAACTTGGTTTGTTGTTGTATTTGTGTTGTGCTGGCAAGAACAACTTCATTGACAGGATACAGATTCAAGGAGAAAATTCTATTACTTGTCATCTTTGCAATGATTTCAGTCTCTCCTGAGTTGTTGGTAATTGTGCAGGAATTATTTATGAAGTGGACTTGGTAGCCTTTATGAAGGAGTTGTCCCACACTTAAAAGATTAGCCGCCAGTGATGGCACAAAACTTACATCATATATATATCTAACTTGATTCCAAACTGTTTTTACCTTTATAGTTCCAATTCCTTGAATTTTTTGTACATTTCCATCCTCTAGCACAACATCAGCAAAAAATCCTTCATCTATATAGATAAAGAGATTTTTGTTCCCTGTCATATGACTCGAACAGCCACTATCTATGTACCAAGTGGTATTAAGATAGTTTTTATTGTCATTTAAGTAGAACATTGTCTCTTTCTTCTCTTCTTCAGAATTTTTTGATATGGTTTTATCTTTGAACCAACAGTCTTTATCCATGTGGGTTGGTTTCTTGCACCTTTTACATTTGTAGAAACAATCATGAGGTTCCTTATTTGTTCTGTTACACAGAGCAGGAAAGATTACCTTTTTTATTATAGGTATATCTTCCTTGGGGAGAAAATCTTCCTCTTCCCTTACCTCTGTTATTTGTAAACAGAAGTTTCTTGTTGACTAGGTAGTCTGTTTTTTCAGATTTTTGTTTCTGTGTGGAATTTCTGATGGGCAGTGAGTTTAGATGCAAGGCTTGATCCATTGAAGGTGGTTGATGATTTAACCTATCTTCATGAGCTTGGAGAGAACCTAGTAACTCTGGTATACTTAACACATTCAGGTCTTTGGATTCTTCAATTGCAGCAACTATATGATTAAAATGGGGAGTTAAACTTCTAAGTAGTTTAGGGACTACCCGTTTATCCTCTATGGTGTCACCTAACATCCTTATCTGATTTATTGATTGTGTGGCTCTTGCTATAAAGTCCTGAACTTTCTCATTTTCTTTCATAAGCAAAGTATCAAAAACTTTTCAGGCCGTTTGTAGTTTAATTGATATTACCTGAGGAGAACCTTTATACTCAACTTGGAGAGTTTCCCAGGCTTCTTGGGATGTGGTTGCTGCCATTATTCTTGGGAAAATTGTGTTGGTGACACCTTGTTGGATAAACACTAGTTCCCTTGCATCTTTTCTTTGATTTTCTGCTGTCGTTTTTAGTTCTTCTGCAGTAGGTCCAGTTTCTGATGTTGCTAGTACTGGAACTCCATTTTGCACGATCTCCCATAGTCCTTGTGATAGAAAAAGTGTCCTCATTTGAATAGCCCAGTATTCATATATATCACCATTGAATACTGGTATATTTGAGGCCAACATTGCTCTGTTTCCTTTCAAAGCCATAAGCTCTGATACCACTGTTATGTTATTTCTATGACAGAGGAGCTGTTAAAAAGAGAATAAGAAATAAAATTGTTTTTAATTAACCAGGAATAGTCAATACAGGCACACTTAACAAGATAGAGTTTTCTTTCCTCTTTTTTAATCATTACATATTTTTCCCTAAACGGGTCTTTTAAATAAGCCAGACATTTTGGGGATTTCTTCTTCCTCACGCATCAGCACCGCGCCTCTTTGCCTTTCCTTGCATCTCTTCTGAAACGTCTCCTTCTCTTTCACTGCAGGTGCACTGCTTGACACATGGGGTTTTCATCATCACGCCATCATGTTGTGCCTCTTCGACTAGCTTTGTCTGTAGATTGTTGTTGTGAGCTGAGTTGTCTCTTGAGCTTACATGAGCTGTATGTATTTTAACAACACTCACGAGTCATTATATTTTTACATAGGAACTCATATATTTAACTGTATCCAGAGCCGATCTTACGTATTATGTACATATTGTGTCAATTCACGGCAAAAATCCAGAATTGCTCATCTTAATAGGGCTCACAAAGTTCAGCTTGATGTTTTCAGCAGATTGTGAACTGAAATTAGAACTATTTTGTGATGCTGATTGAGCAGCATGTCCTACGAAACATAGGCCGATTACAAGCATCTGCATTAAGCTTGGAAAAGCCTTGATCTCTTAGAAAACCAAAAAGCAAAACAAATTTGAGTATCGAGCTTGAAATGTTAATTTGCTAGCTGATTTCCAGAGGATCAAACACAGAACCTGATTTTAATTTGGTTTGTGAGAAACTTCATGCAAAGATGATCGCACCACGCTATATTTCAACTAACACGAAAATTGGAAATTTGTTCACCAGGGCTGTTGGAAGGGTGCCATTTATTTTGCAAATACCAACTTGAAAGGCTCCATTACAAGCATCTCCCCACAAATCTCTTAAAAGTTGTTGAAAATCTCACAAGCTGATCAACCGGTAATTCTAGTACCAAGCAAAAACTTTCAGAGCTATCAAGTTGATCACTTGATCAAGCGGAAAGCGGGAATCAGGCGCAGGAACACTCCAACCATAAACTGAGCTAAGTAATCAGAAACAACAGAAAGCAACCAGAGATCTTGTATTATCAACTATCAACTTTACAAGCCAAGGTATACATGTCGAAACAAGCTGGGCGGACTGCCACAGAGACCGCCGAGTCCGCTGAGACCGCCAAGCTGCTGTTGCACCACTGATCTACGGAGTCCGCGAAATCCGCGGACAACCCGTTATTCTGCTGAACGACCACTCTGCAAGCCGCTGCAGAACTAAAAGTACAGACCGCCTAACCCAACGAGACCGGCGGACAGGTTATTGAACTTGAATTGCCGAAGGAGAGAAGACTGCCTGGCCGCAAATGCAAGCTGCTGCAAACCACCGATTGTAAACCGTAAGCTCCGCTGCTTCCTGACCGCAATCAGAACCAGACTCCTGACTTCACAGTGCTAGCCGCACAACCTGGAAACAGCAACCAGTTAAACCTTCTCAATCCGCGCGGACTAGAAAACCGAGGCCGCGGCAATTAATCCACGCTCAACTTACTGTTCATTCAGTTACTGTTGATGTGACGGGGGGTCCTATTTATAGGCGAGGATGAGGAGTGTGGTCACCGCCCTAGTGGATAGAATCACCATCTCAGCTATTCGCCCGGTTATGTCAAGGAGCAGCCAACTGCAGAAGCACGGGCCGAACTGACTGAACACCTCCACCAGGTCGCAATAAACAGACCGTACAGGCCGCACCATCAGTCCGCCCAGGCCGCACGGTCTGCCGGATCAACCTCACTTTCACTTCACAATTTTCAACAGGCTGCTTGGTGAGTCTACTCGCTAAATACAGAATTGTACGAGACACGTACTTTAATCCAATCCTTTCTTATCAAAAACCAATTCCATGCATTTATTAAAATCAACCATATACCGAACAAGTGTTTTATTACTCATGGAGTTCTCCACCAAAGCAGTTGACTCCACAGTAAAATGGAATTTCTGAACGAAATTGAACGAGCACTCAGATTTTAAGCCTCTGCCAATCAAATTTTGGGATGAGTGTGTTCTTATTGCCATTCATCTCATCAATAAAATTCCATCTAGTGTTCTAACCTCAAGACACAATATGAGTTGCTTTTTAACACTCTTCCCAATTACAGCCACCTTAAATTCCATGGCTGCCTTTGTTTTGCCTTCACCACAGCTCAAACTCAAGATAAGTTTGCTCCTCAAGCCACTCAGTGTATTTTCATTGGCTACCCAAGTGGACAAAAGAGATACAAGTTTTATGATCTGGCTACCCACCCACCGCATTTTTATCAGTCTAGATGTTTAATTTTTTTTGAACATAATTTTTCATTTTCTGTGCAACTACATTCTAAGCCTTCTGTTTTACCATTCTCAGCACATTGCACTGATTCTTATACTCTATCTTCTACATTATATAATTTCTTTAAATTATAATTATAATTATATTACTCATTTGCTACATGAATGGAGCAGAGAGAGATCAGTAAATACTATTAGAATGAAGAAGAAAAGAAATGCAGGAGATTTTAGCATCGAGTGATGTAAGGTTTAACAGAGCAAAACAGAGGAATATAAAGTTTAACAGCTCAAAAACAGAGGAATATAAAGTTTACCAGGAACTTCATTCCAGCATCCATAGCCATGAGTGGTGATGTATCTAACCAGCTTCTCGTATTCCTCCTGAGACAAAATCCCCATCTTCACCTTCTGCGGATTGCAGCATGATCAGTTCCTCATGTCTTTCTTTATTTAAGTTTTAGGGCAAAATCATGAAATCAGTTTCAAAACTTATTTTTACTTCATTTTAGTCCTGTGTTTTGGCACTTTGTATCTCAGAAATATGAGTTTTCGGCACTTTAGTTCCAAATTTTCGAAATTAACATTTTACACTCACTCCCCAATTGTCGATTTCTCACATTTTACACCCTCAAGCCGAAATTTAAAAGACATTTAGGTCGGGATAGCATCAAAAATGTTTATTCAACAATATTTAGGTCACCAATAATCCATGATGAAAAGTGATAAAATGAACATTTTTGATAGTGCTTGGACCTAAATATCCTTAAAATTTGAATTTTGAGGGTGCAAAGCTTCAAAAAAGCCTTTTAATCACCAAAGTTTTTAACCAATTTAAAATCAGTCTCTGATAAACTTTGCTAGCGTATTTTAACGAAAATTTGTCTCCAGACGTTTATGAAACCCAGACCTCGCTGGAGTCGTCTTCTCCATCAGAACCTTCTTCGTCGGCAGCTCTGGTCGAAAATCCAGTGCCCAATGGGCGGCTTCCTCCGCTTGCCCAATCTCTCCATCACCATCGAGGGTCAGAGAAGAATCTGTCTGGCTCCTCGCCGGCCGAGGAGGAAAGAGGGCAGGGACGTTACCACCAACCGCTCCACCAGAGATCAAGGGCACGGGCAAATGCTGATCTCGAGATCTCCACACGCAGTCCGCAACAGACGGACTCTCCGAACACAAAAGGAGATCGCCACAATCTTGTGGATGTACGACCTATCTGCCCGGTTACGTCAAAGAACAGCCAACTGCAGAACCACAGGCCGAACTGACTGAACACCGCCACCAGGTCGCAATAAACAGGCCGTGCGGTCTGTCCGTTCAACCTTCACTTTCACTTCACAATTTTCAACAGGAACTTCCGTTGTGGATGTGGCCTTGGTGTTGGGAGAGGTATGATCTCATGCTGAGTTTGGCTGCCCACTTAGCCTGGACTTCCTCCAGGCCATTTGGCGGCAACCTGGTGGCAACGAGCTCAAAGAAAACGTCTTCAGCCAACGCCGCCATGTCAACCAGGCTCTCCTCCGCCCGCGGTCGATGCAGCACAGGAAGGAGCCATTTCGATGGTCGGTTTGGATTTTGGATATTTTAGCGTCAACGATGGCGAACTTCGCCAGCCAGTCTTGGATTTGATGGGCCGGTGTTTGTCTGGCGAGCTCCGCTGACCGTAACTAGTCATTTAGATCCCCCCTCTTGCTGTGGAGCTTGTCCATGGCGTTTTGCGGGCCAGTAATTTTGACCTCCGGCTCCTTGAAATATCTGAATGGGAGTCCCCATGTAACGGAAGGGATTTTGACTGGATCATTCGCAACTTGTAAGGAGATGCAGGAGCTGAAGGAGATTATTTGAAGTAATACAGGTTGATTTGGTGCCGGGGAGACGAGGACGTTACCTTTTTGAGCTGGAAAACAGTTGGAGTTGTAAAATTCCTTTGTTAGTTAATAATGTTTAGTGGAGGTGAAATATAAAATTATTGAATAATTTTCTTATTTATTACATCATTACCTAACAATCTAATCAGATACGATAAACATTTCCATCAACGATTTCTAATTCCAAATCTATTCAAAATCAGAGAGGTTCTGAGCATTTTTACTTTTGATTCCAATTGTGTGGGAGCTTAGCTTGCTCAAAAATACTGCTTTAGCTTTACCTACAACAGCTTCATCTGAGGCAGCACAGGCCGCCTCGCCTCAGAGGTGGCGCACCACATGTGCGGGCTCAAAGACCCTCAGGTCTAAGAGATGGCGCACCACATGGCCGAGCGGCATGACAAACCCAAACCTAACTGCTTTAGATCAGGACTGCAGTCTGTACACCCCAACCCGTCTCCGGCCCAATATAAGCAGCGGTGGGTTGTTGTGACTAGGCCCGCCGGGGGAATTGAACCTGAAACCTCTTTGATAAAGGCCTTAAATATGGCTCTCATCACCAACTGAGCTGCAGCAAAATTTTATTTTTTTGTAATCAAACTTCAAAAAAAAAAAAACAACACAACTAACACCAGCGGCAAATAATTTAAGTCAGAATCACTTAAAATTTGCATGAATTTAACCTGATCAAATCAAGCTTAGTTTCAAGCTAATTTTCACCTCCTGTATAGTAATCTAAAATTAACTCAATCTTAATTAAAAGACCGCTCAAACAAAAATTTTACTTCATTTGAACTGCACCGTTTTTCGTTTAGGTTCGCTGATTTCAATTTCACCTGTCAAGGTTTTGATAAAAAAAAACATCATCCCAGGTCTGATTACTTGTCAAAAAAACAATCCATAAAAAGGAGGACAAAAAATCCATAATCATATAAAGCAGATAACAAGCGGCATCCATCAAGCAACAAGACAAGTTTTCGCAGTTTTGTTAAAAGCGTCAGACAAACCAATGCTTACTCTATTCGAGTTCTGAGAGGACGGAAAATCCATGAAAGTATGATGAGTTACAAATAAGGCGAAATGAATGCTCATCTGTGCCTCTGGTTTGCACCAGCTCCGCCCGTGGCCGGTGCGCCGCGAGCAGGCGCTTCGTAACCTGGTCCGCCACGAGTTGAAGTCTGAGTCCCATAAGGGCCTTGCATGTGCGGCGCTCCGTATGGCACATTCCCTTGTGCCGAAGAGCCATGGGCCACGGGCCCTTGTGCCGAGGAGCCATAGGATGCCGGCCCATGTGCCGAGGAGCCATAGGATGCCGGCCCTTGTCCCGAGCCATAGTACGCAGGTCCTTGTGCTGAGCCATAGGATGCGGGCCCTTGCGCCGAGGAGCCATAGGAAGGTGGCACTTGCGCCGAGGAGCCATAGGACGTCAGCCCTTGTGCCGAGGAGCCATAGGATGGCGGCACTTGGGCCGAGGAGCCATAGGACGGTGGAACGTGGGCGGAAGAGCCATAGGATGGCGGCACTTGTGCCGAGGAGCCATAGGACGTCGGCACCTGGGCCATCATATGAGGAACGGGATTTGCAGTGGCTGTACCTCCTTGAGCTGCTCCGGTGACACCGTGAGCATCATATCCAGGTCCGGAGTCTCTCGAGGCATCATAGGTCGACCCCCTTGGCGGCTCATAGCTGGAACCCCTAGAAGTTTCGTAGTGTGGAGCTCCCGATGTGTCATAAACCGAGCTTCTAGGAGCTGCCTCGTAGGCGTTGTTCCTAGATGCTTCGTATCCGGCGCGAGAAGGAATCTGAGCGGCACGAACAGGAGCACCACCAAATTGAGCTCCACCACTGCCAGGTCCGGTGTGCCCCTGTTAGTAGGTATATTGACAGAATGAGAGATTTAGAAAGTTAGAATAAAATTGTTTGAGATAATTGATAGCGACCAATAAATAATATATCGTCAAAGATTAGGAACATGTTGCAACAATTCAAGACAACTTCACAACAACACTAGAGCCTTTATCCCATCATGCTTGGATCTGCTATATAGATCATTTGTCGTCGTTGCGCCCGATCTTTAGTCATAATTTCACTAATGCCTACGTACATCATGTTTTTCCTTATAGTTTCATTTCAAGTCTTTTGGTCTACCCCTCCCCCATTTAACATGCCAACTGATCAAACTCTCATAACGTCTAATAGGTGCCTCTACTGTCTGAACCATCTTAACCGAGGCAAGTGGTAACCAATTCAAAAAATTCAACAATCTACCCCATCAGAATTAAATTTTACAATAATAACATGACAAGAGAACACCAATTGCTTAAGTAAAGCATTTCAAAATCTCCGTACTATTTTTGATTCCATACAAAAAAGTTATTCACTTCCTACAAGCAATACAATCACAAAGGAACATTTCATAAAAGATAGTAGAAAGAAAGAATTCTTCAGAGTAGAGCTAATAGCAAAAAAAATATTGTGAAGATAATAAAAATCATGGATATTTATAAAAGAAGATAGTAGCAAGAAAGAATTCTTCAGAATAGAGCTAAAAGCAAAAACAAATGTCAAGATAATAAAAAACATAGAAGATACCTACTTAAGAATGATATTCTTGTTCTGGATCAAGATATTTATTCTATAAACAGTTTCAAAAAAAAATAGCTAGAACAATCAAATACAATAGCACATGTGTTGCATTTACTATCTCAAAAATTCGTTCAAAGCATCAATACAAACGTATTTCAATTAGGGCAATGTTATAAGCACACACACTTTGGCTATAGATCGCCAATTTATAATGACATATCAAAAATATGTTATTTTCACACCGACATGTTATTGACATGCCAAAGTTAATATTTTCATTTATGCACACCATATTTAGAAATTCGATTGTTGCACACAAAAGTAAAAAAAATATTTATGCACGCCAAAGAAAAATATTGATTTTTTTTCTATGATATTTTGACTTTGTAGGAATGATAAATATGAATTACACATTAGTCCAACACTAAACTGTTAAACAGTAATAATAAAATATAATGTCAACGAAATGCAATTTGTAGGAGCCACTTAAACCAAGTAGAGATAACAAAACAGCAGCAGGATAAGAAAAAAACAGATCTGTAACAACCTATCACTGTTTCAGGAACTTATTTCAGAGAAATAGCAACAAAGATTTCATATGTATATGGAGAAATGCATAACATGGATATTACCAAAAAGTTTGCTCACATGAACTCAATAAAAAATAAGATCAGAAGTATTCATGGCAACCCGGTGGCTGTAATTCAGTGTAATGGGGAGATATTTTAATATATTAAGATGGAAAGTAAAAAATTCTTTAGGAAAAAGATACAGAAAATGATTTTTGTCACTGCTATAGTATTCATAACAAGATTTAAAAGATTAGTATAATACTCATTAGGGAAACCCTAGGATGATCAATGGGATCCCTGGGCACCATCTGATTCCAATTCGTCAACCTTTTTCTTAGAAAGTTGTGTCAACTCGCCAGAGGATTTTCCATTCTCTGCCGCCCCAGCAGCCGAAGGATCGTCAGATGATCAGAACATGGCGTGTGCAAGGATGATCGGTATTGCAGCGCAAGAGAGAGGAGCATGTTGGCGGCGTCTAAATGCAAAAGGAAGGCGAAATGCCGAAGGCGGGCAGCCGGCTGAGGAGATGGAGGCGTCCGGCAGCGAGATAGAGGCGTCGGGCGGCAAGATGGAGGTGTCGGGCAGCGTCGGGGTGAACAAGAGCAAAATCGTGAAAATCTGAAATGCGGAGGAAAAGGAGTGGAGTGCACTTAATTCAGAGTAGGCGTGTTGTTATTAGGGTTTGGGTGTTATTTGAATTGTACTCTACAATGAAACTTTCTCACCAGCCGCAAAGATGAATATTGTTCGGGTATCAATCTCTTTGGTTGTTCATCTACAGTGGCTCTTACATCAGTTGGATGTCAAGAATGTCTTTCTCAATGGCGACCTTCAAGAAATTGCTTACATGCATCAACCTTCCGGGTTTGAGACCACGGGGGAGTCTCGTGTTTGCCACCTTAAGAAATCTATTTATGGTCTCAGGCAGTCTCCTCGCACATGGTTTGACAAGTTTAACAAGGTTGTCCAGGATGTTGGATTCACTCAAAGCTCGGCTGACTTCTCGCTCTTTACTCGTCATCAACCAACAAGCACAATAATTCTCTTGCTTTACGTTGACGATATTCTGATTACGGGAAATGACTCCACATGAATACAAATGATTCATCAACACTTAAACTCAGGGTTTCAAACTAAAGACCTGGAAATTCTTCGGTATTTTTTTGGACTTGAGATAGCGCGACATCCTGATGGCCTTGTCCAATCTCAACGGAAGTATTGTCCTAACCTTCTTTAGGATGTTGGCTATTCGAGATGCAAACTTGCTGACACTCTGATGGATATCAACCACAAGCTCTGCACGCATGACTCTGACTCAGATCTGCTACTTCCAAACCCTGAGTATTATCGTCGCCTTGTCGGAAAACTGATATATTTTACTGTTACAAGATCTGATATCTCTTTTGTTGTTTGGTTGTCTGTCGATTTATGCATCCACGAACCTCTCATCTTCAAACCGTCGAGCGCATCCTCAGGTATTTGAAAACTGCTCCTGGACAAAGGCTTGTATACAAACCATCTTCCTCTCCCTCTATCTCTGATTGCCAACTTTGATTCTAATTATGTTAGTTCACTAGATGATCGACGTTTCACAACTAGTTTTTGTACTTCCTCTGGAGAACATCTTATTACCGGGCGTAGTAAGAAGCAACCTGTTATTGCCCGCTCATCTGCTGAGGTCGAGTATCGTGCAATGGTTGTCATTGTGTCTGAACTTACCTGGCTAGAAAGTCTCCTTTGTGATTGATTTGGGAGTCAAACTTTCCGCACCAGCAACTTTATTGTGTGACAGTCAAGCTGTTATACATATTGTTAAGAATCCGTGTTCCATGAGCGAACTAAACATATTAAGGTTGATTGTCACTTCATTCGGAGAAGGTTCAATTAAAGAAGTTGGAATTACAGCATGTTCCTGTTACCGGACAAGTTGCTGACATTCTCACCAAAGCCATACCAAGACCGTTGTACTATCAGTTTTTGTCCAAGCTTGCTGCCTACGATTTGTATGCTCCATCTTGCAGGCGAGTGTTGAAGAAAAATATAAATGCCCAAACTTAAGGCTCATATTATAGCTCATCTTCTTATTGTTTAGTCTCATCCTCCTTCCCTTCTTATTTAAATGTACAAATACGTGTATTCAAGTATTGAAGGATTAGAGAAATTAATAAA
Source organism: Platanthera guangdongensis (assembly GCA_039583875.1). NCBI lineage: Eukaryota > Viridiplantae > Streptophyta > Magnoliopsida > Asparagales > Orchidaceae > Platanthera > Platanthera guangdongensis. Next base: position 148,181,264 of record CM077154.1, read on the forward strand.
ATTTATGTTTATTTTTCTCTTATCTGTGTTATTTACAGTACTGATGCCCCTTCTTTTGACGGCTCATCGAGTCATGAGTCTTTCAGTCATTGGTTCGTAGATATGGAATATTATCTCAACCATTTTGAGTTATTTGGTGAGCGGCGCAACAAGTTTGCGAAATTTAGGCTTCTAAATCGGGTGAGAGCATATTGGTCTGCATTGAGAGGACCTACGAGCGTGATCGTTTCCATCACATCACGAGTTGGACGGATATGAAGCGTATGTTGTGTCAGAGTGTTATGCCCCCACATCCGCTTGGGTTCTCGGGGCATAAATACTCGCGGCGGGTCAAGGAGCGCGCGCAAGACAACGGGGCTGAACCATCCGGTTCAGCCCCCATTCATTAAATCGGCCAGAAGGGGGCTGAACCACTCCGGTTCAGCCCCACTTGGGGGGGGGGGGGGGGGGGGCGGCCCCCTCCTTTCCCCGGGTATTTATAGCCCGGGGCTGCTTTGGGGAGGCATTATTGAAGATCTATCAGGTTTCTTTCTTCTCTCTTCCTCAACCCTAACCCTAGTTCTCTCTTTCTCTCTAGAATCTCCATCTCTCCTCTTTTTCTCTTGCTAGTTCATATCATTTGGTATCAGATCATCCTTCATGCGACCATGGTGACACGTTCGGAGGCGGAGACCGCACGACTGGCTACCCTAGAGGAGAACTACGTGGGGTTGGCGGATTCGGTGACGGCCATGGAAGGCCGCTTGAACACGTCCACAAAAAACATGGAGGAACGCATGGATGAGATCAAGGCGCTGTTGATGCAATCGTTGAAGGGCAAGGCGGTTCAAGGAAGCGATTCTGAAACCGAGGCACCACAAACTGTCCGATCTACGGGCAACGGAGGAAGCGCGGAGTCGGGACACTTCGGTCCCGACGGAATCGGGACCGATCCGGGCCGCACGGAATCAGCGGGCACCGGATCGGCCCCCGCCTGGATGGGAGCACCGCACGCCTACCACGGCTGGTCAACCGTGGCCGACGGGACCGGCGGAAGCCAGCCAGGGGGCGCCTACGCCGCACGCCAGCCTGCGGCCTGGGCCGGCCAGCCAACGCCACATCCGGGCGTGCCGACCGGAAACGGGGCAGGCGGTCCGTCCGCCGCCCAGGAAGGGGCCGGGGCCGACCTATGGAGAAACCGGGAGGCACCAGCGGCTCCCTCGCGACCACCGGGGGCTGTTGACGCCAATTTCGGAGGGAGAACGGGCCTTCTACCGACGCCGCAGCACATGGGAGGTCCAATGAGGTTTGGAAACGGCGAGACATGGGCCGAGCAGCCACGCCGTCAGGGATTTCACGGTGGGGGACAACAATGGGGTGGCGGCCAAGGGGGAGCTAATTTCCACGACCCATTCGGCCGACCACAGCATGGACCGGAGTTCAACGGGAGACATGGAGATATGCAACAACGGCCCTACATGCCTCCGAAGAGAACTCGCATGAATTTCCCGAAATTCCGCGGCGGGGATGCCTTGGAATGGGTGCAAAAGGCGGAGTTATTTTTCACTTATCAGGAGATACCGAATGATCAGTGGGTGCAGCTGGCTTCTTTCCATCTGGAGGAAGACGCATATCAGTGGGCTCAGTAGTTCATACGGGCCTACGGGTACGCAACATGGGCGAATTTTGTGGAAGGGTTTGTGGCTCGTTTCGGACCGGTGGAGTACGAGGATGTGGAGGCTACGCTACAGAAACTCCGTCAGAAGGGCACAGTGATGGAGTACCGAGCGGATTTCGAGAAGCTCGCAAACCGGGTTAATTGGGAGGAGAAGACGCTCCTCAGTTGTTTCATATCCGGCCTGCGGGACCATTTGAGGGATGAGGTCCACGCGTATATGCCCCGCAGTCTAAGCCATGCTATCAGTCTGGCCCGCATCCAGGAGGAGCGCTTCAACCGCCAAAGAACTCGAGCTCCACCAAGGGCTCCACCCGCCCCTGCAACGGGTCGAAGGGAGCGGGCACCGGCGGCACGGCCGACGGTGACACGACTTACGTGGCCTGAGCTGCAGGCCAGGAAGGAGAAAGGATTGTGTTTCAACTGCGATGAGAAATACGCACCGGGGCATCGATGCCAGAAGGTGCAGGTCTTCATGCTGCGGGAGGAGGACGAGGAGGAGGACCACCCGAGCCTCGAGGCAGAGGAGGAGTTGGATCTGGCTGAGTTTGGTGTTTCGATTCAGGCTATGGAGGGGTGTGTGGCACCCACCACCATGCGGATCAAGGGCAGGATTGGCAAGGAACGGGTCACCATTCTCATTGATAGTGGGAGTACTCCCAATTTCATCAACCCTGAGGTGGCACTGAAGACAGGACACCCAGTTGACAGGAACGCGGCGTTCCAGGTGATGGTCGCGGATGGCAGCAAACAGCGGTGCGAAGGGGCACTGAAGGGCGTGGAGATACAACTTACAGGTTTTGTGTGCCGCACCGACGTCTACCTCCTTCCGATTAAAGGGTCTGATATGGTGCTGGGGGTACAGTGGCTCCGCCAACTGAGGCGGGTGACCACGGACTGGGACCGCATGACACTGGAGTTCACGCAGCAGGGGACGGATTACTGTTTGCATGGTATCCGATCCTCCCCTCTCAAGGAGATCTCCCTACGGAGCCTGCAGAGATTGGAGGAGCAGGGTAGTATGATGGCCGTGATACTCGGGATGGCGGCGGAGGGGGCCGACACGCAGAGGGCGCCGGACCCGATACAGTTTCTTTTAGCTCAGTATGAGGACGTCTTTCAGGAGCCGCACACTCTGCCTCCCTCGCGTTTCCGGGATCATCAGATACAGTTAAAGACAGGGACGGACCCTACCAATATACGTCCCTACCGCTACCCGTACGTGCAGAAGGCAGAGATCGAACGTAGCGTCCGGGAGATGCTAGTGACGGGCATTATTCGGCCCAGCACCAGCGCGTTCTCTTCTCCGATCATCTTGGTCAAGAAGAAGGACGACTCCTGGCGCTTCTGCGTCGATTACCGGGGGCTGAATAGCTCCACCATCAAGGACAAGTTTCCCATTCCTATGATTGAGGAGTTGCTGGATGAGCTGCATGGAGCGAGTTTGTTCACCAAACTGGACCTCCGGTCCGGTTATCATCAAATTCGGATGAAGGAGGAGGATGTCCACAAGACGGCATTCCGGACCCACGACGGTCACTACGAGTTCTTGGTGATGCCGTTTGGGTTGGCCAACGCTCCCTCCACCTTTCAGGCTGTTATGAACGAGATCTTTCACCCACTTCTTCGCCGGTATGTCCTGGTATTTTTTGATGATATACTAATTTATAGCAGGACTTGGGACGACCATTTGGAGCACGTGCGACATGTCCTTACTATACTGCGGGAACACCAGTTATTCGCCAAAAAGTCCAAGTGCTCCTTCGGCCAGAGTCAGGTCGAGTACCTGGGGCACCTCGTGTCCGCCCGTGGGGTCCAGGCAGACCCACAAAAGATTGAGAGTATGGTGTCGTGGCCCCAGCCCACGACGGTTCGAGCCTTGCGTGGCTTCCTCGGGCTGACGGGGTACTACCGCCGTTTTGTCAAGGACTACGGCAAGATTGCTCGACCTCTGACACAGTTGCTGCAGAAGGATGCGTTCCAGTGGAGCATTGAGGCGGACGAGGCCTTCCGGGCCCTAAAGCAGGCCATGACCACTACACCGGTGTTGGCGCTGCCGGATTTTGGCAAGGAATTTGTGGTGGAGACTGATGCATCGGGCGTCGGCCTCGGGGCAGTCTTGATGCAGGAGGGTCGCCCGCTCGCTTATTTCAGCAAGGCTTTGGCCCCACGGACGTTGGGGCTTTCAACGTACGAGAAAGAGATGTTGGCTATTATACATGCAGTCGAGATGTGGCGACCCTATCTCTTGGGCCAGCACTTCCAGGTCCGTACGGATCACCAGAGTTTGAAGCACTTCCTAGAGCAGCGCTTGGCGTCCCCACTGCAGCAGAAGTGGTTGACCAAGCTGATGGGGTGCGATTACGAGATTGTGTACAAGCAGGGCAGAGAAAATGTGGTCGCCGACGCTCTCTCCCGCCTACCTGAGAGCTCTCTCTCTCATGTATCGGGACCGGTGGTTACCACATTGGACGAGATGCAGGCAGCGGTACTCCAGGACCCCGAGTTACGCACCATTATCGAGACACTACAGCAGGGTCAAGCTACGGAGCCGGGTTACCATCTTCAGGGTCAGCGGCTGTACTTTCATGGCAGAGTGGTCATTCCATCCGCATCGCCATGGCGGACGGCGATGATGCAGGAGTTTCACGCATCACCCACAGGCGGCCATGCAGGGATTCTACGAACGCTTCAGCGGTTCCGAGCAAATGTATTCTGGAAGGGGATGCGTCGCGATGTCCAACAATTTGTGCGGGAGTGACATTTGTCAGCGGCAGAAGTATGAGACTACATCACCTGCGGGGCTTCTTACACCGCTCGAGATCCCGAACCAGGTCTGGGACACCATTTCCATGGATTTCATTGACGGATTGCCCAAGTCCCAAGGCAAGTCCGTCATACTAGTGGTGGTAGACAAGCTTTCCAAGTATGGTCATTTCCTTCCGTTGAGCCATCCGTACACGGGGGAGACAGTCGCAGAGTTATTTGCGCGAGAGATTGTGCGCCTCCATGGCCTCCCAAGCTCCATCATTTCCGACAGGGACCCGGTCTTTATCAGCAGTTTTTGGCGGGAGCTTTTTCGACTCCAGGGCACGACACTGCGCATGAGCACCGCCCACCATCCCCAGGCGGACGGACAGACTGAGGTCCTCAACAGGGGGGTGGAGACCTATTTACGGTGTTTTGTGATGGACGAGCCGCGCACGTGGACGCGTTGGTTGCATTGGGCGGAGTACTGTTACAATACGTCATTCCACATAGCCAGCAAGCTCACCCCCTTCGAGGTGGTCTACGGCCGCCCTCCTCCTACTTTTAGTTCTTATGAACCCTCCAGCACCGCTCTTCCAGCTGTGGAACGGACACTTCAGGACAGAGATCGCACTTTAGCTTTGCTCCGGGACAACCTGCGGGTCGCGCAGGACCGCATGAAAGCACAGGCAGACAAGCACCAGACAGAGCGCGAGTTTGTCGTGGGCGATGAAGTTTTCCTCAAGCTCCAACCTTACCGCCAGCTGTCAGTCTCTCGGCGGACGAATCAGAAACTCGCCCCACGTTATTACGGGCCATTCCGCATTCTTCGTCGCGTGGGCCCCGTGGCCTACACCTTGGATCTCCCCGCGGGGTCTCCCATCCACCCGACATTGCATGTATCTGTTTTGAAGAGAAAGCTTGGGGCTTCCGTTCAGGCCAGCCCTTCACTTCCCGAGGCGACCAGCATGGGTGAGTTGCGTCCGTCACCGGAGGCCATTTTGCTAACCAAATGGAAGAAGTCAGGCACGGAATATCGGCCGGCGGTGCTCGTCAAATGGAAGCAGATGGACACAGTGCATAACTCATGGGTAGACTTGTTGGACTTCCGCGAGCGGTTTCCGGACTTCCACCTTGAGGACAAGCTGGTGCTTGATGGGGAGGGGAATGTTATGCCCCCACATCTGCTTGGGTTCTCGGGGCATAAATACTCGCGGCGGGTCAAGGAGCGCGCGCAAGACAATGGGGCTGAACCATCCGGTTCAGCCCCCATTCATTAAATCGGCCAGAAGGGGGCTGAACCACTCCGGTTCAGCCCCACTTGGGGGGGGGGGGGGGGGGGGGCGGCCGGCCCCCTCCTTTCCCCGGGTATTTATAGCTTGGGGCTGCTTTGGGGAGGCATTATTGAAGATCTATCAGGTTTCTTTCTTCTCTCTTCCTCAACCCTAACCCTAGTTCTCTCTTTCTCTCTAGAATCTCCATCTCTCTTCTTTTTCTCTTGCTAGTTCATATCACAGAGGTATTTGCCTCCATCGTATTGAAGTCACTTGCTCGAGCAATTAGCTTCCCTTCAGCAAGGATCCATATTTGCCACTGAGTATAGGGATCGTTTTGATGAGTTAGTTGTGAAGAGTGATATCAGAGAGGAGCCAGCTATCACCACTTCCCGATTTCGGTCTGGACTTCGATGTGACATACGTACTGAGTTGGTTTATCGCAACTCAAAGTCCCTTGAGTAGACATATCAACTTGTCCTTCATCATGAAGGGTCTTTGAGATCCGCAAGAGCTGATCGATTAGATTCACCTTGACCTTCGCAGTATGAGTCCCACCCATACTGAGGTCACCACGATGCCTACCATTGTCCTGTCAGACACAACAGAAATGATACCTGATATGGACTTCACCCACCCCATTGAGGTGCTTAGTCCAGTGAGTGGTCTATCTTTTGTTTCTGACTCTTCTCAGGTGACCCCAACTAAGAGTGAGTCAGAGCGACCTATTGATTTTTTGTAGTGTTGTGTCCCTCACCTACACCTCTCCTTCTGGCATGCACTGGGTTAACACCCCTACCATAGACTCATTTCTTGACACCGACCTACAAACTCATTCTTGAGAGTAGACCTATGTTCCTCTCCCCTTGTCATTGCTCTAAGTCACATCACGATCGAGAGCCCGGAGCCTGGTATTGATCTCGTAGTGGTTATCACACCCATTTATGAGGACATTACCCCATACATCGGTACTCATCTGGAGGATCATGACCCCGTTGACGGGTTTTATGATGAGCCTCTTATTGAGCCTCCTAATGGGCCACCACGTCCTGATGATGATGAGATTCAGGTGAGCCACTCATTTGTGAGTATCGATTTATTGACGTCTCACCTATTATTGCTTTTGACCTTGCCAGGGAGAATGGATCTTGAGTGGTGTATCAAGTATGTAGGGCTTTCCTTAAGCACACCTGAGCATACTCCCGTTATTTCGAGAGTCTACCTTATAACGCATCGCACTCTTGATGAGTTTTGGGACACACCGTCTACTGACCCACCAGATGAGTTCTTTCCTTTTAGTGGCACTTGACACACTCTAAAGTCATGTCGTCAGGTCGATGTACATGATTTTCACTCAGATGGTCGTTGGATTCCCGATAACTTTTCATGCATACCTCCTGGTGAGCCCCCTGATGAGTCATGTTCCCTGAGAGATATTTGGCTCTTTACGAGCTCGTATTTGAGTGTTGATGTCTCACGATGTCATTTGGATACTTGTAGCACACTCGATGAGTTTTTCTACTCTCCACTGAATGAACCTCCTGATAGGCCACACATTTTAAAGACACCCCAGTCATTATTAGATCTTCACATAGCGAGTGTGTGTGTCTGTCGTGTTTCATTTGTATCATTGGCATGAGTCTGTTGAGTCGTTTCTTCATCATTTGCATGTGTATGTTCAGTTGTCTGTTCATTATTTGCATGTGTGTCATTAGTCGGCCCGGCGGAGGATCAATATTAGTGATAAATCTTATAAATTGCATACAAATGTTCACTGGCAAGAACATGTATTTCATGAAGGCGAGCAGGTGATGGTGAGAATCCGTGTTGTGAGGCTCCGTGAGATGCCTGCTAAAATTTTGAGTGTTAGGTGAATGGATCTCTACACAATCATGAGGCGGATCGGAGCAAATATCTATGATCTTGATATCCCGACGAGTATGAGTATCCATCTCATATTTAATGCTAAGGACTTAATCGTACTACAAGCCTCGCGAGCATGTGGACTCATTTCGTGGAGATCCTCTTGAGCCTACACCCCTAAATCCTTCGGAGTCTACACCCTCACATCCTCAGTCCTGCACCCAGTCCACTTCCGAGCCTCACCTGCTTTTGGGTAAGTCGCCTACGGCTACACCATCTACATCAGTGATCGCACCGGGACTTCCAGCACATCAACGAATTATTGAGAATATTATTGATATCGTGGCTCATACATGCATAGCCGCTCTTGTCTCAACCTCTCTAATATCCTCCATAATCCCCAAGTTCTTCTTTCCTTTCAAATGTTCATCTCTCTCTTGATCATCTCTCTCTTGATGATCAAGATTTCATCTTTTTCTCCAGATGGCCTAAAATATTCTCTACAAATTTAATTGAGTTATCACTATGACTCTTATCCCCTCCCCTCACAATAATAATAATACTTTTCATCAAGTGGATAACAACAACAATATTCAAGTCTTTATCCCACCACAGTGAAGTTGTTATATGGATCCTTTGTTGCCATTGCCCCATATCTATTTCATCAAGTTGATAAAAAGGAAAAAAAATAACTCACCCAAATTCTCATTAGCCAAACTAACTAGCAAAATTAGTTTCACTACCATTCAATTATCATTTTCATTTCCTTTTTTTAAAAATTTCGCCTACTTCAATGCCTCTACAATTTAACCCAAGCATTTCCTTAACATAGACAAGAACTAGGTAGAAGGTTGATGACAATGAAATCTTTAACAACTGCTATATTTAAAATTTTCTAACGAGCAATGCACAGCAAATGTTTAGAAAGATACCATTGAAGCTTGTCCAAGGTGCGCCAAGAGGTGGTGTGAGGGGAATTGCTCCAGGGAAGATGTTCTCCCAGTCAAGGTATCACCCCAAGCATTTGGAATGGGCTTTTATGACTTTGATTATAGGGAGAAAACCCGTTTCTAAGACTATTAAATTTGATTTAAATTTTAATCAGTATGCTAAATCTTATTAAATCTAATTTCTAAATTTAAGGAGACTAGCTGAATCAGAAGACAGCAAAACAAATGACTTTTGCTCGTCCCTACTTTACATGCCTCGCACAACCTTCATGTATGATGTGTGCTCCCACTGCATCCATCATATCATTCCTCAACTAGCCTTCACCTCTGTCGCCAGTAGGATTTGTTCTTCTCATTTGACATACTAAAACAAACAAACACCCATCATAGTAGATCTATGGTGTGCTAAGCCTCCTCTATTAACAAGCGCTTATCTTGCTCTACCTCACCGAGACTCGAATCATGTTCATCATTGTGTCTTCGGCTCCATCGCTTTTTTATAGCTTTGTACCAATAATGATGGAGATCATTCCCGCAACATCAAAGGCGATGACTAGATCGATATTTTTGCACCGTCAAATGGACGATCGGAGTTCGTGATCGTGTCAGGGTCATTTTTTCTGCATTTTTCATGTATTTATTTTAGTTTTTCGGACATATATTTTGGGAATTAGGTCAGGTAATCCGATTGATCGATTTGGGCCATCGGATCACATACTCTATATCATGCTAGCAGCTGGTCCATTACAAATATTAAGGATTTGGGTTTTACAGAGGTGAACGCCGCTCGATCTTGCTCTCAGTAAGACGCCAAGAGCCACATGTGGTGCAACGCCGCAGGTTCCCGCCTCCAGGGGTGCTTACGCCCCGGTCGCCGCCTTCCTTGCCTCCAGTGTCCAGTTCCGAGCCAGCCGCCCACTTCCCCGTCCTCCTCGACACCGACAGTCGCCTTCCCCGACCACGGGAACTCTTCCATCCACTAATCCCCTTTTTGAACCCGCCTCATGCCACCTCCGTCAGGGGACCCTTCCAGTCGTCGATCCCCTCTTCAGATCCGCCTCTTGCCATCTTCCCTGTCCACGAGATCCCTTACAGCCACAGCCAGCCTTCCCATAGTCCTACTTTGTCGCTGCACCTCCTCCTTGCACCTTCTACAGCCACCTCCAACACTTCTCAAGCCCTCTTCCACCCTTGGCTGAACCACCAAGCCCTCCATCCATCCTTCTGACCACGGGCACCCTTCCATCAGTGGATCCCCTTTTTGAACCTGCCTCATGCCACCTCCGTCAGGGGACCCTTCCAGTCGCCGATCCCCTCTTCAGATCCGCCTCATGCCATCTTCCCTGTCCACGAGATCCCTTACAGCGACCGCCAGCCTTCCCATAGTCCTACTTTGTCGCTACACCTCCTCCTTGCACCTTCTACAGCCACCGCCAACCCTTCTCAAGCCCTCTTCCACCCTTGGCTGAACCACCAAGCCCTCCATCCATCATTCTGACACCATACCACCCCCCAAGCCAACTCCAGCCACCCTCTCCTTTTTATGCACCACGTCGAGCACCACATACCTTATATCCCCCATTACAGCTCCTTCATACATGCACCCACACACCACAGCCTACTTGACCCACTTCAAGCCCTTCCCAGCTAACATCAATCCATCAAGGCTCGTTCTCCCTCCCAGACAACCACTGCAACCATCGGATCTTCCCCTTCCCCTTCTCTGTTGGCATTGATTTCTCGGTGTTACATTTTAGTTTCATTTGCAATTAAATTGTACGAGTACTCTCTATTATTTTTAGTAATGTTTGGCGCAAATTGATTTGACTGTAAGATTTCTCTGCATGCGCGCAACACTTATTCGTCTGTATTTAATTTTTGTGCACTCTCTTGATTGCAATTATTATCTACTTACACAAATAAATTTGTGATCAATTGTGACATTAACACATCATTTTAAAATTAATATTGTTTTATCAATTGCGCGTAGAAAGTAATTGCTTGGTCCATCTTTATTCCATTTCATATATGTCTGAGGATCCACATTGCCCTCGATTTATGTGTTCTTTATCCATTCCTACTTTTTTATGCCAATGTTGGTGACTGGAGATAACTCTCTTCAATTATTCCTGGGATGGGAGGGAGTAGGTCTTGCTTCATATTTGTTAATTCATTTTTGGTTCACAAGACTTCAGGCAGATAAAGCAGCTACACGAGCTATGCCTGTCAATCGAGTAGGTGATTTTGGAGCCCCAATTATTTCACTTATCACATTAGATTTAGGGTTTATGTTGCAGGTATCATGTTCATTGGATTGTGTGTGTTTGGCTGTTTGCACTTCTTTCGCATCTTTAGGGTTGTCATTGGTTCCATTACATTTGTCGTGGTTGCTTGCATTTAAACTAGGGTTAGGACATTGAGCATCCTTCACCTATAGATTTGTCTAGTGTCAATTGGTATCAAAGTTAAGTTCGGGCTTAATTTTGATATGAAGTCATTGATACTACAAGTTCGTTGATGGATAATTTATCGTTGTCAACCCTCTCCTTTATTTGAGAATCCCGAGTCTGCCTATAACTAAGGGCGTTTATATTGGCAGCCCTTATATGGTTATTGGCAGACCGGCAAAACAATTAACAACACATATAATATGGCCGCTAATAGCAGCCCAAAACACAGAACACGCGTCTTTTGAAAATAGGCCTACTACATGGCAATAGTTTCGTCCGGTGTCGCGCCTTTTGAAAATAGGACTACTATATGACATTTTTAGAAAAAGTGTTCAACATGAAAGTTGTAGTTCTCGTCGAGATCTACAACTTTTATGTTGAATACTTTTTCTAAAAATGTCATATAGTAGGCATATTTTCAAAAGGCGCGGAGCCCGGACGGAACTATGTGATTCGCAATAGTTTCGTCTGGTGCCGCGCCTTTTGAAAATAGACCTATTATATGACATTTTTAGGAAAAGTGTTCAACATGAAAGTTGTAGTTCTCGTCGAGATCTACAACTTTCATGTTGAACATTTTTCCTAAAAATGTCATATAGTATGTTATTTTCAAAATGCGCGTGAAACTCGTATTTAGCTAATTCGGGGTTCCGTGTTTTTACACTTTTCCTTAAAATGTCATATAGTAGGACTATGGACTGTTATCTCTGTTTTTTTGAGTTAATCTAGTAACTAACAATGGTTTATTACTTTTAAAAAAATTAATTTTTTGGTTGTCAGTATCCAACGGGCTGTCAATAGACATTTGTTGGGTTGTCATTATCTTTGGGCTGCCAATAGCCATATAGGGGCTGCCAATATAAATGTCCATAACTAATCTCATAGAGCCCCTCCAACAAGGATCCTTCATGGCTAGTTACTCTACAGCAAGAATTCATGTTTATTACTGAGTATAAAGAATATTTTGAGGAGTTAGTGATGAGAAGCAACATTCATGATGAGTCTTCATGTCTATTACTGAGTATAAAGAATATTTTGAGGAGTTGGTGATGAGAAGCAACATTCATGATGAGTCAATCGCAGTTGTTGCAAGATTCCACTTTAGACTTTGGCCGGAGAGCAACGTAGCAATGAGTTGTCATCAGTTTGATTGTGTCAAGTTGACATTTCAACTCGCCCTCCACTACGAGCAATCCTTGAGATCCACTAAAGTTACTCGAGTAGACTCGCGCTTTGACCGCCCCATAATAAAGAGCCATCTACATCTGAAGGTTACCACCATGCCCACTCCTGCCTCCTTGGACAGAAAAGACATGACTGATGATATGGAATGATTCTTCTTTAACCCCTAAGGCCCTCATCCTGGACTGAAATGTCCAGGACTGAATCCTGGACTGAAATGTCCAGGATTCAGTCCAGAAACCTAGACATTCCAGTCCAGGATCCTGGACTGGAATGTCCAGGTTTCTGGACTGAATCCTGGACATTTCAGTCCAGGATTCAGTCCTGGACATTTCAGTCCAGGATGAGGGCCTTAGGAGTTCATGGACTGATCAGTCCAGATTTCCTGGACTGAATCAATCCAGATTAATCTGCATTTGTGATATATAAATATATAATTATTATATTTAATACAACGTATCATACCGTACCCGTATCCTTGTTTTTTAAAATTTGTCGTACCGTCGTACCGGATACGTATCGTACCCGGTACCTGTACCGGTGCTTCCTAGCTTTATAGTGGTTCTCTCCTGCTCTCGCAAAAACTATTATTGATGATGCTCATCTCAAAGATCATCTTGTCATGCATGAATTCTTTGATGAGCCAATTGGTGAGCCACCTGGCGGTTCTTTTTCCTAGGGAACAGTTGCCATAGTGCGAGCATCTTGGATGAGAGCGATCATCGCATCTGCAATGAATTGTCCTACATAGCTCCTAGGGAGCCGTCGGGCGGGGGGGGCGGGGGGGGGGGGGGGGGGGGGGGGGGGGGCTTTACCGTTTGAGAGATGCTCGACACACCGCCTAAATCGCATTCTCTTATCACCATCTACGACTTTACTCTGGGTGATGGCATCATTCATGACAATTTTTTCTATCAACCCCCTAACGAGCCTCCCAATGATTCATATTCCTTATGAGCTATGTTGTGGATATCCTCCGACCTGGCCGACATAAAGATTTTATGAACAAAACAACATGTTTCCGATTTTTTTGCAAAATATCCTTTTGCAATATGTCATCCGATATGTCTGATATTGACCGATATATTCGTCGATATATCTGTCGATATATCCCGATATTTTTATCGATTGGTTTTTTCAATTTATTTTAATTAGTGTCTGTGGTCTAATAGACAATAGGCCAAAATTATTTCATTGTTTAACTTGTTTTTCTCTTCCTCTGTCTTTCTTCTTTGCTCAGGACCGTCATCAACTTCAATTATGCATGATTTTTGAATTATGAACTAAAGATTCCTTATCTTCCATTTTCATCGACTACTTCCTGACATTTTGTTTCATCTTGATTTATTTCACGCGTTATGTTGTTATTACTTGTGTAACACAAAATGTTTATATTAGTTTAATAAATTTAAGAGTTCAATAAATATAAAATTATATATATATATTAAAATGATTAAATTTATAAATAATTAAATATTAAAACCCGATATATGAAATTTCCACGATATAAATATTTCACGCGTTATGCCACAAGCGGTACAACGTCGTGAGTTACCACCTATAGGAGTGTCTACGGCCTCGACCGCAGCCTTCCTTGCCTCCAAAATTCTGTTTTGAACTCATCATCTTCCTCATACTCCTCAACGCCAACAGACGCCTTACCCGACCACGGGAACCCTTCAAACCAGTGATCCCCTATTCGAACCCGCCTCCTGTCACATTCACCATTCATGAAGACTCTCCCATCTGTCGATCCCCTCTTCGGATCCGCCTCTTGCCACATTCTCGTCCATGGGAGAGCCCTTCCAGCCGCCCCCAGCACACCTACAATCCTCCGTCGTCGTCCGCCTCCTCCTTGCACCTTCTACAACAGTCATCAATCCTCCCCAAGTCCTCTGCCCATGGTTGAGCCACCCAACCCTCCATCCATCCTACCAGCACCATACCATCCCCAACAACCAACTCCGACCACCCTCTCTCCTTTTCATGCATCCTACTGACCACCCCCTCCCTTACGGCCCCCATTCCAGCTCCTTTATACTGCCACCCCATCCCCTAGCCTAACCACCCCCCCTCCAAGCCCTTCCCAGCCAACATCAGTCTATCAAGGCACGTTCTCCCCTCTAAAAACCACTACGCATCGGTATTCTCTCTCCACAACCAGTGTTGTGGATATCGGCCGACATGTCCAACATGTCGGCCGACATGAAGGTTTGGGAGCAAAAACGACACAAAACCGGCACAATTTCGTTTCGTGGCATTTTGAAAATAGCGGTCCGACATGTCGGCACCAAATAACGCCCAATATCGGGCGTTATTTTACCTTTTTTATTTATTTAAAAAAATATTTTATTAATTCTTATTTCTTAATAATAAAATGACCCTGCTCATTTCACAAGACCCCGCTCATTTCACTTCATCCCGCTCTGCCCTAGCTCTCCCCGTCGCTCTGCCCTAGCTCTCCCCGTCACTCCTACCCTAGCCCTCCCGCGCGCGTCGGCGATACTGTCTCTCTGGTTATTTCTTCTCCCGGCTGGCTGGTGGTCTCTGGTTCTCTGATTCTCCGGTGCTCTCTATCTCTCGCGCGCTGTCGGCACTGTCTCTCTGTTTCTTTCTTCTCCGTGCTCGTTGGTGCTCTCTGGTTCTCTGGTTCTCTGGTTCTCTGGTTCTCTGGTTATCTGGTGCTCTCTAGCTCGCTGGTGCTCTCCCTCTCTCGCACGCTGTCGGCACTTTATCTCTATGCTTCTTTCTTCACCTTGCTCGTTGATGCTCTCTGGTTTTCTGGTTCTCTGGTGCTATCTAGCTCACTGGTCCTTTCCTCTCCCTGCTCGTTGGTGCTCTCTCGGCTGGTTCATTCTTCTCCCTACCTCCCCCTCTCATTCTATCGTTCTGCATTTCATTTTTTTAGTGCTATAATATTACACCAAACATATTATCTAATATTAACTTTTTAATAAGAATGAATACGTTCTAATAGGAAAGGGACAGGAAGAATGTTCTTAATAATTAAATAGGTCTTCCGCATGGATCCTAATAATGATTATTTCAACTAACTGTGAACAGAACTTATTGGTACTGAGATGACTCCTTTTTACTGATATTTCTTGTCCTGATTTATTTGTAGAGGCTACTTTTGAGGTTTTGCCAAGGCTATTACAAATTAAATATGCAAGTGACTATTATGTATATATTATTTTATTTACTAAAACTTTAAAACGTATTCATTCTTATTAAAAAGTTAATATTAGATAATATGTTTAGTGTAAAATTATAGCAGTTTAATCTTTAATGTTTTACTCGTTGGTGCTCTCTGGGCTAAAAAAAAGAACCAGAGACATGTTGTCAGACATGTCGGTCCGCTATTTTATTTGTGGTTGCCTTTCTGGTTGTAGCATAGTGGTTGCGTTGTTGCTTTATTTGTCTTATTAGTTTCTGCTTTATTTTTATTTGACACGTTTATTAATCAACAAATGATTTGAAATACTCCTATTAATAGTTATTTATCCAACTTCATTTTGCAATCAATGATGCATGTATATCCAATCACATTTGTAGTTGCCCTGCTGCTTTGTGGCTTTTAATAAATAAAATGTGAGATGCTTTGAAAATATGAATGATACTTGAATTCTTTGTTCATTTTGTAGGATACTTTGAAAGTTTGAATGATAGTTATAACTTTGTATACTAGTATACCACTGAGAATGCAAAATTTTGTTGTATAAATAAAGTATTGCATGGATATTATAAAAGATATTTGAAGATCTAACGATCTAATGAAGTTATGGGGTTTTTATGATGTTGATTTTTTTTCAACTAGCAATTTTTCTCGTGATATAGTCATGTAAAATATTTTTTCATTTCATTTAACTAATATTATTTTCATTTCGTGTTCTATTAGAATGCATTCTTCTGCTGGTTCTAGTGAGCTTCCCGTATCACTGGTACCAACCGGTAGAGATCCGTTCTGGGCATTTGGTGAGAAGCTGGTTGCAAACGACACAAACTGAATCAAATGCAACTACTGCAAGCTGACAGTGAATGGCGGAATTACACGTTTCAAGCATCACTTGGCTGGGTGGAAGGGTAATGTTAAGTCATGCCCTCAGGTTCCCGCCGACGTTAAGGCTAAAGCGGATTCGGCCCTGAACTCAAATTTAGAGAGTAAGAGGGCTAAAAGTGTCAAGTTTCAAGCAATCCTGAATGAGGTGGTTGTTGGAGGAGTTCATGTTGATCAAGAAGAGGACACTAGCATACTTAGGATCACAGGTTCAAAGGGTCCAATGGACCAGTTTGTTCATTCAGCTGTCGAGTCTACCAAGAGAAAAGATTCCCAACAGAGCACGATAGAGAGTAAGTACAGAAAGAAAGCCAAAGATGATGCTGCCGTGTACATAGGTAGTTGGGCATATGAAAATGGGATCCTGTTTAACGCTATATGTAATTCATCCTTTCAGCAGATGGCTCATGACACTGTTTTATGCGGACCTGGGATGAAGATCCCAACATTTTATGAGTTGAGAGAGAAAATTTTGCGAGGGGAGGTGGAGAGGACGAAGGAGATGTTGGGCATATTCACGCAGACCTGCAAATTGAATGGTTGCAGTATCATGACCGATGCGTGGACAGATCGGAAGGGTAGGAGCGTGATGAATATCATGATACATTGTAGTTCCGGAGTGGCATTCTGGTTTTCGAAGAATGTCTCCTCCACACACGATGGAAAGTTCATCTTTGACTTCTTGGATGAGGCGATTGATAGCCCCGAGAGCCCAGGAGAGCATGGTATCTTGCAGATTGTGACGGATAGCGCGTCCAATAATATGGCTGCTGTAAAGCTTATGGCTTTGAAAAGACCTACGATTTTTTGGACTTGTTGTGCGGCTCACACTATTAATCTACTGTTACAAGATATAGGAAAATTGAAGTCAATAAAGAGTGTTATCTCCTTAGGCCGGTAACTCTCTATATTCATCTATGATCACACCATCTCGCTCGACATGTTTAGAGAGTCAACAAAGAACTTGGACTCTCATAAGCTTATTCGACCAGGTGTGACGAGATTCGCTACAGCATTTCTATCTTTAGAGAGCATCTTAGAGAAGAAGAATCAATTGAGGGGTTTATTCACATCTACAAAGTGGGCTGCAACAAAGTTGGTCAGTAGTGCTGGGGGAAAGCAGGTAAAACTATTGCTTTCTTTATTCATTTCATTTAAAATATATATTTTGAAAGTTGCCCTTTTATAGTATTTTCTTAATATTTTATTTTGCATATGTTAGGCTGCAATGATAGTGATGAGCGCTAGATTTTGGGCGAATGTCGAGCTGGCTGTTGGTATATTCACACCATTTGTGAGAGTTTTGAGAAGAGTCGACGGGGATACACCATCCATGGGGTGGTTATATGGAGATATCAAAAAAGCTAGGGAAGAGGTTGTCGTAGTTCTCGATCACCAAGAGAACAAATATCTTCCTATATGGAAGTTGATTGATAGCAGATGGGAGAAGAAGATGAGCAGCCATCTGCACCTCGCAGGTTATTACTTAAACCCAAATTTTTATTATTTTTGTCGAGTGGAGATTGAACAGTCCTATGCACTTTGCAGGGTATTACTTAAACCCATATTTTTATTATTCTCATCGAGTGGAGATTGAGACTGACGGAAAGTTTATGAGTGGTTTTGTTGAGTGTCTCTCAAGGATATATAGGAAAGATCCTTCTACACAGGATCACATCAGCGCTGAGCTTGATGTTTACCAATACCAACAAGGGTTATTTGGTAAAAAGATGGCAAAGAGACAGCTACAAAATCCCAACTTAAATTCAAGTACATTTTAATATATATATTTATTAACAATAATAATGTATTTATGTATAATAAATGAATAATTAATATTTTAATACACTGTGTTGTCATTTTAATTTTCACAGTACATTGGTGGCGGCTTAACGGTGCTGATACGTCGTACCTTAAAACTATGGCCATGAAAATTTTCAGTCTGACTACTTCATCTTCTGGCTGTGAGAGGAACTGGAGCACCTTCGAGATAGTATACATTAATTTAGTTATGTAGTTAAACATTTATATCTTATTATATGATTGTATGCATTATTTAACTCTTTTTAAAAATGTACAGATACATTCTAAAAAGAGAAATAAACTTGATAGCAAGAGATTGAACGATTTAGTATTTGTAAAGTTCAATGCTTTGCTAAAGTCGAAATATTCAGAGACATCTCGGGATCCATTGGCAGCTAAGAATGTTGATTCTAGAATGGTACAAGAGTGGATGGTGAATGTTGATCCTGAGGAGGATGAAGATGAAGATGACGATGATGAAGTCTTTCCTGGCGAGGGGCTGACATGGGCGCAAATTGGCAATATAGTCGACGTTGATCATGATGAAAGGAGACCTTAAAGATTAGCTACAAGCAAAGAAGTGGCAATTAGTTATCAAAGAAGGGGAAAGAGAAAAATATCTGAAGTGGACGAGGGAGATCTAGAGGGTTCATCAGATGAAGAACATATTTTATCTACTCTGCCGACTATAGATGAGTTTTCAGGTGATGAAGAATGAGGTATGTTTGAAATTTGATTTTTGGAATTTTAATCTTAAAATCACTAGTTTTGCAAATTTTCATCTTTAAAGTGTTGTATGTTAAATGCTACATATAGATTTTAATATTTAAAAGTTCAATAGGTTGTAAAATAGTTAGTACTGTGATATGTATAAAAATTAAAAAATAACATTTAATTACATATATAATTAATTAAATATTAAAATCCGATATATGAAATATCTCTGATATATCCCCCGATATATAAAAAACCGACATGAAAACCCAAACTGACGTGCCTCCGGCATCCGACATCTGCAACATTGTCCACAACCATCTTCGTCATCAGATCTTCCCCTTCTCCACCAACATTGATTACTCGATGAGTTTACATTTTAGTTTCATTTGTCTTTACATTGTAGGAGTGCTCTCAATTATTGCTAGTAATATTTTGCGTAAATTGATTTGACTATTAGATTTTTTTGTATGCGTACAACACTAATCCACGTGCATTAAATTTTTCATGCACCAACTCATAATTGCAATTATTATCCGGTAACTTACACTAATAAATTTGCAATCATTTGTGACATAAGCGCAACATTTTTAAAATTAACATTGCTTATTAATTGTGTAGGAAGAAATTGCATAGATTGAAATTTGCATTCGCATTAGGGTTATGTAGGTATCATGTTCATTGGATTGTGTGTATGTATTTCTTTTGCATCTTTAGGGCGATCGTTGGATTAATTGCATTCATCGCAGTTGCTTGCATTTCATCTAGGATCAGGGCATCTATTGTCCTCCACCTATAGATTCGTCCTGCATCAAATAATCTTTTAATTTGAACATGTAAATAATATCATTTACTTACAGTTAAATCAGAAGAGAATGTTGTTTTAGTCTTCAACATTAACACGAATAGTTAATAGAGGAATCAGATTTTCCATCCAAGGCTAATAAAAAGAATTTTGCAGGGTAATATATAAAGCAAATTGGAGGAAATATCTCAGATGTAAGTTTTGCACAAACTTGTATTAAGATAATTAATTAAAAAACAGTGCAAGGGAGGGAGCAAAAAATACTTTGGGCCCATCAACAGAAACTGTGGAGTAGAAATAAAAGTTCCCACATGTTATCTTTACTGAGGCCAGAGATAACTTTACTACTACATAAGTTAACCAATCTACTCTTATTTCAAAATGGAAAAAGTAACAAAAAAAACTGAGCAATCGATCCATTACTGCTCTACAGAACTTGCCTTTAATTCTGCCAATGACCCTTACTATCAACCAATGTTTGATGAATGTTTCTACCTATAAGCCTGATCTTCTGCATCCTACAATGCATGAACTATAAACTTGGATACTCAAGGATGAGCATGAAACAACAAACATGATGTTGAAAGTATAGAAAACTTGAAAGGAATATGAATTATGTCAGATGAATGTAATAATGAAAAAGGTAGAACTTTGACTATTCTTGGGAATAAAACTAATGTGATTAAAAGTGATTATGTCAGATGAATGAAATAATGAAAAATGTAGAACTTTGACTAGTTTTCTTGGGAATACTATCAATCAATGTTTGATGAACGTTTATACCTATATGCCTGATCTTCTGCCTCCTACAATGCATGAACTATAAACTTGGATACTCAAAGATGAGTATGAAACTAAAAATAGGATGTTGGAGAGCATAGAGAACTTGAAAGCAATACAAATTATGTCAGATGAATGGAATAATGAAATAGGCAGAACTTTGACTAGTTTTCAGGGGAATACTTCTAATGTAATTAAAAGTGCTGAGTTATTGTTTAATTATTTAAAAAAGGAGTTCGAAGTAGCAGAGTAAAATGTTGAGCACATCACAACAAACACTAGTTCAAATTATGTGGATGCTCGTAAAAGATTCATAGAGAAAAGAAAGTATATTTATTGGCCATCTTGTGCAGCATCTAGTATTTAATTTATGTTTGAAGATACCAAAAAGTCAAAGATCCCCCCAAGTGCAGTTGGAAAATACAAATATATGATTGAAAATAGAATACATGTTATGCTATTTTGCTTCGAATTTATTTTTCTGGCAGGACTCTATATCATTACTAGGTTATATATTCATGACTTGTGCTATATTATTTTTTTATTTTTGGAATTTTTGTTTGAATTTTTTTACTTGGGTTTTTTTGTTAGACATTTGAACAAATTAATTCATTCCTATTGGATGAAATGGATCCCTGGATTGGCGTTGACACACATTTAAATAAATAGGATTTTCTATTACCCACTTATTCCAACCAATTAAAGACAATCATTGGCCAACCAATTCTATAATCCAATGGAATGGCCCTCTACCTACAGTCTGAAGCTCCAACCTCCAGCTTTTAAAGTGGCCAAACATGATGCAAGATAGGTCTAACAAAGGTATAGGTCGACTCTATGAATATCTAAATGATTTTTAGAATTTATCCAACACTAGGCTAAGCTTGCAAATAAAAATTTACAAATAATAAGATAACAATCACAATCAAATAGCTTCAACAAAGGAGACAAATGCAAAGGTGTGCATATGTTACCAAGAAGAAACTTTTAATGAGCATTGTTAGAGAGTAAACACTCAAAGAAAACTTGCAATAACATCAACAAACATACACAATACAAATTGGGTGACGAACTTTTTCCAATTCTTGGAGAATGGGTCCCGTCCAAAGAGTTCTTCTCTCCAAAGAGAGTCAAAAGCCTAAATAGTGTCATGGGGGTTAGTGAATTGTTTATTGAAAAACTTGGTATATGGTGGAGACATTGAAAGGATTTGTTAAGAGTATATGTGCAAGATAGATTTTGGAAAAAAAAAAGGTATTTGTAAGGGATTTGTTAGGAATCCTATACGTCAAGTACCTGGTTTTACTATTATTATTAAGTCCAGTATTATACTGAGTTAAATGTATTAGTCGAGTCGTTTCGTTTATTAGTCCGGTCGAGTCCTTTATGTTTTATGTTTTTGAGTTATTTATGCTCATGCCATTGGGGCTCTTATATACGCCCATGGAGTCATGTAATGAAGGGAATGAAAATGAAGTTCTAGTTTTCTAATCGCTTGTTGTGAGATGTTGGTGGCTCCTCTAACGAGCAACCCTGCTTAGGCAGCCGCGATTCTGGCTTCACGGTATCCTCCACCACCGTCATCTTCTCCGCCTCCCTCCACTACTTCGGCGAGTTACCGCGGTTACGGAAGTAGGCCCGTAACAACTTTATATCTCCTTCCTCCCTTGCTCCACTACTTTTGCTGAGAATCAAGGCCAAGTTCCACTCACTGCTTTGGCGTTCTTCCACAGTCCAAGTCATCCGCAGCCTTTTGTCGTCAGTCGAGCCCTCCCTCTGCGTAGCCTACCCGATCCAGGCCTTGCGGTGATCGATCGTCGTTACCTGTCGAGGGAGGCGTCGCCTGTGTCTTCTGTCCAGCCCGGCGTTTCTTTTCGTGCATAAGCGTCGAGCCCAGTAACCTCCTCCAGCGCAGTCAAGGTTTTTGAAGCCGCTCCCGCATCTTCCTACGCTGACGATTCTGCAATCTGGACCAGAGCGCGTGTTTTGTGATTTCGAGCACCGCGCCCACCATCCCTCGTGCCTATGTCTCCCTCGCGTGCAGAGAACCGGTTCTGACCGGTCCAACTTTCAGAACACGTCTGAGCCGCAACATTTTTTTTATTTCCTCGAGCCCCGTCCAAATCTAGCACAGCAATCAACAATTGGCTATTAAATTCCCCCTTGTCTTCACCTTTTTCGGAGTAGCAGCTCTTTTATTTTAAAAGAAACAGCCATGTCTCTCCTCTCCCATAACAGCCGCACCTTACTGCAGATTTTATTTTATAAATTGATTAATTCTAAAGTTGATTAATTAATTAATTATTTTGGAAATGTTACTAAGTTCGGCCGATGCAACCGCCCTTTGTTCGATGCTACGTGATTTCACGGCCTCCATGAATGCACGCCTTCGGGATTCTTACGCATTCCTCCACCAAATTAAGAATCTGACAGACGTATTTCTACCGCAGCCCGTGCCAATCAAGAAAAGAAATGGGGAAGATCTCCACCACAAAATTGATGATTTGCCAGTCGCTCTTCCGCCAAAAATGTCACATTCGTTGTCGTCGCACGTCCTCTAGCAGTCTCCATCTTCGTCGGCCGTTAACGTACCACCGCTCTTTGCAGCGATTGTTCCTCCGGCCACGTCGACGCTTCTTCTGCCAGGACTTGCTCCATCGGCCCCCGCTCCGCCGACTTCGAGGGACCCGTTCCTGCCTCTTGCAATATCGACGCCTCCTCTACCGGCCCTTGCTCAGCTGGCACTTGTTCCCCTGACTCCGATGGATCAGTTCCTACTGGCAATCGTCATCCCTCTGACTTCCCAGTGGCTACTTCCCACTGTCGCTCTGACAACTCCATCAGACACATTCCAGTCGTAGTTCGTTGCTCCAACAGCAACACAGTTCCACGTCGAAGCTCCCGACGACGTGACACACTACCAGACGCTATTCTGGAGAGAGATCAAGATACCAGATGATGTGGTCATCCACGTGAAGTTCGAGCTTGAGGGAAAACTCAATTTCGAGGGAGGATGAGATGTTAGGGATCATATACGTCAAGTACCTAGTTTTACTATATATTATTAAGTTCAGTATTATATTGAGTCAAATGTATTAGTCGAGCCGTTTCGTTTATTAGTCCGGTCAAGTCCATTATGTTTTATGTTTTCGAGTTATTTACGTTCATGCCATTGGGGCTCTTATATAAGCCCATGGAGTCATGTAATGAAGGGAATGAAAATGAAGTTCAAGTTTCCTTATCTCTTGTTGTGAGATCTTGGTGGTTCTCCCCTCTAATGAGCAACCCCGCTTAGGCAGACGTGATTCCGGCTCTACAGTATCCTCCACCACCGTCATCTTCTCTATCTCCGTCCACTACTCCGGCGAGTTACCGCGGTTATGGAAGTAGGCCCGGAACAGGATTGTTGTGGGGGGTCCATTCAGCAAATGCAGTGGGCAGCTCGAGGTTGTGGTACTCAATAGGAAAAAATTGTTGGGGGAAGACATGAAGAAGCCATGTCTTGGAGCCAATAAAGTGCAAAGTAAGGAGCAAAGGGGATGGAGTGCGAGCGGTTGGGGGCGCCTGACCGAGGAAACTAGGTTAGGACAGTTGGCACGATCCTTACGGTCAGTGATGGCATGATTACAGTAAGTCGGTCTGAGGGTGAATGGGATAGAGAAGGGAGGATCCATACAGCAGCGGTGCGCCATCTTGTTCATGATCGATTGTTGTCGATTGAGCGATTATTTGTGGCAGATGGGAAGGTCGAGGCATAAGAACTTGTAGTTGCTTGTTGGGTTGGGTAGCAAGATCATGGATCTTAAGGGCTTCAAATTCTTTCGGGGGAGCGAAGTTAAGGCCAGTTGCAAGCAGGTTAACTGTATGTGGGCAAAGCGGAGTAGAACTTGTGTTATTTGCACCGGTGGAGAGTGTGGCGGGAGCAGGATCTGTGGAGTCGTCGAAAGTGTTATTTATATCAGTGGGTGCAAGGTAAACCAAGGGCGACTTTGGTTCAGGTGATGACATGGAGTTATTCACTGTCAAGGGGGTCGTCGTAAGTGCGGGTTGCGGTAGATGCCCAGGTTGTTCTGGATGTTGTAAAGGAGGGCAATGATTTTGACGTAACATGTTGTAGTCTGGTTGGTGACTATGTGTTCATTGAAGGAGGCGTTGAAACCCGACAACTAAAAGAGTAGTGGATAGGGAGAGGCAGGTCAGACATTATTATTAAGAAGAAACTACTACAAACACGTGAGAAAGTGAACACTAAAAGAACATGCATTAACATTAACAAACATACAAAATACAAATTGGAAAATAAGCTCTCTTGAAGGTTGGGTCTACAAAGAGCTTCTCTCCAAAGAGAGCCAAACGCCTAAATGTACAAAGATGTCATCAACTACTCCTACAGCCTCCCTGTAAAGAATGAAACTCATTACACAACAAAAAAAGATTACAAGACAAAATAATCTAATTAATTAATATTAGTTTATTAATCAATAATTAATTGTCTAACTACTTTACTAGTTAATTAATGTTTGATTAATTAATTAATTAATAGCTTATCATTAATAATAAAAGCATTGGTGGTACCAAACTTCGCTCTCGTAACTCTCCGAGAGTGTTGTTTAGCATAGGCATTGTGGTATGTGGCTTTGATAGGGTGGAAAGTGGTTTAACCCAGTAGTTCCATAACATACGAAAGTGCAAAATAATAAATGCATAAGCAAATAAAGCCCAGCAAATCACAAGAAGCCCTGGTACAAATATTAGTAGATAATATCCACACAAATGGAGAATAACCACAAGATTCAACAATAGAAATCGAACAACCAAGGCATGAACTCACATTGATTGCGAGATAGAGGGCTTGGAGGGTGTAATGTTGAACAGATGGTGGCTGGAGGGATGTTGGTGCACTGAATCTGAGTCGTCGAGGAAGCCGGAAGCTGTGTGGAGGTGAGGGACTGTTGTAGGATGAATGGGGGCTAGGTAGGAATATCCCAATGCGGGAAAGGGTTTTATGTGGACAGGAGGGGGATTTGAGTGATGGCCAGTGGAGGGGAGGGCTGAGCGGAAGACCGGATGCAGTCCAGAATCTGAAACTAGGTTTCCTGGTAGCTGAAAGGGGTTTCCAGGAACTGGAACTGGGTTTCCTGATTGTTCTGGGCCGGAGCAGGGGGGAGGCCTTGCTGGGTGTTAAGGAGGCAGAGGAAAAATTGGAGAGAATTGAACGCTGATGGCAGTGGGTTTCCTGGGTGAATTTTCAATGAACAGAAACAGGGAAATGGGGGTTTCAATCTGCAAAGATTTTCAAAAGGTTGGTGGATTTTGGGTGTGCCATGCTGTAATTGAGAAGTGGGGTCCTGGAAGAGAGTGAATCAGCAGTTTTGTATTGGTTTTGTGGGCAGTTCGGAGTGGGGAACATGTGAATTTAGGAGGGGATAACAAGTAGGTGAGTTATGTAGTTTTGGGGAGGAGATCGTAGGTGGTTTTGGCAGGTTAACAGGAATGTGTGTGTGTTGGTGGGGTGGGGTGGGGTGGGGGGGGGGGGGGGGGGGGTAGTTGTTTGTGTTGGGTGGTTGATGGGTAGTTACTAGATAGTGGGGGCGGTTAATTGGTGATTGTCGGAGAGTGGGGAGGTGGTGGAGGAGGCGAGAGGGCCCCCACTCTAGATGGTGGCTGAAATAGTAGAGGGAGTGGGAAGGGCCGGCCATAGGAATGGGAAGGGATTTCCTAAGCTTCGCACTTAGGCTCTGTCTTCGATACCAGGGGACAAAAAAAGGAACTCTCATCAACTTTTTGAATCCCCTAAATAAAATTCACTATTTATAGAGTTTGGAGTCATCATTGATAGTTTTACAAATACAGTTAAAACAAATCAAATAAATACAAAATGGGTTGTTGATTCGCACAAAATAAATGGTTTTGATAAATTGTGTAGACCTATATGACAGGATCTCCGTCAAAATGGGTCGTTGCTTTGAAAGCACTCATCCCTGTGAATGAAGATGATTGTGCTCTCATTTGAAGGCGAGGTAAATCACTCTAGCTTTGGGGTTGTGGTGATCTCGTGAGCTAGAATCTTTGTAACAACATCAAACGGATCTGATGGTCTAATGCTGATGCAGATGTGGGAGGCAGCATTGTTGAAACTAATGTTCATGATAGTACAATGCGGTGTGCCGAAACAGGAGATGGTGTTGAAAGTGATGTTGGTGCTACGGTAGATGATGTTGAAGATGCTGGAGTCGGAGAAGATTAGGTTAGTATCGACGATGATATTGATGATGGTATTGTTGAGGATGATGTCGAAGATGAGGATGAAAGTGGTACTGGTGTCGAAGATGGAGCTTGGAATGATTTGGTGACCGGGTGATGGGGAAAATTTGAGGGTAGCTTAGGCATGGGGGATGGGACTGAGGTTTTGAGGTGGTCATAGAAAATGGACACATGTGATCATGTGGCTCACAATATGGGGTCAAATCATCTATGTTGAATATTGGAAGAATATCCATGTTCCTAGGGATATTAGGCTTGTAAACATGTCCCAGTTACACGAGGAAACCTCTCAATATGCAGATGGACCATGTTCATCTTCACCGAAGCATTGTGATCTCATGTGGCTATCGGCCTAAGATTTGCAAGTTTCATCATTGTAGGCAACCCAACATCAGATTGACTCATACATGTCAGGTAGCAAGGTAAATGGTGATGAATAAGCTCCAAGGACCTACTACAATGTGCCTCTACATCGTCCAATATCTCCCCACAGGGGGCACATGGTCAGGAAGCAAAGTGGCTAAGTGGGTAGAGAGTATAGAAAAATTCATCGTGAGTGCGATGACTGTTCAAATAATCACTGGTATGTTGAGTGTCTCCCAGAGTGCATACTGGTAGGAGTATTCCCAGTACAGAGAAAGGAGATTTATGTGAACTGGAGGGGGGTTTGAATGATGGCCAGTGGAGGGGAAGGCTGAGTGGAAAACTGCATGCAGTTCAGAACCTGGAATTAGGATTCCTGATTGCTGGAAAGATTTTCCAGGGACTGGAATTGGGTTTCCTGATTGTCTGGGATTGGAGCAGGGGAGGCCGGCAGTTGCTGAGTGTTTTGGAACCAGGGAGAGGGTTGGAGAGAGTGGAATGCTGCAGGAAGGGGGTTTCCTGGGGGACATTTTAGCAAAATGGGGGTTTCGGTGAACTGCAGCAAGTTTTCTGAAATGGAAGAAGGTTCAGGCTGAGAATGGGAGTGGGGAAAAGTTTTGTTAGGGGGATATTGGGCTTTGGACGTGCCATGCTACAATCGTGGGGTGGGTCCTGGAGGAGAGTGAACCAGCAGTTGTGGAGGGATTTTGTGTGCAGGAGTGGGAACGTGACTGTTTTTGGAGGGGGTGAGAAGTGGGCCTGCTGTGCAGTTTTGGGGAGATGATGGGTGGTTTTGGCTGATTAAGAGGAATAGGAAGGGTAGTTCAGGGTAGTTATTTGTGGATTTATTGGAGAGTGGAAATTACGAATAGTTGAGGGGTAGTTATTTGTGGATTTAGTGGAGTGGAAATTATGAATTGTTGATGGGTAGTTATTTGGTAATCACTAGATAGTGTGGGTTAACCAGTAATTGCCGGAAAGTGAGGGAGGTGGTGGTGAAGGGGAGGGAGCTGTCGGCCAAGATGCTCGTGGTGATTGAAGATTGATACAAAGATGCCTCCCCGGGAAATCCATATGTTCTCATATTTGTCTATGTAGCCTCAAGGCATTGTCGTCATCATGTGTAAGTCACTCCTGCCAATATAAGAAAAAAATAGTGAGTTTGAGGGGATCTTGAATCATTAGGTATTTGGACTCACTTGGAGTAGGCACTTAGAGGGGATCTTGTGGAGATCTTGTCCTCAAGAGATTTTCTCGAGCTTGCCTCTATATCATAATCAACATATACTCATCGATGACAGCCAAAGCTATCAACTGATCTGACCTGCCGCACAATTATAGTTCCATCTTGAACCATAACTGGATCCCCTTTCACTGTCCTTGTACCAGCCGCAAACCAACACTCGATTGATAGTGCCTCTCGCCGACTTCGGCTCCATGTTCGTGGAACGACAACTTTCGTTATCTCGAGCTCCTGCTTCTCTGTTTGCGTTAACACACCATCAATTGACTCCTAGCCTCGTCGTCTCAACGTCTCAACCGCATCACCCAGCATTCGACTTTCTAGTCCGCGGTAAACAGTATCGGGCACGCCTATTCTTCATCTACCAGCATGTCGGATCTTGTCGTTGCGTGTGTCATCGACTCGTGCCCCACCAAACCGACGATAGGCCTAATTCGCTCCAGCATTCCTCCTTCCCCTCTACGCGCGTCATCGCAACCACTCCAACAGTTTGACGCCTCTTGTGTCTTCTTTGCACAGCTACAATTCGCCCCCTCCAACATTTTCATTGCTTCATTCTCTTCTCCAGGGTTTTTATTACACACCTTGGGTCCTGACCAGTTCCATGGTCCTCCACGACGATGAGGACGACTCTGCTTCAGCCTCCACTGATTTTGCTCGCTTGGATTGGCTAGAAGCTCGTCTAGAATATCTCAACCCATACTTTGTGTGCTCGTGGCCACAACTATAAACTGTCCTCGACACTCCCAACCCTCATATAGGCCTTCCAAAGGCCACCTAGGGTTCCTACACCCCGTTGAGGACATCCACCCAGCCCATTATCGCTGAATTAAGATTCTAGTGTTCTAGGCACCAACCTCGGTTGGATCGCCCGCACCAAGTAATTTTTTAACATACAGTCTATCCTCGCAACCCAAAAGCTTCTCATGACGACTATCTATATGGAGGGTCCAACATGTCTTTGATCTCCCTTGGCCCACCTTGAAGAACTCCGCCAATATGGCATGTCAAGTGGGTAATGTCAACGAGCACCTCAACAAGTTCGCCAATCCGACACCATCACCGCCTACATCACAGAGTTCATTGAGGTCGCCCCGCACCTCACCGGATTATCCCCTAACCATTATTGGGGGTAATTTCTCGCAAAAATGTAACCCCACATTCGGGTGTGCATTTGGGCCCACAACTCGGCTACTCTCTCTCGTGTGTGCGCGCATGCCACGGAGCAAGCTCATTGCCTCGATGAAGAACTCTACATGGCCCATCTATCCTCCTCAAACCGGCCACACCAACAGCCGCAGCTACCGCTAAAATCTCAACCACCTCTTCGTCGCTTGGATCAACCGCCTCTAAGTGGACCCACATTTATTGGCCCATCGTTGCCGCCAATTCCGCCAATCTTGCTTCCTTCAGTGCCCCATCACCTTAGCACTTATCTCATCAGTGGTACCTCAAGTTTCGCCACAAGGGCTACTACTTTCACTACCACTAGTTGTACTCACCCACCTACATATGGCCCCTCAAAAGCTTGTGCTTGCTGCTCAGTGTCGAAGATGGCAATTCTGATTTTGTTAACTTGGGATCCTTTGACGCTCGTTTATGAGTTCTACGGCCATGACCTTGAGGACAATGCCTATTTTCAGAAGGAGAGTATTGATACGAAGACAGCTCGCTAGGAATCCACACATCCTCTCATCTACATATGTAGCCTTATGGCATTGTGGTCATTAAGTGTGCGTCAATCCTATCTATATAATAGATGGCAGACCATAAATAACTATTAACAAACCAAGTCTATTTCTTTTAGGTCTTTTTCCCAGATGCAAAATAACCTATATGCAATCCTAACTTTTTCTGCCAAAAAAACTCACACGACTCTTCGCCTATCCGCCGCACAACCTCACTCTCGTCCTACTGAAGTTGTCGTTCATCCAACCCAGTCGTCAGTGACGTATCTTCGTCTAAGTAGATACATCTGATTATTCCCCTCTCTTCGGTGTCTCCTCTTTTTGTAATGGCATATTTGATCAATCAAGTAATGGCAAACTTCCTCCATGAAAGTAATGGCAGATTTGATTCCTGATTCCACCCTCTTGGAGGGTTTCAGGCGTGTGGGCAATCCTTCGGTCGGCTCAATGGAGATTCATCTCCAAGATCCATCCTCCAAAGATACAGTTATCCTTAAAAAAATATTCATGAATCCCAAATTGTATACGAATACATTGTAATGTGTTTTTCCTTGATCTGCATATATTCTGATGTTGTTTAGGCACTATTATGACGTGCTTACACAATGTTGTTTTTCTATCGCGAAATGTGTTAGTGGAAAGGCTTGTAATGTGAGTAAAACACTTAAGTTTTGTTACATGTGCATAGAACCATCTTAGCAAGTTGTAAAAAAAATTGATATGATGTTCAATATGAGGTACAATGCCATTTTAATGGATTATTTCGTTTCATACCCTGATGTCGTATCATATGTTTGTTCAACATGGATTGAACCATACAAGGAATTTTTTGTATCTACATTGGATTGACAATTACCTACATTTAGGTAACTCAACGACAAACCGTGTGGAAAGTGGGCAAAATGAATTGTAGAAATGTCTTGAAGTCTCTATTGGTAATTTGTCAATAATTTGGAGGGTTTTTGATTAAATTAAAAATCTACAGCACACGGAAATAAGAAGAATATTTGGTCATAGCACAACTCAAGTCAAGAATTTAAAAGCACCTTATACTCCGGACTACTTAGACTTGTGCCACAAAATGCATTGTGTATGATCAAAAAAAGGAGTTAATTACTTAAGAGTCAATGTTTCTTGGTGGCAAAGAATGTCTACATAGTACATACAAATTGGTAAACACTTTGATTACCTTATGCTGATGAGTTAGCATCATTTCTCTCTCAGTAAAAGGCTTGTTGATGTAGTGGGGGACCGGCTAACAAAACAAGGGCGCCAAAATGCAGCCTAAATGGAGTTATGATCTAAATGTCGTGTGCGTGAAAGCATGAGAACAGTCCGAAATAGAGATCTACTAACTAGTAATAATTTTCTTTTGGCAACGGTTTGGGCACGACTAGCACAATAAAACAAGATTCAAGCCGTTAAGAAACAATTATGATAAACCAACAAAGTGAGGCGCGTTTTCAATTGAAGTGCGTCAGATGCATCCCGCAAGTCGCATGACAAAATCAAGCACAATAGCATATAATAATTCTCAAAACCACAACAATAGTTCAATACCAATGAAGTCCAACATGAGTACTAAAACACCATTACCTTGATTCGCTTGTGCATATGGCGGCTCGGCTTCGGGACGAGGGATTGTGGGCGGGGTTCCTCCGAGTTGATGGTGGCTCCATGGTGGGCTGCGGGTAAAGTGGAAAGGTCGAGTTTGGGGTTACTTGGGAGGGGAAGAGGGAGATCTGCGGAGGTAGAGTGGGAGGAGTGCGGATCTAAGGGATCGGAGTAGGGGGCAGGTTGGGTGTGGGCTGGAGGTCGTGGGGAAGATGAGTCCGGCGGGTAATAGACGGGAATGGGGTTAGGGTTGGCCGGGGTGTGAAGGAGTAGCAGGAAAATGGCGGGGAGCAGAGAATCGGGGGGTTAGGGTTGGCGGGGTGCGTCGGGAGGCCGGGAGAAGGGGAGGGGAAGGGACGGCGGGCTGCAACAGGAAGACGGGGAAGGAGGGAGGCGGTACCTGGACGGGAAAGGGGAGGATGTTGGGTTGGCGGAGCAGGAGCGGTGCGGGAACCACGATCTCGGAATCCACCGACAACAAGGACCGACAAGTTGCAGCTTCCGCAACTTCGATATCTCCAACCGGCCACCAATATGTATATTTATAAGAGAAAAGCAAGAGCAAAATTAGGGCTCCCGATCAGACGGCTATAATTGCTCGGCCCGATTGGGGGCTAAATACATCATGAAAATAAAAACTAATATATGAAACTGGCTCGGAACGACCCTCTGGGCGCATCCGCGGACTCGGATCGCCCAACTGGGTCGTCGATCACCGCCTCATGCGTGTCGTCGATCGTCATCACTTGTCTTATATGGTTAGGTCATATGATTGGAAACAATTGTATTTACACTTGAAAATTGATTACAAAGCTCAACCACAAGATGGCGTTACGATTGAAGAGTATGATATATTGATTAAGAGTATGATATATTGATTAAGATGGGATTGTACGTAGGTACAAAAGGTCAAATAAGCACCAGTAAATGGACAATAAAAAACATTGCATGGGACCATAGATCGAACATTAATTTTAGATAGAGACTCTTTTGTCTATCAAACTAAAAGGACAACCGAAGGGATGTTCCAAAAAGTTCAAAAATGATTTCAAAGATACAAAATGAGATCCTTCACTTTTGCAACATGAACAAAAGGATGTTAAATATATGTTAAAAAAATGAAAGACTGAACTAACACTGCCACGTACAAAGGAAAAAGAACGACAAGGAAGACACGTGCATAGAAATAAATATTTTGATCAGGCACGCCATCAAGTTTCTTCTTATATTTTGTAACACATGATAGATGTCTTTAATGTCCCCGCAGATAGCTACCGTGTTATTAGTAAAGCAATGAACATGGGTGATAATTGGCAGACGCATGCACAGAAATAAATATTTTGATCAGGCACGCCATCAAGTTTCTTCTTATATTTTGGAACACATGGTAAATGTCTTTAATGTCCCCACAGATGACTATCATATTATTAGTGAAGCGATGAGCATGGGTGATAATTGACATCAAGCAAAAAAAATCTAACGAATGAGTTGCAACGGAACTGTTGTATTATGATATTTCGGAAAAATTTAAACAAAAAGAATTACTAAACACTCTTGATTGTTATAGCGTGTCCTTTCCAATGGAAATGTGGATGTCCAGACAACATCGGGGTGATTGATGTATCAAAACGTAATGTTTCACATTTTTTTCCATGGGATTCACCCATTCCTCCCATCCCAAAGAAAATTTCCAAAGGATTTGTTAATAGAAATCATTTTTAGGGGAGTGTATGAAAGAAAAATTCCCCTACCACAACTCTAATCCCTTGGGGGAGGTATCATAGTAAACTTGCAAGTTCATGGGAAGATATTTATACATCACGTTTATGAAGCTAGGGGCCACACTATGAAGTGTAAGTTCCTATTTCCACTTCATTAATTACAAAACTATTTCTTTTGTGATAACACACCACTAATATTGTATTTACACATGAAAAATATGGTAAAATATTTTGGAGCATTTGGACACTTTGATCACGATAATGTTTTCATGTAACTATCAAAATTGTATAAGATCGCTTTTTCTTTTGTATGAGTGAACATTGGAGACTTTGATTCTCTTCGAAACATCTGTTTTTTATTGATTGTCTGGTTTACTAATAACAAACAAATTTATGGATGCAGTTTGCAGAAATAGTGGTTTGCTTATAGTCATTTTAGGTTTGCTTATAACAATGCTTTTAAAATAAAACTTTCGGATTAAATATTGGGTAGTGGAATAGAAAAGTCTTTTGATAATGTTGTGATAAGAGAATATCTTGAAAACATAGCTATAGAAATATAATTATACCATAATATTATATTTATCACGGTTTTAACAATAAAGAAATAAGGCAAAAAATATAAAATAAGTCCCTGAGATTTGAATACGTTTTGAAATTAGGCTTTGAAATTTCATTTAGTTGAAATTAATCCTGAATTCCATAAAAGCACTCAAAATCAGTCTAAGATGAGAGGCTATTTTGAGTGCATTTATAAAGTTTAGACATTCATTAAAACTAAGCGAGAGTTCTGGGACTGATTTCAAAGGCACTCAAAATTCAGGGACTTATTTTGTAGCTTTGCTAAGAAATAATTGTTAAGTGTGTGTTGTAAAAAATGAGAAGATTGTTGTAGCAACACAAAGAATGATAAATTAAGGAATGAATAAGAAATGATTAGAACTAATGGTTGAGGACAAGGTCATTGAAAATTTACTTTGATGGTTTATACCTACACGGCTACACTGTAAAGGGTGAGATGCATTAATTGAAGGAGCGGATAAATTAACATAGGAAGACAAAAAAGATCACGAGATAGACCTAAGATAGTATGGATGGATGATGGAAGTTATTCAAAGTAATATATTTAGTTCTCCAAGCATTACTTCGCAGAAAAAATGAGGACTAAAGAAACCTTAAACATTCTATCAACTGGATTAAATATTTTTTTAATATACCTTAGGTCTATCTCGTGAACCTCACCAAAAAAGCGGTAAAAAATACATTCTAAAAATAGCTAAGGTGTAATAAAATGACAAGGTCACCTCATCCAACTACATACTTTGTGATGGAGATTGCTTCTGCATTTTTTTCATGCATTTTGAGGGTTGTCATGATTGGAGAATCATGACCGTCAATGATGGCCCAATGGCCTATATATACGGATATGGGATTCAATTTGATGACATTGAACGTTTGAGTGAAGAAGAAATCCTCATTTCGAACAACCAGTGCAAAGCCGAAAAATCCGAGTGCAGAAGCTTGAAATTTATCTCCTCCACATCCCCACCACACCTCCTAGCCGAACACCCCTCACCTTCCTTGGCCAGCCTCCTTCCTTCCCACTTCCGCTAGCCGACCACCACCATTACCTCAAACTCCCCTGCAAAATCCTTCCACCACCTCTCCCATCCAATTCCAACCATCTTCAGTTTTTCGGCGATCACCGAAAAATATTTTCGGACACCTACGTGGCCAATTAAAACCCTCATCACCTCCACACAATTTCATACATTTTTTTAGTTTTTTGGTGACCACTTTTGGCCACTTCCAGCAAGCCACCACCCCACTACCCCACTAACTCCACAACCTTCTCAAAACTCCATCACCACCCCGCAAATTCCCCTCACTTCCAATTTTCCGATGATCGTGAAAACCGCCTCCGACTGCCACCTCCGTACAGCCACCATCCCAACATAACCACCCTCCACTACCCCATTTCCTCCAATGACCTAAAATCAAGGCCCTATTCCTAAATGTACTCTCCACCTCCTATTATCTCCCCTCCCACCATTAACTCCCAAGCATCCTAACATGGAGCCACTTTCCAACCTACAAATGAACCCCACCACTCCCTAACGGCAGTTGGCCCCAATTTCCCTACTATCTCTACACATTTGCATGGGTCCACACTTCCTCAGCCCCCCAACCCAGTCCACCCCCAGATTCCCTCCTAGGGTCAGAATCATATTGTCGAATGTAGTGAAAACCCACTATCTTTGTTATAGGACTATCCTGTGTAACATTGGTATCAGAATCCAGGTTCGGGTTTAGTTAGAATTAGAAAATGTAGGACTAGAACCTATATGTATCATTAGTGTCATATCATAGTAGCAATTGAAAAACCGGAGTCCACTCATATTCAAGCAAATAAAGTTACCTCGAGAAGATCCTCATATTATTATGATTATCCTCATCCCCGGCCCACCACACATAGAGATCGTGTTGACCCTTTGACACGACCTGATTATCGTAGGAAGAGTTACTACGATGAACGTTGTTTTGAGGAGATTCTCGAGTACGATTTCTGTAGAGTCACTCCACCTTTTGTTATTGGCTCGTGGACATGGGATTTTATCTAGATCACTTTGAGTTATTCGGTAAGCGCCAGTTCAGGTTTGGGAAGCTTAGAATGTTAGATCAGGCAAGATATTATTGGGATAGCAATATAGCATTGAGAGCACACTTGAGTGAGATCATCTTCGCCTCAACACTATTTGGGTGGAGATGAACTGTATATTGTGTTACCGGTATTTGTCGATGTCATATAAGAGTTGTCTCCTCAAGCAAGTATTTTCCCTCTAGTAAGGTTTCATGTTTATTGATGAGTATAGAGCTCACTTTGACGAGTTAGTAGTGAGGAGCAACATTCATGATGAGCCAGTCGTAGCCACTGCTAGATTTTGTTCCGAACTTCAGTCTGCTCTCTACATATCACCGATTCATCATCGGTTAGTTTCTGTTGAGTTACATTTCAGCTCGCTCTCCACTATGAACAGGCCTTGAGATCCGCTAAAATTAGTCGAGTATACTCACATCTTGACTGACTCGTCTCGCGGAGTCCTCCCCAACCTGAGGCCACACTCATGACACTCGTGTCGTTATGGACACAAGAAGGACACCTATATAGATTTCTACAGTAAGGTTCAGTGTTCGTTGAGTGGACAGCCACTTGAATCCTACCCAATATATATAATTACATGGTGTTCGTTCCGTGTTACTTATGGACTGAGAGCATGAGCGACATGGATATCATATAGTTACACGTCCTTCCCCTACCTGTGGTATTGACTTAAATTTTGATCTAACCATCGGCTCACCCTTCAACACTTGCTCGTCAAAGCTTCATGACGAAGTAGTGATGAGTCGTGTCCGTGGAAAAAAATCAAGAGTCTAGTATTGACTTTATAGTGGTTGTCTCACTTGCTTCTGATGACACTCCCGCTATACGGGGAATCTATTTCAGTACTCAACACATCTGCGATGAATTGTATAATACCCATCTCGGTTAAGTTATTAAAGGCGCACCGAGACGCAAAGGGGTCCTGGAGTCTAGGCGCAAGCGCACGCCTGAGGCACATGAGGCGGGAAAATAAAAAACTATAGTTTATTAAATACAAATAACACAAATAAATTTACCACCATATCAACACACTAAAATTGCATATATCTCCATCCAAAAAATAACTACTATTAAAAAAATAAAATTTTAAATAAAATTTCAATGAACGGGACAGTCAGTTCACTGAATTTCAGCGAACTGGGCAGCTAGTTCACTGAAAGGCCCCTAAATACAGCTAGATGCACCTTAGGTACGCTTGGCAGTTGAGTATAGCACGCGCCTAGGGCACCTCGCCTGCCTCTGCCCTGCAGACGTGAGGCCCGGTGCGCCCAGCGCCTCAGGCGCGCCTTAATAACATCGCCTCCTGGTAAGCCACCTAATGAGTTTTCACTTCATGTAGGCATTCTACACATTATAAAGTGACATCTCAATGCCAAAGTCTCACACAGTCTTCTGGGAGTTTATCTCAAACTCGACGAGTATTTCTACACTCCACCAAAAGAGCCTCCAGATAAACCGCCACTCCATAGGTATGTGTCCACCGTCTATGAGTTAATCGAGAGAGTGTTCTCGATAGTCTGGGGATAAATTTTAGTGTCATTTGTGTTCACACCACGGTGATTATTTAAATGATAATTTCACCAGTGATGAATTTTTTTACCCCTCGCCCACTAAACCCCCTGACCATGTGCCCTCTTGAATGAAATTTGGAGGGTTGTAAAGACACTGTATAGGAGATAGGTTGTTTGTCGACCATCATTCATTATCATTGTGTAGCATGCATGAGTCTATCCGACAAAGGAGTATTTGCAATAAAGTTATTTATAAATCTTATGTTGATACTCATAGTCACAGGAGAATGCAAAGCGTCAAAGAAGGAGAACATGTGTTGATTTATATATGTATTGAGAGGGGTCCCTAGGGAATTGCTTGAAAATTAAATGTCAAGCGAACGGATTCTTCACGGTTATCAAAAGAATTGGAACAAATGCTTATGAACTAGATATTCCACAGAGAATTGGAATTTTAGTTGTATTCAACATTGAATATTTGACTTCATTCTTCAAACCACGAGATTATATGTACCCTTATCCACTCGCCACTTCAACTCATCAGCCCCAGTCGTTGCCTACTAGTTTACTACAGCCCCAGTCGTTGCCTACTAGTTTACTACAGCCCCAGTCGTTGCCTACTGCTTCACTATAGCCTCAGCTTTCACATACTACATTACAGTCTCAGACAGTCAGACCACGCCTACTACATTAAATCTTTAGCCTTTAGAACTAATTGGTCATTCAGTCACAGTTTCGGCTTCTTCCACAGTAGTATCATATTCTCCAACACATGCATCACCTCGGCTTCCTCCATAGCAGTACCATACAAACCTCGATGTCGACAACAGCAGTAGTACCATCGTCAGAATCTTCTTCAGCATTAATGTTCATTACTCTGACTCTAATATCTTTGACACCATTTCCTATAGCAACACCACCACCCTCAACGTTATCTCCCGCTTCAGCAGCACCACCACGGTTCCATCGTCAGTACTAGCACCAGTGACACCGTCTCCAGCCTCTGCAGCAGTTGTACCCTCGAGCCTGATCCACGAGTTCAGAACACCATCAGAGCTAGAGAGATTTACCTCGCCTTCAGACGAGAGCATGATCATCTTCATTCACGGATAGGAATGCTTTCAACGCAGTGAGAATTAATGGTGATCGCAACACATCGTCCTACACGACGATCAGAGATGTCCATTTTATGTGGATCAATGATCTGATATATATATATATATATATAAATTTTTATTTCATATATCTTGAGGTTCGTCATGATCGAAAAATTATGACCGTCCATGATGGCCCCGTATTCTATAAGTAGGGATAGAGGGTTCAATTCGATGGAATTGAAAGTTTTAGTGACGATCTACTAGTCGGCCACCACTACTATCTCAAACTCCCTATCAAAATCCCTCCACCACCTCTCTCATCCAATTCCATCAATTTCAATTTTCCGACGATTGCCGAAAAATATTTTTGGACACCTATGTCAAGCCACCGTTACCTCTACAAAATACCTTACATTTGTTGTTTTCCGGTAATAGCCAGAAATGACCTCCAACACCTCCAACGACCACTGGACACCTTGGATGATCACCTTCGGCCAGCCACCACCCTCCACCATGTAACCACCATAACTACCCCATTCACTACCCACTAACTCCACCACCTCCTCAAAACTCCACCACTACCCCGCAAATTCCATTCACTTCCGCTTTTTTGGCAATCACCGGAAACCGCCTCGGGTCAGTCACCACCCCACCATCATAGCTACCATAACCACCCTCCACTACCCCATTCCTCCACTTTCCTAAAATAAAAGTCTTATTCATAAATTTACTCCCCACCTCCTATTATCTCCACTCCCCACATTAACTCATAAACATCCTCAAGTAGAGCCATTTTTCAGTCTACAACTGAGCAACGCCTCGCCCTAACAGTAGTCGGCCCTCATTTCCCCACTCTCTCGTCATATGTGTGAGTACACGCTCCATCAGCCCCCAACCGAGCCTCCCCGGCTTCCCCCCAAATGTCCAGAATATTATTTGGAATAGACAAGTGCAGATAACTCAATGGAGAGACTATTCAGTCCACACTCCGTGTTGTCAGCATCTCTTGGAACCCTCCCAGCTCCAATTCCAGCAACATGGAATTAATTACAACTCTCAGGAAATACCATCAAGTTCACTCTCATTGTTGTCAGCATCTCCTGGAACCTCCCAGCTCCAATTCCAGCAAACTAGAATTAATTCCAGTAACATTTCACCATCTCCTATGCCATCTAGAAGCCACTGGCAGTTCACTTCAGCAGTTGTTATTCGTTCCCTGCCTTCCCATATTCCTCCTGGACCCCAGTCACTCCCTCAGCTACCCTACAGCACACCCCAGCCCTACATGCAGTCCCCGGACAACCTATCCAAGGACAGATCCCGTTACTCCTGCTCTGCCACATGCAGCCAGAATTTTGGGTTCTTCCCAGGGATCCAGATCCAGCCGTATTTCTTCAT
Organism: Platanthera guangdongensis; assembly: GCA_039583875.1. NCBI lineage: Eukaryota > Viridiplantae > Streptophyta > Magnoliopsida > Asparagales > Orchidaceae > Platanthera > Platanthera guangdongensis. The sequence goes on from CM077154.1 coordinate 148,221,105, forward strand.
TCCAGCAACAGGAAACTTGCAGGAGATCCACCAAGCCCTCAATTTCCTAGTTGTGTAAGTTTCTAACTTGGAGTCATTTTTGTTTGTTGAAAGGTGTGGTAAATTTCTACTTGAGGGGATATTAGTTTGTAATCGTTGCTTCCAAACTTTAAAGTGGTGTACGTTTTCATTTACATAGCCAATTGAATTCAAGCTCTCTTAAATTTATACGACATCATGTGTTCCCTTGTTTGCTAAGCTTTTAACTATTACGGCAATCTTTTATTTTGATTTATAAAACAAATTATTATTGTAAGTTAAAAGTCATCGGATTCATATTATTGCATGTAGTGATCACCCATTCTCCCCATTAATCCGTTATAGGACCGTCATGTGTCACTTTGCCTTGTCAATTTTAATACTTTTGAATTATTTGGACAATAAAATAGTTATCTGTTGCTACGCTAACATCACAACCAATCTACCATTCTCCAAATACAAATACAATGATCTTTAGTTTTCATTGCAACAGCACATGGCACCAATTTCACCATCATTGCCATAGAAGTAATAAACTCCTAACTGATTTCAGAGCGTTTGGGTCCATCACAAAGAAACTAGCATCAATCTGAAGTATAACACTCCCATCCACCTTCGACAGAGTAATCATCAAGATCTTATCGTCTAATTATATCCTCATTCCACAACAACTACATATTTTTCAGTCTATAGAGGTGATCTTCATCCACCAATGTTACCATGTTATACTTGTATTCCACAAGAGGTGAAGAACGAACTCATGTCCCTCCCACAGTGACGTATGTTTGAATGATGGCACATCAAATATATCAATTAGCAGGTTAATTAACAAAGCTCAATTATGCAATTCAAACTCCAACATAAGTCCCAAAAACTTATCAGAAATACAACACATTTGAAATAGCCTCGAGTTGGACTGAAGTTCTTGATTATTAGCTTAGCAAAAAGGTCAAGTTACATGCAAAAATACATAATCAGCATTCAGGAACTCGTACATAATTAATCCACATAGAGCTAAGAATATGTTATTGGTTCATTTGTTTGACTTCACGAACCTCTAAATGCACTTCAGATATTATAAATATTTCTCCTGCTTTAACACTGCCACATCTGTATACAAAGGATTCAGGCATTGAACTATACATGTGGTGCTAACTTATGCAATAAAAATCATAGAAAAATAAGTAAATTATAATGTAGAATGTAGTTAACTATTTTTTTAAGATTATGTAGCCACTCCCAGAGGCAGTATGATATTAACAAATCTTATAATAAGACAAGTACCTATGATCCTATTTCAATTTATGCAAACAGAAATATCAGTGGATACTCCTAATCCTAAACTTACAGACGTTTCAATTAGAGGCCAAATTTACAACGGAAAAGCATAGGATTCTTAGTAAAAAGCAGTATGGACTATAGAACTTCAACTAATTTCCTAATCTTCACAATGCATGAAATGCATTATTCTTCCATGGACTGTAGATAAAGTTTTTGATGAAATAAATATGCATGGAAATGAGTAATACTGACATGACAAACATGATATTCACTTGGTAAAAAAAACATGACCAAACTGCATATTTTCCTGAAGAATCTCCAAATGGAATCAATTCATGTGTATTGTAATTTATAGGTTCCAATTTAATATTTTTGCCCTGGAATTTGGTGATTCGGTAAAAATTCTAACCAGACTTGAAAGAAAATCCATGCAAGGACATCCCTTAAATTGATCTGGAACAATAAAACTTACATATCAACTAGACGGTCAAAATGACATTCTTCTAGAACTGAGAAATTAAAAAATTCCTAAAATTCTACTTTTCATCAATTGCAAAACACAACTTTACCGAAGTCCAATAACTCAAGGTGATTTAAGACAGCCCGCAAGGGAAGGCAGTCACCTTTTTTGTAGAGGTCCCATGAAATTATTCTAAGATACGTCTTTACCAACCAATTAACTTACCCGACCTAATGACCTTGATTAGCTTGTATAGACTCAGAAAAATAATGATATGAAGATATGATTTTTGCTCTACTACTGCATTAGTAGGTTAATGACTGAAATATGAATGGTAGAAGAAGGGTTGAAAAACTGTATTGTGATTTCTTGAACTGCAAGCATGAACTCTGTGACCGATTGATTATTATGAGGTTATTAAAACAGTTTCTTTATATGGGAACCAGCATCTCAGCCAGTATACCATCACCAAATCACGCATTAAGAGAATAAAACAACACTCAAGCCTTATCCCACTATAGTGGGGTCGGATATATGGATCCTTTGTCGCCATTGTGCTCTATCTTTTGTCGTAATCTCACACATTAAGAAAATATCTATCTAAATTCCCACCTATCAAAGAAGAGTAGCAATGTTTAAAAATTCTAATAGCTTGCATATGAAAGTATGAACCTTCCATGGATGGCTGTCAATCTTCTAATTATTAAACAATAGCAAAAAGAAAATATCCTACCTTTGTGTAAATCAAAACTCATGGGGAAAACAAAAATTCATGTATTTATATGATCATCATTTGAGATATTAAAAATTAGTCTTGGAGCATAATGGGAAATATAATTCAATAAAAATTTCCATGAAGAATTAAATATTAATCCAAGCATACGAAGAATGAGGAAAACAAGTACACCTCTTCTACATTCCCATAGAAATGTGCACACAAGGTAAACAGCCAAGTGCAGAAGTAAGAAAATAGAATAGGCCTAGTCGACCTTGATGGTCCCCTTCCAATGCTTTTGATTATTAAGGACCAAATTCTCGCAAAATATAGTCCTTCCAGCATACTTAGGCTTCGTTTGGGAGGACTTATTTTCACCGGTCAAGCGGTTGCGACCGCATGAATCGGAGCTTGATTAAGGTCCGGTTCATGCGGTCTTAACCGCTTGACCGGTGAAAATAAGTCCCCCCAAACGGAGCCTTAGTCGTTGATTTTTCCAATGAATAATAACTCCAATTTCTTAATTTCTTGTCTTTAGGATACTCTTTAAAAAATGTCTAAGTTGGCACGGGACCATTTATGAAAACTCAATTGGAAGATATCAATATCCTCATCCATTCTTTTTGGTACAATCCTCCAGTATTCAAAAAATAAGGCTGCAGGGAAGTAGGTGTACACTCTTATCCCATATTCTTTTATGAATCTTCAAATAAGAAACAATCACTCATTAGCCTAATCACCAACATAGTGCTAAAGTCAACTACTCTTGCCTTTTGCAATTAGAGATAGAAATTAACTCAAATCTACATCACAATTGATCGGCCTAGGTCCTTGACTAAGCATACAAGAGTACGACTTTTTTAAAACATGCTTAACATGAACAGGAACTGCATTAAAATCTAGTGGTGCTAATCAGTAAGAAGGTATGTTTGAAAAAAAAACTAGCATTAACAATAACATAAGGTAAAACTCCTTTAGGAATCCACATCAAAAATTCATTACTACAAGCATCTATAATTGGGACAAATATACAGAACACTACAGATAATAATTGGTATTATTTATAAATATAGATAATCATGAAACTTTGCCAGAAACCAATAATTAAATGTTTAATGAACTGCCAAATCAAGATGTTTAAATGGACGCCATTCTAACCTGGGGTGCACGGTAACCATCTTCATAAGCATTTTTCCCTGTGGAATGCTGCCCATTTGCATCACTCTCCTTATACCCCGTGTTGCTTCCATATGGACCGCCTAAATGAATCAAGGAATTATCGATGTCTCGAACATTATAATCCTTGTAATGACCAAGTCATACCAATATTAAAAAAAAAGTTATTAGGCATGAATACCACTCTTGTCAGCGTGAGTAGAATTCACCAACTCTTTTTGAAGCTTTTCCACCTCCCCCAGCATGGAAACATAATTCTTCTCCATGACTTGAAGTGACTCGTAATGATCAATTCTCAATTTTCTTTCATAATCATATGTAGATCTGAAATAAAGGGTTGTGTATGAATCTAGAGCATCTCATCATCAGAAGAAAACCTAATCGAACATATAGCTGAACACATATAACCTATCCATTACCTGCAATGTTCGTACTCTTGCCTAAGGGAATCTAATTCAGATATCAGAGAAGGAATTTGATGTGCTTCTCCGTGATTTTTTTGCAAATCCTGGTTCAGATCCTGCACTTTAGCAATCAACTCCTGTCTACCTGCTGCCAAGTTCTGAGCTTCTGACTGTGCCTGCTGCAACTCCAGCTTAAGGGGCTCAGACACTTTCAATTCAGCTTCCATTTTTCCAATTTTATCAAAAATCGCCATCATTTGCTGCTCATGCTCGAATCTCGAACCAGACATGTGCGCTTGTAACCTCTGAAACTCATGCTGAGAGGCAGCCAATTCGTGCCTCAAAGCTGAATGAGTAGCTGCTAACCTTTGGTTCTCCATAGCAAGATTCTTCATTTCATTATGCTGCACAGCGAGTTTCTGTTCAATAATTTCTCTCGGAGGCATAACATCATGGGGCAGGGCACCGTGAGGCGGAAGGCCGCCGGAACCAAAAGGTTCTGGACTGAACATCCCGGGGCCTGAAAGAGGCATTCTCATATGCGGTGGTACGCGCCCTTTACTTCCCATTACAACCTGTCAAATGAATCTATTAACGCATATACAGACGAACGTTAGAAGGATAGCATGAGCGTTCATAACTAAACGAACATGAAGATCGTAGCATGAGCATGAAAACACAATTCATCCTTCGTTGATTCAACGTAGTTGTAGGATTGAGAAAAGATACAGAAGATAAATATAGGAAGGAACAGGTATAGATAAAGGGAGGGAGAAAGAAGAGGTGCGAAAAGGGGAGAAAACCTGGTTGGAGAGTAGGAGGCGATGGAGAAGAAGGAACACTATAATCCGACCAGTGGACCGGGGAAGCAGAAGAGCGGACTGAGCGGCTACAGGCAACTGGGGAATGTCGAATTAGGGATTAGGGCTCTCGTCAAACGCACGGACAAATGCTCGACTGCCGTGCGAGAAAATAATTTCTCTAAAATAGTTTTATTTAAGTGAGAGTTTAATCGAAATATTGCATCAATATATTTATAGCTATTTTGCAAAATAATGAATTTTCTCATCACTCTTTTTTTCACCAATAAAGCCAAAGAGGGCCTTAAAACAACAAATAGCAAGATGGTAGTTGTAGTCGGTCGTGTTCAAAAAGACCGTTTAGGGAGCCGGCCCGAAAAAAATCTGGCTAGGTTCGAGTCAAGGCCAGGCTTGGGGGCCTTACAGGGCCACATATCAGTCGGCATGCCTGGGTCGGCCGGGCAAAGCCTGGACGCCGATCATGGCCTGGGCCTGACAACCGGGTCGGCAGGAAATCCCGCCTCCTGACGGGATCTCCATTGAAATCCCGCCAGCTGGCGGGATGTCCTTGGAATTTTAATCCCGCGTATTTAGCCGGTATTAAAAACCCACTTAATCCAGGCGGGATTTAAAATCAGGTCGGCCCGGCCTCAAAGGCCTTATCAGGTCCTCTCATTGAGAGGAAGCTCGAGACCGGCACGGCCCGCCTCAAACCAGGGCCCGGGATGGGCCCGTTGGCAAAAAGCCTGACATGGCCCGGTTCAAACCAGGGCTCGGGCTAAGCCCGGTTGGCAAAAAAACGGGCACGATCGGGTCGGGTCCGACCGACGCGGGCCCAACTCGGATCGATCGGGCATTATGAACACGACTACTTGTAGTGTAACTTATTAAAAATTTATTATTATGGAAGTTAGGTAAATCCTAACTCTAAATGTTCGAACATAGGTGTAGTCTAAGGTTACTAATCATGTGGTTGAACGTCACGATCCGGATGACTAAGACAGAAGAGAGAGTGATGTCTACAAGCACATCACGGGTGCTTCAACAGATAGTAATCAGTTGAATACCTTTGGGATTCCATTTATAGAAAATTCAAAGGACAGTATGCATGCGAGCATATCCTACCTCTGAGATATTTGTCATGCGACTTAAGTAATGTTGTGGGTCCCCCGGTATTCCTCCGGTCCGGAGAATCGGACCGCCTTAGCTCTGAGTTGGACCTGGCGCCCAAATAGTTACAGAAAATCGAGCAGCAACAACAAGAGGCTTTTTATCGTAAAAAACTCAGAAGGGTGAAAAACCATGCGATCGGGTTTGTGTCGGGTCTAAATCCACAATTTTTTTTAGTTTACAAGTAGTTGCATTGCTCATATGGTGGCATACCACCTATCTGTTACAAGCCTTTAATATGATAATGAGGGAGAAAAAGCCAAGTCCACGAAGCTTGGTGAAGAGCGTCCACGAAAGCACACTTTGACGTCTTCTCCAGCGCTCACAAAAGCGTTCAAGTGAGCGTCGGAAATTGAGTGGACTAGAGAGGGAGCGGAGCGAGTTCCAAGTGGAGAAACGATCAAGTATCGCGTTCTTGCCGAAAACCTCAGAGTTCTCTCTGGTCTCTGTAATTGCTTGTCTTCAAATGAAGGCTTGATAGAATTTTTTAAAGTTTTTTGAAGGGACATGTTAATTGCGTCAAACTGGATCATGAGTTGGCCAATATTATTGCTCCATTCTGGTCACTTGGATTACCAAATTTTGTGAAATTACGAACATGCCCACCAAGCGGTTCGGGCGGCCCAACTCGGACCGATCGGGCATTTTGAACACGATTCGGATGACTAAGGCAGAAGAGAGAGTGATGTCTACAAGCACATCACAGGTGCTTCAACAGAGAGTAATCAGTTGAATACCTTTGGGATTCCATTTATAGAAAATTCAAAGGACAGTATGCATGCGAGCATATCCTACCTCTGCGATATCTGTCATGCGACTTAAGTAATGTTGTGGGTCCCCCGGTATTCCTCCGGTCCGGAGAATCGGACCGCCTTAGCTCTGAGTTGGACCTGGCGCCCAAATAGTTACAGAAAATCGAGCAGCAACAACAAGAGGCTTTTTATCGTAAAAAACTCAGAATGGTGAAAAACCATGCGATCGGGTTTGTGTCGGGTCTAAATCCACAATTTTTTAGTTTACAAGTAGTTGCATTGCTCATATGGTGGCATACCACCTCTCCGTTACAAGCCTTTAATATGATAATAAGGGAGAAAAAGCCAAGTCCACGAAGCTTGGTGAAGAGCGTCCACGAAAGCGCACTTTGACGTCTTCTCCCGCGCTCACAAAAGCGTCCAAGTGAGCGTCGAAAATTGAGTGGACTAGAGAGGGAGCGGAGCGAGTTCCAAGTGGAGAAACGATCAAGTATCGCGTTCTTGTCGAAAACCTCAGAGTTCTCTCTGGTCTCTGTAATTGCTTGTCTTCAAATGAAGGCTTGATAGCATTTTTTAAAGTTTTTTGAAGGGACATGTTGTTAATTGCGTCAAACTGGATCATGAGTTGGCCAATATTATTGCTCTATTCTGGTCACTTGGATTACCAAATTTTGTGAAATTACGAACATGCCCACCAAGCGGTTCGGGCGGCCCGGGCAGGTTACCCGGAGACGACGGCGACGGTCGGAGGCGATGGTCCCTCGGTTGGGTCGTGACGCTTGGGTATTTTAGTTGAAGTCCTACTGGTTTGACTCGGAACCAGTAGGGGGAGCCCCATCAAATATCCGAAAAATTTTGCGGGTCGTAATTCGCAGAGCGACAAGCCCGATATTTTTTAGTGTCGATTATTTTGTCTTAGGGGGCACGAACTTTAGATTATTGCGTTTCAAGTTATATTTTTTGTTGCATGAAATGTTATTTTGGTTAGTTCTAGACATCCATGCTAGCAACTTGGCGTTGCTCCACGTCAGCCTTGCAAGGCAAAGATCTTGTAGTTGATATCAGCCGGGGGATCTTGGCAGTCGCTAACTTGCTTTCGTATCAACAGCGATGGACATGGCTCAATGTTGTGGCGTACTTTTGTGCGCTCAGCGACACCTGGGGCGCTTTATGGAGAAGCTCCTCTGCTTTGAGCTTTGTGCGTTGTGATGGTCCGGAAGTTCCTCACGCCTACCCATCCTTGTGCGTTGTGTGCCTCCCCTACCAGCCATCGTCATGTGTTAGTGTTGGGGACTTGTTATTTGCCCCCTTTGCTTTGATTGCATGGGTGGACCCAAAGCCCATTCCCTTGGCGGTGATGGAGTACCTTTGATTGTTTGTGCCTTGAAAGGATGTGGGGTCCATTTCGTCAAAGGCATGGGAGAACCTTTGTTCGTTCATGCCTCCGGAGGACCGGGGGTCCATCCGGTGGTGGGGGTGAAAACTTTGGTCTGTTCACACCTCGGGAGGACCGGGGTCCGTTTTGGTGGAGGTGGCGAAGAACCTTTATTCACTCGCACCTCAGAAGAACCGGGCCCCGTCTGGGTTGCAATGGCAAAGATCCTTCGTCTATTTGCGCCTCTAGAGGATTGGGGACCGTCTAGTGGTAGTGGTGAGAACTTTGTTCATTTGTGCCTCAGGAGGACCGAAGTTCGTCCGGGCAGGGGTGGCAAAGAACATTCATCTTTTCCCGCCACGGGAGGACCGGGGCTCATCCAGGTGAAGGCGGCGAAAAACCTTTATTCATTCGTGCCTCGGGAGGACCGGGGTACGTCTGAGTGGAGGTGGCAAAGAACCTTTGCTCGTTCGCACCTAAGGAGGATCGAGGTCCGTTCTACTGGAGGTGGTGATGAACATTTGTTCATTCGCGCCCCAGGAAGACCGGGATCCGTCCGGGTGGACGTGACAAATAGCCTTTGTTTGTTCGCACCTCAGGAGGACCGGGGTCCGTTTGTATGGAGGTGTAAAAGGACTTTTGCCCATATAGCCTAAGAGGTGCAAAAGGACTTTTGTCCATCTCGCTTTTGGAGGTGTGGAAGGAATTTCGTTCATCTCATTTTTGGAGGTGTAAAAGGACGTTTGACCATCTCGTCTTGATAGATAGGGGCGTAGAGGGACCTCCTCCCGTCCTACTTTGAGCAAGCCCACCAGGCGGCCCAGGCAGGTTTACCGGAGACGACAGCGATGGTCGGAGGCGATGGTCCCTCGGTTGGGTCGTGACGCATGGGTATTTTAGTCGAAATCCTACTGGTTTGACTCAGAAACCAGTAGGGGTAACCCCATCGAAAACCTGAAAAATTTCGCGGGTCGTAATCCGCGGAGCAAAAAGCCCGATATTTTTTAGTCGCGATTATTTTGTCTTAGGGGTCATGAAATGTTCTTTTGGTTAGTCCAAGACATCCATGCTAGCAACTTTGCATTGCTCCATGTCAGCCTTACAAGGCAAAGATCTTGTAGTTGATATAAGCTGGGGGATCTTGGCAGTCGCTAACTTGCTTTTGTATCAACAATGATGGGCGTGGCTCAATGTTGTGGCGTACTTTTGTGCGCTCAACGACCCTTGGGGTGCCTTACGGAGACGCTCCCCTGCTTTGAGCTTCGTGCGTTGCGGTGGTACGGAAGTTCCTTACGCCTACCCCTCCTTGCGCGCAGCGTGCCTCCCCTGCCAGCCATCATCGTGCGTTAGTGTCGGGGACTTGTCATTTGCCCCCTTTGCTTCGATGGAATGGGTGGACCCAAAGCCCATTCACATGGAGGCGATGGAGGGCCTTTGATTGTTTGTGCCTTGAAAGGATGTGGGGTCCATTTCGTCAAAGGCATGGGAGAACCTTTGTTCGTTCACGCCTCCGGAGGACCTGGGGTCCGTCTTAGTGGAGGTGGTGAAGAACCTTTATTTGCTCACACCTCAGGAGGATCGGGGCCCGTCTGGGTTGTGATGGCGAATAACTTTCGTCTATTTGCGCCTCAAGAGGATTGGGGACCCTCCAATGGTAGTGGTGAGAACTTTGTTCATTCGTACCTCAGGAGGACCGAAGTTTGTCCGGACAGGGGTGGCAAAGAACCTTCATCTGTTCCCGCCTCTGGAGGACCGTGGCTCGTCCAGGTGAAGGTGGCGAAGAACTTTTGTTCATTCGTTCCTCCAGAGGACCGGGGACCGTGTGGGTGGAGGTGGCAAAGAACGTTTGCTCGTTCGCGCCTAAGGAGGATTGAGGTCCATCCTACTAGAGGTGAAGATGAACCTTTGTTCATTCGTACCTCAGGAAGACCGGGATCCGTCCGAGTGGACGTGACAAATAACCTTTGTTTGTTTGCGTCTCGAGAGGACCGGAGTCCGTTTGGGTGGAGGTGTAAAAGGACCTTTGCCCTTATAACCTAAGAGGTGAAAAAGGACATTTGTCCATCTCGCTTTTGGAGGTGCAGAAGGAATTTTGTTCATCTCATTTTTGGAGGTGTAAAAGGACGTCAGACCATCTCACCTTGATAGATAGGGCGCACAGGGACCTCCTTTCGTCCTACGTTAAAGAGCGCGGGGCTTCTTTATTAAAGGAAACTAATATAGCGTTGGCGCGGGCAGTGAGATTAAAAGGGACAAAACATAAGCGCATGAGCTTTTGTTTGCATTATCTCGATTTTTAGAAATGTTGTCAATTGGTAAAAGCGACGTAGATTCTGCGCGTTCAAGTTCGAGGGAGCGTCTTCCCGTCTAGAACCCTTAGTTTGTAGGTTTCAAGCCCCACTAATGTAGTAACGATACAGGGCCCTTCCCATGCCCCAAAGAGCTTGTCTTTCTGGGGGCCTGTCTTTGCTACCTCGAGTTTCAGAGGATTGGGTCCCTGATTTTAATGGGACTCGGCTTCACCCTCGTGTCGTATAAGCGAGTCATGCAACTCTGATATGCGATGATCCTTTGAGCTACTTCATCATTGACTTCATGGACTAAGTTTATGATTCCTCGTAGGAGTGCCTCATTCTCTGTCTTGTCAAAAGCTTTGATGAGGGGCTTGGGACGTCGATGTCTACTTTTTTACTCTTTCCTGTTACGAAGAAAAGGTTGAATGGTGTTTACCCCATCGGGATCCTTATCGTTGTATGGTAATGTAACGCCCACATTCGTCACATGACATATAACGGTGGGTCCGGTCGGGGGCCCACGCCATATGTCACAGACAAGTAGTGGAATTACTTGTGGAAATCAAATTCTATTTGCATCCTTAACTCAATCCATTCTAGCGCAACATTTTTAAGTTAAAGAACTCAGCTCAGAGAATGTCCACTTAGCAGATCGACCCACACCATGTGGTATAGCAAGCCGGGTTTATCATAGCTCCCCAGGCATTACCACCAATCGACCCCTCACCTATTCCTGATCGACCCACCCATGTGGTGCAACAAGCCGGGTTTAACTCGGCTCCCCGGCATTGCCGCCAATCGATCCCTTACTAACCAGATCAACCCACCCTAGTGGTGTAACAGGCCGGGTTTATCTCGCGCTCCCCAGGCGTGCTACCAATTGATCTCTCCACATAACCAGGAGCTTAACCAAAGCCTCCCAACTTCCATAATCATCACATAACATTCATTCATTCCATACACAAAGCATAAAATCATCTTTGCAAATCCACGGAGTCTTCTCCGGTTTACCCATGATCATCACCGATCCAGACTAACAGTCCAGATGGGCTTCACACAGCATGCGTATGCCGTACTCCATAATTCCGGCTCTAGATGCAGACTCAACCGAGGAATCGCTTACGCGATCCACCTCTTGGTGGAGGATTCCAAGCACATGCACAAAGAAAGGACTTCGATGTTCAAGAAGGAGATCGTTACCCTTGAAGATCGCTTCGGTGCCATGAAATAGCCAGATGTAAGTCACCGTCTCGGCTCTGCCTTCACGAATCCGCTCTCGGATCTTCGCTCCGCACTCCGCAGCTCCTCCAGCAGCTGGTTTTACTTTCTCCTTTTCTTCCCTTGCTCTTCCTCTCTTTCTCTCTCTTGAAATGAGATGGAGAAAAAGATGAAGATGAAGATAAGGGGCTTACATCTCAGTTCTCGGCCAAGTAAACACCTGGACAGAGCCTAGCCTTTGGATACAGGATAGGGAAAAGAATGGCCAGAAAACCGCTGCAAACCCGCCTTTCGGCCCTGACACGCCCTGTGACACGCCCGTGTCACAGGCCGTGTCCCCCAAAGCGGTGCACAAACCGCTTTCTCCAAACTTATCCACGCCAAGTTGACACGTCCATGACACACCCGTGTCAGCCCAGTCACGCCCGTGTCACAGGGCGTGACACCCACTCGACGATCTTCGTTCGACGATCAGGCAGCGATCGCCGAGCTCCCCAGCGATCGTCGATCTCCGTTCAACGATTTGGGCTCGACGATCCGCGCGTTCGACGATTTCCATTCAACGATATACGCTCGTCAATCTCCGCTCGACGATCGTCAACAAAATCGTCGAACCGATGGGACACGCCCCCGGTCACGCCCGTGACACAGGGCGTGACCACCCAAACATTTCGTCGACCGAAAATTCGTCGACCTCGCGCCTCACTACGCAACCCGAGCGGGACACGCCCGTGTCTCAGGCCGTGTCACACAATTTTTCACCATTCCTGAATTTGGGATGTTACAGGTAAGCCCATAATACGTTGGGGAGGGCATCTGCCCACAACCCTCCTGCCTCTTATAGGTGAGTCTTCAGACCTTTTAGGATAGTGCGGTTAGTAACCTCTGTCTGCCCATTGGCTTGCGGGTGCGCCACATCCGTGTGGTAGAGCTCTATCTTCGGGTCCGCACATATTCTGGTGAAAGCTTTCCCCATGAATTGTGTTTTTACATCGGATTGGAATTCATCGCAGGAGCCCATAATAGAGCATATTAAAATTTTACTTTGTTTTTACATCAGATTAAAATAGGTGATACATATATATAAATATAAAGATAGATATCACAACACATAAAATAAACAAGTAAAGCACAATCAGACGACACAAAGAGTTTATAGTAGTTCCCCAATAAACCTGGGTACATCCACTCTTCTACCACCGTAGTAGGAATCCACTACAGGTTTTTGCTCAGGTGTCCTGCCACCACAAGTTTTTGATCAGGTGCCCTATCACCATATGTTTTTGATCAGGTGCCCTGTCACAACAAGATCTATATTCTAAGGGAGATCTAGCAATCCTTTGAGCTTTTGATCAGGTTCCCAAAAACCAAACCAAGACTTTTGATCAGGTGACTTGAAAACCAAAAGGTTTAACTTTTGAAGAGAGTTATAACCCTATACACAGTGAAAGAAAATAAAAATGATGTTGTCCTCTCCGTCTCAAATCTCTGAGAAGACTAGTGGATTTTGTTGATGTTGTCAATAGCTTCCCCGAGTTGTATAAATCTGATCATGAGTGGAAGCTTTGTTTCAGGGTTTATGCCTTCAAGTTGAAAACTTCTTCTTCTAGTAAATGATTCTGAGAGATTGAACTTTTTGGTCGCAGACTGAATATGTGTTACTGGAAGAAAAGCTTGAAGAAGAAGAATGATGAACAAGAAGATTATGTCTCTCTCTTTCTCTAATTGCTGATTTTCTCTTTCTTCTTCTCCTTGTCTTTGACAGTCTTCTGAAAATTTTCTTTATATATTGATTGCAGATTCAAAGCCATTTGAATTTTAAATTTCTTGAAATCTTCTGCATAATTTTTGGGAGTTGGAACGGCTAATTTGGTCTTCAATGTATTTCTCTAACCGTCCCAGTAAATATGGTAGAGTAATAACTCTGTGAAATCCATAATTAATGCTGCCGGGAAACGAATATATTCATGAGAATATTGAGAATTAATTACCAGAGTATTACTGTCTTAATATCTAAAATCAAACTGACATAGTTGAACTGAGAATCTGCAGAGAAGTTTAGTCGAATAGAACCCGGAAAGAGTTAGTCGAACCCAGCAAAGATTTCATCGACCTGAGCTCGAAATTCGTCGAACTGAGATAGCACTTTGTCGAGCTGAACTTCTGTCATGAGATCACAGTTCGTCAACCTCAGCTATACTTTCGTCGAGCTCAACTCAAAGAAGATATTTTGAGTTCGTCGATCTGAGATCGACGATCGTCGATCTGAGATCGACGATAGTCGAGCTGAGTTCAGCTATCGCCGAACGCCTTTTCTGCATTCTTTAAACTGCTTTTCCTCTGAAGTCTTCTGTCTCTAAGGTCTTCTGAAGGTAGGTTCAAACAATCTAACCTCATGTGACTGACCTTGACAATGGAACTAACTTATGACCCTAGACTATACATGCTGGGTCATCTTAACAATCCTAACAGTGAACCTAGCCCAAATCACAAGAAGGGTTCCAACATAGTTGTATCCTTAGTAGACATCCATGAAGCTAAGAAGTTTATGCCCGACTGTGGTATCCACAGGTTGATCGATATGGGGAAGTGGAAAATTATCCTTTGAGCAGGTTTAGTTGAGATTGCTATAGTCGACGAACATCCTCCACTTTCCTGAGACCTTCTTTATCATGATCATGTTGACGAGCCAGCTGGGATACTTTACCTCCCGGAAGAATCGTGCAACCAAAAGCTTCTCAACTTCCTCTTTTATTGCCCGGAGTTGATCGAGCACGAAGTTGTACTTCTTTTGGATGACGGGCCTGCATGCACAACTAATATTTAATAAATGTGTGATTACTTGTGGGTCCATTCTAGGCATATCACTGGGTCTTCAGGCATATTGTCGGATCTCAAGGCAAACACATCCTGGTTTGCCTGCAAAATGTTAATATACTCCTTCTGTTCTTCAGGAGTTAAGAGGGGAGCTGATTTGTACTGTGCGTGATGGCTCTCCCACACAAAGTGGAACTTCAATGAGGCCTTCCATCGGCGTTGCCCGCCGTAGTGCGGTCTCGTCATGGAGGTTGAAGTTGATAATATGGAGAATCGCGCTTTGCAACGATCGAGACTGATTTTGATTACAAATTTGTGCTGCCCCCTGATTCCCTCAAACGACACCCATGTCGCCAGACATCAAAAAATTCATTGCGAGGTGCGAAATATAAAAAACTGCTTTGAATACAGCATGTAGAAGTTTGTCAAAGATGACATTGTAGGCGGATTTGCACTCCACGACCATGAACTGGATGTTGCAGGTAGCTTGCCTCGGGCAACCCCTATTGTTACTGGGAGGACGACACCCCCCTCATACTGGGTCTGGCTGGTTGCTACACCCGTAGACAAGTCCATTAGTTAGGTAAAGGGATTCCTTATAGAGCTGCATACTCCAGAATGTAGACATGAAGAGGATGCGTATAAAACTTCCATTGTTCATGAGAATTCTCTTGACATGAAAGTAGGACTCTCCTATTCATGCACTGACAACGAGGGGGTCCCGATACGACGTGCTTACCCCTGCCAGGTCCCCTCTCCCAGAGCAGATGCGATGTCCAGACGTACCTGTACAACCCCGTATTCGCGAAGGATGGACCCTAAACAAAGTAAGCGCGTTTTTAAGCTTTTTGGAGATTTTGCACTCTCGGTGGCCAATTTTGGCTCTGGCTTGGGAACATACTAGTAGGGGGAGAAAATATCCCTCCCCCCAAGGCACTCTGGAGAAGCCGGCCCCAGGCCGCCTAAGCCGCCTCAGCCCGGCCCCAGGCCGCCTAAGCCGCCTCAGCCCGGCCCCAGGCCGCCCCAGCCCGTAGGCCAGCTCGCCAAGGAGGCCAGCTCGCCAGGGCGCAGCTCGCCTTGTCCCGTCTCGCCAGACCGCTGCCTCGCCCAGGCTGCCGTCTCGCCGAGGAGGCCAGCTCGCCAAGGAGGCCAGCTCACCAGGCCGCAGCTCACCTTGCCCCAGCTCGCAGGCCGCCAAGCTCGCAGGCCGCCCCAGCTCGCAGGCCGCCCCAGCTCGCAGGCCGCCCAGCTCGCAGGCCGCCCCAGCTCGCAGGCCGCCCCAGCTCGCAGGCCGCCCCAGCTCGCAGGCCGCCCAGCTCGCAGGCCGCCAGCTTGCCCAGCCTTCTCGCCCTTGCCCCCTTGCTTTTACCGTCTTGCCCTCGGGGGTGGGGGGGGGGGGGGGGGGGGGGGGGTGGGGGTGGGGAATTACCTCTCTGCCCCCCGGCGTGGCTGCTTTCTATTGGCCCGAGGCCTTTTGGCCGTAGGAGTATTTTGATCATTTTTGCCCCCAGGACTTGGAAAAACTATAAATAGACCCCTTGGGTGCCTTTGGAGAGGGGCTTTTTTGGCTTCCTCCTCCCTTAATTCCTCCTTGGTAGAGTAGAGAGGGCTCCTCCAAGGCACCCTAGCTCGAGCATTGGCTAGGGAGGGGAAGAGCTCAGGTAGCCTTCCGGGTGTGAGGTGGGACCTCCGCGCTAGAGCCGAGGGTCTGTTCCTAGTTTCCCAAGTCTTCGGCCCGTGACGTTCCTCCGAGTGTAGTAGGTGTGAGGTCACCCCTCTTTTGGGACCCCGAACTCCACGAGAGACCAGGTTTCTGGTTTCAACATTTTGGTGCGGTGAGCGTGGAGAGTGACCAGCACAGAAGATCTCGGGAGAGAGTCATGACTGGAGGTGAGGGAGGTAGTGATGATCTCGGCGAGCTCCCTAGCTCGGGACCCTTTGTTGGGAGGCAGGAGTTCATGGCCTCCATCCAAGGTATCATGGAGATGCTGCGAAGCATCGCTCCTCAGGGTGGCAGCTCCACCCCGACCCCCCAGGAGCTAGCTCCCCCCCTCGACGAGTCGACTCCCAGGGGTCTAGGCGAGATGACCCCAGCAGGGGGAGAAGGAAGTACACCAGGAAGAAGGCCAGGGAAGGAGAGGATGGGAGATGGGGTCGAGCGAGACCTCACCGGCCGGGAGCTGTTCTCCAGCCCGGCGAGTGCCAACCTTCAAGGCGAGCAGGTCGCGCGAGTGGAGGTGGCGAGACCACCCATTAGGGGGTCACCCTTCAGCGAGCTGATCATCTCAGCTCCCGTTCCCGAGGGGTTCAGAGAGCCAGACATGGCTTACTATACGGGGAAGGATGACCCCGTCCAACATCTGCAGTGGTTCGAGGATGCAGTCTCCATCAGGCCAATGACGGATGCCTTCAAGTGTCGCCTCTTTGCGATCACGCTGAAGGAGAAGGCAAGGGACTGGTTCCATCAACTCCCTCCGAGGTCGATCTACGGGTTCGAGGACTTGAGCCGAAGCTTCCAGCTCCGCTTCTCCACCTCCAAGAAGCGGAAGAGGAGTCCTGAGTCCATCTTCTTGATAAGGCAGGGGCCGAGGAGTCGCTGGCCTGCTACGTAGACAGGTTCCAAGAGGAGATCTTGGAGGTCCAGGAGATGCCAGGGTATGCTCTATAGATGGCCTTCAGCGTTGGGCTGAAGGAGGGCTTCTTCAAGATGAGCTTGACCCGTAAGGCCCCCCTTTCCTTCGAGGAGCTGATGGAAAGAGCGGCAGAGGAGATTGCCATGGAGGCAGCCAACCCAGCATTTGTCAAGAGGTTGGAAAAGTTGACGGAGGTGGAGACAAAGGAGCAGGGTGGCTCAAGGCATCAGGAAGGAAGAAGGAGAGAGGAGCAGAGAGCTCAGGGGTTCCAAGGACAGGAGGGTCCGGAACCAGGCTGGAGGCAGCAGGGAGGACCTGCCCAAGGTCCAGGAAGAGCTCTCATCTAAGGAGGGGGAAACTTCCACGGGGGCCAAGGGAGGTTCAACTTCCAGAGGCAGGCCCCAAGGCAACTCTTACCCCCTCCGCAGCAGGCCTTGGCGATAGGTGGAGGGAGAAGAGGAAACAGGAGAGAACACCCAGCCCGCCGAAGGAGGGGAGGAGCGCTACCATACTGTGACTTCCATCAGGTGGAAGGGCACGCCACGGCTACCTGCCCCGAGTTTCTGGAAGTGAGGGGGGCAAGAGGCCCTGCCCAGCCACAGCCGCCAGTGCGGGTTGAAGAGGTTCTACCCAGAGAAGGGGGGATGACATATGCGAGGACCGGGTCGACGTGGGAACCCGAGGTGGTATAGGAGTGATCCACGGTGGAGTGGGGGTTAAGGCCACTTGGAAGGCAAACCTCCATGTCATGTACCGAAGGAGCGTCGCCTCAACCTCCCAGACCCCGCCCCAGGAGGAGAAGATCACCTTCTCGGTAAAGGACTTGCCGGATCATGAGGACCCTTTTTGCGATGCGCTTGTCATCCAGACTGCCATCGAGGGCTACACCGTCTCCCGAATCTTGGTTGACAACGGAAGCTCCGTCAACGTCGTTTTCAAAAAGGCGTTTGACGAGATGAAGGTAGAGCCAAGGAGGGTGTTGGCCTCGGACGGACCCCTGTTTGGATTTTCAGGGGAGAGGAAGGAAGTGGAGGGTGGAGTCGGACTCCAGGTGAAGTTAGGGGGAATCTCAAGGAACTGCAGGTTTGTCATTGTTGACGCTCCAAGCAGCTACAACGCTATCTTCGGAAGGCCCCTCATCAGCGCCTTCCGTTGCGTGCCATCTTCCTTCCACCAATGCCTCAAGTTCAGCTCAGGAGGGATCCAGGTCAGAGTCAAGGGGGACTCCAGGATGGCGAGACAGTGCTACGTCACGGCCGTCAACACCATCTCTTGGTTGACGAGGGCGGAGGAGATGGAGAGGATCATGGAGAGCTTGAGCAGGATGGAAGTCTCCGAGGGGAAGGATGGCGGCGATCATGCCCAGACCCCCTGAGGAAACCACGTCCCGGCTGAGTCATGTATGTTTCTTATGTTAGAGTCCAGCCCCCGATCAGCTGAGTCGGGGGGATCATGTAACCCAATATTTTTCCCTTTTGAGGATGTTGGATTTGGTAGAATTTAAGTAGCACACCTGGTTTCCCACCCCCGAGAGGATCTCCTCGGCCAGGCTCCCATTAGCTGGTTGGGTCGAATGTGCCTCGGGAAGATCAAGCCCCACCCCCGAGAGGATCTCCTCAGCCAGGCTCCCATTAGCTGGTTGGGTCGAATGTGCCTCGGGGAGATCAAGTCCCACCCCCGAGAGGATCTCCTCAGCCAGACTCCCATTAGCTGGTTGGGTCGAATGTGCCTCGGGGAGATCAAGCCCCACCCCCGAGAGGATCTCCTCAGCCAGGCTCCCATTAGCTGGTTGGGTCGAATGTGCCTCGGGGAGATCAAACCCCACCCCCGAGAGGATCTCCTCAGCCAGGCTCCCATTAGCTGGTTGGGTCGAATGTGCCTCGGGGAGATCAAGCCCCACCCCCGAGAGGATCTCCTCAGCCAGGCTCCCATTAGCTGGTTGGGTCGAATGTGCCTCGGGGAGATCAAGCCCCACCCCCGAGAGGATCTCCTCAGCCAGGCTCCCATTAGCTGGTTGGGTCGAATGTGCCTCGGGGAGATCAAGCCCCACCCCCGAGAGGATCTCCTCAGCCAGGCTCCCATTAGCTGGTTGGATCGAATGTGCCTCGGGGAGATCAAGTCCCACCCCCGAGAGGATCTCCTCAGCCAGGCTCCCATTAGCTGGTTGGGTCGAATGTGCCTCGGGGAGATCAAGCCCCACCCTCGAGAGGATCTCCTCAGACAGGCTCCCATTAGCTGGTTGGGTCGAATGTGTCTCGGGGAGATCAAGCCCCACCCCCGAGAGGATCTCCTCAGTCAGGCTCCCATTAGCTGGTTGGGTCGAATGTGCCTCGGGGAGATCAAGTCCCACCCCCGAGAGGATCTCCTCAGCCAGGCTCCCATTAGCTGGTTGGGTCGAATGTGCCTCGGGGAGATCAAGTCCCACCCCCGAGAGGATCTCCTCAGCCAGGCTCCCATTAGCTGGTTGGGTCGAATGTGCCTCGGGGAGATCAAGCCCCACCCCCGAGAGGATCTCCTCAGCCAGGCTCTCATTAGCTGGTTGGGTCGAATGTGACTCGGGGAGATCAAGCCCCACCCCCGAGAGGATCTCCTCAGCCAGGCTCCCACTAGCTGGCTGAGTAGGTTGATCTCTCGTAGTAGCCTTACTCCTTTGCTCCGAGGTGGTCCCGCTGTCAGGCTCCCACTAGCTGACATGGCCGGTTGACCCCTCGGGGAGGCTAAGTGTTTGCACCCCGAGGCCGTCTCGTCACCCAGGCTCCCATTAGCTGGCTTGACAGGTTGACCCCTCAGGGAAGTTACACTCCGCGAATACGTGGGGTTGGACGTTTCTTTCCGAGCTTGTGCCAACCTCGAAAAGAGCGGGGATTGTGTGCAACCCCGTATTCGCGAAGGATGGACCCTAAACAAGGTAAGCACGTTTTTAAGCTTTTTGGAGATTTTGCACTCTCGGTGGCCAATTTTGGCTCTGGCTTGGGAACATACTAGTAGGGGGAGAAAATATCCCTCCCCCCCAAGACACTCTAGAGAAGCCGGCCCCAGGCCGCCTAAGCCGCCTCAGCCCGGCCCCAGGCCGCCTAAGCCGCCTCAGCCCGGCCCCAGGCCGCCTAAGCCGCCTCCGCCCGGCCCCAGGCCGCCCCAGCCCGTGGCCAGCTCGCCAAGGAGGCCAGCTCGCCAGGGCGCAGCTCGCCTTGTCCCGTCTCGCCATACCGCCGCCTCGCCCAGGCTGCCGTCTCGCCGAGGAGGCCAGCTCGCCAAGGAGGCCAGAGGCCCAGCTCAGCTCGCAGGCCGCCCAGCTCGCAGGCCGCCCCAGCTCGCAGGCCGCCCAGCTCGCAGGCCGCCCCAGCTCGCAGGCCGCCCAGCTCGCAGGCCGCCCCAGCTCGCAGGCCGCCCCAACTCGCAGGCCGCCCCAGCTCGCAGGTCGCCCCAGCTCGCAGGCCGCCCAGCTCGCAGGCCGCCCAGCTCGCAGGCCGCCAGCTTGCCCAGCCTTCTCGCCCTTGCCCCCTTGCTTTTACCGTCTTGCCCTCGGGGGGTGGGGGGGGGGGGGGGGGGGAATTACCTCTCTGCCCCCCGGCGTGGCTGCTTTCTATTGGCCCGAGGCCTTTTGGCCGTAGGAGTATTTTGATCATTTTTGCCCCCAGGACTTGGAAAAACTATAAATAGACCCCTTGGGTGCCTTTGGAGAGGGGCTTTTTTGGCTTCCTCCTCCCTTAGTTCCTCCTTGGTAGAGTAGAGAGGGCTCCTCCAAGGCACCCTAGCTCGAGCATTGGCTAGGGAGGGGAAGAGCTCAGGTAGCCTTCCGGGTGTGAGGTGGGACCTCCGCGCTAGAGCCGAGGGCCTGTTCCTAGTTTTCCAAGTCTTCGGCCCGTGTCGTTCCTCTGAGTGTAGTAGGTGTGAGGTCACCCCTCTTTTGGGACCCCGAACTCCACGAGAGACCAGGTTTCTGGTTTCAACAGTACCCTTTTGTCGAGGTTGCTTTCTTCGCGCCACGTGACAACCAATACTTGGTTGGCGCGGACAGAGGACCTCGCGATCGTCTCGACTTTCATGTCCGTACGCCTGCCCCCCCCCCCCCCCCCCCCCCCCCCCCCCCGTGCCTTGCAACGTGCTCCAAGTTGGGTGTCTGCTGGGACAAGGGTAGTTGATGCCTTACCATTCTGCGACACTCCTTCAGCGGGAACCATTGTAGGAGCTACGCAAAAATCCTTTCCCGCGTCGTTGTTACTGATCGAGAGTCTTTGCGTGTTGCAAGCGCTGTTCCCGATAAGATTCCGCAGAGCAAGGAACACTTTTCCACAGTCTGCGCCAAACTGTTGAGGGTTGCCTGGTTTTCCTCTAGTCCTGAGAATCAGACCGTCTTAACTCCGAGTTGGACAGGGCGCGCAAACATTTAAAGATAACCAAACAACAAAAACAAGAGATTTTTTTAACTTGGAAAACCAAGAATGGATGATAAATCACAGGACCGGATTTGTATTGGTCCTAAAACTACTATTTTCCTCTGAGTTTACAAGCAGTTGTGTCCCTCAGAGAATGACGTGACACCTCTCCATTACAAGTCTTGAATATGAGAAGAAGGGGGAAAACGCCAAGTCCACGAAGCCTGGTGAAGAGCGTCCACGTGAGCGCACTTTGATGTCTTCTCCCGTACTGACAAAAGCGTCAAAGTGAGCGCCGAGCGTTGAGAGAACAAGAGAAGGAGCGAACCGAGTTCCAACCAAAAGTACGATTTAAGCCTCACGTTCTCGCCGAAAAATCCTATAACTCTCTAGTCTCTGAAGTTGTTTGCCTTCGAATGAAGACCCGAGGGCACAGCGAATGACGTTGCTCCATTTCAGTCACCCGTATCATCATTTTTGGTGAAATTACGGGCATGCCCCCAGGGAGGTTCGGGGGGGGGGGGGGGCCCGGGCAGGTTGCCCGGAGGCGGCGGGGGTCGGAGGTGGCCAGCGGCGGTGGTCGCTGTGCGAAGGGCCTCGGGCGCTGCGTGCAGGGGCCACGTGCGCGGGTTGTACATGCGTGCGATGCCGCGTGGGCTGCGGGTGTGTTTGTGCTTGATTCCACCCCTTCTTTTGGTGTGACTTTTGGTCCCCTCGATCGTGCGCGTCTTGCGTGCATGACTTGCTCAGTTGGGTCGCATCACTTGAATATTTTAGTTGAACTTCTATCGATTTGACTTGAGAACCCCATCAGTTAAAATTAATATTGTATAAGTGGTGTTTGCTCCCGCAACGAGGAGGAAAAGGCGTCGGGCCGGTCCGTTTCGATCCCCGCCTCCCCCCTCCGTCTCGAGAGCGGCGGTTCCACCCGCCGGGCTGCCGGTTGCCACTGCCACCTGCCACCTACCACCTGCGCACTAAATGAAGTCTTATTAATCAATCACAAGTAAAAAGGTGATTGTTAATCACAACCCGTTATTGGATAGTCGCACCCCAAAATCTTTTAACTTTTCGCATCTTTTCGAAATACGTCTTGTACATGCAATTTCAGAAAAAGTGTTCAACACGAAGTTGTAGATCTCGATGCTATCTCTTTCGCATGACATTGTCTTTGCAGTATGCTCGATAGATCCTTTAGATCCTAATTCAGGACAAAAACTATTACCTAAGAATTTCAGACTATTTATTAGGGAGAAGACTCAAAGTAACGTAGTATCATCTTTTGTCCTGAAGAGACTGAGAATTCATAGAGCCAATTATTACGAAGAATTGGTTTTCTCTTGTAATTACCCTTAGTTGCGTAATATCTCAATAAGAGAATCCCGTCGAATCGTGAGAAGTTGTGGAAATAGACTGTTCTCACATTTTCTTTATTAGCAACAATTTCCAAACTCTAGAAAAAGTTTCACATCATTTTCTCACTACGTTGAGGAAATTCTTCCGAGATGATCCTCTGAGAAAAATGTATGAATAGACATATACTACTTAGAACTCAGATCGGCTTAACCAATAGCCAACCAGCAGCATATGGAATATACGTCTTTCTTATTTATGAGAACAGTCTCTGTATCAGCTACAATGAATGATTTCAATTCCTTACTATCACCTTTGATTTTTGCCACAAAATTCTTCTTCCTAGTACCATCACGGAGTAGGAGTTGGTACTTGTACTTCTTCAACTATGCTGCTGCTTTTCACCAATTCAAAGAAGATCCTAACCACTTCATTCTCGCTAAGAAGAGGAAAGTTTTCCTTTCTTTCAAAATTCTAAACTAGACTCTTTAGACTATAGTTTTTGCAGGTTTCTAATAACCTATAGATTTGTTGAGAAACTCTAGCGTAGATAGATTTCATAGAATGAACATTAGAATAATCCACTCAAGGTATAGCTCTACCTATTGTAGTGAGAATATCCCCCCATTATCCTGTTTGAGAACATAACAAAGAGTCAAAGAATGAGCCAATCCTTTAATCTTGAGTACCTACGATGGGTGATCCAGAACATAGCGGGGATCTCGTATGGGACCGATCTCCGGTACGTGTCACCGGTTGGGAGCACCTCGTCGTGTTTACCTCCGGAGGTATGCATGTAGGGATTCCCTCTACTGGGACCAATTTCTCTCGGGTACGTGTGGATGGATTTCCAGCATGAACAACGTGGACCCCACGGGGCGGGAGAAGGGGACCTAGCAAGGGTTGACCACCGGGAGGGCTCGTGTTGACCCCACGGGGCGGTGTGAATGGTGCACCAACCAAAGCCAAGGGTGAAAGGCCCAAACACAAAGGCCTAAAGCAAAACTTTGCACTCCCTAATCATGTAAGGCTACTGAAAGAGTGTCCCGATGACTCCACCCTCACTTGTAAACGAGCAATACCAGCTCTCCTAGCCAAGAGAAGACCTTCCTTGATCCCTCTCTGCCTGAAGAACCTCCGTTTTGCCAATGTTCACAAGGGAACCACCAAGCCACGAACCATGACTGTCTCGAAGTCAACCCCCAGCCGACGCTTTACCTGCCGCCTTCACAGCACCATCGGTATGTTGAGCAACCCACCCCTCATCCGGCGGAACCGGCACGAACCACCGTAGAACCTCTAAGAGACCACACCACAATAATATCCCTACTCAGATTAGTAGCATAGAGTGCAACTTGAACATGAGAAGTGACGAGAGACGACCCCTCAATACAATGCTTGCATCTCGCCTTCCATACCATAATGTATAGAGAAAAAGAAGGCCCCAATGGCTCTGCTTCTCCTTTCCCCTCTCTCCTTTCTATCGTCCAAACCAGGCCGTATGGAGTATAGCCAAGTGGTAAGGCATCCGTTTTCGGCATGCAAAGTTTCGAATCATTTGACTCCAGATTATGAACACCCGATCAGATCTGTCAAGAACAAGCTGACCACTACAAGGGAAGCGACTGACTGAATGAAGTAGTTTCTTTACTGGAACTTTGGAATGCTTAGCCCGGTCTTAGCTCTTTGAATCAACTGTTTAGGGAATAAAGTGACATATAATAGAAAGCCTGCCTGACTGAACTTCAATAACTTCTCCTGCCTATCATATGCGAGCTGCTCCGCTCCTCATAGTCTCGTAAGCGCCGCCAGCTTAGCCGCTGCTGGGAGAAAATGCTCCTGTTTTCTCATCTATAGTATAGAATCCGCTTTCAAAGATGGAAGTCTTCTCTCTTTCCTGAAGAAATTCACTTCTTTACCAACTTCAAGTGGTCTAAAGGCTGCAACTCGTAGATGTCCCTCTTTGGAGCAGGCATGAAGCCAATCTCTCATTTCTTTAGGGTTTACAACTTTCGTGCTGAATATTTTTCCTGAAATTGCATGTACATGACGTATTTCTGAAAAGAGCAAAACTTGAGCATATTTTCAAAGTACGCCTTGTACATGCATTTTTAAGAAAAGTGGTCACCACAAAAGTTATAGATCTCGACGAGATCTACAACTTTCGTGTTGAGCAATTTTCCTAATATTGCATGTACAAGACGTATTTCGAAAAGACGCGAAAAGTTATGAGATTTTGAGGTGCGATTAGCCAATAATGAGTTGCGTTTAACAATCGTCCTACAAAATCATAATTACATAAGATAGACTATTAAATTTTGATTAACGATAGCATATTTTGATTAACTGCACATCCACATATATATTTCATTTGAAATGAGAGGATCCCCCATGAAAAAACTTATGAGTTTTGACTGCATTATCAGTCCAATTTATATTATATATTGAAGTCCTACATCTTCCATTTTTCTTCTGCTAGAACACTAATGTCGACTAGCTAGGGTTCCTCCGGACATTTTTTTTCCCGGTCGCCGAAGCTGCCAAAAACCTCTTATAAGTTATTCTCTGCTCGTCTTCGAGAAATCCACCTCTCTATCATCGCTACCGAAGCTTGTTCTTTCCTGATTTTCTTGCTCTTAAATTCGCGAATCAGGGTAATATTCCTCTTCACTTCTCAGGTTCTCAGTCTTCAATAAGCTATTAGTAATTTTGATTCGTTTTTATCTCCGGTCTTTAAGTTTTTATTTTGATTTTTTGTTTTCTCTGGGTTCTAGCAAAATTTTTTCTAGGGACGTTGAAGTTCCCGCAATGTTTTTCGTTTGTATTTATAGTTTTATGATACGTACGAGAGAAGCTTATATTTTGTTATTATGTCTTCTGGTCGATCCATTGTCTGTCATCAACTATTAACAGTTTTTATTTTATTTTTACATGCAAATCCTAGGTTTTAAGGTTTCAAGAAAGAATCGATTTGTGTATTTTCAGGTGATCCTTTTTCCTTTCTGTTCGGCTTCAAGCAAGGATCTAACCATTTGCCCTCACTGATTTCCCTTTCTAACAGCACCTTATATCCACATGGATTGACATAAGTAGGACTTCTTGCTAGATTAGTTCTACGTTCATATCATGCACTGATTCGGGGCAGATGTAACTATGCAATCCTGATCTTAAAAATGAGGAGTTTAGAAGAAATATAATATTTGAAGTTTCTGATAATACAATCACATAATAATTCAAACCTCAGTAGTTCTATAAGCTATGAAGAAGAAGTTCCTTTTGAGACTGATTTCTGATTCCGATGTCGGTAATTTCATCGCTCTTTACAATACTGATTCTTTTAAGTGCAAAATATTTCAATATTGCATTTTTTATTGAGGCGTGTTCATACTTTATGTTTGAGAGATTTATGGATTAGTATGGTAATATTGGGTTACATGGGCATACAGTCATGTTGTTTCAATTTTTTTGCGATGAATTTAGCTCTCACGTACTGCATAATTCTTGATTTGAATGTTGAAATCAACATCTGTATGAATTAAAGCACGATTACAAGTTGAATTATGTGAATGTGCTTGTTGTTGAAAGACACACAACTCCCATTATGGCACTGGTAGAGAATATTGTTAATTAGCCATGCACTCACTCATTATGTATTTTTGACTGTTAATTATAGTGGTGCCAACGATTTGAGGAGGAGCTGAGCTAGGCAAAATTTTTCAAGCTCGAGCCTAAGGTTATTACTTTGATCTCAAGCTCACATATATTGGTTTGAGCTCAAGATTGAGACCTATATATGGAGCTCGAGTTGATTTCAAACTTCTCATGAGTCGTATTAAAGGGAATTTGGATGCACAAAGCATCCCCGCGCAGCGAGGTTCCGGAGAAGGGTCCCACCACAAGTGTGAAATGTAGGCAAAGCTTACCTTGCATTTGAATGTTGAAATCAACATCTGTATGAATTAAAGCACGATTACAAGTTGAATTATGTGAATGTGCTTGTTGTTGAAAGACACACAACTCCCATTATGGCACGATTACAAGTTGAATTATGTGAATGTGCTTGTTGTTGAAAGACACACAACTCCCATTATGGCACTGGTAGAGAATATTGTTAATTAGCCATGCACTCACTCATTATGTATTTTTGACTGTTAATTATAGTGGTGCCAACGATTTGAGGAGGAGCTGAGCTAGGCAAAATTTTTCAAGCTCGAGCCCGAGGTTATTACTTTGATCTCAAGCTCACATATATTGGTTTGAGCTCAAGATTGAGACCTATATATGGAGCTCGAGTTGATTTCAAACTTCTCATGAGTCGTATTAAAGGGAATTTGGATGCACAAAGCATCCCCGCGCAGCGAGGTTCCGGAGAAGGGTCCCACCACAAGTGTGAAATGTAGGCAAAGCTTACCTTGCATTTTTGCAAAAAAGTGTACCAAAAAAGTGTACAAAAATTGATATACACTTGGCCTATGGAACATATTTATGTGCATAGATTCAATCTGATGGGCATGCTTTTCTTACAATTGGATTCATATTTCCCTTACAATTCAGGAATTCTATTATTCAGCGCTATGCAATTGTATATATTGTCATGTAATCTTTTGCTCAACATTATTTCATATGGATTTAATATTTATCCATTAAGCTTTGCTCACCCCATGTTGTTACCTTTTTTTCAGGTTAAGTTCGCTTAGCGTCTTATCGAATCAGAAAATCAAATTTGTTTAAATATCAGTGAGTAAGTATTACTTTCAGTTTGGTATCAGTGAGTAAATGATTTAAATATAAGTATTGTCGTTTAGATGCTCTCTAAATGTCGGTTTGATGGATCTATTATATTAAACTCTTCGTTGTTAATTTAGACTAATTAGTGATTAGATGTTAGGTTAGTTTAATTTCCTTTTGTGAATTTGGATCATTTCATTACGGTTCAATTCTCCTATTAGTCAATATGTGTTATGATCCAAAAGGCACCGTTCAAACTTTGTTACTCGGTTTAATGGGATTAACTGCTAGATAAATTTTTTTATGTGTGGAGAAAATGCTTCTTTTGTACTCAACTAAGTTTGAAAATTATTTAAGGGACAACTTCATTTGCATCATTGTTTGTATGAGAGTATTCCTGATATTTTTGAAACCTACATTTGTACTCATCACATTTGCTATGAGTTTCGTTATATCCCCTCCCGGTGAACCCCCTACTGAGCCACATGTTGAGCCAACACTCATCTGGGATGTATCTATCGTCAGTAGGACAATCGAGTTTGAGAATGCACTTAGGCTCCGTTTGGCACGGTGGCGGCGGTCATGAACATGGGGGTTAAATTTTCTTTCACTAACGCCCACCTAAGGAACTTCATTCACTTTTATGTTCAAACGAATGATGTTTGTTAGGTGATCCATAACGAATGACGATTTAACCCATGCGTTTACAACCGCCACCACCATGCCAAACGGAGCCTTAATAACTCGCGGATCTTATGTCTTACTATCCGCACTTGTAGAAACAGTACACACATTATATTGGCACATCATATTATTGATGTCTCCAATGTTCATTTGAGAATTCGATGCTCCTGCGACGAATTCTTCTATGTCCCACCTTCCGAGCCTCCTCTCCCGATCATGTACTTATATTAGGAGTTTCTTATAGTACCCAAAATCCCCGGTTTACGGAGTTGGTCGTGTTAGCCATCTTTTACGTTTGTTGCTTGTTTATTTATATTTAGTGCATGACTCATCTGTGTGGTATGATTTATACCTGTTGTATGCTTTGCATTATTTGCATGAACTGCATGAATTTATCTGGAAGAAAACTACTAGAAATATTGAATTATATAATGTACGAGCGTATATGAACATACTAGAGCCACATTTTCGGGTGTGCGAGCATGTCATGGTCAGACTTTGCAATAAGGGGCTCCCAAAAGGAGTCGCTACTAAACGACAACTTAAGCGAATGAGTCCTTGTAGAGTTATAAAGAATGTTGGAACAAATGCCTACAAGATCGATTTCCCTGCAAGTATGTGTGTTCATCCCGCATTTAATATGAATTATTTGATACATCATTTTGAGTCTCTCGAGCATAGGGACCCGTCCCTTGAGCCACTTTTGACATCCTCCCAGTTACAACTTGACACTTCCCCTAATCACCTTGGAGGAGCATCCGCAGACTTGCACGCACCTCCCATGATTCCGCTGTTTCTCTGGATCCACCAACACGAGAGGCGTGAGCATTAAAGAGGTCACCACCACCATAGACGTCCTTACCGTTACTTGGTGAACCACTACCACAAATGGCCCTTCTTACTGTTACTTGGTGTACTGGAGTGAACGCCCACCTTTGACGATACTTGGATATTTGCGACGGTGCTTGATAGAGTTGCCCCCGATCTTCGACAACAGCTCGATCATCTTCATTCATCAGAGATGAATGTTTTTTAGTCGGGGGGAGTTGATGAGAATCAGCCGCGTGATTGTGATTGATGGAGGAGATCAGACCACTACTCGAACCGTTGTTACATATTTGTATGAGATGCATTGATTGGATCGACGATCCGGGATCGCAAGTGCGCCCATATTGTTATTTTTCTATTTATATGTATTTTGTTTTTTTATTTGGAGTTGTATTTAGTGTTTTAGGACACTGAGCGTAACAGACTCATAATCGTTCATGCTAGATGCCCAATTACCCCTCTCATTATAAATAAGGATGGATGCTCTCATTTTCAGTCATTGCTTGTATTGTGAGAAAATCCAGACTGACAATCATTCATGGTACGACGCCATGAGGCCTCGGGGTGCGACATCCCAGTTCACTTTTTTGTTTTCTTATATTCTCATTTTCGTTTATTTCTCCCTTTTTGTTTCCACGATTCCCATCAACAAAAAAAGAAAAAAATCGTAACTGCTATTGTTCATCATCTTCTCCCACGCCTGTAACCGCCAAGCCGCACGTCCCTTTCCATCCCGTCGTTTGTCCCCATTCCAGTTCTCCCGTAAATCCAAAACCGACGATTACATCCACATCTTGATTGAAGGCCGCAAGCCCTGGGATCGTGCCCCTCCTCCCCACCACTCACTAGTGTCAATTGAAGGTGCTGCCCTAGAAATTTGGAGACACAGTGGGTTGTCGCCCTTCTCCACCATGAAACCTTCTGTAAGCCTCCCTCCCTCCCTCCTACCATCCCCATGCAAGCCCTAATTTCCCACTACCAAAGCAGATGGCTCATTGCTCTTTCCTGTCTACCACAAGGATTACCCCCTTAACCTACTCCAGTAGCCGCACTCTCGTCCCATCACCCACATGCATTTTTTGGAGGAATTTAATTCCTGATCCAGTCCAGCAAAACCCCTCCCATCGCCTTCTCCTTCTTTCCACATCAAAACCCCAAATCCGACATCCACGTCTTTCTTCGTTCCTTCATCTGGCCTGGAAATAGTTTATCTCATCACAACCGTTGCCATCGTCTGGTGGCCACCACTACTAGATTCCGCATACACGTGCATATTACTTTGTGTTTAATTTTATATGTTAAATATTGAAAAACATTACATGTTTGCTTGTGTATTGTGATTGCTAGTGTTTTTGTTTAATTTTTTTTAAGTCTATAACACTTATTTGTACAAATTGTTGTTGAAGATTCTTCGCGCGAGGAAAATTTGTGATATTGTTGGTGTAACACCCCAACCTAGTTTAACAACCAATCAGCCGTCCGGACGGGTCCAGCGATAAACAGTAAACTAAGAAACAATATTAAAATTAGTACATAACAGACATAACTGAAAAGAAACTGAAAAGTAAGTTTACAGCGGAAGTTGAAGATGAAACTAAGGGTAAAAGTATACATCATTAAGCTGAATTCACAGAGCCACTAGAAAGAAAAAAGACCAAAACACTGAATATCTGAAATACTAAAAAATGTCTAGAACACAAATTCTTGAACATTAATATTACAAGTGTTCAATACTAAACAATACGGTACTAAAAGTAAACAACTGAAAGGGAAAAACAAACTATATGAGCTACTTCACAAACACACTCATCCTAGGCGCAACTTCCCACGTGATTTCCCTGTAAAAACAAGCCCAAAGTTGGGTCAACCCAAATGGAGAGTAAGAAAAACTATTTCTTTTATTGACACTAAAATTGTCTTGAAAGAAATTTATGCTTGCTTTTAAAAATTTGTGCTATAGAAAAACTGTTAGCTAGTATATTATGCATGATTTTCTAAATTAAAACTAGCAAGATAAATAACCGTTCTAATTAATCATATTTTTGCGCAGTTTACTCAAGTTCTGAATAATTTGGTTAACCAAGAGTTTCTAAGGTTCGGCCTAAGCTCTAGGCAAAGTAGGGTTTTATCGCGCAATACTAGTCTAACGATCTGAGTTCTACTAACAAACTTAAGTGTTCTAGTGTCTCACAGACAGACTCGAATCTACTAATCTTCTAAATCGGAGTGTATCTCCCAAACATTGTGACTCATAGGGTTCACTACATCCCACGAGAAAGATAGCGCGCATCTATCAAACATGGGAGGAAATCTCCAGCGTGCCACTAAACATCTTCTGACTCGTGCTACGCACCTTGCGAACATATGTGCGTAGTAAAGACAACTCATCATATTGATTTACTCGAATAGAGAACATATTCTTGAAGTCAATATCTCATGTTCGTAAATATATAAGAGTACTTTACTTGTGATTCGTATGGACTAACTGTTTGGGATGTTTATAATTTAATTACGAACATCATATACTAGGTAAGTGATAATAGAGCTACAAATCTCTAACAATAGTAGCGGTTCTACACGACAATATTAATTTTACTAAATTATAATATACGTTACTAAACAAGCTATCTGATATGTCTAGCCAAAAAGAATAAGAATTTCTTACAGTGGTGTTGCGATGTTCGTACACCTGACGTGGCGACATGTTTCGTTTGGTATCCTAAAAATTCCTTTTTCCCACTAGCGTCCAGTAGAGACGACACTTGAAACCTGAAGTTCAGCATACACCCTAATCAATTGGTTGGCAATCTATCAAAAAAAACCATCATCCTAGAATGGAAAGGGACCGTAAAGAAACATAATATTTAGAAAGGATTGTTACCTTGCTCCCAAAACCACGAAACCCTAACATTGAAGGCCAACCAATATCTGAACGAATGGAGTTGCGAACTTCGATTCCTGAGATCGAAAGCGTGTCAAACATAACAACTGAAATCATTAATAAAAGCGCCAAATTTCACTTTCCGGAGGCCGGAAGAGAAGTGGGGATACCGTTTACAAGCCATCATTTCAAGAAAACTTACCCCAAGTACAAACAATCGGCGGTTTAGGGTTGGATGCATGGCACCCTTGTGGAAATATGGAGAAACACAGAAAAAAAGGGCGCTAAACACATCTGAAATCCAACCACAAACCCGAAAAAGGAGTCGGCCAGGGCTAGAGGGGCGTTGCTTACCTTCTCAAAGAGTTTACGGAAATCCTAGAGGTTGTTAACGACCGGCCTGGATCTTGCTACACCACAACCAAAGGAGGAGAAAACAAACACCGACTGCTTCCGAGCAGCAACAGAGAGAATCGCCGCTGGAGGAATGGAACCGCTTGTGGGAACGGGTGACTCGCGGCTTATCGGGAGAAGAGGGGTGATGCGCCATTTAGAATGATATTCACGAGAAAAAAAAATAGTAGCTGGGCCTTGGGCGGTTACAGAAACTGCACGGGGAGTGAACCGACATGGCTAAACCAAATGAATTGTACATTTCCACTTAATTACCAAATTGCCATTACTTCTCAACACGTAGAATATTTTTGCTACGCACTCGCTAGAATGCGTTGAAAGCACTATTATAATAGCTACAACTTATACATTTAGGGTCTATTTGGTTCGGCGTTTTGCCGCTCCGTTTGGGGCAAACGCCGCCGGAAGGCGGGTAAACAAATGAACCTCCGGCGGCATTTGCTCCGTTTCCACCTGCCCGCCTTGAGAAACGCCCCAAAAAGCTTCGTTTGGAGAAGCCACCACCCCCCTCCGATTCGAACACTCCGTTTCCATCCGCCGGATCGATCCGCCACCGCCGAACCAAATGAAGCCTTAGGTTCTATTTGGTTCGGCGTTTCGCTGCTCCGTTTGGGGCAAACGCCGCCGGAAGGCGGGTAAACAAATGAACCTCCGGCGGCGTTTGCTCCGTTTGCACCCGCCCGCCTTGAGAAACGCCCCAAAAAGCTCAGTTTGGAGGAGCCACTCCCCCCTCCGTTTTGAACACTCCGTTTCGAACACTCCGTTTCGAACACTCCGTTTCGAACACTCCGTTTCGAACACTCCGTTTCGAACACTCCATTTCGAACACTCCGTTTCCACCCGCCGGATCGACCCGCCACCGCCGAACCAAATGAAGCCTTAATAATGCGCGACAACTAAACATATCATACCATGACATGATTTATTGCTCGATCAAGAACGCTCGCGATAGTGTCCTGCAATCAAAATTAACTTTCAAAATAAATTACGGATGTTAAAGTTTGTACGCATGAAAATTACAGATTCACATTGTGTAGATTTTCTTAGTTCTTATAATTATATTTGCTGGCATCTGATTCCTGCTTATTTTAAAACATACATGCATCAAGTCAATTGGGTTTGTTCGTGCTCGTTCCTCATGTTCACTTAGGTTAACATTAGTGTCGGTACCACCTCTTCACAGCCCGTCCTGCGTCAGTTTTATTGCTGATTTTGAAAATCCAGATTGTGGTGGTCTCATCGTTGTTGTAATTCTTGCACGAGAAGTTTGGGTGGTTGCGACATTTTGAATTATTTTTTGTGTTGCAATACATGCAGTGTTTGAGTCTTTGCCAGAAGTTGCTAACAAAGCTATGTTTTGATACTGAGCCAGTTGGTTGAGCAAATGAATTTTCAGTCTGGCACTTGGTATCTGTCCAACATTTACAGTCGATTATATTAGCAGAAAAGGAGTTGATGAGGTTAGATTCTCTACTTAAGTCCTCAATGCAAGAACTTGTGCTGTTAACCGGCAATACTGCTGGTCTCATAAACCCTAATAGATCCACGTGACATTACTCTCTTTGAATGCTTGATGTAAGCATTAGAAGCCGTTTCGTCAATTAGCCCATATTCTTCTTATGATATTTTTGCCATCAACGTGCCCTAGATGCTTCTTCCATCATGGATGTACGATTTTCTCTCAAACCATTGTAGAAGGCCTGCATTTAGCCATATTGGTATCTCGTGATATGGGCTTCTCCTAAGGCATTTGTAATCTCATTCCCATGTCTCATATAATAATTCTCCCTTTATTTGCGCAAAGGATATAATGTCATTACATAATTTCACAGTTCTTACTAGAGGAAGGAATTCAGCTGGTAATTTGCGGGCTTGCTGATACATGTGGTAATGGATCCTGATAGTTATGAATTCAAACAACATTTAGCCTTGTCTCGTAGAGAAAATAGGAAGTGTCACTCACAGTCTTGCAACATTTGAGGAGGCTCTGTTATTTTTAGAAATTTCACAGATCTTCAAGAAATTATTGATGTGATCATTCAAATTTCTCACTGGTGAACCCTTGTATTGGTTTGAAAACACTCTTTGAATCTTGAAGTTGTTGGCTGTAACACCCCTTCCCAGTTTTACAATAATCAGCCATCCGGCCGGGTCATCGATATAAAGAGAACTAGGAAACAGTATCAAAACTAGTACACAACAGATATAAAGTAGAAGCTAATAAAAATTTTAAAACTTACAACGGAAGATAAGAAAGTAAACTATGGGTAACCACGTACCTGATATCTGGATTCACAGAGCCACTAAACATGAATAGAATTGAAATGACTGAAAATCTGAAATAATATCATAAGTCTGATACATGACATATAAAATATTAACAAGTTACATTGTCCACAACTACAACTATATGCTGAAAGTAAAGAAGAACTGAAGGAGAAAACACTACAAATTGACGCCGCCAACGCTCATCCTAGGCGTAGTTTCCCACCTGGGTCACCTGTAAAAACATTGCCCACGAGAGGTCAGAGTAAAGAAAAATAATTCCTCCTAGTGTCACTAAAAACATTTTCTCATATGATGAATGCATGCCTTTTAGAAAATAGTTTCGTGCATTAAAACATTTATGCTATATGTTATGCATGCCTTCAGAACACTACCTGGTCAAAACATCTACCTGTTCTATGTACGCGACTTTCAGTTCACTAACCCAAGTCCCGACGTTCACTAACTGGTGTACTGTCTCACGTCAGGTCTATACTTGAGTTCTAGGTGACTTCTAGTTTGCACCTCTACTTGGAAGGCTCTATGCAGAGTAGCTCCTAACGCGCATCTGAAACTGACGACCCGAGACCATCTGACAAACTCAATTGTTCTAGTGTCACGCGGACACGGTCTCGAATTTACTAACTGTCTCAAGGGAAGCAAACTCCCAAGACTGTACTGCTCATAAGGTACCATATGCCTTATGAGAAAAGTAGCGCGCCTCTACCTAGCACGAAAAGTCTTATGTGTGCTGACTGACCTTTTCGGTCTGATGCTGCTCTGCATGAGACATTTCTTTTGATGTACTACTGAGCGACCCTTGACTTTCATGTGGTCGAGTAGAAGGGACATTCACGCCCTTGGGTTGGACAAATTCGAAGCCTATGTACGCGGGTAAAGATTTTGTACCTAACGTTACCAATCCTGATCTGACTACTTGGGTCTTGGAGAAGGGTGTCATTCTACACATTTTCTGCGACCGTTTTCCTATCACCACACCTTTCTATGCATGGTCATGATACTTGTACAAAAACTACACATGCGTATACAAAAATATATTGCTTGCTATGTCTAACTAACAAGAATTAGGTTTCCTTACAGTGGTGCTGCAGCGTTCGTACACTCGGCGCGGCGACATTTGATTTTCCCAACGAAATCCGACTGCTAGGGACTTTTAGAATCTTGCCCCGAGGCCACCAAAATCCTGCAATCAAGCTAACCCTATATTACCCATTTTCCCCTTAGGGTTAACGTTGGAAAAAAAATCCAAAATGCTAGGGTAACCCAAAATCATGGGATAACCTAATGTATTACCATCACGAGGGAGTGATTGATGCTCACAATGCGCCCAACGCCAATTTCGCGGTGGAATCCGTACTCCAAAACCTAATTAGGGCCACATGATGAAAACCTAGGTTAAAATTAACTTCCAAACGAAGAATGTCCATGAAAAAATAGAGATAAAGGAGAAATAAACTCACCGGAAATGAACGATTCCAACTTCCACCGGTTAGGGTTGAATCCGGCTCTTCCACGGCCAAGGAAGGAAAAGGAATACCCACCGACGCTCGTAGAGGAAGGAGGAGGGGTCAGAGAGGGTTTCCGGAAGAGGATCGGCCGCCGGCTAGGGCAGCTGGAGGCCGTCGGCTTGGCGTCGTCGTGTGCGGCACGGGGAAAAATCGGGAGGCACAGATTTTTCTTACCCGTGAGAATGAGGATTACGGGAAAATAATGGCTTACGGTTTGATACTGCTTCGGGCCTTTCGGGTTCAATGATAACCGCATGAGGTGCGGGGGGGGGGGGGGGGGGGGGTTAAAACTGCTATTGGCACCCCATTTTTATTTTTGTGCTAAACGCAACCCATTCTCTACTAACGCCTTAGAACTTAAACGATTTCTTGCCGAGCAACGTTACTAAAATTAAAAATACTTCTCACTAAATTATGACTAACATAAATCACCAATTAATGAACGCGACCTTTCGGAATAGTAGCATTGTACCTTGACGTCGCGCTGGCTCGATCAAAATCCGTCGCGACTCGACCCTACAATTAAAATTAAATTTTCGCGTCAAATTTACGGATGTTACATTGGCTATACCCCAACACTAAGGGTTAGTTTGGCCTGGTTGTCGTGAATGTGGTGGTTATGAATCGTCGTTCATGAATGCCCGACCTCACCTAAGGAACTCCATCCATTTTTGACTTCAAAATTAGTTTTTTTTCCTTTCTTGGTAGCATTTAGCAGTCACAATTATTGTCATGTCAAACACATTGTGACGGTGGCATTTTGTCCAAACTTACTGGGGAAAAACGCATGCCAAACGGACCCTAAGCGCAACTTATTCTCTCGAATCCCATTCTTCGTTCCTGTTTGCATTGAGATTAACATTATGATTAGCTTACATAGCATTCATGCTATCTTTGACCATCTTATCAAGTTATCAGTATTTCAAGGCTGGATGCGCATGTGTTAGCACTCTTTCAACATATGGTGGATAGTTCCTTTAATCTCTGGATCAAATTTTTCTAATTCTTGTTTTTTATTCATATAAATTTTTTCCACATTTGAGTTGTTAGAAATCAGATCTACCAGAGTTGCACTACTTGCTAAATAACAAAACTGCAATCAAGTATGAATATTCGTTCATTTGATGGAATTTGAGGAAACAATCGAGAGTTTCATTAAACTTAGTTGAATGTTAAAAAATAGTGAAGAAATTCAGATTTAATACGCACTCAAAGGAAGAGTTATGATATAACATCCAAATTTTCAAATTCCTCCTTACTGTCGAAAAACTTCAAACCAAAACTCCAACAATGCCTCCTTTTCACACTGATTAGGTTATGAACAATTATATTTCCTTCAGTCGAACAGACATTAACTACGCTCTTCTCACAGTATACAAACAGGAACAATCACCTCTTCAGCCTAACAGTTGTCCTAACCAAACAATGCATCATTTAGCTTTCTTATTTTTTTTAATAATAGCCACCTGAACAGTATTGCATCTGTTCTGTATTAAAAAATATGGTCTTACAATATGATACGAAGCGACCGTGGTGGAGACCAGCCCAGATCAGGTCGACGCAAAGGTACCTGGCGCCACACCCGACCGGACCTCTACCTGTCCTGAGATATTACATTTTATTTTATTTTGCATTTTTTTATTTGTAATTTTACGTTGGGACTTGATTATTTGCACGCCTGCGAGCGTAGCCACTAGCCACATTATTGTCTTGTTATTATCCTCCATGATGAAGCCTATGAAGAAGCTAGTCCAGTCTTCCTACCTGAAAGGGAAAGGGATTGGTCAGCCTTCTCATCTTTCTCGTAAAAGATAGAGGGATTTCAAATTAAAAAACAAACCCAGTTGATTGGGTCAACTCATCTTTCACTGCCAAGCATGCAAGAGCCCAGTTGACTGCGCTGCTTTGAACAGACATTAACGTTGTTGAATGCTGATTCGGTTTGCTGTGTGCTTCCAACGAGTCCTGTTGTTGTAGAATGTTAAGTTGAACAACGACAACAATTCTTGTCACTGCTTGTTTCATTTGAGTTGTTGGTGAGAGGAAAATTACTATTGTTGTGTGATTTGTTTCGACTGATTGCTCCAGTTGCGGTTGAGTTGGGATTTTAGTTTGACATTTGGCTGCCGTGAACTGTGAAATGAGATTGTGTAGCTTAGTTTTGTGGCTTCCTTACACAGTTGAGTGATTGAGATTTCGTAGAACCTCTAACGTGTGAGAGTGAGCGAATTTTCTACGGGGTGCCCGTGTGCGATAGCGGCCGACCTCGGAGTGGCACGAAGGCGACGAGGAATTTCTCGCTGGATTGCCGTCGACTTCGATTGCGGAAAGACGCCTCTTTCCGTGGGTAGTTGTTTCTTCCCCTTCCTTTTGTGTGCATGTACATTTTCTCTTTAGATTAATAGATTCATTGCTGGGTGGGTATTCACCTTGATTTTGCCAGCGAACGCTATGTCAAAAACTCTAGTCAGAAACGTATTTGGAGCTCACAAATTTCGTTTTGCTACGACAAGTGGGACAAAACTAAAGTTGCAAATTTCCTTTCTCCGGATTTTGAATTGAACCATTTTTTAAGAAATTTATTTTGAAACAAAATATATATTTTTATGCTTACAAATAAGTTAAAGTTGTTTCTTTTCTTAAGTTTGTGCAACGCCCGCTCAAAGTCTTTGCATAATTCATAAAACATTGCATGCATTTAGGTTTTTTTAGGAAAGCCGACAGACGCGCAAACCCTTTGTGCCGTCCTGCATCAAACCGCCATATGATATTTTAGTTTATGTAGCCCATGAGCATTTTTGTAATTTGTATTTCCCTACTCACCTAAGGCTTGAGTGTTGTTGTATTTCCCTACTTACCTATATACATGAGTGGTAGTTTCTTTAGAAAAACATTTTTGAAATCTAGGGTATTGACTCTCTTGGAGAGTGTAGTATCAAGAAGGACACAACCTCCGAATGCTTGGCGAGAACTTGTTTCTCGATTGTAACTTTTATTGTTTCATGTATCACATTTCATTCCTTCGATCTCAATACAACTCTATTGTATTAACTGGTCCGACCTTCCCTTCATTAGGGTTCTACTGGACCCTAAACTCTTTGCCTTGCCTCCCGTCTACGAGCACGACTTTCGCCGCTACGGATAGCGAAATCCGTGATAGCTTCAGCTCCATTCCCCCTTGAACCGCTTCCTCGCTAATCCACCCCGACTGCTACGCATTGCGTATGCCCCGCTCCAGCCTGCCCCGTCTGCTCCGCTCAAGATGGCATGTGCTCTGCTCGGCTCTCGTCTGTTCCGCACGTTGCGCATCTTCTGCAGCTGATCTGCCCTATTGCCGACTGCTTCCAGTGGCATTTCCGCCTCATGCGCATCCTCTGCCATAACGCACGATTCAACGACCCTCCCGCAACCGTTTCTCCTTCACGCCGCCTTCCGCCAGTCTGGCCGCCCTCCTACAGCTATTGCTGTCTTTCAGCGGCCCTTGCCGCTCCTCCTAGCCGCGGTTCATACCCAAAACTCGGGACATGGCCCTCCACGTCGAAAAAAACACCTCCACCACGACAACCTTAGACTCTCAGTGCATGGATCACATCGAAGCTCAACTAGTAGACCTCACGCTCCTCCTTTGAGGACTTACCGCGACAGTTAATCACCCTCCGCCCCTCCTCCACCGCCACCAATCCAAACCGTCCCCGATCACATGGGGTTTTTGCACCCCACGTCAAACAATGCCCCAATCCACGTCCGCCGGATTGAAATTCCGATGTTCGACGACACCGCCCCTCTCGTGTGGATCGCTCACGCCGGACAGTTTTTTGACCTGTAAGCCACCCTCGCCGACCAGAAGGTCCCCCTCACCACTATCTATATGGAGGGCTCAACGCTCCATTGAGTGCGTTGACTGCACCAGCAGGTACCAGACATTTCCTGGCCCACATTGAAGGAGGAACTCCTCCACCACTATGACAGCCGCCAAGCGGGTAATGCTTTTGAGCATCTTAGCCCCGTCCGCCAGTTTGACTCTGTGGCAACCTATATCGACGAATTCATCGCGGTCACTATGCATGTCCCTGACCTGGCCCTCGACCACCACTTGGGCTATTGGGTATGCACCTCCACCTCCGCGCGCCCTTTCGGATCCACAACCCGACTATTCTTTCCCGCACAATGGAGCAGACTAGATATGTCGACGAGGAACTCTACCCAGCTCCACCATCCTCCTCGACATGGCCGACCCCACCCCCGCGGTCACTATCGCCACCTCTTCCACTGCGGACACTACTGCCACCTCTTCAGCCCGTGGACCCTCTGCCCCCACCTGGGCCCCAGCTTCTGACTCCGCCTCCGCACCCGCCAACTCCACGGCCACCAGCCCGCCGATGGCCCCATCACCTGTCTTACTAACAGCAAGAAGAGATTCGCCGCAAGGGCCTCTGCTTTTGCTGACAACAACCGTTCTCGCCCACCCACGTCTGCCCTCTCAGGAACTTGTGTATTGTTGGGAGCTGAGGATACTGATCCTGGCTCCGGGGAACTGAATCCGCTAATGCTTTCTGACGACCCATTTGACCCTCGACCTTGAGGACAAGGTTGTTGTTCGGGCGGGACGTGATGATACGAAGCGGCCGCCACATGCTATTTTAGTTTATATGAGTGATAGTTTCTTTAGATGGACACTTTTGAAGTCTAGGGTATTGGCTCTCTTGAAGAGTGGAGTGTCAATGAGGTCCCAGCTTCCGGATGCTTGACGAGAACTTGTTTCTTGATTGTAACTTTTATTGTTTAATGTAATGCATTTTCATTTGTTCGATCTTGATACAACTCTATTGTATCATAATATTTTATTTTATTACCAGTTAATAACCACACACTACATTTTTTCATTTGGCCTTATTTTTCTCTGTAAATTGATCCACTTCTTCATTTGCATTCAAATCACCGTATTATCTAAAAAACTGATAGATTAATGCAATATCTGAGAAATTTTATGGAAAAAAACTAAACACTAAAAAAATTAGGGTTTAAATTTAAGAAAATGGCACTCTTAATCTGCACTTACCAAGTCCGTCTCCTCCATTTTGCGCTCCATAATTTTAGTTCTCTTTTCAATTTGTATTTGGTCCCGTTTGTTCTTTAGTTCGCTAGTTCATTTGACAATCCAATTTGACTTGAATATTTACTGTCATGTTTTAACAACCATCCTTTGAAAGTCTGCCAGGTAGACGGACGATGAATACCTATTATACATTGTAAAAAGAATCAGAGCCGCACTTCTGAGAAGATAATTGTTCTTAGTAATTGTAGTTTTTTTTGGCCTAGGGAGGAACTTGCATCGCATTTAAAGAGGCTTCAAGAGTAATAGTGGACATCTTTTGATCACTAGGGTTTCACATCTCTCGTGGAGAGTAGTTCTACGGTGGAACCAGACTTCGAGAGTTGGCGGGGATTTGTCCGCCGAGCTTGTATTTTCATTTCCATTTTAGGCAACCTTGTTCTTGAGTTTTTCCTCCTCTCCTAATCTTAGAAATTTTAATTTGGTAACAATGGTTCAATTTATCAATCTGTTCCCGCCACCCTTGTACCCACTGGGTACTAGTAATCCTATTAACATGACAAAACTTAACGAATAAATAAAGACCTGTCTTTGCAGTAAGGAAAGGTTGGATACATTCTTCCAGGCCATCAACATTGACTTCACAAGACTGCGCCCACCAACAACTATCCAAAACATTTCAATTGCAGTCTGACAACTCAAGTAATCATTGACCTTAGTTATTAAAGGCTCAAGGCGCACCAAGACACAAAAAAATCTTGGAACATAGGCACAAGGTTCAAGGTGCAGACACACGCTTGACGAGGACAAGGTGAAACCACATTCATTTTATATAATCAACATCAAACATCAGTTCATTTTCTTGATCAGATTTTTCATCTATTCTGCTTCTTAATCATTCATTATTATTGTACAACCCGTATTCACCGAGCATATGGAAGGTTCTTCCTAGTGAATCACGACGATATCAGGCCCTACCTCAACGCTCTATGGGCGAGTTTGGGCAGGCCATCCGGACTAGCCGTCAAGCAATTTGTTGAGGGGTGAGTTTGAGCAGGACATTCAGACTTGCCCCTAAGTAGGCGAGGCGAGTCTGGGTCGGTCCAACCCGCAGACTCGCCTAGGTAAACTTGTAGTAATCTTTTGAAGGTCGGAATGGCTACCCGCACCCCATTTATGGTTTGGGAATAACATTTTACTTAAGGCGTGGAGAGTTGTTCACTTGTCATTTGGGTCTGGGAATAGTATTTTGGTTAAGGCGAAAGAAACTATTCGCAGACCAATATACCCCCAGAATGTTTTGCCTATAAATATGACCCATAGCACCTCGGAGAGAGGAGACCCACCCCTCAGATCTCTCCCCCTCTGAGCTGTTTTCTGTGTCATCCGAGATGCTTAGCTCAGCTTTTTGTTTAGAGAGGGAAGTTAAAAAGAGAGCTTCTGGGTTTATGGTGAGACCTCCCCGCTGCAGCTCATGGGTCAATTAGTGAGCTTTCCAGTTTTTAATCTTTAAGGGTTAGTTATATGCTCGACATACTCATCCTTTGGAATCCGACTGTGGGTCAAGCAACTTAGTCTACTTCCTTTTTGTCCGAACTCAGTTGAACTGATATTCAGGTTTCAACAACTTTCATTTATCTCTTAAAAATAGAATTAATGTGGTCACGTGCATCATATCTAAATCTCAACATTTGATTATGCTTCAAAACACTAAATCAAGAAAAAATATTGAATTATTACATTATATCTTTCTTTATTTTGAAAAAAGAAAAGAAAAAAAGTCTCACTCAGACGCTCATTTGATGCTCTAAAGGCACAAACCTCCGAGCCTGGTGAGCCTTGAGCCTTAGGCGCTCCTTTAACAACATGACCATCGACCATTAGCCAGACAGTGTTGCTCCATCATAGACACCCTGGTCTCCCTCAGAACATGCACAACCCTTTGGCCTCCCCGTTGTTTCTCCTTTATAGTGATCGATTGAATAAGCCTTATGCCACACCTCCTACTCAACCACCAACCTCTCACAATTTCTCTGTTGCACTCAATCATGCCCCATCACTCTCAGCTGCTGAGCTCTTACCCATCCCTAGGATTGACGCATCAATAATCGACTGTCCAACCAACACTTCCAAACACCGGAAACTAATAACAATACTCCACCCCTTTGTCGATTTTCTTCGTAGCACCTTCACTGAATGTAACTAGCCCAATCCATTGCCCTCAGATAAACTGAATGTAACTAGCCCAATCCATTGTCCTCAGATAAGGCACCATTGCTCCTATCTCCCCGTATCAACATTCCTTTGATCTGACAACCTTGACTATGCTTCATGTAGTTTTTTTTTGTGTCGATAGCAATGTCACTTCTATGGCTTTTCATCATCGCATTCAGTCCACATCTACCCCTTGCCTATACCAATCACACCATTTGTGCAATGCTCTTCGCCGCACACCGTCTCCTCCAATCTTTTTTCCGACCATCTACTTACTGAACAACCTTAATATTATTTTTCACTACCTTTTCCAATCAGATTCCCTCACCCACTCTGGCCCAGCTAAACCATCGTCTTTGGTGCCTACTACCTATTACCACTTTCCCCAATCACATCTAAATTAAACACAAAGGCAACCCATCAGAACATATCTACTCGTACCCAGATTAACCAAAACCATATTCTTCTTGACATTCACACAGAACGAACATTACACCTACTCAGATCATACCCCCAACCACATTTATTATTTCATAATTACAAACAAATATTCCCTATTATTCTAGATATTTACCCGCCTTGGTGCACTGGTTGAGGTGTTGCCCTGTGACCTCGAGCTCACGGGTTTTAGTGTTGGAAGCAAATATTCCTATTATTCGAAATATTTACCCTTAAGGGGAGCCTTAGTGCACTGGTTGAGGTGTTGTCCTCTGACCTTGAGCTCTCACGGGTTTGAGTGTTGGAAGTAGCTTCTTGCAAAAATGCAGGGTAAGGTTTTCCTACATTTCATCCTTGTGGTGGCACCCTCCCCGGACCCTCACTGCGCGGGGATGCTTTGTGCACCGGGCTGCCCTTTTTTTATTCAAAATATTTACCCTCATCTACATCAAAGGGGACCAGCACAAAGAAGGAATGTGTTTTCAATTCTTGATTTTGTTTAGAAGTCTATTCCTCTTCGTTCTTTAGAAGTACATAATGTCATCAACATGACCTGTCATCCTAAATAGGTTTGTAAAAGCGTTCATGTTCCAACATGCCATATGCTTCCAGAGATAGTTGATGTGCACAATAATCACCCAGGTAAAAAAATATAAAATTGACCTAAGCTAAGCAAGCCCCAGGCGAAAGAAGTCCACAACTTCAGACAATTCCCATTATATTGACAAGTGGAGCCCCAGGGAGTAGTGGGCAGTATAAAAGACCAAACACCCCTCTTTCTAAGTTATTACGTTCATCTCTA
The DNA here is from genome assembly GCA_039583875.1 of Platanthera guangdongensis. NCBI lineage: Eukaryota > Viridiplantae > Streptophyta > Magnoliopsida > Asparagales > Orchidaceae > Platanthera > Platanthera guangdongensis. Next base: position 148,265,783 of record CM077154.1, read on the forward strand.
GTGAAAACTTCCAAAACATACTTTGATGGGATTTGGTATTGCACGCATAGGCTTTCCACGGTTTTCCTCATTATTGAGGACAAAAAACTAAAGGTAGCCTCACAGAAAAAGGAAGGCGCAACAAGGGGGAAAGGGTTATTTTTTCTTTACCATAGGAAAGAGTGATTGAGCGCTATTCAAATGATTCTCTCGACAAAAGGGAATGAAGTTCATATAAATACGGTATTCCAAAGGATGTTCATTAAAATTTGACTTGTGGTGATGAGCGAGATCCCTCGATCATTACATAAATAAGATTAAAATTCCAAAAAAATTAGCAATCTGTCGGGAGATATGGCAATCCGAAAGCAAATCAAGACAAACCTGTTTTAAATTGTTTCATCCATATGGTGAATAAGTTGAATTAACATATTCATCATATAAGAAGCATACACAGCCAAAAGGGAAATATTTCCTTTTGACCAACTCAGTCAAGATAATGAATAAATTACAAGACGACTAAATTGTAATCACTGGTTACAAAGATTCCCATGCAAGCATGGAGGAGTCACACAAGCACAATAAATTCTTCTTGTCATGTGACCATTTTGCTAAGTTGACGTGTTACCTTGGCCAGGCGCCCTTCTGGCATCTGCTTGAAGCCGCATAATTACTTCTGTATAGCTTATTCAGTTTGAAGTTTCGCCACTGCCATTTGCACTTCCACCTCCTCAAAGCACTTAACAGTCTTTTTCTTCAACCGTGAATTGCAGTTTTTTTTTGATGTTAATTATTGGAGGACTTCAAAAAAAATAAAAAACCAAGCCAATTCAATAAACTCATGCTATAAAAAATAAGTATAAATAGACAAAAGAAATATACATTATTATAGTTTTTTGTACCTAATGCAACCACTACACATGCAATAAGAGAAATACCAGTAGAACTTGTCACACGCAATAAAAGAAATACCTGTAGAACTTGTGACATCAGCCATTGCTGAAATGATAATGGTTTAACAGTTGAATTGAGAGCTTAGCAAGCTTGGTGAGTAAATAAAATACAAAAATCACATTAATAATCCACAAGCAAATGAGAATATGCAAAATATATGGAGATCACTTTGGTACATAAATAATTACAAATGCCCATAAAATCAGGCAAGATTTAGAAGCATGACTTATAAAATTTAGTAACTTTGGCCCAGACAATTATTTAAGCAATTATATAAATATAATATTAGGGCATCGAGGTTTATTCAGAATGAAATGTAATTATGCATGAGGGGGGTTTATTTACTATGTAGCACGGGTACAAAAACGGGATATGAGATACAATACGAAACGAATACTAGAAACATTTTTTTTAATTATTTTAATATAAGTATTAAATCAGCCTATGCCGGTCCCAAATCCGGATGAAAAATGGTGAGTGTTGTGTTAGGTAGACGACCAACGTAAAATTTAGTCACTCTTATGAATATGAATCATTTTAGAAATTGTGCAAAAGCTATGTTGTTTCCCCTAATGAACACATCGTTGAGTCCAAATGCGGCGTCTTGGCAAGGACCGCTGCATCTACAGGACTTGGGTGCAGTGTTAAATATGCAAGAGTTCTCGTCGTTTGGTCTGAATTTGGCGTCTTGGTAAGGACCGCTGCACCTTCAAGAGAACTTGAGTGTAATGTTAAATAAGCAAAAATCCTCCCATATTAGACGTCCTAGGAAAGTATGTCGTAAGAATTGTGATCTACTTAAAAGTTTGGAAGTTGGAATATATGTATTCTAATAAGGAAAACGATGAAAGTAGTGGATACGATGATTAAGAGAAAATAAATATTTTATGCATGCAAGAGACTAAATGTGTGGGTGAGAAAGTTAAATTTTTAGATAATTCAGGTTTTAAATTATGATACACATGAAAAAAATAAAACAAGCAGTGAAGTCGGTATTTTGTGGATAATACTTGAAAGGATGAAGTTATTGAGGTAAGTAAAAAAAGTGATAGAATCATAACTCTTCAATTGATCATAGGAAAATAAATTATTAATGTGATCAATGCTTACACGCCACAAGTAAGATTAAATGAAGATATTAAAGTACAATTTTGGGAAGAATTAGATGATTTAATAAGGGAAATCTCACAAAAAAGAATATTTTCATAGGATGAGACTTAAATGAACATATAAAAAAGGAAAATGTAGATTATACAGCTGTTCATGGAGGATTTAGATATGCAGAAAGAAATGAATAAGGCCGAACCGTTTTAGATTTTGCCGTAGCACATGAGCTAATTGTGACAAATACGTTTTTCATAAAGAGGGAGGAACATTTAATTACATTTAAAAGCGGACCCAATAAGTCATAAATTGATTATTTTATGACTTGTAAAATGAATAAAATGATTTTTAAGGATTTCAAAGTCATACCAGAAGAAAGTTTGATAACACAACATAAGTTAGTAGTGTTAGACGTACAAATTAAATATAATAATTTAAGAGACAAACAAAAATGTTGCCAAATATTCGGTGGTGGAACTTGAAGGTGGAAAATCAGGTTGCTTTCATATTTAAGGATAATTGAGAAGGACATACTTATAGTATCAAAATGTCATGCACCCTCAGATAAAAAATCTTGGTGGTGGAAAGATTAAGTACAAGATAAAGTGAGGGCAAAGATGATCAACTGTAAATCACTTTTCGCTTGTAAGTATGATGAAAATTTAGTCAGATATAAAGTCGTCAAAAAGAAGCTAAACATGCAGTAAGTAAAACAAGAAATCAAGCTTATGAAAATTTTTATAAGCGACTAGATACCAAAGATGAAAAACGTGTCATATATAAAATTGCTCGAGCTAGAGAAAAGAAGACAGAATAATTAAGCCAAGTAAAATGATAAAAGATGAAACAGATACAGTTTTAACGGATGACGTGGATATTAAAGAGCGATGAAAAAAATATTTTTCTTAACTCTATAATGAAACAAAAGAAAATGAACTGAACTTGAAAAATTTAAGTAAATTGGAGGAGTATAACAACATAATGTTTTATCATGAAATTCAATTATTAGAGGTAAACAATGCTCTAAAGAAGATGAAAAAATTAAAGGCGACTGAGCTAGACGATATACCCATCGAAGTATGAAAATATCTAGGGAATGAAGAAATTTTGTGGTTTACATGTTTTTTCAATGAGATACTGAAGTTAAATGGTATGTCAGACCAAGTGGGGAGAAAATATCTTGGTACCTTTGTATAAAAACAAAAAAGATATACAAAATTGTGTTAATTACAGAGGAATTAAATTGATGAGTCATACCATAAAATTATGGGAACGAGTAATAGAAAGAAGAATAAGACGGGAGACTAACATCTTGGAGAATCAATTTGGATTCATGCCAGGGCAGTCGACCATGGAAGCTGTACATATCTTGAGGAGACTCATTGACAAATACCGAGAAAGAAAACAAGATTTGCATATACTCTTTATTGACCTTGAGAAGGCTTATGATAGAGTTCAAAGAGAGATCTTATGAAGAGTCTTAGAAAAGAAAGGTGTAAATGTATCATACATTGACGTAACAAAGATATGTATACAAATTCAGTGACAAGGGTGAGGACATCTGGAGGATTAACACAAGAATTCTCCATCACTTTTGGCTTATATCAAGTTTCAGCTTTAAGTCCTTATCTCTTTATCCTTATGTTAGATGAGCTCACTAGACATCCAACAAGCAATACCTATGGTGTTTATTGTTTGCGGATGATATCGTTTTGGTCGATGAGACGCCGAGAGTGTAAACGCAAAACTTGAATCTTGGCGAGACACTTTAAAAAAGAAGAGTTTTAGGTTGAGTAAGACAAAGATAGAGTATATGGAACTTAAATTTAGCAGTGCAAGAAGTACGAATGACTTTGTTATTAAGTTGGGTGATCAAGATATTTTTCGTAATAAGTGTTTTAAATATCCTGAATCGATAGTTCAAAAAGACGGAAGTATTAATAAAGATGTGACATAGAATCGAAGTAGGTTGGTTGAAGTGGAGAGGCGTGTCAGAGATCTTATGTGATTGTAAAGTACCATTAAAACTTAAGGACAAGTTTTACCGTACTGCAATTAGACCAACAATGCTATATGGTTCTGAGTATTGGACAGTGAATTGTGTACATGAGCAAAAAATGGGAGTTGTGGAGATGAGAATGCTTAGGTGGATGTGTGGACACACGAGACTGGATAAAATTCGAAATGAATGTATCAAGGATATGACAGGAATTTCACCAATTGCAGAGAAGATGCGAGAAGCTCTACTAAGATGGTTTGGACACGTACAAAGGAGACCATTAGAGGGACCTGTTACGCGTTGTAAGAGTATAGTCCCTAGGCATGTTAAACAAGGACGGGATAGAACAATAAAGACTTGGAATGAAACTATACGGAAAGACATGATGTACTTAGGCATTAGTGGGATTAGGACAAAAGATCCGGCAAAATGGCGGCAAAGTATCCATATAGCTGACCCCACTATAGTGGGATAAAGGCTTGAGTGTTTTTTTTAAATTTATGTATTAATTAATATAAAAATAAAACAACTGACATACTAAGTATACATATCTTGAATTATAACAAAAAATAATTTAATAAGACTACAATATAGGTCATGCATATGAAAATTGAGACTTCAAACTTACATTATACATCATTGGCCCTAATACCGATTGGTGCACACCTTGTTGCATTTGGACTCTTGTTATTATTTATATGTGTAGAGAGAGCTCAAAACTTATATGTATTGCTTGTCTAAATACAAAGTGAGAGTACAAATATATAGGAGGGAGAAAGAGAGGAGAAAAACCTATACAAGGTGTGGGACTAAAGAGGAGTACAAAAATGGGCCCAAATACGGGCCCTTACATGGGCATTTCTAACACTCCCCCGCAAGTTGGAGCGTATAAGTCGTATGCGCCAAGCTTGGATACAAAGATGGGCTCAAAACTTGTATGTATTGCTTGATGACAAAGACCCATTTGCACCCAACCGGTTTCTGACCAGGAGGAAGGGGTAACAGGGTCCAAGTCTGGTTTGCCCAGAGAGCAGCCATTTTCTCGTCCATGGCAGCGCGTCAGCCAGGATGTTGGAGAGCCTCCTGCACAGAGTTAGGAACAGAAACCGAGGACAGTGAAGTAGCAAATGTCCGAAGGTGGGGAGAGAGGCGATGCAGTGAGACAAAGTTCGCCATCAGATGAGCTGTAGAGGCGGGCACCGAATCAGCAGGGCACAAAGAAGCCGAGGTCGAGGCCGACTGCATAGGGACAACGAAACGAGGAGGGCGGTGAGTGTAGACACGGATAACGGGCGACTTGGAAGGAGCAGGAGCTGGGTCAGGAAGAACTTGGGGAAGAGGCGCAGTAACAGGGATGACAGGTCGCGGGAGGGATGGCGGTAGAGGGGTCGGTAGTAGAGGAGTGGGTAGATGAAGAGAGAAGAAAGGTTGATCCTCCCGGAATGTAACATCAGCGGACACGGAGACCTTCCGGGTAACCAGAGAATAATACACATAGCCCTTCTGAGTACGGGAATAGCCAACGAAAATGTGTGTAGCCGCCCGGGGATCCAACTTGTCCGTGGACGGACCCAGAAGGTGGACGAAGCAGGTGCAGCCAAAGACCCTGAGTGTGAGAGGGAAGACCGGAGCGGAGGGAAATATGAGGCTGAACAGAGTGACATGGTGGAGAGCAGAGAAAGAGAGACGGTTGATGAGGAAACAAAGAGCGGAGACTTTAAAGTTTCAGTAGACTTTGGGAACATGCATGTGAAGCATGAGGGAGCAAGCAACGTCGAGCAGGTGTCGGTTCTTCCGTTCAACGTCATTTTGCTGGGGGGTGTAGGCACAGGATGTCTGATGAATAATACCGAAGTCCACACACAGATTTGCAAATTCGTGGCTAGTGTACTCGCGAGCATTATCGGTGCACAACGTTTTTATGGTAGTGGAGAATTGCGTACGTGTCTCTAGCACAAAAGCCCGAAACACGCGAGAAAGCTCAGAGCGATCACGAAGTAAGTAAAGCCACGTCATGCGAGAGTAATCATCAATAAAAGTGATAAAGTAGTGATAACCAGAAATACTAGTAATTTTGAAAGGACCCCAAACATCGGAGTGCAGTAAATCAAAAGGAGCTGAGCTCCGAGTACAATGTGAGGGAAAGGAAGAATGCGGCTGCTTGCCAAAAGTACAAGAATCACACTGAAAGGGAGGAAGAGATACATCAGGAAGCGCCTTCTGGAGGACCGACAGAGGGACATGCCCAAGGCGGCGATGCCAATCAACGAAGGAGACGGAGGAGAGGACGATAGGAGAGGCATCGAGAAGGTAGAGCCAGTTTTGCAGTCGACCCCTACCAATGGTAATCTGCGTCTGCCGATCCTGTATCAAAAAAACAGAAGAGGTGAATGTGACAGAACAATCCGTATCATTAGTAAGACGACCAACATAAAGTAAATTAAACGGGGAGCCCAGAACATAACGAGCCGAGCGAAAAGAGATGGAGGGGGTGAGGGAGAGGTCAGCACAGCCGGAGACCGGAACAATCGCCCCATTAGCCACAGTGATACACTTTAGATGAGGAGCATCCAAATACTTGGGCGGCCGCAACGAGGTGATGTGATGAGTGACACCCGAGTCCAAGATCCAGCCCGGACTGGAGGGAAAACATGCAATACCTGCAGTGGAGGTGGAGGCAACAGAAGCAGATGGAGGGCTGAGCAGCCCATGGAGTTGCTGTAGCTGGAGGCGAACGACCTCAAGGTCGGTACTTGTGGCAGAAGAGCCTTCATCTGCAACAACAACAGTCGGACGAAGAGGGTAGCCATGTTTCTTGTAGCAAACTGCCTCAGTGTGGCCGTCCCGGCCGCAATAGGAACACTTTGGGCGGCCCCGACCACCACGCCCCCTTCCGCGGGAGCTTGAATGTCCACCACGAGCAGAAGATGGTGGGGGAAAGGGGGAAGGGTCTGCTGGAGAAGGGCTGGAGAGGAGGGTGCAGGAGTATCCGGGGGCGGTGACGCTCGAAGGAGCATAGAACAAACATCAGATAAGGAAGGAGTAGTGGCCGAAGCCAGAACCTGAGCCCGGATACTCTGAAGGTGTGGCGGGACACGAGCCATCGTCATAGCAATGTAGACGACCTCCTTTTGAGCTCGCTGAGCAGCAAGATCAGTGGTAGATGGCTGATGTTGGATCCAGGCCTCCGCAAGAGTCTTAGCACGAGAAACAAACGAGGTCATGTCCGCAGTCCCGCCAACGTCGAGAGCCTGAAGATCAGTAATAATGTCATAAAGGTGCTGGAGGCTCTCCTTGCCTGAGTATAAGGAGTGAAGCTCATTCCACATAGCGTTGGCCGTCTCATGATACATGACCATCTGGTAGGGCTCACCCTCCAGGGAATTGAGGAGCCGCGTCTGAACGTGATCGTCATTTCACAGCCAGTCGTTGGTAGGAGGAAGAGAGGGTTCCTGAGTGAGATGAAGGACAAGGCCCTTGGCCTGAAGAACTCGGCGAACCGAGTGCACCCATGGGATGAAATTTTTCTTTCCAGACAGGGAAATGGTGGTGATCCGCAGCTCATCGCGGAGGTCAGGAGGAGCAGCTGGGCGGTCTGCAGAGCGGTTAGCCGCCTGGCCGGTGGAGTCAACGGAGGAGATCATAGAGACCGGAGAGGACGCAACGAGCAGGAAAGGGCGCTGCGGGTTGACGAGGTCGCCGCGGGTTGACGAGGTCGCCGCGGGTTGAAGAGCTCGCCGTGGGTTGACGAGGTTTCCACAGGTTGAAGAGGTCGCCGCTGGTTAACGAGGTCGCCACGGGTTGAGGAAGTCGCCGCGGGTTGAAGAGGTCGCCGCGGGAGAGCACTCTTGCACGACAAGCCCGCGTAGTTACACGAGAGGCCGCAACGGGTAGTCAAAGCGACAAGAGCAGCGGTGAGCAAGAGAGAGAAAGGGAGGCCTCGACCTGAGTGCGGAGAAACAAACTGCACAGTCACAGTGAGCAGTTGAGCACACTAGCGGCCAGAGAAGGAGCGACAAGAGAGGTCGCAGCGGTGAAGGATTGACCGCGCGGGAAGACAAAGGGAGAAGGCACTCGAGCGGCAAGGAGAACCAGCGAGAAGGAGAGGCCGCGAGAGGAGAACTCGAGCGGCAAAGAGATGACAGCGGCTAGGAGAAGCCGCGTGAAGAATAGGCCGCGAGTAGGAGAACTCGAGCGGCAAAGAGATGGCAGCGGCTAGGAGAATCCGCGAGTAGGAGAACTCGAGCGACAAGACCAGGCAGCGGCTAGCGCGGGAAGACCGAGCGACTAGCGAGAGAAGGCGGGGCCCACCTGGCAGAGGGTGGAGAGCTATAAAAAGAGAGCCAGAGTGAGGGAGGAGGCCAGGAGAGAACGGGAGAACTAGCGCGGTTAGAAGAGAGAAGACCGCAGGGAGATCGGCGAGGAGAACCGAAGGGCTACCCGTGGATAGAAAGCGGGTAGAGAAGGAGAGTCCGCAGAACAAGTTGCGGATAGGAGAGGGAGACGGTCTGTGGGCGGTTAAAAAAAGGGAAACCGGAACCTGGCTCTGATACCATGTAGAGAGAGCTCAAAACTTGTATGTATTGCTTGTCTAAATACAAAGAGAGAGTACAAATATATATGAGGGAGAAAGAGAGGAGAAAAACCTATACAAGGTGTGGGATTAAAGAGGAGAACAAAAATGAGCCCAAATACGGGCCCTTACATGAACTTTTCTAACAATATGAATTCCTAATGACCTGAATCATATGAAGAATGAGCAGAGATATAAAGGAATGAGCAAACAATACCACTACTGAAGAAAAAAATAACAATAACAGATTAAAGATGCTATATAATACATTAGAAGCTTGGAAGAAAAAATGCTGATAAAGGAAATAGCTAAAGTGAACAGCAAACTTGTTTGTAGCCTAAATAACTATGGAAGCAGAGTTATAGTTGAAATGAACAGCAAGCTGAAACTTAGTAAGAACTACAGTCATACATGCAGATACGACCCTAGACAAAACACACTACAAAAAGTGAAACTAAAAAAATGAATTGAAAAAGAAGAAGAGGATGAAGAAGAAGAAAATGAAATAAAATGCAAAAGGAAAAAAAAAGGGTTTCAACGAAGGAAAACTTTACCAGAGTTGCGGATTTCAACTGAGGAGATCTCTTCGATGGATGTACGAAGAGCAACAAGAGAGGAGAGGTTCAACGAGCTTTCAACGCAGAGAGGGGATAGCTTCAATTGGATTTCGACGCAGAGAGGAGAGATTTCAGCTTCGGTGGATGCATGAGAGGAGAGGGCTTCAAACACACGATGCGGGAGAGGAGAGGGCTTCTGACGCACAATGCGGAGAGGAGAGGTTCGACGACGTGATGTGGGAGAGGAAAATAGAAAGTTTTATAACCTAAATAACTATGACGTGTAAAATAAGGGACCATGAAATGCGGAATCGTTTATCCCGTAAGCGGGATATGCGATTCCTAATTAAAATTATTTATTTATTTAAGTAGTGCGGTTCGGCAAGATGATATACCCATCGAAGTTTGAAAATGTTTAGGGGAAAAAATTTGTGCCTCATATGTTTATTCAATAAAATACTGAAGTCAAAGAAGATGTCAGACCAATAAAGAGAAGGTATTTAGGTACCTTCGTATAAGAATAACAAAAATATACAAAATTGTGTTAATTGCAGAGGAATTAAATTAATGAGTTATTTCATAAAACCATGAGAACAAGTAACAAAAAGACGAGTAAGATGAGAAACTAACATCTTGGAGAATCAATTTGGATTCATGTCAGGGCGGTCGACCATGAAAACTATACATCTCTTGAGGAGACTTATTGACAACTAGCGAGAAAGAAAACAAGATTTGTATATGTTGTTTATCGATATTGAGAAGGCTTTTATACGGTTTCAAGAGAGATCTTATGGAGAGTCTTAAAAAAGAAAGGTGTAAATGTATCATACATTGACATAATTAAAGATATGTATCAAATTCAGTGACGAGTGCGAGGGCATGTGAAGAGATCTTATAGCAAAAGAATTCCTTATCACTGTTGGCTTTCATTAAGGTTCAGCTTTAAGCCCTTATCTCTTTACCCTTATCTTAGATGAACTCACCATACATATCCGACAAACAATACCTTGGTTTTTATTGTTTGTGCATGATATCGTTTTGGTCGATGAGACGCTCGAGAGTGTAAACGTGAAATTTGAATCTTGGCGAGACACTTTAGAATAGAAGGGCTTTAGGTTTGAGGAGGGCAAGGACGAAGTATGTGGAGCTTAAATTTATTAGTGCAAGAAGGACATGATTTCATTATTAAGTTGGGTGATCAAGATATATCCCGCAGTGACTGCTTTGAATTTCTTAGATCGATAGTTCAAAAAGGATGTATTAATAAAAATGTGATACATAAAATCCAAGCAGGTTGGTTGAAGTGGAGAGGCGTGTTAGAGATTTTATGTGATCTCAACGTACCATTAAAATGACAAATTTTACTGTACTATAATTAGACCAGCGATGCTCTATGGTTCTAAGTGTTGGGTAGTGAATTGTGTATATGAGCAAAGAATGTGAGTTGTAGAGATGAAAATGCTTAGGTGGATGCATAGACACACGAGACTGGATAAAATTAGGAATGAATGTATCATGGATAAGACATGAGTGACACAAATTGCAGAGAAGATGCGAGAAGCTCAACTAAGTTGGTTTGAACACGTACAAAGGAGACCATTAGAGGCACCTGTTAGGCGTTGTGAGAGTTTAGTCACTAAGCATGTTAAACGGGGGGAGGGATAGACCAATAAAAACTTCAAATGAAACTATAACAAAAGACATGATGTACTTGAGCATTAGTAAGATAATGACTTGAGTGTTTTTGTTGTATTTAAATAGTACGTTTCCAGCGTTTCCATGCATTTCCCATAGTATCCGGTATGCGTTCAAGCAGATATGCGTTTGAGCCGATACACAAAACATTTTTAAGTATCCGTGCTTCGTAGTTTATTAACTAACTTAAGCAATTAATTTGTTAAGCTTTTAATTAGTCTAACATATTACAAAAATTAAGAGAACTAGTAGGTGCAGTGTGGCTTTTGCGGTTTTGAAGATCTGAAAACTGCACCGTGTTCGATTTATAAAAATCCGCAGCCTTTACGCGGGAACAAACGCTGCCGCTCGCGCACGAAGCGCGTTTGTTTTCGCGCCTTGCGGTGACGATCGCTCTCGCACCTGCAGTCGGACGCCCATCCAAACAGAGCCTTGGTTGCAAAGACTCATTTGGGTGCCATTTTCCATTAGGCAAAGTTACAATCTCTCAGACTTGATTTTTCTCAAAAGATCTCATTTTCTCCATCATTCACTATTTTCCAACTGATATCTTGTAGGGCTTCCTGTTATTGGTTGAAGTAACATACAAAAAGGTCATAACAGATTTATATGAGGATGACGTAGAGTTTTAAGGTCATAACAGATTTCTGTGGAACAAAAGAGTCATCAGCAAGATCTGAATCTAGACCAAGTATGGGGTACTTTGGTAAGACTCTCATCTTTTTCCTATATGGAGTAGACAAGTAATTCATTTACTTGTTAGTTTTTCCAGGCTTATGAAGAACTCTCACCCATGGGGTGAGATATCAAAATCGGATAACAAATTTCTTTAATATACTCCCTTGAGGTGAAGCCGGAAGTAAAACTCAAAACTCTTTCAATGCAACGTCTATAAAAACTAATGTCTTTCAAGTAGGAGGATGGTAATATTCTATCACTTTCGAATATTATTGTACCTTATGAAGACATTGGCGTCCCTTTGTGTTTTAAAGATGATAACATTTGCATCAAAATAATCGAGCTACTACGAGAAGATGCTTGTATTTTCTCTCTACAACCACATTCCGGGTAGGGATCACAACATTACTAGTATGATGAATAATATCATAATGTGTTAGATAGTGATTGAAATCACCCTCAATATTAGGGATGCAGTTAAAGTTTGGAAGACCCGCACCTATCTTTTACTAGATCCATGCCCTCACTCAATTAGGGGCCTGTATTTGCTGGTCTTGTTGGGCCAGGCTTGGACTAAGCCTGGCCAAAATATTTGGTGGGATGCCCAACATTTACCACTGGGTGCCTGGCTGGATGTAAAGCCCAGTAAACGGGCAACTAAGCAGGCGCCCAATGCCAGGCCTTTACTGGATCTGGCCTAGGCTGGGCATCAAGAAAGGCCCTGCAGGAATTGGAGGGCATGTTAAGGCCCCCAAGGCCCGACCTAGGGTTTTCTATCGTGCAAATCCAATCGGGCTTTTTAGGCTTGGGATTTTTAAACACTTCCACTCATATACTTGATGTTATTATCCAGACCCCTTTCTGGGTCTGGCTTTGGTCGATCATATGACCTTGAAGGCAGGGCCTGGTGTTGGATTAAGCCTGCCCAGGCTTTTTATCGAGCAGACCCAGGTGGGCTTTTCTTGCCTGGCTGGATGTAAAACTGAGCAGGCAGACAACTAAGCAGGTGCTCAATGCCAGGCCCTTGCTGGGTCTGACCTGGGCCGAGTATCAGGACATGCCCTGCACCACTCAGCGGCCATGTTAAGGCCCCCAAGGCCTGGCCTAAACTTGAACCAAGCCTTTCTAGGTTTTCTATCGTGCAGATCCAAGCGAACTTTTTGGGCACTAGCTTTTTAAACACGTATACTTGATATGCTTGATGTTATTATTCAAGCCCCTTGCTGGTTTGGGTCGGGCATTAGGCCAGACCCTGCAGCAATTAGAATCCCCTGGGATATAAGAGTGTAAACTTTTAAAAGGAAGCTTTTAAAAACCATGTTGTTGCATGGTTATCTGTATATACTTGTGACAGTGATTTAGAAAATTGATTTCCCCACTTTATGCAAGAAACCATGCAAATATCACATCTTCTTTGTCTCACTTTAATAAAAAAACGAACAAACGCAGACATTTCACAGTTCAGACGCCTTGAAGACTTAGTTTAATGATAACTCTGAGGACCAATGTTTTGTTTCATTAATTTTTTCTGTTGTAGTTATATTGGCAAACCCATTGGATGCTCTCATGTGTACTGCTAGTACCATAAATTTTACTCTTTATTGCCCGTAGTTTTCAGTAAAACAGAAGTTACTTGGGCTGCTTTTGAAAAGAGGGCTGTATATTTGAACAGAATAAAAGTTGATAGGTTTGTTTGAATATATTTGAACAGAATCAAATTAAAATTCTGAAGTAACATTTATCCTGTTATCCCTCCTGAACTTTGTCCATGCATATTTTTCCTTAGAAATACACTCCTGTGGTTTCATTCAAATTTATGGACTGCCTGTTTATCTACTGTTTGTGTTTTATGTGTATTTCTTGACAGGTGGAAGATATTTCTTCTTTAATACCACACATTTTTAGTAGTTCATTTTGGAATTGTTTTAAATGGCGGATGCTGAGAATGCTGTTTCTGCATCCAAGAAGAGGGCTGCTGGGAGGCAGATCTCCAAAGAGAATCCCGAACTCGATGACAACACTTCCGAACCAGAGATGGGAACTTTCCAAAAAGCCAGCGAAGAAGTTTTGGCAACCAGGAGAATCGTGAAGGTCCGCCGTCAGCCCGCATCAAGCACTTCGTCAAATCCTTTTGCTGGGATCCGATTGGTTCCCCCAGTTGAATCAACCACAAAAGAAGATCCTCATGTTACTGTAGAAGAAGCAAACCGTTCTAATGATGAACAGGGAGAGGAAAGTGAGATCAAAACGCTCTTTGATGAAGCAAATGGAGCGGGTGAGAGGAATAAGTATTCAGAAAATGCGGTTACGGTTACGGATGACAGAAAGGAAGTTGAACCAGATAAAATAAACATCGAAGAATCCGATGGCCAAGTGGCAGAAAAGTCCAAGGAAGCTTGTGAAAAATGCGTGAACGAAGTTTTCAAAAACCAGAGCAGAGAGGTGGAGGAAAACATCCTAAAAGCACCTGCAGACGCATCCCCTTTTAGTTCATTTCGACAACTTTCTAGCAGCCAAAATGCCTTCACCAGCCTCTCCGGAACTGGATTTGCGACTTCCTCCTTTTCATTCGGTTCAATGACTTCGAACAACGGGACGTCTTCCTCGCCGCTATTCGCCAAGAGTGGCGGCATTCAAACAAGCTTGCAGGTGGTACCCGTGGAGACCGGTGAGGAGAATGAGAAGTTGGTATTTGCTGCAGATGCCACTCTCTATGAATATCTAGATGGTTCCTGGAAGGAAAGAGGAAGAGGCGAAATCAAAGTTAATGCCTCTCTATCAGGAGAGAAGGCAAGGCTTGTTATGAGGACCAAGGGTAACTACAGATTGATTCTGAATGCCAGTATCTATCCGGACATGACCCTGACCGACATGGAGAAGAAAGGCATTACCTTTTCGTGCATAAACAGTGCGGCGGAGGGAAGGTCCGGTCTCACCACGTGCGCTCTAAAATTTCGAGACAGCAGCTTCGTGGATGATTTCCGTGGCGCTGTCATAGAGTACAAAGGAAAAAGCTCCGTCGCCCTGAAGACGCCGGAGAATTCTCCTAAAGGTCTCGACAAGTAAACAGCGGGTGAATTGCCTTGGATTTGCCCACAAGTAGATTCTGGCGACAGTTTTCAGCAGATATCATCCCCCCCACTTGCTCGAGATATATAGATAGAAATCCATTTGAAGTTTATATCTGCATTCAGTGTATCAGATATTATTCCATCTTCTTTCTCATTTATTCCTGTGTTGAACGCTTCTGGAGTGACTATATGCATCTGGGGGTGACTATATGCCTGCTTTGGATAAAAATCTATAAATGACTTCAAATTAAAAAGTGAGCAACATGAAAGTTGTAGATTTCGATGAGATATTCAATTTTTATGTTGATCACTTTTTCAAAGATACGTTTGGTATTCAAAATTCCAAAAAACTGAAATCGCGCTATAATTTTCATATATATATATATATATCCATCTGTGATCCGTGTGTATAAAAAATAACATGTTATCATATTTTTATTTAAATTTCATGCATATAAAACTGTATTTTTCACCGAGCCTAAGAGGAATGTGCATCTCACGTGGCAGCTTCTTATTGGCTATGGACTCTTCGGAGCTTAGATGCATTTGACACTCATATGAGCAGAGAGTAGTTTGGGACTATTGTTGACATTGATCTCAATGAACTTTTGCTGCCACACAGGCACACAGTATGAATGGGAATTATTGTGGGGGGTGTAAAATGAATAAAATAATATTGAAATAATCGTAATTAGAATTATAATCGGTGCACTCAAGCATGAAGGAGGCTTTCGTGATTTCCAAACTGTGTGGCCTGCAAGCCCAAGGCAGAAAAAAACAATCTTCTCAGTTCGTAAATCTTCAATTTTCTTCTCCGTACAGCAACCGCATCAAATGTTGTGGAGCCGGGAGAGATTCACGGAATTAACGTCCAAGATTTGGTCGTATGAGGTTCTGTTGTGTGAGGAGTACGCATGATTTGTGCAGACTACAGTTAGAAGCAACGAAACCAAGTACGCGAGCGACCTGGTCTGTATTATTATATATATATAACTTCAGCGCCAAGGCAAATCTCCACAAAGGAAGAACGCCTCATTCATCTCTCTCTCTCTCTGTATCTCTCTCTCTCTCTCTGCTGTTGTGGCCGGTGATGGCTGAGAATTTTCGATTGGAGGTCAGTAACATTAATTAATTACCGGCCAGTCGGCGCGTTGCGATCCCATTGATTTTGGTCCAGAAATTATGATTCCTTTCCCCTTTCGATCTCAAATTTCTTTATGTTTTAAAACTGCCATTTGTAGTGATTTCTAACCATACATTATTTATGCCCTATTTAGCCGTTTGTAGTGATTTCTAACTCATGAAGGCCGGTTTCTTTAATGTAGACGCCTGCAATTTCTGCGAAGAATGTATCAATTCTAATTAATAAGACACATAGCGGATAGTGCATTGTAATTTTTCATATCATGCCAAAATTATTGTATTTTCATTTCGTTTGCATATACATATATATAGTGAAATTATGTTTAAACTAATAATTTGGATCACAATTTCAAATAATTTATTTAGTATTTTGAATGCATTTAATCATTTATTTAATAATTCAAAAAAAAAGTCCAAAAGTGCACAAATCATGCACAGCTAGCTTTATTTTTTTTGCGAATGCTTTGAATTTTTCCCGTGATATTGACCTTTAGACCAAACCCGAGTCAACCCAACTTTTATGTTGCAATGGATTGAGTTTTTAAACTTAGGCTCCGTTTGGCAAGGAGGTGGTGGTCTTGAACATACAGATTAAACTGGCATTTGTTAAAGGTCATCTAACAAACATCTTCCGTTTGAACATATAAGTGTGAAGTTTTTTAGGTGGACGTTAACAAGTAATAATTTAACCATCATGTTCATGACTGCCACCACCGTGTCAAACTGAAGCTTTAGGCTCGTTTAAGATCTGGTTCATACGATCGTAACCGCTTGACCGGTGATAATAAATCCCCTCAAACGGAGCCTTAATCAAATCCCTCTAAACTAGCCAGAACTACGGCCTTTATGGTAAAGCGGGTTGGGTCTGCAGGCGGCTTGAATATTATTCAAATTTGCTTGATTTTACCCACCTAACACAAGACATGCATACACATATACACTTAATATCCTTTTTAATTAACATCATGGATCATCTTATATTGATTCATGAATATATATTATTAGTTAAGTAGTTAGGGTTTTGAGCAAATATTTTAAAAAAACCTTTTTGGAATACTTTGGGCTCTATGGTTGGTGATGGGTATAACTTCTAGTGTGTAGGTTGAAATTGTTGGGTTTCATTTAGGTGTTGGGAATGTCAGCAAACAATCCCGACCAGAACACCTGTTTTGAATTTGAGCGAGAACACAATACAAGAAAAACAAATAAAAACACACAAAAAATTTTAACGTGGAAAACCCAAATGGGTTAAAAACCACGGGACGATCGGAGTCCAATCCGGAAAGCCTCAACTAAAAATGTGTGAAAAATTACACGCACGGATTACAGGCTTTCGCTCCACCGATCCACAAAGGATCTCCACTCCACCACAAACACAATGCACACAGGAATTACACAACCGTTCTTTTTCAACAACACTCACAAGCACAAATTTTGAAAGAAGTACAATATGGTGAGAAGCGTTAACCAGACGGATTGAATAATCCGTCTCACGTCAAAGATGACGTCCTCCAAAAGTACGAAGAAGGAGGCTATGCACAGCCCCTCCCAAACTCAGATCAAGAGCGACAACCTCCTTGCGGTTCCAGCAAATCAGGAAGAGGTGGTGGTCCTCTTCGGCTCCAGCAAACAAGGAAAGGCGGCCGGTCCTCTTCGGCTCCAGCAAACAAGAAAGAGGGGCGACGGCCTTGCGGTTCCAGCAAAACAGAGAAAGGGGCGGCCGGCTTCCTGCGACTGCAGCAACACACAAAAGGGCGGCTGCTTCCGGCTTGAAAAGGATCGAGTTATCTTCTTCACCGGTGATTTCTACGGCGGTGGCGGCAAGCACGCCAGCGCGACTTCCTTCCGGGTCCCTTGCAACGAATCGTCCTCCGCTTGTGGCAGCTTCTGGATCACTATCCTCTCTCGTCGCCCAACTGCGCCGATCTATGAGATGCCCTCGGTTTACTATGATACCCCGGAGACGAAGATGCTAGATCAGAAACCTTAGTTGCCCTCACTCTCAGATTTTTACCGACTCCGATGGGAACCACACCCAACAAATCTCCCCCTTCACATCGAGGCGGAAGAAACCGCCATCCCGGCGATTCTAACGCAATGCTCGAACTTCCCCCTTGGCACGATCTTGACCAGCATGTCTGCCCCATTGTCATCAGTGTGCACCTTCTGAAGATCAAGCTCCTTCTTCTCCAGGACATCTCGTATCCAATGATACCGAGTGTCGATGTGCTTCAACCTCGAGTGAAAAGTGGGGTTCTTCCCCAGGTGAATAGCGCTCTGACCATCACACAAGAGTGTATATCGGTCCTGAGTGAATCCAAGTTCCGAACAGCTATTCGCAGCCCACCATGGGCAAAATAGCAGACCCTCAAGCCGGGCGAGCTGCTCAAGCCGGGCGAGTTGCTCAAGCCGGGCGAGCACTAGGGCTGTGGCGGGTGCCGACCTCGCGCCACCCCCCCTTAAAATGGGGCCGGGGAGAGTGCCGGTCTCCCGCCGCACTCGCCCTCTGAAGAGGGGCCGAGGTGGGTGCCGGCCTCCCGCCACACCCTCCCCTTAGAACAAGGCTGAGGCCAGTGCCGACCTCTCGCCGCACCCGCCCCCTAGAACAAGGCCGGGGCGAGTGCCGACCTCTCGCCGCACCCGCCCCTAGAACAAGGCAGGTGCGAGTGCCGACCTCTCGCCGCACCCGCCCCCTAGAACAAGACAGGTGCGAGTGCCGACCTCCCGCCGCACTCGCTCCCTGAATGAGGTACCGGGGCGAGTGTCTGCCTCCCGCCACACTCGCCCCCTAAAGGAGTACACAAAGCACTAGCAAGCTAGGTAAATTTTTCCCCCGACTAGTATATCAAGCGGATATACAATAAATTGGCCCATAGAAGTGCAAAACTCCCGAAAAACTTAAAAATGTATAACAAGTCTTACGCCTCGCTTGGGGACCCCGCTCCGCGAATACGGGGTGGTACAATATATATATATATATTATAATATATATATATATATATTATATTATAA
Source organism: Platanthera guangdongensis (assembly GCA_039583875.1). Classification (NCBI taxonomy): domain Eukaryota; kingdom Viridiplantae; phylum Streptophyta; class Magnoliopsida; order Asparagales; family Orchidaceae; genus Platanthera; species Platanthera guangdongensis. The sequence goes on from CM077154.1 coordinate 148,284,548, forward strand.
GATATATACATATAATTATATAATTATATATATATATCTTTAACTATTATAAGGGAAAAGTTATCTTTGGTGAAACATTCAAAAATATCAATTATGCCTTCATTTTTATATTTTAATGACTTGATATATATTATAATCTATTTCAAAAAAATTAAAATACATTGTCTATTCAAGTAATTACACTATCAAAAAATTAGAAGTAATGATGAAAATTCATTTAAATTCAAAAGTTTTTTTGTATAGCTCCTACACCTACTATGGTAGGTTGTCATTAGACATGTCAGCGGTCTATTCAAAGAAGGTTGTCATTAGACATATCAGTGATATTTTCAAGATGATGACATTAAATCAATCAACTTCATTAAACTCAAAATTAATATTTTTAGGTCAAAACATATATTGTTTTACAAAATAAAAATTGTAATATTTATGTATATTTTTTACGGTGATTTTGAGTACTCATATGTATATGTTGCGGGGGAAACCCGCCTTGATGAGGCGGGCGAAACCCGTCGTCGCCGGTCTGGTACTGTCGCACATGACCATAGGGGGAGCCCCGTGTCGGGCACTCATATATATTTATACGAGTATCTTCGCACGGGCTACACCCGTGCTCGATGCTCTCGGGCGGCCTTCGGCCGCAACAGGCGGGCTTCGCCCGCCTGCGCACGGGCATCGCCCGTGCTTTATGCTTCGGGTGGTCTTCGACTGCATAGAAGCAGGCTTTGCCCGCTTCCACGCAATCCACCATCTCGGCGCCACACCCGCCACTCGAGGCCCCCAGAGTCCGAATCAGAATAATTTTGCTTTGGTGGGCCGCGAGTGGCAGGTGCAGCGCCGAGATGGTAGATTGCGTGGAAGCGGGCGAAGCCCGCTGCTATGCGGCCGAAGACCACCCGAAGCATAAAACACGGAGAAGTCAGTGCGCAGGCGGGTGAAACCCGCCTGTTGCGGCCGAAGACCGCTGGGTTCGTGTGTGTGTGTGTGTATAGTATGTAAAAAATGCAAATTTTTTATCACTGAAAATTAACATTTTTAAAAATAAAAAATCAATGCGGGGGCGGCGCCACAGCTGCCGTCCACAATTGGCTATATCTACGTCCACCCGTGTGACATACACACACACATGCATGAAACTTATTAACAAGAGAAAATAAGAAACTAGATGTGACAAAATAAGATCGATGCTTGTCATGATACGGTATGTTTTTAATTAATAAATATATGGATCCCCATTAAGCTTCTCCAAGGTCTGTTTATTGGCCTCTTGATCTCCATGGCGGTTTCGAAACCACGTTGAGATTTGTGCGGAACGATAAGATGAACGGCTGAGATCGTGATTTATTTAAATTCTTGATTGATGGTCGTATTGGGAATAAGACAGGAGTAGCACCAATTGCAGAGAAGATGCGAGAAGCTCGACTAAAATGGTTTGAGCACGTACAAAGGGGAAAATTTTTAGGTCAGGCGAACGGACCATGCCATCATCAGGATATAAAAACTCCTTTTGTTCGTGGGGCCCACCACCTATTTGAATTTTTCCCCCAACCAAGCTCCTCCTTCCTCATTTCTCGGCGGAAGAATAGGCGGAAACCTAGCTCCTCCTTCCTCATTTCTCGGCGGAAGAATAGACGGAAACCTAGACCTAAAAATTTTCCGGACATTTTCAACGTTTCTTCTCCCCATTCCGATCCTTCCTCCGACGAGAATCTCGCCATTTCCTGCCGTGGAATCATCTCAGTTGGTGCCTTCAAATGTCGCCATTTCCTGTTGTGGAATCATCTCCGACGAAAATCTCCGGCTGAAATTATAACTTTCGTCATCATCCACTTACTCTGAGGAGAAGGAATTATTTCCTCCGTCTACTCTGAATTTTTGCAGTCGCATTGTGGAGTTGTGGTTGCAGTTGTTTTTCTTTCTATGTTCTCAGTTCCAGCATGCCCGTCAGCAATGTGATGTGTAGTTGTAGTTGCATTTTCTTTCAATGTTCTCAGTCTTTTTTGTACTCGTAGTTAGAGTATTATTTAATTTCGATGTTTGTTTGCAGTCGCTTTTTTAACGTTTAGTTGCAGTTGTATTTCCGTTCAATGATTTGCAGTCACTTTTTTCACCCGTAGTTGCAGTTGTATTTCCGTTCAATGCTTTGCAGTCGCTTTTTAACCCGTATTTGCAGTTGTATTTCCGTTCAATGTTTTGCAGTCGAACTTTGTATTGTTAGTTGCAGTTGTATTTAGTGAGCCTTTCTGATTTTTCAGTTCCAGCATGCCCGGGAGCAAATACCTAAGTTGCAGATGCACGTCAAATACCTTCACAGCCAATGTCACACCCTTCTTAAATAGATTGTCGGAAGAATCTATAAAAGCCCTTAGGGATGCTCGTCTCCTTCCTCTGTTCCGAATGCCAACTATTCCACAAAACATACCAATGTTGTATGTTCTGTTGAGGTTATACAACAAGGATAAGCAAGCCTTCCAGCTTGAGAAATATCTTGTCAAAATGACCGTCAATGAGGTGGCTCTTATATTGGGTCTCCCAAATGCGGGTCTTCGCTTTAAGTTTTCAAGATCACCCGTTGTGGACATGACCCACAAGATTTTAACTGAAGAGATTCATAGAGCTGCTGATGAGGAGGGGTCTCACCATGATGAGGGTATAAGATTAAGTCTGTTGATTAATTATTTATTAGCTATGTTCTTCTTTCCGTTGAAGAGTTTGAAGGTTCCTTTATGTGTTATCAAGATCACATGTCTCCCCGAGTTCCTGAAATATAATTGGCCTCTTGCCATCCATGAGTTTCTTCATCTACAGTTCGATCATTTAAGCCATGTAAGTGCTATTCGAAATGCTGGTGGCAACATTGTTTCTTCGTCCAATACAACGTGAAATCATTTATCGTGCTTGTATACCTTCATTGTATTTGAGCTAGAAGTTTAATACAAGTTGTTGCTTCTTTTTTCCCATTGTTAGTGGTAGTCTTTTTGTTGGTTGAGTATTTCTCGGACCTCGAATATTTTACCTATTTGAGAAAAAAAATGTTTTTCATTAGTTAGAGTTCCCCCAAACAAGCGAAATTTTTCGGACCGGTGCTCATTTCTAAATCTATGTTTGGGTTAAATGGTAGTGCGACGAGTGGCAAAATCCTGACAGCCCATGAAATCCCGTTATTTCAAAAAAAGTTTTGGCTCATTTCCTTCTGCTTGCTTTGGTGTGAACCTCGCGTGAACCTTTTCCGGCTATAAAGCTTCAACCTTCGCTAATCTTTGGTGAACCATCGCCCATCGCTGACACTCAGGGATTCCGGGCCGCCGTGATTCTCTAGGCTCTCTTTGACATCATCCAAAGGCCAATGCCTCACATTAGTTTAGGTTTAGGGGTTCCTTGCTTAATTTTGACAGAGAATGAATGCGGAAGACGATCTCCTGGAGATTATTTTTGATCTCCAGGAGATCTTTTGATCTCCCGGAGATCATTTTTGATCTCCTCCAAAGAGGGAGATCATTTTTGATTTCACATTGGCTTAGGGTCACTGGATTGCAGTCAAGAATGTCCTGAAGTACTTGAGAAGGACTAAGGATGTGTTCTTGGTGTATGGTGGAGAGGAAGAGCTCGTTGTAAGTGGTTACACGGATGCTAGCTTCCAAACTGATAGAGACGACTCCAAGTCTCAGTCAGATTTTGTGTTTTGCCTGAATGAAGGAGCTGTGAGTTGGAAGAGTTTCAAGCAAGAGACAGTTGCTGATTCTACAATAGAGGCCGAGTATATCGCCGCAGCTAATGCGGCGAAGGAGGCTGTATGGATTAGGAAATTCATCGGCGAGCTTGATGTAGTTCCTAGCATTGTTGGTCTCGCAGTTCTCTACTGTGATAACAATGGTGCAATTGCACAATCTAAGGAACCTAGATCCCATCAGCGCTCCAAGCACATACTTCGGCGGTTTCATCTTATTCGTGAGATTGTCGAACGAGAAGATGTGAACATTTGCAGAGTGCCGACTGAGGAGAATATTGCGGATCCACTGACAAAGCCTCTCGCGCAGAGAAAGCATGATGGTCATACCAGATCGATGAGTATACGATACCTAAATGATCAACTATAGTGAGAATCTTGTGGATAGCATATAAACATGTATTTTGTTAGCAATTTGTTCATATGATGAACAGTGCACCTAGTTTTTCTCTTACGATTAATGACAAGTTCTTTTATTATGAGTTTTTCCTATATGATAGTTAAATGTTAACATAATAGATACCCTTAGAATGTTCGCTTCCATGGGACATCAAGTACGTGACTTGAATGTGAGAGCCTATGATTTATTTGAAGCTTCATTCTTAAAAGATCCCTGGTCGAGTATCATCATATAAACTAAGGGTGATGATGGTACATGAAGGCTAGCACGTGCGTTGACTGATGACCGGTTCTCACAGGGCATGCTATTGTGCTATCAAGTCATCACGTGGGTACTTGTTAGTGAACAAGTTGTACTGGACAGACCCAAACTGAGAGTACTCTGTGGATTATCATCCAATCGTGTCACGAGTAGGTCTCAATTGACAATGGTGTTGTGGTCCTTTGACCTGAATTCACAGCATTCATCAAGTGAGGAAGAGCGTGCTTTGATGTCATCTAAAGTCTTGTTTGAGAAAGGTTGATGATAAGGGTGGTTGTTGGGCATGTTACGAATCATTTGTGTGTGAACAGTTGTGTAAGTCCTCTGAAAATTTTAGTAACTAATGAAAGTGTGAACAATTGTGTAAATTTTTGATGTCTGTTTGTAATGGTTGGATGCCTGTTTTTAAGATATTTTATATTGATGATGATATTCTATATATTTTATATTTGTTTGGATATGTCTATATGTCTGTATTGAATGTCTGTTTGTAATGAGAGATAAATTTTGATCTCTGAGAGATCAATTCTGTTCTCTGGGAGATCAATTATAATCTTTGGGAGAGAGATCAATATTTTAAGTAAAATCTACTATCAGAAACTACACACCGAAACTGCTCATTTTCTATTCTGCAATAATTCATGCAGGTCTCAACAATTAACCTCTAACCTGCAATGCTATAATAATTTTTAAATGATTACAATTAACCGCTCTACTGCATATGCTAATTTTTCAATAATTACAATTAACCTTTCTACTGCATATGCTAAACGAGCACACAAAACTGTACTGTATCTGCTAAACTAACGCACAGAACTGAAAACAAATTCCTGGACAACAATTATTATTAACTAAAAACAAAACTTGTACAACTAAATCTTTTCGGATAATCTTCTTCGAGTGCAATTTGCTTGTCGAGATTTTGCATTGATTGAGACATGATGTCAAATGAAACTTTTGTAATTGGATCTTCATTTGAGGTTGTTGTTGCACTTTGTTTTCTTTTAACGTTTTGTTTTCTTTCTGAAATAGAAAAAAAATTAAATTATGAAATACTTTCATAACAAAATAATGTACAACAAAGGAAAAACTAACTTGGCTTTTTCTAGTGATCTTTTAGTCGAGCATTCGAAACACCTTTTTGTCTAAAGCGAGGTGGATCCTTTATTGGGGATTTTTTCTTTATGTTTGAACTTGCCAAATTATTATCTAAGCATGAGTCTGCATATTGGGATATTTCTTTCATTGCATCTAAGAAATAGTTCTTGGTTATTTCACACATTTCTACATGATGAGCTAAATCATATGCAGTCCGACACATATGATTTAAAAAAGCAAGGCTAAAGAAAGATTCATTTCTCTTCAAATTATCATGACAATAGATGCTCTTTTTTGCATGTACCATCCACCTTCAAAGTAAATATTTTTTCTGAAATGTTTGTTAAATTTTTATGAGTATACGCTTTAAGTGCATGACTACACAGAATCTCATTTGTTTCAAACTTGTGGCAAAAACAACTTACATATGTTGTTTTTACATCCAACTCAGCCGTCCAATATTTGTTATTTTCAGCTCAATCACGCCACAGTATCTCCATAATGCATATGCTTTCACTTATCATGTACTCTTTTTTAATGAATAGACTGAATGCCCCCACTTTAAAGTTCTCGTAGAATTTACCATATATTGTTCTCATATATATCTTCGAGACTTGTTTTAAGATTTGGAAAATTTCTAAAATCAACATGCACAGTTCCCTGTTTGCATATAAAATTCTCTTCTTTTTTTTATCTCGACAAGCCAATATCATTTTCTCCATTTGTAGAAAACAACCAATCAAAGAAGAAGAAGCCTTTGTAATTGCATGAGATACGTTATTCATGGACTCGCTTCTCTGAGTAGACAAAATACTATAATCAAGAACATTCTTATTAAATGTTGTGGACATCTTTTCTTTTATTTTGTAGAGATCATTCAACCGTATGTTCTCTTGAAAGTTACCAAGAACAATCATTCGACCCCAATGTTCTTCAAATTCTGCAGCGGTATCACATTTGCTAAGGCAAGTGTAAAATATAGAATGTATATTACTATTTATATTGAATGAGTGGACTTTGGAAGGAGCTTTCTTAACAATATGTCATTGACATAAATGATGTCTTGTTTGGCTCAACACTCTCTCAATTGCTATAGCCATTTCTTGATCCTGATCTATATATATTATCAAAGATTGCTTGTCAGAAACAAATTTTAGAAAAGTTTCAAATAGCCATATGAATGTTTCTTTGGTTTCCTCAGATATGAACGCTATCACAATAACAACATTGTGTCAATGATGATTTACTGCCACAAATGGAGCACATGCAAGATTATACATGTTCATTCTATATGTAGTGTTAAATATAATTACATCGCCAAAACAATCATAATCTATTTTGTCGTGACCATTGATCCATAAAAAAATTATCAACCTGTTCAAGTCGTCAACTTGAACATCAAAGGAAAAAAATATTATCCTGCAATTGATGTTCCTTAGGCAATTCTAAAAGACTAGCGACATCAACACCATCTAACTTAAATCTTCTTCTCTTGTCAATAAAGTTATATGCATCATGTTTGATGAATCCCAAATTCTGAGATCCCCCTACTTCATCAGCTAGGTAGGAGTATGCATCAGATGTTCTTATGTCTGCTTCAGTCATTGACTGTAGAACACTACCATTCTCCTTACTCACACTTCACTGTGACGGAAGCAAGGGTCTTTCATTTACAGTAGCAAGATGATTATATTATTTGACAAATTTGCCAACAGTTATTTGTTTACCTTCTTTATTCGCATTAAATATAATAACAGCCAGACAATTTGTTAGAGTATCTAGCCGATGAAATTTAAACTCTAAATCTGGAATATTTGACGCTCTTTTTGATCCACTCTTACAACAATAATATTTATGTAACTTTAAAATTCTAGTATCTGGCCAAAATAGTCCGTGCTCTTTACGCACACTAAATCCAATCCTTGTAGCATACTGACAGTACAACTCATAAACGTCATCTTCACTATCCATTATTGAAAAATATCCTAAAACATGATAAGATTGACAAATTAAAAGAAATTTTTAATTATGATATCTGGGCGATCAATTATGTTTTCTAGGAGATCAATTATGATCTCCGGGAGATCAATTATGCTTCTTGGTAAATCAAATTGAACTCTCAGGATATCAAAAAGTACTAGATTACCCCGGAGATCACTTTTGATCTCATGGGGGATCAATTCTTCTCTCCGACATTTATGGTTGAAAAATAAGAAATACAGTTTGACATTTTATGACTGAAAAATAAGAAAAACAATTCGAGGATATACCTGTAGCTTTCCCATTCTCCTAAAAGGTGTAGAGTGATGCCTTCTCGAGAACCGAAATGAACAACAATCCCTAATTAAGGGAAGAGGAGAAAATAACAGACACCTGGAGAAGTGAAAATAGCAGGCACCTGGAGGGAAGAGAGGAAATAGGTGATAGCACACATCTGGAGCTAATAGAAGAAGAGAAAATAGCAGGAAGAAATGAAATGATTTTGTGAATGCACTTAGGCAGCGGGATTTCACGGGCCGACGGTATTTTGCCACATGTCACGTTATCATTTAATCCGGACCAACTTAAATCGCGCGGCTTGAAAACGGTACCGCTTCGCGAGCGAGCTCCCGCCACCACTCGCGAACCCAGCGAGATCGCCTTTCGCGCTGCCTTCAAAAATAACAGAAAATTTGGCGAGGTCCGTTCGCACCTGCTATCCACCTAGCTACACCAGCGCGATCCCCCTGCCTCACCCGAAACGCGAGTCACACAAGGCCCGCGAGTTCTCTCTCGCTGCAAACCGCGCGGCTTCTACTTCTAGTCGCCCGGTAACATCCTTCTTACACTTGCGCTGCAGCGCCTCTCTTCTCTCTCTTAGCTTCTCTCTCTATTTTCATCAATACACACACTCTCTTATAATAAAACCTTAAACTTTTAATGGTTCTCTACTTTGCCGAATTAATGTAAGAGTGCTCATGAGGTGCCTTATATAACCTCCTCCCTCCATCTTCATTCTCCCTGCAGTTAGTTGCTGGAGAGATGACGAAACAGAGCATGGCCATGGAAGATCCTGGCTACCGGGAAGAGGAGCATTCGAGTTGCGGCCGCCTCTTTCTTCGTTCCAACCCTTCCATCGCCCGCTACATCTACTCCCTCATCTTCCTCGTCACCAGCCTCCTTGCTTGGACCATTCGAGATTACGGCCGCACATTTCTCTCCGAGCTTCGCAGTATATAACTTCTCCCCGCTCTGTTTTCTCAGCTTCTTTTCCTCTGTTTTTTTTATTCCGATGGGCCTCTTTTACTCTGTTTTGTTACAGGGCTGAAGGGATGCCATGGCGCTAGCTACTGCTTGGGAGCGGAAGGCGTGCTTCGTATTAGCGCCGGGTGTTCTGTATCCTTAGGGCGCAGAGATTCGATATTGGTTATCATCCTAGATCGAGCGGTTATCCTTGATTTGCTGCTGGATCTGTAGATGTTCTTCTTTGTTCTTTTCGTGACAACTTTGGGGACGAAGAAGCTGAAGGATGTGAGGAATTCATGGCATTCGGAGTGGTGGGCAGCTAAGATGCTGCTGTGGATGAGTTTCATGACTGTTCCCTTCTTCCTTCCATCTGAGTTTTTCTTCATTTACGGTGAGCAAGTTTTCCTTTTTACTCATTAATAATGAGCTTCCTTCCTTCTTTTATTTAGGCTTATACATTCTCTGTTTTTGGGGCTCTGATTAATTTAGGAATGGTGGCGCATGCTGGTGCTGGGTACGTACTTTCTCCTCTTTTCGTTTTTGTTTTATTATGGCAATATGCACACGACTTCAGCATGCATTATGGTTTTTTTAGTTTGATTTGGATTAAGAATAAGCCAATTATTCTTAAACTGTAAATAGCTCAAAATGACTTGCATATAAAATCATCCATTATTATTAGTGGAACTCTGTATGCACTGTGCCATAATTTATGTAGTGCACCAATGGTGCCACGGAGGCTCGCAGCCGGCCTCATGGCTGACCGCCGACGTGCCTCGCAGTCACGCGTCCGCGGCCACAAAGGGCCCGCGCCTGCACACGGTCGTTCGACGCCGCGCCTTGCGGCCGCCTGGCTTGCGGCAGGCCGCAGCTGTCCGTCGTGGCCGCGTACGAGCGGTTGCGAGGTGTGCGGTCGCCCCCTCGACGGCCGCTGCCGCCTCTCACGGCCGCTCGCCCGCTAGCGCGAGGGCCCGCGGCTAGCTCCCCCCCCCCCCCCCCGTCCGATCAACACCGCATGATCTCCACCATCTGATCGACTCATAACTACATGTGTAACCACCCGTCATGGGAGAGTGCTCATGGCCAGAAATAATAGCTGGTGCGCGCGTTGTAATTCCTCTAAAATATATGAGTATTAAATTATTAAGTTCCAGTATGTGAATAATAATTAAGATGGTTGCGGTCTGCGGATAGCCACATAAGCACCGTTACCAACCCTGTGAATTATTAATAGAACCACAAGGTCTCCTTCATTTTCATCATATTCTCCTCCGACTTCTTCTCATACGCATGTGAGAGCTCCACCACGAATCTCTTTCTCCCTTTGAGGATCTTCATTCATCTCCGAGCGCCCTTGTGTTTGTTTCGCTCTGTGCGCATGCTTCCAGCTGCGACAAGCATCCCGCTCAACATTCAGCGCCCTCAGGCCAACAACAAGCTCCCCGCTCCAGACTCCACCGATAGCGGCTGGGCACAAGCCGCAAATTCTGAGATGCGCAGAGCGTTCTCTCTCAGCTTTTGAGCACAAGCAGAAGACCACCCAGCTTCCAGAGCGCGATGCTACCTATCTCAGTAAAGAAGAAGACTTAGCTTTGTGAGCGGTGGTCTGCCACCATCCGAACGCATCTATCTCTCTTTCCCTGCTAGTTGTAGCATGGAGCGGCCTGTCGCCCTCGCCTTCTCTTAAAAGCTTTGTACAATTCCAACAAGATAGTGGAAGTTTGGTCGGCACAATCCTGATCATGTCGTTTTCACCATTTTGGGGTTTTTCACGATAAAAAAACTTTTTGCCAGCCATCTCATTTCTCTGTGATTGATTGCACGCTCGACCGCTTCTGGACAAAGACAGTGCAATCTAGATCAGCTTATAGGAGCCTTGAGTTAGCCGTAATAACAATAATATCAATAATAATAATATATATAAGAATTTGGATCTGAGCTGTTTATCGATGAAACCATTCGATCTCCTTGATCTTACACATGATCGATCCAAGATCCCTTCACAACTCGATCCGCCCCATTATGGGCCTTTAAACGTCCATCTCCACAGGTTTGTCCACTTAGGAGGGACCCAAACCTAACACGGAGGTGGTAGTCGTAAGCCCGGTGGTTGGAAACTGTTATCATTGAATAGCGTATGTTGGGATTTTCGGTCGCAGAAGCTGTAGCGACCCGAGGATACAACCCAAAGTCGCCGACCCACGCAGAGCACACTCGCATCCGGTGCTTCACCCAAAACAGTTACAAGGTCTGCAGATCGTACACCCCTACCAAATCACTGGACTGTTTATCAGCACAATAGGTTGTTGAGACGGTGCTTCGATCCCACGACCTCCTTGATATGGAGCCTTAATACCACTCCTCATCACCAACTAAGCTACAGTTTAGCACCAACTGAGCTGCAGCTCAGTTGGTGATGATGAGTGATATTAAGGCTTCTTATCCAGGAGATCGTGGGATCGAAGTCCCGCCTCAACAACCTACTGTGTTGATCAACATGACAAAGATATGTTGGGGTACTTGGGCTGCAGCCCGATAATGTGCTTGGTAAGCCATTCACATTGTGTGGGCCGTCGACTTCGGGTTGTATCCCTGGGTCGTTACAGAAGAAGCGCAATCCCCATGAACAACTAAATACATAGTTGTTGCAGATCGTTCAAGGCTCCTGTTAGATCGTACTAAATTGAACCGTCTTAGTTTGAGAGCGGTCAAGCGTGCAAACAATCATAGAAAAAAAGAAGTTGACAAGACAATTTTTTTAACATGAAAAATCCGTCAACTGGGGGAAAAATCATTTGGTCGGATCTGTGTCGGCCAAACCTCCACTATTTGTTGGTTATTGTACGAAACTTTTTGAAGATCTCGAGCGAGACATCCCACCTCTCGTTATAGTTTTTGAGAGAGGGAAAGAGAGTGAGGTGCTCTGAGGGTGACAGACCACCTCTCACCGAGCTAAGTTTTTCATTTGCTGCAGTAAGGAGCTTCAAACTCTGGATGCTTTAGAGTCTTCGACGGTTGCTTGGAGGCGGTAGCAGCTTGTTGCACTCGTCCTGGTGTCTGAGGCTTGGAAGATCGCCTTAGTTTCTGCAGCTTGCCTCCTACTGTGTCTGGAAGAGTCTGGATTAGTTGACTTGTCGTCGACTGGAGGTCTCGGTGCTGAGTTGAGGGTGATGGGAACACTGTATGTGCCACTTGCCTGAGTGTAGTTAAGCGGTACGTTACGAGCTCTGAATTTGGTCTTGTAAACTGCTGGCGGTGCAGGGCTCATGAACTTGGGAGCTCTGGTGGGTTTACTGTTGGCAGTCTTGACGAACCTTGGTGGTCTTGACGGACTTTGGCAGTTTTGATGGACTTTGGCAGTCTAGACGGACTTTGGCGGTCTAAACGGACTTTGACGGTCAAGACGAAGTTCGACAGTCAAGACGAACTTCAGCGGTCAAGACGGGGCGCGCGCCGGAGCGATCTGGAGAGCGAAGCATACAGAGGAACACTGGAAGCACGCGCAAGGGTCGCGCGCGAGAGCGTGCAAAGAAGGGGCGCGCGCAAGACCGCGCAAGGAGGATGCGCGCGCAGGAGCTCGCAAGAAAGGGTCACGCAAGGATGAGACGCGTTGGAGCGCACAAGGAATGGTCGCGCGCGGGAGCGCGCAACGAGGAGGTGCGTACAAGAGCGTGCAAGGAAGGATCACACACATGAGTGAGCAAGGAAGGGTCACGCGCGGGAGCGCGCAAGGAAGGGGGTGCGTAATTAGGTGCGCGCAAGGAAGTGGGTGCGTAATTAGGTGCGCGCAAGAAAGGGAAGCGCGCGGGATCGCGCAAGAATTGGGTGCACGGAAGGAGTAGGGGCGTGAAAAAGCTCGCAAGTAAGGGCCGCACGCAGGAGCGCATAAGGAACGGGCAGACGCAAAAGCGCGCGAGGAGGCGTGCGTAAGAGTGCGCGAGGACTCTTATGCGCGAGGAGGAGGCACGCGCAAGAGGGCGCAAGGAAGGATCGCGCGCGGGAGTGGGCAAGGAAGGGGCGCGCGCAAGGAATGGGCGCGCACAAGGAAGGGGCGCGCACAAGAAAGGGGCGCGCACAAGCGCGTGCATGGGGGCACACAGAAGAGCGTGTAAGGAGGCGCACAAGAGACGCACGCGGGAGCGCGTAAGGAAGGGTCCCGAGCAAGTGCGCACAAGGAGGAGGCGCGCACTAGAGCACACAAGGAAGGGTCGTGCGTGGGAGCGCGCAAGTAAGGGGCACACGCTTGAGTGCGCAAGAAAGAGGCGTGTGCAAGAGCGCGCCAGGAGGAGGCACGTGCAAGAGCGCGCGAGGAAGGGTCGCACGCAAAAGCATGCAATGAGGCACACACAAGGAAGGGACGCGTGCGGGAGCGCAAGTGCGCTCAAGGAGGGGCGCGCAAGGAAGAGACGCGCACAAGAGGGCGCAACGGGAGGAGAAATAGAGGATAGAGAAAATCGTAGGAGGCGAGAGAAAATCCGTTGAAGGATTTTTCTGGGCGGTGAAGAGATGGAAATGAAGGAGGTACTTGGTCCTATTTATAGTTTTTAGGGTGACAATTCTGTAAATAAGTGGTGGTTATGGTGGTTATGCGGTTATCCGCACACTGTAACCAATTTTTGTGTTATGTGCACACATGTTTGTATAATTTTGTGGTGATATGACAAATATAGTTATGTGCACCCTATAACCATATTATTTACTATACACAGACCGCCGTGCTTATTTTTGTTATACACAGGCCAACATTCCAACACGATTTCCTTACTGGAGACTCTTATGATGATGATTTAGATGTCAAACATTTTAACACGGTTTACAAATAAAAACATGAAAGCTAAATATGAATGTAATGAAATAGAAATGAGAACAAACACATAAACTTACAAGGATCAAGAGAAAAGTTGCAGATACTTGCTACGCATTTCATATTCAAGTATTCAAGTGTATTCTTCAGACTTGTCATACGTCCAAAGTACTCTTACCATAAGAATGATTCTCTTTCGAAGCTCACGTACTTGATACTCCACAATCTTACAGGATTTGACCAGACACAAAAGATTGACTTGAGGGATCACAAGAATTTGTTTACTTAGCTCGGAATTGAGAAGCAAGATTCGAGAATTTGAGAGTGGAAAATCTTGACACGAAGAGGAGATAAAACACCAAAGAGGAAAACAAACTGAATGACGATTGAGTATCGTCAAGTGTAAGTCAAATTGAAGTTGAAAGAGCACAAAATAACGTTGAAGTAATTCAGCAAAGCAATTTACAAGAAGACTCATTTCTCGTTGATACTTAAAAACTAACTAAAAGGGGATACTAGATGACTGGATAAGATAGATTGTCAAGCAAAACAGAAATGACTGAATACGAATACCGAAGACTTGAAACTAAAGATTCTAACACATTTCATACTGTCAGGTTCATAAATCATGTAATAATTACAACATTTTCACTACATAACTAAAAAAATTAGATAGTCGCGGAAACGGGAAAGCAGGCGCATAAACACTCAACACTCTTGAGTCAAATAAACCAAATGCACAAAGCAGAGCAAGAATATTGTGATATCAAAAAATCTCTTTTACAAAGCAGGACATACATGACGAGACATGCTTCGCCGATGTACCCGAGTACAACAAGAAAAAAGAAAGCAAGAAGAACCAAGTCGCGCGGACTAAGAGAGAAGCCGCCGACTTTGCTACTAGCCGCTATAGAGTCAGCTCAAACCGACAGACCGTCAGACCATAATCTTGCCGCGCTGACTGTCCGTTATTCCAAAGCTGAACTCTGATCGCCGATCTGCTGCTGCCGAACTGAACAAGCTGCCAGAGCACACAACTTATAGAACTGGAAAAAGTTGCAGAAGAGAAATCGCCTGCTCGCAAGCGACCTGTTGTAAACTGTCTGTTGCAATCCACAGAGACCGCACAGCCTTAGAACCAAATCCCTAGCTCTTCAGTGCAATCCGCACAACCTGCACAGCAGAAACCGGTTAACCTCTTCAACCCGCGTGGATAGAAAATTCAGGCCGCATCAACAAATCATGAGTAGACCGACTGTTCATTCAGTTACTGTAGATGTGTCAGGGGGTTCTATTTATAAGCACAAAGAGTAGTGTGGTCACCACCCTCGCGATAGGAACACCACCTGAGCTCGCGACATGAACAGAGTGAATCCGCAAGCCCCGCAAATGCAAAACCAGTTCGCTGCGACAAGCATATCAAACAGACCGCCACATATCAATAAGGGCATATAGAAAAATCTATCCGTCTTGTCGCCAAAACCCAAGCCAAGGAGGTCTCAATCAACAACCTAGATCTGCGGATACCACCACAGTCCGCACAACACAGCTCCAGTCCGCACAACTGAGGACTGCACCAGATCAAGCTCGCCTAAACTTGGAACCAACACTAAGTTCACCAACAGACCGTTGGAACAAGCGGACTCGAACACCAGTCCGCCTAGTATGGCGAACTACACCAGAAAACACCAATCGCGGATACAAGGCCTATCCTACTGGAACTGTTTGTGAACGACTTGCAGAACGCTGGCCGACCTAGCTAGTCGCCAGCTCTGTCCGCACAGATTGCACGATCTGATCCAAACCGTCAATACTGTCCGCACAAACCGCACAGACAGTCCGCCCAGGCCGTCACTTTTACTTCAAAAAATTCAACAATAACTCTATGTAATGATTATGCAAATACAACAAGTAGATCACGTGTGATGTCAAATAAATAGTAAATTCATATGCGTACAATCATTATTGTTGTTCTTATGTTAATATTTGTACAATGATTTATGATATAAATAAAAATAAATGGATATGTGTCATGTTAAATTCCCTTTTCTTAGTCACCGTCTCACCGCCGTGCCATGAGAAAAAAATTTGTATGTGTGTAGTGTTTCCTATGCTAGGAGCGCAGTTAAATAGCACTTTCAAAAAATGCGGCCCCACTTATTTTTTTCACGTTTCCCTCTTCTTCCCTAACCTAGGCAGCCGAAGTGACGCAATCTCCGGCCCAGTCGAGGCGAACTCCAGTAGATTTCCAGCAGATTTCTTGCAAGGCGAACTCCGGCGAGTCGTACATGTTAATGTAGGTGTCGTCATCAAACAACTACTTCTCTCTGAGCACTCGCGATCTCCGGTAGATTTTCAGGCACATTTTCTCGCCGACGGCTAGCTTGAGAAGAATCATGTACGACTATTTTTCCAGCAACAGGAAGGAGCGAACGACGACCTCATCTCTTTGCATATGTTGAACTATTTTTCAGAACTGTATTTCAAGTGTTTGTTTGTGAAACTGTATTTCAAGTGATTACAGTTGCAACTGTATTTCAAGTGATTACAACTGTTTTTGAATATAATGTACTACTGTATTTGCATATTGTATAATGTATAATTGTATTTCATGTATAATATACAACTGTATTTGCATATACTGTAATATACAACTGTATTTCAGGTTTAATATACAACTGTTTTTCATATTCATCAAGAACAGAACCTGACATCAAGAAACTCGCTTAAGCTCTCACACCTCAAAGAAAATGTGCAAATTTGATGTCAGAAGGGGCGACGAAGACCGGAGTGGAGGTGGCAGGCAGAAGTATATGTCGTCATTCCGGTGGAGAGTAAAAAACCTAGTTAAAAAAAAAAAGTTTTCCGACAGAAAGAGTTCACTGAAAGGAAAAAAAGTGCTTGACTTCTTCGAGGCAGCGGGAAAGTGAAAATAAATCTGGCTCACGTAAAACTTAGGGAATTGTTATTGGTACCCCATAAATGAATATTTGTAACCCATTGATATGTGTACCCAAAATTAATATTTGTACCCATACGCCGCCATCGCTGCAAACTGCCATCACCGTCGCCGCAAACCGCCAGCGCTGACGCTCCACCACCATCGCCGTCGCCGCAAACCGCCATCGCCGTCGCCGCAAACCGCCAACGCCGTCGCCGCAAGCCGCCAACTCCTTCGCCGCAAACCGCCAACGCCGTCGCCGCAAGCCGCCGTCGCCGCGCCGCAAGCCGCCAACGCCTTCGCCGCAAACCGCCAAAGCCGTCGCCGCAAACCGCCAAAGCCGTCGCTGCAAGCCGCCAAAGCCGTCGCCGCAAGCCGCCAACGCCGACACTGCACCAAAATCGTCGCCGCAGCAAACCGCCGTCGCCGACTCTGCACCGAAACTGCTGCCGCTGCAAACCGCAATTGTCGTCGCCGTCGCCACAAACCGTCATCGTCGTCGCCGCAAACCGTCATCGCTGACGCCGCACCGAAATCGCCATCGCCGCCGCCGCGTCAACCGCCATTGCCGCCGCCGCGCCAACCGGTATCATGTGTCTTCGACTTCTAACTTGTGGACTTGAAAGTGAGTTATTATTGTACTTACCCTACTCTGTTGTTATGCTAGAACATGCACATACGACATAAAAAGAACTATTTACAGGTTGGCCGACAACGAGGAGATGAGCGGAAGGAGCGACGAAATAACGGGCGGCACGGGCGGAGAGATATTATCGGACCTCCAGAAAAACTGCAAGCAGAGAGGTGAAAGTTCGGCTGCGGGAGTTTAAGGTTCGAGAGAAACAGAAACGAAGTTTGTGTTTGGTACAAATATCAGTTAAGTTTAGGGAAAAATCTCTATATGCTAAAATTTGTATTATTAGCTGTTTTGCAGCTTTTCAGTAGTTTCTGAATATCTGAAGAGAAATCTAAAGTTGGAACATGCTTAGAGCCGGAGTTTCTGGCCTTCCTGATTCCGAGCCACGCCTTCCTCCCTTCCTCCGGCGATCGAGCGCAATTCTGCACAGAATTCTGCACAAACACTCTGCAGCTTTTCAAAACTGCTCCCCAGAGATCTATTTTAAAACAGCTCTATCCGGACAACAGCTTTTCAATACGCCAGAGCTGTCTCAAACAGAGCCCTAAGCTTACCAAAAAATTTCCGTGCCATGGATGGTCCTCGTCTCAGTCCGCTCACAGAAACCGAGGCATGGTCTCTCTCTCTCTCTCTCTCTCTCTCTCTCTCTTCTCACCGACGCATATCGTCGAAGGATGTTGGTGCATCTGGCGGCATAAGCGTCCCAGTTTACTCCGCTAGCCAGGTAGATTATGCTGCACTTGTTCTTGATCTGGATTGTTTTGGTTATACTTCAGGATCAGCGCTTTTTTATCTTCTCGAATTATGTTCTCCGGTAGGTTAAATTGAGAGATTAGAAATATTTTTTTTACCCAATGACGATTTGATTCGGTTTGGTGGAATTGAATCAAGCTTCTGCAAAGTGTGGATCATCAGCGACTGTAATAAACCTTTATTCGGAAACAGTTTCAATGATCAAATCGATCGTCAACCCGCCCCTTTTGGTATCCTACAGACTGATGTTATTAGGTTTACATATAAATGAATCAAATAGTACAACTGATTTATTGTTTGCGATTTTTATGCTTCTTCATTGTGGTACATGATCTGCTGGCTTCTAGAAATACTTCAATCGATTCACGCACACGGGGTGTTTGATAAAATGCCCATCTGCTGGCTTCTAGAAATACTTCAATCGATTCACGCACACGGGGTGTTTGATAAAATGCCCAGGAGAATTCTGATTGATGTGCCGGTTAATAATGGGGGTGCGGCAAGCCACATATTGAGTTGCGGTTAACATTTTGGGTTGCGAATAACATTGGGGTGCGATGAGCCAAATGCGGTTTGCGGTTAACAACCGCCTTATTTAAAACACCACCATTGCAAAAACGCCACTCAAATAATGTCATAGTGTACATTAAAGATTATGTTGTATTTTTTTGTTGTTATCATATTGTTAAAAAATGATTCAAAGGTTTTGATATCAAAATATAAAAATATATATTTCCTACTTTAACTATTTATCAATATTATTTTATCATATTTATAATTTAAATTTGAATACTAAAATGTATTAATTTGAGTTGGTAGAAGGGATCTCTCTGAGTAAATATTTTTTGCATTAATAATGTTAGTGATGTTGAGAATGATGCACATGCTTCCTAAATTTGTTAGTATACTTTAGTCTTTTCTCTATGTGCATATAATCCTATAAATATAAATACCCATATTATATTTAAAATAGAAAAAATGTGTGCTCATGATCTTAAAATAGGATCATCAAATGAATATAAGCCGTTCAGTTTTAATATTAAGAAACGTGCGATTTTCTTAATACTAGCGGCTTGCATTTGATCCTTTGTTTGTAGGGTGCGGTGGCAATAATACTCGGCCATTGCTCGAGTGATAATTGAGTTAATATTGCACAATGCATATTTGTGGACCCCGTGCGTGGTTTTCTTAATACTATCGGCTTGCACTTGATCCTTTGTTTGTAGGGTGCGGGTGGCAATAATACTCGGCCATCGCTCGAGTCATAATTGATTTAATATCGCACAATGCATATTTGTGGACCCGTGCATAACCGCTAATGTGTGAGTGTAAATTTATAAGTTGAATTTCTTATAAACTATATGAAAAGGCAGTAAACAAAAATTCCAAAACGATCAAAAAATGTAGAACCATATAATGGTGTCATCTATTTCTAATAATTTCTCATTCTCATTATTTTGTTCTATTGCATGATCTGAAGAGCATAATATACCTAAATGATACGATTGATGCAATTTTGATTATGCCTATGTGACATGTATATATTGGGTTATTTATTAGGACCTCCTCTCAAAGTTTGCTTATTTAAAGCTTGTGCCCCTCTAATTTTCAAAATTACAAAAACTTTCCCTGCAGGTTTACATTTCATAACATCAATTCACTAAAGTATACCTCGGAGTAAATCTTCAATACAACACTCAAGCCTTTATCCCACTGTAGTGGGGTTGGCTATATGGATCCTTTGTCGCCATTGTGCCCTATCTTTTGTCATAATCCCACTAATGCCTAAGTACATCATGTCTTTCTTTATAGTTTCATTCCAAGTCTTTTTTGGTCTACCCCTTCCTCGTTTAACACGCCTAGTGATTAGACTCATGACGCCTAATAGGTGCATCTAATGGTCTCCTTTGTACGTGTCCAAACCATCTTAGACAAGCTTCTCGCATCTCCTCTGAAATTGGTACTACTCTTGTCTTATCCCTGATACTTTCATCACTAATATTATCCAATCTCGTGTGTTCACACATCCCCCTAAGCATTCTCATCTCTGCAACTCCCATTTTTTGCTCATGTACACAATTCATTGCCCAACACTGAGAACCATAGAGCATCGCGGGTTTAATTGCAGTACAGTAAAACTTGCCCTTAAGTTTTAGTCATACTTTACGATCACATAAGATCCCTGACGCGCCTCTCCACTTCAACCAACCCGCTTGGATTCTATGTGTCATATCTTTATGAATACTTCCATCTTTTTGAACTATCGATCCAAGATATTTAAAACACTCACTACGGGAAATATCTTGATCACCCAACTTAATAACGAAGTCATCTGTCCTTCTTGTACTGCTAAATTTAAGCTCCATATACTCCGTCTTTGCTCTGCTCAACCTAAAACCCTTCTTTTGTAAAGTATCTCGCCAAGATTCAAGTTTTGCGTTTACTACACTCTCGCGCGTCTCATCAACCAAAACGATATCATCCGCAAACAATAAACACCAAGGTATTGCTTGTTGGATATGTCTGGTGAGCTCATCTAAGATAAAGGTAAAGAGATATGGGCGTAAAGTTGAACCTTTATGTAATCCAACAGTAATAGAGAATTCTTGTGTTAATTCTCCAGATGTCCTCACCCTTGTCACTGAATTTGTATACATATCTTTGGTTATGTCAATATATGATACATTTACACCTTTGTTTTCTAAGACTCTCCATAAGATCTCTCTTGGAACTCTATCATAAACCTTCTCAAGATCAATAAACAGCATATGCAAATTTTGTTTTCTTTCTCGATGGTTGTCAATGAGTCTCCTCGAGAGATGTATAGCTTCCATGGCCGACCTCCCTGGCATGAATCCAAATTGATTCTCCGAGATGTTAGTCTCTCGTCTTAATCTTTTTTTATTACTTGTTCTCATGGTTTAATGACATGACTCATCAATTAAA
This sequence comes from Platanthera guangdongensis, assembly GCA_039583875.1. NCBI lineage: Eukaryota > Viridiplantae > Streptophyta > Magnoliopsida > Asparagales > Orchidaceae > Platanthera > Platanthera guangdongensis. Next base: position 148,305,340 of record CM077154.1, read on the forward strand.
TTCATCTGTAATTACCACAATTTTTTATATATCATTTATTCTTATAGAAAGATAACAAGATACTTTCTCTCCATTGATTTGACATCCTCTTTGACTTCAGTATTTTATTGAAAAAATGTGCAAGGCACAAAATTCCTTCAATTCCTAGATATTTTCATACTTTGATGGGTATATCGTCTGGCTCAACTGCCTTTTCATTTTTCATTTTATTTGGAGCATCTTTTAGCTCTGATACTTGAATTTTACGATAAAATGTTATGTTCTTATACTTTTCTGATTTACTTAACTATTTCAGGTTCAATTCTTTTTCTTTTATTTCATTATAGAGTTGATAAAAGTATCTTTTCATCGCTCTTTAATATTCGTATCATCCATCAAAAATGTATCTGTCTCATCCTTTATGCATTTTACTTGACTTAAATATCTTGTCTTTCTTTCTTTATTTCGAGCAATTTTATATATGTCACACTCTTCATATTTGATATCTAGTCGCTTATAAAAATTTTCATAAGCTTGAGTTCTTGCTTTACTTACCGCATGTTTAACTTCATTTTTGGCGACTTTATACCTGACTAGGTTTTCATTATTCCTACAAACGTAGAGTGATTTATAGCTGACCCTCTTTGCCCTCACTTTGTCTTGCACTTTTTCTTTCCACCACCAAGATTCTTTATTTGGGGAGTAAATCTTCAATGGGTCTTTTTATACATGAATGTTATGAAATGTAACATTGAGATCGAGGGGTAGTTGTAATTTCGAAAGTTAGAGAGGTGCAAGATGTAATTACGAAAACTTCGAGAAGAGATCCTGATAAACATCCATATAAAATGAGAATAAAATGAGGAAAAAATTTGCATTTTTGATTATCTGATAATTTTATATGTATGCTAGTTTACAATTTGCATTAGGGTTTTTTAATATTATATATAGGGTTGCAATAGAGTATGGTTTATATAGACAAAACATCGGGAAATATAGTATGCACTTAACATATTTATGAGGCTCGCCACAGTGCCACACCTCTAACATTTGCATTTTTTTGTTAATGGTATATTGGTATATATACAATTATTAAATGTAATGCTGTAATAAATGTTGGGTGCTTATTTTTCTATGATCAGGATCTTCCTAGTGATTCAACTCTTTAGTGTGATTCGCTTCATAAATTGGCTGAGCGATTGCTCCCAGTCTGATAAATACGCAGAGAGATGGTATGTCATCGCCTTTTTTTAAGGCATGCATCATGGCTTAATCATTTCTAGCCATACAAAACAAATAGCTTACATTTCTCAGCTGCCAAGTTTTTTAATCAATTGTTTTTTTAAAAAATTTCTTTCGGAGAAGTTTTGCAGAGCAATGTTTCGAAAATTCATGTGACGGATATATTATTTATAATATTTATCAGAGGAACTTAGTGTTTTTATGCGTCCAACCCAAAATCAATTGGTTGTAGAACAGGGACATGGCCTTTATACTAAGGCTCTGTTTGGGGGGACTTATTTTCACCGGTCAAGCGGTTACGACCGCATGAACCGGACCATAATTAAGGTCCGATTCATGCGGTCGTAACCGCTTGACCGGATCATAATTAAGGTTCGGTTCATGCGATCGTAACCGCATGACCGGTGAAAATAAGTCCCCCCAAACGGAGCCTAAGTACACAGGAATAAATGAATTTTGACGTGAGACTATATTCTTAACACGCTTCCTTATATGTATGTTCTTTGTTCTCCACCATTTGGACTTCTTATTGTATAGTCTGGTGACCTGGAGCAGCCGAGCGGATCATTGGTCCCAGCATGCTCAGATGCCAAATTAGTGTCTATATGAATCTATAGTACTCCCACCATTGGGTATACAATAGTCTTCAATGTTTTTTTTAAATCATGAGCAGCAGATGAATTGACAGTACGATCAGACTCCACATCTCCAACGAGGAATTTTTCCCACCGGGCTCCGTTCCGAAATCTAGGTCTGGATTTCTCGCTAGCTTGCCGCGTGGAGAAAGGTAGGATGGCGATCAAATATAAGAAGTCAAAGGGGCCTGAGGAACCTGTTCAAACCGTGCATGATCTCCTAGGAGATCATATTTAATATCCTAGGAGATCATATGTAATATCGTAGGAGATCATCCCGGAGTCCGAACTCCGGACGCAAAAATTCCGCCATCTCCAACCGTTCTAACACTGCATAATACATAAAATCCCACCACTCCAACTCTCGCCGTTGAAACAAAAAGGCCCTAAATCTATAGCAAAAACAGATGGCTACATGAGTTTTCAAAGTGAAACTATATTTTAAACATAGCAGTGTTGCATAATTAGAATACATTAAAAATATTAAATACCAGCTTGCTTATTCATGCATGTGAATGCATATAACATATGACAAATGTTATGATGCATGCAGCCACATCCAGGTGATGATTATCACAATTGCTTCACATGTTGCATCCACAGTGGCATGCATCATGATGTATATATGGTATGCACCAAAGCTATCCTGCAGGCTTAATATTCTGTTCATCAGCCTGACCTTTTTGCTGCTACAAATTATCAATTTTGTCTCAATTCACCAGAAGGTATTACTACTATATATGATTAATTATATTTTTCAAAGTTATATGGCTGTAATGGACTTGATGATCAATTTTAATTTGTTGAGTAGGTGAGAGCTGGATACCTTGCTCCAGGTCTAATGGGGGCTTATATAGTTTTTCTTTGCTGGTGTGCAATAAGGAGGTAATCTTCATGATATTTTCTGGTACAATTTATATTCTTGCCCTTTGGGTTGTGTAAAGAATAAAGATATAGCTTTTATCATGCACATTTGTGTTTTTTGATACCTAAATGACAGTGAACCTCGAACAGAGATCTGCAACCTGAAAGCTGAAGTTGGAAATGGTTCAGACTGGCACACCATTGCGGTACAAATTTAGCAACTTTTTTGTTATCATACTATGATGAAAGCCATACTTAAAATTTCAGTACTGATGGCTCGTGAATATGAAATTATTAGTGCTGAATTAGTTTTTGAGGGGAGAAAATGGAAGAACTGAGAGCTTTTGATTGATTGCATTCATATATTTACGAGAACCTGCTTGATTTCTTCAAAGAGATGATCAACCTTGAAAAAGAAGTCAAATTTTGCATAGTTAGATTAGTTCTGCACACCTCAGAAAAGATTTTTTCTTTCTTTTCAAATATCCAATCTCCACCCATAAAACTCATCATTGTATGTTTTGCTAACAGAGTTTTGTAATTGCAATAGTGGTGATTGTGGTAGCTACATTTTCAACTGGAATGGATTCAGAATGTTTTCAGGTTCGACGAGGAACTCAGCAGCCGTATCTGTAAATTAATGCATTAAAGAGCTTAAATTAAAGAGCCGTTTATTTGGTTCGCTGCGCAGTTTACAAAAATTAAAAAGAAATCTGAAGGTGATATTCCATATGGATATGGATTCTTCCATTTTGTGTTTACCGTGGGATCCATGTACTTTGGAATGCTATTTGTTGGTTGGGATGCACATAAAACCATGAAGAGGTAAGCTTCAGATACAAGAATTTGCAGATCTCATGCTAATTAATGAACATTGTTCATGTTGATGGCATGAACAATAATGGAGTTTTGAAGCGAATGAAAATGTTTTTGTTACACAAAGATGATGAATTGATTACTGACCTTTGATCATTATTTAAATTTTGACCTAGCCATAAGAATAATCATGCACATGGACTATGACATAAGGGCTCTGTTTGGCATGTCGGTAGCAGTCATGAATGCGGTGCGGTGGTTATGAATCGTCGTTTGCAAACGCCTGACCTCATCCAAGGAACTTCATTCATTTTTATGTTCAAAACTAGTTTTTTTGGCGACTGTCATAACCGTTGTCACCACAAACATACATTCTATGATGTTGGTGTTTTTGTCCAAACTCACACGTGCAAAAACACCGCGCCAAATGGAGCCAAGATGTTTTACTCATACACACGATCTTATACCTATATGCCTAAATCCATGAAGTTAATTTTAATTAAGTTAATGCCATCTAAACACTATGTTATAGTAAAAATAGATCACTTGACGTTGAAGAAGGACAAGACGTTCTTTTTTTTGTATTTGTCTTGCTTCTGTTTGAATAATTACTTATTGCAGATGGACCATAGACGTTGGATGGGCCAGCTAATGGGTTAGAATTGTCAATGAATGGCTAGCAGCAATCATATATAGTAAGTTAATTAAAGTATACACTTTCAATAACTGCTAGACAAAGAAGAAAAAGAAGAAGAAGAAGAAGTTGTTGAATTTCCTTAGGTAAATAAATTACTTCAATTACACTTGCAGTCTGGATGCTTACTGCGCCATTATTCTGGAAAAGGAGAACAGAGATCAACATGAAACAGAGTAGTAAATTAAGCTCAAATTGGAAAGATGCAAAGGAAATTGAACGAGGATGCGGGCAACTGTCTGCACCTGAATCCTAAGGCATGGGGAGACGTTTTAAATAAATAAATAAATAATTTAATGTAGAAATGTATTATCAGTGTATGGTTGTTGTATATACAACATGTCCCTTCTACATAAATCTACTTGTAATTTATGCACTTAAATGATAATTATCATTCAAAACATCTAGACCTTAATATTATTTCCATTTGAATATTTACCGACCTGATAATTATGAACCATTACATTATAATTATTAAAATTATAAGAGTTATAGACTTATAGTGAAACATTTTATGTAATCAATTTTGCAACTTATAATTATATAAATAAATTTTTTAATGGCAAGGTGGAATATATTTTCAAGACCTTGAGTCATGCAGGCCACCTAAACTGCACGTGAGGTTCTGCGTGGGCCACGTAGTCAACAAATGATGTGGAACTTGGCGGCGGGCGTGGACTTCAAATTATCCACTCGTTTCTTTTCTTTATTTTTTGCCACGCTCGTCATAAATAAAAATCTTTAGTAATCAATTATTTCAATATCTTTCTGAGAAAAGCATAAAATGATTGAACAAAACAAAAGAGCATTTGAGTTCGGCGCACCAAAAAAATGCGTCGTTCCATGAAGATTCGTGCTGAGTGTGATGCACTTTTGCTCAGTTTGGTTGTGTCATGCCAAAACCCCATTCATATAATTTTGCTAATTTGTTAAAGTAGGAAATTTCTTTCTAATTGAAACTAACTTCTAGTTCTAGTTGCAAAACTGACTTTAATTTTTAATTTAGGCTCGGTTTGGTGTATGGTGGCGGTCATGAACATAAGAGTTAAATTATCATTCGTTAATGTCCACCTAAGAAACTTTATCAACTTTTATGTTCAAAGTGAAGATATTTGTTAGGTGATCCTTAACAAATCGTTTACGATGGTGACCACCGTGCCAAACGCAGCCTTAATTTCGCTCATTCTGAGTATTTTTTCCCACCATCATCATTTTTAGGAGATTGAACTCCCGTTTGGGAGGGTTTTTTTGTTTCTTTTTATTTTTTTGAAAAATGATTTTGTTCATAATATTGTGTTTGTTTTAAAGACAAATAACATTCTAAAAAGATAAAATGACTCCTTTTGAATGAGCAGCGCCTTCCACTGATAGAAAAAATCAACACAATATTATAAATATGGGCGTTTTCAGAAAACAAAACTCGAGAAAAAAAACCCTCTCAAGCATAACATTATTATCGGTTTGAAAAATTTTTGTTCCCGAATTTTTTTCCAATCTTCTTGAAAATTAAAAAAACTCTACCAAATGTTAAAAAAATAACTTCCCAAACTATGTCGATAAAAAAAAGATTATTTTTCTTGAATTTGGAAAAAAAAGATTATTTTTTGTCTCCTCTGTAAATAAAGGCATCTATAAGCAGAGATTTCTCAGCTTGATTGTACAACAAGAGAAAACTATCGTGTGATTGACAAAGTGCATCATCGAAATATTATTTTTTTTTGACAAAATACATCTTAAAAATTTAAAATTGACAAAATACACTCATTAAAATAATTTTTTTAGCAAAATGTAATCTCAATAAATAAAAAAATAAAATGATCAAAATATATTTTATGATGTACATTGTTAAAAAAAATTATTTTGAAAAATATATTTTACAATTTTAAACTTTTGGATAAATTCTATCAAAAACTAATATTTTGAGGGTACAGTTGTCAAAAGGTCGAAACTATCTGTGTGGCCACTGTGAGCTACTCCTACACCTTATCCGAACACACCTATTAATCTTCGACCTTCCTGCAAAACAATTTTGATGGAGCCGCCGCCGCCGCATTTTCTAGTGGTAACATTCCCGGCGCAGGGCCATCTCAACCCTGCCCTTCACCTCGCCAAGCGCCTCGCCTCCTCCACCGACGCACGCGTCACCTTCTCAACTGGCATCGCGGCCCACCGCCGCATGTTCCCCTCCATCTCCTCCGACTCCCAAGTCATCGACGGCGGAATCACCTACATTCCTTTCTCCGACGGCTCGTCCTCCTCCGCTCATAACCCCAACGTCGACGGAGACCTCCGTTCCTTCGTCTCCGGAATCAAACACCTCGGTTCCCCCCACCTCGCCTCCATCCTTCGTGAGCTGAACATCTCCGGCCATCCCGTCACCTGCGTCATCTACACCATCATGCTTCAGTGGGCCGGCGACGTGGCATTCGACCTCGGCATCCCGACGGCACTCTACTGGATCCAAGCCGCCACCGTCCTCTGCATCTACCACCACTTTTTCAACGGGTTAGAACCCCTCATCGCCGCCCACGGCAAAGATCTCTCCTTTCCCATCGCTTTCCCCTCACTCCCAGTTTTCCAGATCAGAGATCTCCCGACCTTCCTCACCATCACCACCCCCGACGAGCCTTTCTTCGACATCCTCCTGTCCCTCCGCCATGTCTTCGAAGCTCTGTCCCGGAGAAGACGAGCCGGCGAGAAGCCGGCTGTGCTGGTGAACTCCTTCGATGAGCTCGAGCCGGAAGCTCTGGCGTCCATGGCAGAACATATGGACCTGGTGACGGTGGGGCCGGTGATGCCCGGAGAAGCGGAGAGCGCCACCGCCGACATGTTCGACCAGAACGAAAAGGAGTATATGGAGTGGCTGGATGAGCAGGAGGAGGGGTCGGTGGTGTACGCGGCGTTCGGAAGCGTGCATAAGTTGAGCCGGGATGAGATAGAGGAGATAGGGAAAGGGCTGAGGGAGAGCCAACGGCCGTATCTTTGGGTAGTGAGGAAGGATAGCAGGTTTGAAGGCATGGAGTTGGAACAGGGGAAGAAGAAGAAGAAGCAGGGGATGGTGGTGGAATGGTGCTCGCAGCTTAAGGTGCTGGCGCACAGCGCGGTGGGATGCTTCGTGACGCACGGCGGCTGGAATTCGACGGTGGAGGGGTTGGTTTTAGGAGTGCCGGCGGTGGCGATGCCGAAGTGGTCGGATCAGGGGACGAACGCGTGGCTGATGGAAAGGGTGTGGGGGACGGCGGTGAGGGCGGAGGAAGGGGGAGATGGGAAGGTGTCGGCGGGGGAATTGAGGAGGTGTTTGGAGATTGTGATGGGGGAAGGAGAGAGAGGTGCTGAGATTAGGAGGAGGGCGGAGATGTGGAAGGAGAAGGCGAGAAAGGCCATTGGGGATCATGGAGGGTGGTCTGGCCGGAATCTGAAGGCTTTTTGCTCCAGAAGAAAATGATTCATTTTGGCTGGTTGCATTCATGAATCTCACCCTGTTACCTGCTAAGAAATTCGTGTTGTTTAATTTGTAGTTTCATAATTTAATATTTACTAAGAGATTGCTGCTGGGTTTAGGCGCAGTGTGGCACCCTAGTTGTCAACTGTTGTTGGTGGCGGTCATAAACACGCGGGTTAAACACGCGGATTAAACCGTCATTCCTTAACGGTCACTTGGCGGTGGCTTTCTTTATACTAGCTGTAGAATCCATGCTTTCTCCAACCATCATTGGACTGAACGGCAAAAAACTTAACGGTGGTGCTACACAATAGCATAATACTTGATGGGGTCACTCCAAATTTATAGAAATTTTGAGCCCCAATGGTCGGAATTCCCTCATCTTCCACCAATGTGATGAGAATTTACGGGAAAAATCGCCTCGTGCACGATCTGCATGTTCGATTCCCATGTGATCCGCGCATCAATCACCCAAAAACATCCACGCAACGGTCGACTCCGGTCATGCGCCCGCGGACAGCCTCCTGGCCGGCAGCCCCGCACCGTGCGGCGGCCCGAGAGTGATCGCCAAGGGCACGACCGGCCTCCCCGCGTCGTGCCGCCGCCCCGCGCCGTGCGGCTGCTCGGCCTGCCGCCCCGCGCCGTGCGGCCGGTCTCCCTGTCGGTCGCCCCGCGTCGTGCGGCCTCCCGCGAGCGGCAGTGAGGGGCCCTGCCAACCACCCTACGTCGTGCGGCCTCCCGCGAGCGTCCGCGAGGGGCGTCACCGCCTAACTAGTCTCCCGACTAGCCGCCCCGTGTCGTGCAGACCCCATAAGTGGCCGCGGAGGGTGCGGTCGGCCTCCTGGCCAGCCGCGCTATGCCGAGCAGTTGATACGTCCGAAAACGGCTGTGTATATTAAACGCAAGTGCACGTGTCAGATGAAATAATATAAAGTGAGTTAAGATCGTTGCAACAGAGAAGTGATTAATTCAACGCTTGCAAATACTAGTTTGTCTTTCTTTAAATCCAAGTAAATTCATAACGTTCATTTTAATTATTAAAAAAACTACAAATGGAAAAACTCTTAATTGAAATAAAATACGGTTTCTTGAAAAAAAAAATCTTTTTTTCAGTTATGAGAAATAATATTGTATCGTGATTTTTTATTTCTCACAATACAAAATTAAAAAAATTAGTTCATAGTGATGAAAGAAAACAACAAACTCGAAAAAACTTACAACACATGCATAAGAATTCAAAAATCGCAGGAATTTTGTCTCTGATTACGCCCAAAAACATTCCTCCTTCAATATCTGGTATACCCTAGCCGCTTTTCTCCGAGGAATTTGGTTCCCCCCCCCTAGTCTCCCGACTAGCCGCCCCGTGTCGTGCAGACCCCATGAGTGGCCGCGGAGGGTGCGGTCGGCCTCCTGGCCAGCCGCGCTATGCCGAGCAGTTGATACGTCCGAAAACGGTTGTGTATATTAAACGCAAGTGCACGTGTCAGATGAAATAATATAAAGTGAGTTAAGATCGTTGCAACAGAGAAGTGATTAATTCAACGCTTGCAAATACTAGTTTGTCTTTCTTTAAATCCAAGTAAATTCATAACGTTCATTTTAATTATTAAAAAAAACTACAAATGGAAAAACTCTTAATTGAAATAAAATACGGTTTCTTGAAAAAAAAAATCTTTTTTTCAGTTATGAGAAATAATATTGTATCGTGATTTTTTATTTCTCACAATACAAAATTAAAAAATTAGTTCATAGTGATGAAAGAAAACAACAAACTCGAAAAAACTTACAACACATGCATAAGAATTCAAAAATCGCAGGAATTTTCTCTCTGATTACGCCCAAAAACATTCCTCCTTCAATATCTGGTATACCCTAGCCGCTTTTCTCCGAGGAATTTGGTTCCCCCCCCCCCCCCCCCCCCCCCCCCCGCCCTTGAAAATTGAAATTTCTTCCGTCCCAAGATGCCTCTTTTGTGGAGATTTCCCCCTCTTAAAACATATGCCCTCTTCTGAAAAGAAGCAACTTTTCATATTTGCAATCAGCGTGAATTTTGAAATTTAAAATTTGAAATTCATCCCAACTATATTGTAACATATTTTTCAGATGTTGCAACATCACTCTCTAGTCATGATATTTGAGCAGATTTTTTTCTACAAGTTGATTTTTTTGAGGTTACTAGCAATAAAACAAGGTGATTGTTAACCGCAATCCGTTATTTTGTTAGTCGCACCCCAAAATCTCCCAATTTTTGCGCATTTTCGAAATACGCCTTGTACATGCAATATCAGGAAAAGTGTTCAACACAAAAGTTGTAGATATCGACGAGATCTACAACTTTCCTGTTGATCATTTTTCCTAAAAATGCATGTATAAGAAGTAATTTGTAAATATGTTCAGGTTTTGCGTCTTTTCGAAATACGCCTTGTACATGCAATTTCAGGAAAAGTGTTCAACACGAAAGTTGTAGATATCGTCGATATATATAACTTTTGTGTTGAACACTTTTCCTGAAATTGCATATCCAAGGCGTATTTCGAAAAGACGCGAAAAATTGGAAAATTTTTGGGTGCGACTAGCCAATTATGGGTTGCGGTTAACAATCGCCTAAAACATATGAAAAAGACTGAATTACTCACAATAAAATAAATATTAATCTACGCGCATTTGTACTTCATTTAAACTCATTTTCTTCATTTATGACGAAAGTTAACTCTGAAAAGGGGTAGATAACTTCTTTTTGAGAAGTAATCAGCAGCTGCCCGCGAGCGACTGCGAGGGGAACGGTCGGCCACCACATTCTCTTCCTGGGAGATCCCCCGCCGTTGAGGACTCGCCGTTGACCCCCACTGCCGGTTGGGCCTTTTTCGCCATTCAATCGCTCTCGCGCAACCTCGAATGTCCGATATACGGCTAACCGCCCGTGTAACCACCAGTAGTGGGTAGGCCCAAGTAGTCGGATTCGTGTTGGTTTGCGAATAATAAAATTATTGAAATGATGCGCGTAATAAACATTATAAAATTGGTTTGTAAATAGTAATTACGGTCTGTAAATATCCTCATTCGTCTTCTCCTACAACCCTTTTTCACCTCCGCCTTCTCGTCTTACTTGGCCAAATTCTCCACCGGACCTCCTGAAGATCCTCAACTATCTTCGTGGAATTCCGAGCGCTCCACCTCGTAAGCGCTTCCACCGCCACTGTAAGCAACCCGCCAACATCACATCCAACATTCAGCATTTACCAGTCAGTCGCCAGTCTCCTCAGTTCAAAGTCTAAGTGCAAGTGGAAGCCCTCCTGGTCTCCAGTGCACTCTCGTTCGCCGCCGTCGCCAGAGAAAAGTGCTTAGTTTCCTGAGCGGTGGTTTGTCACCCTCCAAATATCTCTCATTTTATCACCTCCAATTTCAAGTGGAGGAATGATCTAAGTCCAACGTTCTCACTGAAAAACCTCAGAGCTCTGTTCAGTCTTTGTAGTTAATTGTCTTCAAATGACAGCTTGAGAGCCTTTTTATAGCTTTTTGGGGGGACGTGCCGGTAATTGAGACGGACTAAATCTTGTGTTGGTGAATGACGTCGTTCCGTTTCCAGTCACCTAGATCACCAATTTCCGCAAAATGAAACATGCCTCCCGGGAGGTTTGGGCGGCTGCCTGCATGCCCGTGGTGCGTGCAAGGCATGAGCGCGTGCGCGCAAGCGCGCGTGCCACACACACAGGAACAGTGCACGTGTAAGGCATGCACTAAGGCTGGCTGCGCACAAGTGAGGGGCGCGCGCCCTAAGGCTGGCAGCACGCGCACAGGCGCTGGTATTGCGTGCGTGTGCGTGCACGCTTGGTTCCGCTCCTCTCTCGCGGTGTCTTTGAACATTTTGAGCGCACGGCTTCGCGCGCGACTTGCTTGGTTGAGTTGGCTTGCCTTCGTGTTGTTGGTCAAAATCTTTCCGATGTAAGTCAAAATTTTCAAGAGGGAATCCCAACAAAGACGAACACTTTAGAATTTCTGCATTAAAAAGAGATAATAATAGTTGATAATAATCAAACTTAAATAACTACTAAACTACGTCTTTAATCTTTAGAGATCGTCTTTAATCTTTAGAGAGAGATGTGAGAACTTTAAAATCGCTTAAAACGGAAGAAAAATGATCATATTTTGATGCATAAGTGATAACGGATGTTTTAGAGGGGAAAAACTTTGATCTTTTAGTCTATTCATCAAGAACCTTTTTGCCACTTTCACTAATCCGAAAATCAGTTTTCGCTCCTTATATTTTGGTGTTAGACAAGAGACCAATAACTTTCATTACAAGATAACTACCATCAACTTCAAGCGGTGGTTATTTTCATAACATCTCTTTGACCGTTCACTTAATTGAACCGTATATTAAATTAATTCTACTAATAACATTTGGACCACATTATGAATTAAATATTATTAATACTAATTAATTTAATTTAATTACGAAAATTATTAATTAATATTTAATAAAAAATGCTAACATTCTCCCACTTGATCCATATGCTATCACTAGAATTCTTTGCAATTGAAATTAGTCATCAAATAATATACGAATTGAGTACTTTGTTATGAAAAAATGTACTCACACTTACATACAAAGTTCGATACATAAATGTTGACGGTCATATCCTCAATATTTAGAGTACTCTCTTCCAACTATTACAATGATCAATACTTCATATATAAGTACTTTATGAGTCTTTTTTACTTTATGAATGATCTTCTCATAAGTCATTTTTGATCTAATTTATTTTTGACAATATCTTTATGTGCACAAATAATATTAGCTCATATATATATATATATATATATATATATATATATATATATATATATATATATATATATATATATATTGAATGTCAAAATAATACAATATGAGGTCCTTAAAAAAAGAGGTAACTTATACATCAAACAAACTAGAAAAGCCCATACAATCCACATGATTTTTATAAACTTTAACCGGTAATTATTTAGTCCTAGGATCTGCAACCATTAGCTTTGTACCGATGTGATGGATATTCACTCTATCCTCTTTAACATGACCTCTAACAACAAGAAATTTTATATCTATATGCTTACTGTGACTACTATTTTTGTTATTTTTTAGAAAAGCTCACAGTAAAAGAGTTGTCACCATAGATCTTTAATGGCCTTGAAATAGACTCAACAACTTTAAGATTAGATATAAAATTTCTAATCCATAATGCTTGACATGTGGTTTCATAGCATGCAATATATTCAGCTTTCATGGTAGTTGTAGCGATCATACTCTGCTTAGTACTTTTCTACGAAATATCAGATTAGGCTTTCTAGATGATCTGAGCATCTGTACGTGAGCATATAATCTTTCGTTCCTTGTAAGTATCTCATAACTTTCTTAGCAGCTCTCCAATAATCAAGGCCTGGGTTACTTTGGTATCTACCCAACATTCCTATTGCAAATGCTATATCAGGTCTTGTACAAACCTGAGCATACACATGTTTCCGTACTACTGAATCATAAGGTACTCCCTTCATCTCCTTAAGTTTCAATGGATTATTCAGTCATTGCTCCAAACTAAAATTATCACCTTTAACAATAGGTGCAGGAGTATGTGAATAATTTTTCATTCCAAACTTCTTAAACTATTTTTGATGTAGGCCTTTTGAGATAGGCCTAGAGATCTTATGGATCTATCTCTATGAATCTCTATCCTAAGAATATAAGAGGCTTCACACATATCCTTCATCTCAAAATTTTGAGATAAAAAATATCTAGTGTCATAAAGCAAACCTAAATCACTACTTGGAAGTAAAATGTCATCAACATATAAGACTAAAAATATAAATTTACTCACACTAACCGTAAGATATACACATTCATCCACAATGTTTCCAGAAAAACCAAATGAGATAATAACATCATGAAATTTTGTGAACCATTGATGGGATGTTTGTTTTAGTCCATACAATGACTTATTCAACTTACAAACAAGTTGATTATCTTTAGAGAAGCCTTTAGGTTGTTTCTTGTATTCTTCTTCTTCTTTAAGATCTCCATTTAGAAAGGCAGTTTTTACATCCATTAATTTGATGTAATTTCATATCAAAATGAGCTACTAATGTCATGATTATCCTTAATGAATCCTTCTTTAAAGCTGGAGAGAATGTTTCATGATAATCAATGCCTTCTTTTTGAGTGAAACCTTTGGCCACAAGTCTAACTTTATAACGCTCAATATTACTAGAAGCATCTCTTTTGGTCTTATAGACCCATTTACATCCAATGACTTTAGCTTCATTTGGTAACTCAACTAGACTCCAAACTTTATTTTTGACCAATGATTCCATCTCATCTTCCATGGCTCCATACCAAAATGTGGAGTTTTTACAGCTCATGGCTTGGCAAAAAGAATTGGAATCATTTATTAATCTGATATCAGCATTGGATTCTTGTAAGTATATAACAAAATCATTTGACATCGCTGATCTTCTAATTCTATTTTCTCTTCTTAATTCCCCTGATGGTTCCAAAATAACTTGATTTTGGACAACAAGTTCTTCATGAGGTAGATCTTGATAAACTAGTTGTTCATGGAGTGGTTCATTATGAATTAATTTCACCTGAATTAATTCTTGAGGAGTTGGTTGTTGTATAGCAATCAACTTATTTTTATCAGGTGAAAAATTGAATTCTTTTTTCTCCTCAAATTCAACTTTACGAGGAATGTCACTCCCACTAATTTCAAAATCATCTAGAAACTTAGCATTCCTTGTTTCAACGATTCTAGGTGTGTGCAAAGGACAAAAAATCTATACCCTTTAAAATTTAATACATAGCCAATGAAATATCCACTGACTGTTCTAGAATCTAATTTCTTTATATTAGGATTATAGACTTTTACTTCAACTGAATATTCCCATATGTGTATATGTCTCAAACTAGGTTTCCATCCATTCCATAGTTCAAAAAGTGTTTTTGGAATTACCTTTGATGGAACTCTGTTTAAAATATATACCGCTGAATTTTAGTGCTTCACTTCATAAATTTAATGGAAGATTAGAGGTATTGTATATACTTATTACCATATCAATAAGCGTTCGGTTTCTTCTTTTCGCCACACTATTTTGTTGTGGTGTACCTGACATGGTGTATTGAGCAACAATACCCTCATATTGAAGAAACTTAGCAAATGGGCCCGACATTTGGCCTCTTTCAGTGTACCTTCCGTAAAATTCTCCTCCCCTTTCCGACATTACAATTTTAATTTTATTTTCCTTTTGTTTCTCTACTTCTATTTTAAATACTTTAAAAGCATTTATGGCTTCTGATTTATCAAACAAAAGATAAAGATACATATATCTTGTATGGTCGTCTATACAAGAAATAAAATATCTCTGACCATTTAACATTGTATAGGAGAAGATCCCCATATATCCGTATGTATGATTTCTAATTTTATATTACTCCTTTTTGATCCTTTAGTGGTCTTGTTGGTATTATTTCTTTTAATACAACCAACACAAGTTTCAAAATCAGTAAAATCAAGAGTTGGTAAAACTCCATCATTTACTAATCTCTTAACTTTTTGTATAGAGATGTGTCCATATCTCCAATGCCACAATTTAGAGGAATCTTCTTTAATGATACAACGTTTATTTCCACTATTAGAATTAATAGCCATGAGACTATGCTCATAAGTGGGGTCAAGATCACACTTATACAAACCGTCAATTAATTTTTCATATCCAACTGTAACTTTATCTTTAGAAATTTCATCAGCAAATTCATCAAAGATATATTTAAAACCACATTTAACAAGTTTGGATACAAAAGTCAAATTTCTAGAAAAAGATGGAATATAAAAAGTGTCTTCAAGATCTAATACATAACTAGACGATAATAATAATCTATAAGTCTCCACTGCTTCCACTTGTGAACGCATCTGATTGTCTGAATAGATGCTTTGTTCATTCCCCTTTGGTTTCCTCAGGTTTAGAAAGCAATGCATGATAGTGGATATATGAATTGTACGACCAAAATCAATCCACCATATATCATTAGGAGCATCAATAAAAAATGATTGATGACATACATATGAAATAAAAGTAACTATCTTCTCTAACTATTTCATGTACTTAAAACAATCTTTTTTCATGTGTTCTTTCTTCTTGCAAAAGAAACATGCAACTTTATAATCACTTATATTTGCACATTCTTTATCTTCTTTCTTGCTTTTAAAGACACTCTTGTTTTTCTTTGCCTGACCTTTAAAATGTGCTACAAGGTGAGCACTTTCAATCTTTTCATTCTTAAGTCTATCCTCCTCTTACGCACACATGGTTAAGAGTTCATTAATAGAACAATCCTCTTTATGTGTGTTATAGGATATTTTGAATGATCTGAATTCTATAGGGAGAGAATTAATAATGAAATTCACAAGAAATAATTCAGAAAATTCAATCTTTAGGGAATTAAGCTAAGCTGCAATGTCTCTCATTTGCAAAATGTGTGCACATACACCTTTAACACTATTATACTTTAGACCTGAAAGCTTCTTCATTAGTGTACTTGCAAGTGCCTTATCAGATTTCACAAAATGGTCCTCCACAGCTTTCATGAAATCTGTTATCTTAGGACATTCAAGAATAAAACCACTAATAGCTTTACTTATGTGGGTCTTTATGAGTGCTAAGCTCAAGCGATTAAATCGCTCCCACTTTTCATAAAGGTTCTTTTCGTATATTGAACTTGTATCTGTAGGGAGAGGAGATTCCTCCATACGAAAAGCCAAATCAATGTCCATACATCCAAGTTTTAAGAGGACACTTTCTTTCCAATCCTAAAAATTTTCACCTGTTAAAACTAGAACTTGAGATGAAACAAATGCAGAAGAATTGGCTGCAAAAACAAAGATTAAATTAGAAAATATGTTATGATTAGTTAACTTTATATTTGAATTAACCAATATTAAATTTAATAAAAAATAATAATAAATTCAACCTTCCTGTGAGTAGAGATTGCTAGCATGCATGAATTTATTATTCACTTGAATAATAAGACTAATAAATAAAACATCAATCATAAATATTTTATACCTTTGGGCATAAAAATATCTACTTATGATGTAAATTCATGATCTTATTTTAATTAAAATATAAATTTATAATCACCTCCCTGTAAGGCCGAATAATTATGTTTATAAATTAATCGCATATTAGATGTCGTTTTGTTCTTTATGTAGTTCATTAACTTTATTTAATTTATTTGACTACTACAATATATATTAAGATGAAATAGGATGCTTTGACTCCTCCTAAATTTCTTAATTTTACTTTATAAAATGTTCAATCTAATAGACTTTATGTATCGACAATATTGTAGAATATCGATAAACATGCAACAATTAAATATTTTGTAACACGAAATTGCCACTATTATTAATATGTTAAAAAAAATTGCTATCAAAATATATAATAAAATGATATACTCATTTGATTACACTCTTCTCAAGCGGCATATTGTTTACTTGATCCATAATAATAAACTCATATTTGAGTATCATTAAACAAGAATAAATTTCCATATTTTTCTGTAGACAAAATTCTACGAGAAATAAAATCACTAAATAAGATTTATTACTTCGTTTATGTTAACCCCTCATAATCATCAGATATCATTATATAATTCATATTTAGAACAAAATCTCTAACAAATAGTGCAATCAAAGAAAATATACTCCGTCAAATTAAACTTTCATGTCTTTATGCGTTGAAAAAAAAAAGAAAAAAAAATTATTTTTTTCGAGTTCTCTCAAAAAATTGACGAAGAAAAAAAACTTAAAACAAATTATTATCAAAAGGATGATCATAATAACTTAAACCTCTCTCTGATATCATAGTGAGAACTTTAAGATCGCTTAAAACAGAAGAAAAATGATCATACCTTGATCCATAAATGATAAGAGATGTTTTAGAGGAGAAAAACCTTGATCTTCTAGTCTATTCAACAAAAGCCTTTTTGCCACTTTCACTAATCCGAAATTCAATTTTTGCTCCTTATATTTTAGTGTTAGACAAATGATCAATAACTTTCATTACAAAATAACTACAATCTCATCTCTTTGACCGTTCACTTAATTAAATCGAATATTAAGTTAATTCTAATAAAAGTATTTGGAGCACATTATACATTATGAATTAAATATTATTAATACTAATTAATTTAATTTAATTATGAAAATTATTAATTAATATTTAATAAAAATGCAAACAACAGAGAGATCACTGCATACGTCATGTTCCCCGCTGCCGTGACGGCATTGTCACCGCTGTAGTCGGCCGACTGTCCTCTTATATAATGGACTAATACGCAGTCCAATTCTTCCACCTCCACTGCAGTCCACCACTATCCTAAAGAGAAGAGATATCAGCAGAAACCTTGTCACCAATGGAGAACACGCCGCCGCCGCCGCCGCCGCCGTCGCCGTCGCCGCCCCATTTTCTTGTGGTTACTTACCCAGCTCAAGGACACATTAACCCCACCCTTCGCCTCGCAAAACGCCTCGCAGCCACAGCCGACGGAACCCGCGTCACCTTCTCCACCGCCGTCAGCGCACACCGTAGCATGTTCCCCTCCTCCTCCTTCCCCGGCCAACACAACAACACCCCCCTCTTCTCCTACATCCCATATTCCAACGGCTACGACGACGGCTATGACCCCGACAAGCACGTTGCATCCCATTACTTTTCCCAATTCACCAACGTCGGCGCTAATTCCCTCGCCGCCATCATCGACGATCTCGCCGCTTCCGGCCGCCCGGTCACCTGCATCATCTACTCCTTTTTTATGTCCTGGGCCGCCAACGTCGCCCGCGACCGCCGCATCCCCTCCTTCCTTTTCTGGATCCAGCCAGCAACCGCCTTCGCCATATACTGGTACTATTTCCACGACTACGCCGGCATCATCGCCGCCAGCACCGCCGACACCTCCGGCCTCGTCACGCTCCCCGGCCTCCCTTCGATGCGCATCCGAGACCTCCCTTCCTTCATCACGGCAACAGGCTCAGATGATAACGATCCATACTCCATTCTGCTCCTTCAAATCAAAGACATGTTCGACACGCTCGAAGCAGAGATTGACAAGCACCCTCTCCGAGTATTGGCGAACACGGCGGCAGAGCTGGAGGCGGCCGCCGTGGCATCCGTTGCCGACAGGGTGGACATCATCGGGGTGGGGCCGGTGCTCGATGACGCGGCGGAAGGGAGCCTTTTTAAGGCGATGATGCATACTTGGAATGGCTGGACTCGCAGGAGGAGCGGTCGGTGGTATACGTCTCCTTCGGGAGCATCTCGGTGTTGAAGAAAGAGCAGGTGGAGGAGATAATGAATGGGTTGAAGGAGACCCAAAGGCCGTATCTTTGGGTGCTGAGGAAGGATAGCAGGTGGAAAGGTGCGAATTTGGAGGACGGCCGGAAACAGGGGATGGTGGTGGAGTGGTGCGAGCAGAGGAGGGTGCTTGAGCACAGGGCGGTGGGGTGTTTCGTGACTCACTGCGGATGGAATTCGACGGTGGAGGCGTTGATGTGCGGGGTGCCGACGGTGGCGGTGCCGCAGTGGACGGATCAGGGGACGAACGCGTGGTTGATGGAGAGTGTGTGGGGGACGACGGCGAGGGTGGAGGTGGAGGAGGGCGAGGTGGCGGCGGCTGAAGAGTTGAGGAGATGCGTGGAGATTGTGATGGGGGAGGGGAGAGAAGGGGAAGAGATAAAGAGGAAGGCTGCTTTGTGGATGAAGAAGGGGAGGGACGCCGCCGGAGAAGGAGGGTCGTCGGATAGGAACCTGAAGACTTTTGTCGAGAAAATTGCGGGAAGTAAATTTTTTTATTAAAAAAATTTAAAAAAAAAAAGAGACTCCTAAATTAATCTTCCATCAAAATCATTTGAACTCAAATAAAGAGGCGTATGAAACACTAATATTTTCAATTTTATCGCCTATGTATTGTAAGATTTTTTTTAATAGAATTAAATTTATGTACTATTTTATGTATTGTTATGACTACCATTATCATTATCATTATGTGAGAGCTTTGCTTATTTATTAATAATTTATTATTTTTTGATTATTATTTAATACTGTATTCATTCGGCATGTATATTGAGACAATCAATGAAGGAGATACTCGTGCATGCCCAAAATAATCCTACGTTGTCATCCCTATGTGTTTGAGAGCTGTCCACGCCTTTCTTCCCTTCCATTTCTCTAAATTTTTGGAGATAAATATTGAGGTGCTCGACGTACTCCGAGAAGCCGAGGGTGGCCATGGCCCACAAGAGGTCATCGTCGTTGGTGGTCTTGGGCTTCGCCCTCAAGCACTTGTCGGAGGGCTCGCCGATGTTGAAGCTGATGAACTCAATCATGCACTCTTGCACCGTTTACTTGGCGTTTTTGGAGATCTTGGTGTTAGTTGGAAGTGCTTTGTGATTTGGCTCACATTCGCTATAGGAAGGGAAGCGGTCCTGCTCGCGGGAGAAGTACTTGATGCTCATCGCGACATTATTGTTGTGCCCACCAAATTCATTGTCGGAATCCGTTGTGGAAGTTGAAGAGGTTGAAGGCGAAAGGTCGGGTGTTTAGAGCTGAGCTGGGATTGACTTGATTCGGGGACACGGCGGTCTTTGAGATAGCGGGCCGTTTGACATGTAGACGATGAAATTGTCGTTGTCGCACTGCCGGTGAAAAGCATATTAAGGCTGTGCAAATAAAATTCATGATATGCATAAGGCTGTGCAAATAAAATTGCATATCAATGATATAACTAGAATTTTATAAAATATTTGAAACCCGGGTCAGTTGAAAAGTCCAATATGCATTTCTCTACTCTGTAGTAATGTTTAAATAATTGAGATTAGGAGTCTCATTGTAAAAACAAAAAAATCCAAATAATTAAGCACATCAAAGATATCTTAAGAAACACGTCAATATTCTCATAATTTATTAAATAATTGAGATATACAAATACAAAGCAAGATCGGACCCAGCATCCATTCTCCCGCACACACGTAAGTTACCGCGTGTAAAAAAAATAGGCCATTGATAACAGCAATCCGATATTGGCTAGTCGCAACCCAAAATCTCATAATTTTTCACGTCTTTTTGAAATACGTCTTCTACATGCAATATCAGGAAAAGTGTTCAACACGAAAGTTGTAGATCTCGACTTTCGTGGTGAACACTTTTTCTGAAATTGCATGTACAAGGCGTATTTCCGAAAGACGCAAAACCTGAGCTTATTTTCAAAGTACGTCTTGTACATGCATTTTTAGGAAAAGTGATCAACACGAAAGTTGTAGATCTCGACAAGATATACAACTTTTTTGTTGAGCAAGTTTCCTAAAATTGCATGCACAACGCGTATTTCTAAAAGACGCGAAAAATAATGTGATTTTGGGGTCCGACTACCCAATAATGGGTTGTGGTTTGTTGGGTGTGGCCCGCCATCCAGGTGTTGGATGGGGTGCCTCCCGGGCGCACCCGGGTTGGCTCCTGTCATGGGTGCAGAGAAACTCCATGGTACGGTTCAGTGCAAGGGAGTCGGGTTGGCTCCGGGCATGAGTACATGAGAGTTCCGGGCACGGTTTAAGTGCGAGGGAGACTTGCGAACAGTTTGACCGGTCCTACTAAAATAATATAAAGGAATTGGTAGCGCCCTTCCTAATACTCCGGGGTTTTGAGATAGTTGGTAGGCGTCATTCCTAATAGTAGTATCAGAGGGAGGTTGGAGGTCATGGGTTCGATCCCCCTGGATGACGTTCCAGGGGGAGTTTGTTGGGTGTGGCCCGCCATCAAGGTGTTGGATGGGGTGCCTCCCGGGCACACCCGGGTTGGCTCCTGACATGGGTGCAGAGAAACTCCATGGTACGGTTCAGTGCAAGAGAGTCGAGTTGACTCCGGGCATGAGCACATGAGAGTTCCGGGCACGGTTTAAGTGCAAGGGAGCCTTGCGAACAGTTTTACCGGTCCTGCTAAAATAATATAAAGGAATTGGTAACGCTCTTCCTAACACTCCGGGGTTTTGAGAGAGTTGGTAGGTGTAAGACCCCTCCCCCTTACCAAGGAGGCTCCCGGTCTTATGCCCAGAACCGTCGCCTTACGGTGGCACTAACTCACGGGTTAGTCGACACCTCGCAGGAGCCGAGCTCAACAGGTGGTGGAGAAAAGAGGTCAACACCTCGCAGGAGCCAAGCTCAACTGGAGGTGGAGAAGAGGTCGACACCTCACAGGAGGAAGCTCAACTGGAGGTGGAGAGTCGACATCTTACAGGAGCCGAGCTCAACTGGAGGTGGAGAGAAGAGGTCGACACCTCGCAGGAACCGCGCTCAACTGGAGGTGGAGAGTACAGTCGACACCTAGCAGGAGCCGAGCTCAACTGGAGGTGGAGAAGTGGTCAACACCTCACAGGAGGAAGCTTAACTAGAGGTGGAGAGAAGAGGTCGACCCCTAGCAGGAGATGAGCTCAACTGGAGGTGGAAAGAAGAGGTCGACACCTCGCAAGAGCTGAACTCAACTGGAGATGGAGAAGAGGTCGACACCTCACACGAGGAAGCTCAAGTGGAGGTGGAGAGTCGACACCTCACAGGAGCCGAGCTCAACTAGAGGTGGAGAGTCGACACCTCACAGGAACCGAGCTCAACTAGAGGTGAAGAAAAAGGTCGACACCTAGCATGAGACGAGCTCAACTGGAGGTGGAAAGAAGAGGTCGACACCTCGCAGGAGCTGAACTCAACTGAAGGTGGAGAAGAGGTCGATATCTCACAGGAGGAAGCTCAACTGGAGGTGGAGAGTCGACACCTCACAGGAGCCGAGCTCAACTAGACGTGGAGAGTCGACACCTCACAGGAACCGAGCTCAACTAGAGGTGAAGAAAAAGGTCGACACCTAGCAGGAGACGAGCTCAACTGGAGGTGGAAAGAAGAGGTCGACATCTCGCAGGAGCTGAACTCAACTGGAGGTGGAGAAGAGATCGACACGTCACAGGAGGAAGCTCAACTGGAGGTGGAGAGTCGACACCTCACAGGAGCCGATCTCAACTAGAGGTGGAGAGTCGACACCTCACAGGAACCGAGCTCAACTAGAGGTGAAGAAAAAGGTCGACACCTAGCAGGAGCCGATCTCAACTGAAGGTGGAGAAAAGAGGTCGACACCTCACAGTAGCTAGGCTTAACTAGAGGTGGAGAGAAGAAGTCGACACCTCGCAGTAGGAAGCTCAACTGGAGGTAGTGAGTCGACACCTCACAGGAGCCGAGCTCAACTGGAGGTGGAGAAAAAGGTCGACACCTAGCAGGAGCCGAGCTCAACTGAAGGTGGAGAAAAGAGGTCGACACCTCGCAGGAGCCGAGCTCAACTGGTGGTGGAGAGAAAGGTCGACACCTTGCAGGAGCCGAACTCAACTGGGGGTGGGAATCAGTCGACACCTAGCAGGAGCCAAGCTCAACTGGGGGTGGGAATCAGTCGACTCGGGGAGGCAAGTAGTCAGTCTGTAGGAGAGGAGCTCGTACAGAGTTCACGGACTACAACATCACTCCAACGAGGAACTTGGTCTCACTCGAGGAGGTCGTTGGACAATGTGCAGGAGAGGAGCTCGTGCAGGGACTTGGACTTACGAGAACACTGCCACTTGAGGACTTCGAATATTGTTGTAGCAGTATTTTACCTGTTGCTTAAGAGATTGCCAATGAGTCAATATCTTTGAGGACGAAGAAATTCTAAAGAGAACGACGATCCTGCCGCCGTCGAGTTGGGAGGTTGACGTCTTGACCTGTTTCTGATATTTCCTCCAATCGGAGGAGAGATGCAATCGGAGGTTGCTAGGCCGACATGCAAGGGGGGAGCTGATCTCGGTCGTCAATGCAGAGGCTCGGTCTTACAAAGACGCTTATATCACAAGCATCGTCCCATCGTCCGCCCTGGGCTATCTAGGAGAAACAGGTCGAAGACTCGTTTCCCAACCCAATCGTGGAGATCATTTTCAGCCCCGCCACTTGGCTTGAGCGTAAATGTATGAGCGAGGGGTAATGTTCTTCCGAGGGTCCTCCAGGACGCACTCGCGACTAACATATTCTCTTGGACCTATCCCTGCTCTTTGGCCAGTTATCCTGCCTTTGGTAACAACAGAGACGTGTCTTGCTTACAGGACAAACATTCGCTACGAGCGGGTCTTTTAGTCTTCTCAAAGACCGATGTCGCCTTTGTACAAGACATCACTCTGTGAGGTCGATCATTTATCGAGTTTAGGATGTTAGCGTACAGAACTGTTCCTGATAGTTCCTCCAGTCAGAGGAGAGATGCAATTGGGGGTAGCTAGTCCGACATGCAAGGGAGCTGATCTCGATCGTTAATGCAGGGGCTCGGTCTTACAAGGATGCTTATATCCTGAGGCATCGTCCCATCGTCTGCCCTGGGATAAATAGGAGAAACAGGTTGAGCGCTGGTTTCCTAAATCGATTGTGGAGCTGAACTTCACTGCTCCTAGCTAACTTGAGATGAATCAACACAAAGAAGACAACTCGCATTAACCCGTGACTCCATGGGCGAGGAAATGTATAAACTACTTAGAAACAATATTACAGGTAAGCAATACATGTTACCGCTAGGGGTAGAACCTTTTCAAGTCATCCCCGCTCCAGATATTTGAGGAGATGGAATGAATATCATTGTGTACTGGTTGCTGAAGTGATAGCCTCACGCGTATAAACTCGCAGAATTCAAACACCATAGTTGCTAAAGTAGTGATCTCGCGAGTATGGACTCATGGAATTAAAGGAGAGCACCATAGATGTTGAAGAGACGACCTCGCGAGTATGGAACTCGCGGAATTGAAGAGAGCACCCAGTAAGCATGAAGAGCATCACGAGTAGGAGCTCGTAGAATACTAGCTGGAAGATGTCATGAGCAAATCGTCTCATGGAATGTATGTTGTCGGAGGAGATCATCGCAAGTAGGAGCTTGCAGAGCACCTTGTAGGTTTTCTCTGGTGGTGAACACGTCGTGATTTGCCCTGTTTGTTAGCCATACAAAAAGTACTCACGGGCTTTACCAAAGCACCCGTAAGTACGAACATGTATTAAAAACACCACTATTGAAAATGGAGATGAATCAGGCGGAGGGTAAGTGTCACTCCTGTGAGTTATCCACCTGCGAACTCGCCTATGGGCGAGTAACAAAGATACTCACCCCTTCAACTCGCCTTTGAGCGAGTACTAAAGATACTCGCCTATTCACCTGCAGAAATCGCATATGGGCGAGTAAGAAAGATACTCGCCCTTCGAAGTCGCCAATCATGCTTATACGCGCCTATGGGCGAGTAACAAGGAAGCTCGTCAACTTGTAAACAGGACACCTGTGAGTTGATTTGGAGCTCGTTGCATGAAACTTACCAGAGTATATCGCCATCCGCAACTCGTCTGCATGAACTCGCTCGCATATACTCACTAACCGAAGGCATCATCTGGAACTCGCCTAAGGAGGTCGCGATCTGGAACTCGCTTATGAGCGGGTAATAGGTAAGCTCGCCCCATGAAGCCGTCGAGTCTGAAAGTCGCCATCGTGAAGTCGCATATGGGCGAGTAACCAAGAAGCTCGCCCACCTTGCCGAGAACTCGCCCATCTTGTTGAATGCTCGCGAGTTCATGCCTTTGGTCTCCAGCTCACCATCTTAAGTTATTAAGTCTTCTCGCAAAAATTTCTTCCTCGGCTACTATCCACGCTCACCGCACCAAGTCTTGAAGCCAGGAAAAATCCCAACTTCAGAAATAAGATCAAGGCAGCCTAAGGTTACTGATTCTACGATCCGACGTCACAATTCAAATGGCTAGCAAGAAAGAGAGGAAACTATCTACAAGCACACCCCAAGTGCTACAGCAGGGAGGTCCCACCACGTACCCGGAAGCTTAGAAGAAGCTTCCCCTCCGCAACCAAATGGCTGGGCGAGGTACTAGGCAGACATGGACTTGGCGAGTATCCACTTGGGGGGACCTCGACCTCTTCCCAATAGTGCCATTTTTAGTACCCCTGGGGGGCTATTTATAGAGAAATCCTGGGGGGGGGTATAGGCGAGTATCCAACTACTAGCAACGAGCTCCAAGGGATACTCGCCCATACTCGCGAGTTGCTCGCCCAAGCTCGCCTCTGTTCGCCACAACTCGCCTCTGCTCGCCCAAGCTCTCCTCTGGTCTCCACAGCTCGCCTCTGCACGCCCAAGCTCGCCTCTGCTCGTCCAAGCTCGCCACAGCTCACCCAATCTCGCCTCTGCTCGCTGAATGGTCTGCGAATAGCCATCTGCTGGGGTCCTTCTGATCTCGACGAATTACGGGTTATACATCCATGGTTCAAACCTAGCTTAAACTCATGCCCCCACCACATGTCCCAACCCAATCTAAGTAGATGGGCCTAATAGGAAATGAGATGTTACATTACATCTCCTGTTTTGTAGTTTGTAGTGTTTCCTTACTCTGTTTCCGGCTTGCATGTCGATGTAGCATAGGATTGTTGTGCTCTTATTTTGAGAAATATTGATGATGTTTTGGACTTTTGAGTGGTGTACGACCATAAGGCCATTTTGAACTCTTATGTACTCATGAACAACTTCTAGTTTGTGTTAGATTGTTTCTGCTGTTTTTCATTCTAAGTTTTGAGATGAGTAGTTCTTTTATATCATTTTATAATACCAATGTTGTGGTGTCGATATGTTGTGGAGTCCTGGCCAGACCCATATTATATGGTCATTGTGGGGGAGGTGTTACAAAGGAAGTCGTCCAGTTTGGGCGGCCAGAGGGCTGAAGGGCCACTCGGTTTGGGAGGCCGGAGGACCGGGCGGCTGTGTCGCGGAGGTTTCGCCTCCGTCACCCCCCCCACCACTACTGGATAATTACTAGTTAGTGGGGGTGTAACACCCCAAATCCTAGAATTTGGCAAACTTGGGTGACACGGCCTGGGACACGGGCGTGTCCCCGGGCGTGTCCTTCTCGGGTGAGCAGTCGACGAGTGGTCGACAAAATTTGGTCAACGATCGTCGAGTACAGAGACACAGCATGTGACCCTGACGTGTCACAGGGCGTGTCCTTGCGGGTCGACGAATTTCAGCTCGACGAAGTGGAGCTGGGGCGTGTCTACTACCGTGTATGGGCACACGGCCTGGGACACGGGTGTGTCACATTCCGTGTCCCTCTCGGGTTGATCTCGATTTTGTACAGCCTGATGTACACGGCCACAGACACGGGCGTGTCAGGTGACACGGGCATGTCACATGGGCGTGTACTGGATTGGATAAGTCGGTTGAGCACTGCTTGTGGTATACGATGTTGAAACCAAAAATCGGTCTCCTGTGGAGTTCACCCTCGGGGAAGGGGTGATCGCGTACCTACTTCACTCCTGCAAGCAAAACAACAAAAGAAATAATGGAGAACTGACCCAAGGGCTCGACGGGGAGGACCCACCACACACCCGGAAGATCTGAGAGCGCTTCCCCTCCTTAGCCAAAGGCCGAGCTAAGATACCCTCAGAAAGCACTTGAAAACTGGAGCAAGAGAGCATAGGCAGCCTGCCTTCTAGGGTACCCCTTGGGTCCTATTTATAGATTTCAGAATTTGAACTGCCAATAACCAAACAGAACTGACCTGAAGTTACCAAAAAACCCTTGGTTGGGTCTGCCAACAGCCAAACTCCGCTGTTTTGAAATGCTATGGGCAGACTAGCGGGGGCAAAATAGTAAAAAGTACATCATAGATCTGGGCGATCTGGGGAGCCTGGCCACCTCGGCAGATCCTGCTCGCCTGCTGTTGTCGAGCTCTTTTGTGGGAGCGTGAGTTGGGGCGGCGAGCTCGCCTGTCAGTCGGCCTCCGTCAGTTGACCTCAGCTCGATGAATCTTGGCTTAGCTCGGCGAATGCCGAGCTCGCGGTCAACGAACGCCGAGCTCGGGCTCGGGTTTCTCTGTCGAGCTCGCCTGGGTCCTTTGTAATCTAAGCCGGCCGGCCTGGTTCCTGGTTCACCCCGCTCGCCGGATATAGGGTTGTACACAATCCCCGCTCTTTTTGAGCTTAGCAAAGCTCGGAAAGAAACATCTAACCCCCAAGTGTTCGGCGAGCGTGGGGTGGACTGGAGGGAATCCTAGGGTGGGGTCCACCTGCGGCTATATATATACACTTGCATACCTGCCTCACTTTTGCCATTCCCTTTGATATAACCATGCCGAGATGCCGGTTCCCAAGGAGATCCAAGAGCGCCTTAACCGCGCTCGCCAGGCCTCAGCTGCTCGCAAAGCTGCCCTGACTGCGGTTCCGCCCTCTGCCCGCAGGGCGGCTCTGCCGAGCTTAGCTCCAAGGGGGTGAAGCCGTTTCCTCAAGCGGTCGAGCCCATTTATGATGACCTGAGGAGCACCTTGGAGCACGGGACCGGCTCCTCCACTCTGTCTGCCCCTAAAAAGGGCAAGAATATTGTCGAAATCCGCGATGGCCCGGATAGCCCGCTCGATGGCATGGGGGGCGTCGCGCCGCGAGACACCAACCCGCGAGCCAAGACCACTCTTGGGGACTCGCGATTCATGACTATGGAGAACCGTCCCCGGGACTCGTCCCCTCCCTTTGGGACCTTGAGGATGAGCTCGCAGAGGCCGAACTCGCCGGTGCGCGCCCCCTCTCCTCAGCGAGAAGCTGTGACCGTGGGGGCGGGTGTGGAGACCATCCCCGTCCCGGGATTCGAGATTCTCTCTCCGGGAGCGCAAGGCCCAGGTCGCGGGAAGGACCTGAGGTTTGTCCCTCCCCGCATCTCCTTTGAGTTGCCGAGCTCATCAGGTAAATTTCGCCTGGATCCTTGTTACGCAACTTTCCAGCATGCCTCCCCTTACTGATGCTCATCTTTGCAGTTCCCCCCAGCCAATCTGCTGCCGAGGAATCTTCGCGGGCAGCCCATTACTCTCCTCTCCCCTCCCCGAGCTCGCTGGACTCTTACCTAGGCCCTGAAGTGGAGCAAAGTGAGCTGACCAGGAGGGGGTCAAGCTTTTCAAGAAACTGGTGTGCGTGTTGTGCGAGGTGCAGGAAGTTAACGAGGCACTGCAGCGAGACTATGTTCGGCTTGCTGACGAAGTGTGAGGCGGCCAGGCTGGCGAGTTGCTGTCTCCTTCCCGGCTTCTGGACGAGATCGACGATGGCCTCTCGGCGGCGCAGAGGAATTCGGGGAGGATCCGCGAGTTGCTCCGCGCGCGGCAGTCTGGGGGGGCGGGGGCTGCGAGGCCGGGGTAGAAAAAAGGCGGCTCCCTTGCCGAGCCGACCGACACTCGCCTCCTAGTTTCCCCCTGCCCGCGCGCCTCGCTTCTTTATTCCTGCACTAGATTGTTGTAATAAATAATTTCGAACATTCTTGGGTGTGGCCCATGTTTGAATAATAGTAATAATCATATTGCTTCTTATTTTGTTTAGCCTTGGTTGGAGCGCGCTGGAAGTCGGCGAGCTCGGGGTTGGCGGGCTGGGATGGCGAGCTAGGCCGATTGGACAGCTTGGCCCCTTAATTACTTTTCCTATAAATAGCCCCGTCCAACCCCCGTATTATTGCCTTAACTGTTTGCTCTTTCTCTCTTCTTTTCTCGCTCTTACTCACGACCCACCCCTTTTGCTGCGAGCATGGGCAAGACCAACCCTGACGCCGACGGCCGCTCCAAGTGCGCCCAACACTTCACTGACTACTGCTTCTTCGAGGGTCACACAAGCGAGGCCGAGCTCGCTGAGTTTGTTCGCGAACATGTGTTGTCAGGCTTCGAGGCGCGCCGGCCGAGGCAGGGGGAGGCCATCAATACCTTTTATGATGACGAGCTCACCTTCCCCATCTCACACTTTGAGGTGGGGATACGCCTCCCTCTCTGGCCGGAGATCCGGCAGATTCTGAAATACTATGGCGCAGTGCCCGCGCAGCTGAACTCCAATGTCATTGCCATGATGGTGGCATTCGCGAGCTACCTCCGGCGAGAAAGGATAGAGTTCAACCTGACGGTGTTCAGGAAGCTCTTTTCCTACAAGGCGACGCCGGATGGGGTCGCCTACTTTGGGGGCTCGCTAATCAAGGTTCGCGAGATCGCGAACAAACACCATAATTGGATGACCAAGATCGCCTTCATCAAGGGTGATCTCGGCAACATCCCCTACTCACCTCAGCAGAAGGGCGAGGAGGTCTATCGCCTGCCGGCCGTGTTCGACAATGATGCTGACCTCCACAAATACTTCCTCCACAAGGACTTCGAGGTCGCCTTCCTGCGAACGGGCCTCGATGCGCTCCGCCCCGTCCTGCCCGGCAAATGTATCGTTCTCTCAACATTACCAAGCTCGCCATATTATCGTTGAAAATCTTTTGACTTTTCTAAGTTTTTTCTTGCAGGGGAGCGGCTAATCCCCATGAACCCGCCATTTGCGGACTCGGGATTGTGCTCGGACCCTCTCGCTCGCGAGAAGGCAGCGGCGGCGGCCTGCCGAGACAAAGCGGCCTTATCCAAACCCTCTTCCAGCAAGAGGCAGCCTGAGGATGTGGGGTCTAGCCCGCCCATCGCCAACAACTACCCAAAAAGATGAAGAGAGCCTTGCTGGCTTCGCGGGGGAAACAACATCAACAACATCAATCCAGCCCCAAATATATGAGCTCGCCTGAAGTCGTCCTCGATGCGTCGCCGGAGAGCCCGCTGAAGGAAATCACCAGCAAGCGGTGGAAGGGTGGCGAGACCTCTACTCCCCCTGCGGCGATATCTCCACCTCCATCAGCGAAGAGGAGGGCTCGCGAGCTCGATGCGACGAAGGAACATCCCCTCTTCAGCTTTGGGGGGCGGTGGAAAGACTCGGCGGGCGAGCCCATGGTGTAGTGTGACGAACTAGCCCACCGGGTTTCCATATCCACCCTTCATCCCTCATGGCATGACCGCGAGCCCGCCACAGGTCACGCTTACGCCCTCGGCTTCGGCCTCTCTCGCCGAGAGGACGCCGAGGCCTACAAGGGCATGAACCTGCGGCAGCTCGGCCATGAGGGCCTGCAGGACCAGCTGCGAGCCATGGAGCTCCATCATATGCTGGTCCGCCGCAGCTTCGACCTCAACAACCAACTTCAAAAAGCCGAGCAGGCCCGCGACGTCGCCAAAGACAAGGTCGCCAACCAGGAGAGGCAGCTCGACATCGCTGAGGGTCTTCTCACCCAGGCCGCCGGCGGGTTGGTGAGTATCAGGTTTCCTCTTCCCTCTTTTACTTAAAGTATGTTGCGTTGCCGTTAACGAATTTTCATTTTTCATCAGGATGACAAGGCTATCGGGGAGATGCGGGCTCACAATGCCGAGCAGGAGGAGGAGATTGGCCAGCTGCGCGCCCGGCTTGCCGAGCTGAAGGGGGCGAATGCGAGGCTGACGGAGGAGAATCAGAACCTCAGCCGCGAGGCCCGGCGCTAGGCGGAGATCTTCTTCCCGGACAGCGACGTCGACCCTACCCTCCCCTATAAGTGGCCGAGGATTTTTGGTGAAGCCGACCTCGCCGAGATGCTGCGGATCAACTCCATCCAGGCCGCCGAATGCACCTGGTGGAGGGGTGTGAGGAGATCTCAGCCAAGGACCTGATGCCGAGCTTGTTCCCGGCGACGCCGCCCAGCGAGAAGGAGGACAGCTTGGATGCGCTCTTTGGGAAAAGCTTCCAGGACCCATCCGGCGGAGGGGAGGACCACCAACCTGGTGGGGGAGGCGAGGACTAATGTATATATTCTGTAATCTCGCCGAGACGAGGTCAGATTGTAAATATCTTTACTTAACGAAAGAACAGTTTTGATACCTTTTGTGTCCATTATAGTAATGTCATTATTCATATATATATTTCCTTTTGTTGGATTTCTCTGTCGTGCCCTGTTTGTCTGCGAGCATCCTCCCCAGCGACCTCGCGTAGATATGTGCTGCGAGTCGGTTAGTCGTTAGGACTCGCCCCTGAGGGCATATCTTGAGAGTTCGACAATTGTCAGGGCTCGCCACAGCTCGCTCGCGAGCTGTCCGTGACCTTATTAATAGAAAATCAAATTCACTAAATTTTTCCAAGTAAAATAAAATGGGGGGCGGGGCGTCTTGGCGGGATCCGCCTCCCCATAGCGAGATCCAAGGGCATGGCTCGCCAATTCTCAGGATTCGCCCCAGCTCGCTCGCGAGCAGCCCATAACCTTATCATCATAAGACCAAATTTTCTAAATTTTCCCAAGTAAAACATTGTGGGGGGACGAGGCGTCCTGGCGGGATCCGCCTCCCCTTAGCGGGATCCAAGGGCCCGGCTCGTTACCCTTTTGCCGAGGCTGAGCTGAGCTTGACGAATTCTGACTCGCCTGTACTGAGTTTCTTCCTTCCCCTATTCTTAGAAGAAGGTGCCAGACTCCTCGGATACCATCTGAAGAGTAGGACTTCTCCGAGTGAATTCCGCCCCTGTCGGCTAGGTGGGAGCCTGACAGCGGGATCTGGTCGAGGTCTAAGGATGACAACCAGTGACTTCAGGCCCTGCCAGCTAGGTGAGAGCCTAACAACGGGATCTGCTCGAGGTCTAAGGATGACACCGAGCGACTTCCAGCCCTGCCAGCTAGGTGAGAGCCTAACAGCTGGATTTGCTCGGGGTCCAAGGCTGACGTCATCGAGTGACTTCCAGCCCTACCAGCTAGGTGAGAGCCTGACAGCGGGATCTGCTCGAGGTCTAAGGATGACACCGAGTGACTTCCAGCCCTGCAAGTTACGTGAGAGCCTGACAGCGGGATCTGCTCGGGGTCCAAGGCTGACACCATCGAGTGACTTACAGCCCTGCTAGCTAGGTGAGAGCATAACAGTGGGATCTGCTCGAGGTCTAAGGATGACACCGAGTGACTTCTAGCCCTACAGCTAGGTGAGAGCCTGACAGTGGGATCTGCTCGGGGTCCAAGGCTGACTGCATCGAGTGACTTCCTGCCCTGCCAGCTAGGTGAGAGCCTGAAAGCGGGATCTGCTCGAGGTCTAAGGATGACACCGAGTGACTTCCAGCCCTGCCAGCTAGGTGAGAGCCTGACAACGGAATTTGCTCAGTGTCCAAGGCTGACACCATCGAGTGACTTCCAGCCCTGCCAGCTAGGTGAGAGCC
This sequence comes from Platanthera guangdongensis, assembly GCA_039583875.1. Classification (NCBI taxonomy): domain Eukaryota; kingdom Viridiplantae; phylum Streptophyta; class Magnoliopsida; order Asparagales; family Orchidaceae; genus Platanthera; species Platanthera guangdongensis. The sequence continues at coordinate 148,338,158 of CM077154.1, forward strand.
TGACAACGGGATCTGCTCGGGGTCCAAGGCTGACTCCATCGAGTGACTTCCAGCCCTGCCAGCTAGGTGAGAGCCTGACAACGGGATTTGTTCGGGGTCCAAGGCTGACTCCATCGAGTGACTTCCAGCCCTGCCAGCTAGGTGAGAGCCTGATAGTGAGATCTGCTCGAGGTCTAAGGATGACACCGAGTGACTTCCAGCCCTGCCAGCTAGGTGAGAGCCTGACAGCGGGATCTGCTCGGGGTCTAAGGCTGACACCGAGTGACTTCCAGCCCTGCCAGCTAAGTGAGAGCCTGACAGAAGGATCTGCTCAAGGTCTAAGGATGACACCGAGTGACTTCCAGCCCTGCCAGCTAGGTGAGAGCCTGACAACGGGATATGCTCGGGGTCCAAGGCTCACTCCATCGAGTGACTTTCAGCCCTACCAGCTAGGTGAGAGCTTGACAGCGGGATCTGCTCGAGGTCTAAGGCTGACACCAAGTGACTTTCAGCCCTGCCAGCTAGGTGAGAGCCTGACAGCGGGATATGCTCGGGGTCCAAGGCCGACTCCATAGAGTGACTTCCAGCCCTGCCAGCTAGGTGAGAGCCTGACAGCGGGATCTGCTCGAGGTCTAAGGATGACACCGAGTGACTTCCAGCCCTGCCAGCTAGGTGAGAGCCTGATAGCGGGATCTGCTCGGGGTCCAAGGCTGACACCGAGTGACTTCCAGCCCTGCCAGCTAGGTGAGAGCCTGACAACAGAATCTGCTCGAGGTCTAAAGGTGACGCTGAGTGAATTGAAGCCCTGCCAGCTAGGTGAGAGCCTGACAGCGAGATCTGCTCGGGGTCCAAATACACTTCACTTCTTCATGCAAACCCATTGCGACAGCATTGACGTGTTAAAGAACTTTTATTAAAAATCAAAGTACCACTTACATGTCTTAAGGGAAAAAGCGTTTTAAGTCGTCACCACTCTAGGTGAGACTTAGGGTCTCGCCCTCCACATTTTGGAGTCGATACCCCCCTGATCTTAAATCTTCTTTTACAATAAATGGACCTTCCCAGCTGGGGTTGAGCTTCCACACGGTTGTCGACCTCCCTGCTGCATCCACCTTCTTCAGCACCAAGTCCCCCTCCACAAATTGCTTGACTCTGACGTGCTTGTCAAAGTGCTTGGCCATCCTCCTCTTCACCTCTTTCTGTCGGACGGCATAAAGGTCCCGCAGTTCTTCCACCATGTCAAGGGAGAGTCGCAGCTCCTTCTCGTTCTCGGCCTGCCATTTTTCCCTGCCTTCCCCGGCCGCAACAACTCGAGGTGTTTGAACTTCAAATTCCATGGGGATCACTGCCTCGCACACATGAGAGAGCTTCAAGGGGGTCTCTCCGGTAGATGTGTTGGGGGTGGTCCTCAAGGCCCAGTGAACCGCGGGAAGCTGTTCCACCCAGCTCCCCTTTAGATTTTCCACTTTCTTTTTTAGGAGGTTAACAATGATCTTGTTCGCGGCCTCCACCTGCCCATTGCTCCTGGGGTGGTGGACTGAGGTGAACCTGAGGTCGATCTCAAGCTGCTCGCAGAAACTGGTAAACTCTGCGCTGGCGAACTGAGGCTCATTGTCCGTGACAATGACCTGAGGAAGCCCATGGCAGCAGATGATATCCCCCCATACGAAGTTCCCGACGACCTGAGAAGTCACCTTGGCCAGCGCCTTTAATTCCAACCACTTGTAGAAATAATCGATCATCACTAGTATGAACCTTCTCTGCCCACTGGCCTGGGGGAATGGTCCAACCAAATCCATTCCCCAAATGGCAAAGGGCCAGGGGGTTGTGATACTTTTGAGTCGCTGAGCCGGCTGTAGCTGGAGGAGAGAGAACAGCTGGCATTTGTGGCACCTTCTTGCAAACTCCGTGGCATCACGACCCAGGGTGGGCCAGAAGTACTCCTGCCTGACAATCCTTCCTTCCAGGGTCCGACTCCCGGAGTGAATCCCACACTCCCAGGAGTGTACTTCTTCCAAGATTCTTTGTACTTCCCCCTCGGCCACAAAATGAGCCAACATCCCCGAGAGAGTCTTCATGTATAACTGCCCGTCCCGGAGGAGGCAGTACGCCGACTTGTGCCTGAGCTTCTTCTTGTCTACCCCCTCCAGATACTCTCCCGTGGAAAGTAAAGTTACGACCGGGTCCATCCACGAAGGTCGCTGGTCTATCTCCATAAGCTCCCCCTCTTTGATGGAAGAGCAGAACAAGTCGGTGACGGTATCCCCCACAGGGGGACCATGCTTTGCTAACTGATCGACCTGCTCATTCTCCTCCCGGAACACATGCTGGATGGAAAAAGTTTGGAACGCGCCAATGATCCCATTTACTTTGGCTAAGTATAACTGCAGGGTAAGCTCTCTTGCCTCGAACTCCCCGTTGATCTGGGAAACTACTACCATGGAGTTAGTAAGGACCTCCACGTCCAACACTCCCAGCTCCCTGGCCAGGCGCAGCCCCGCTATCACGGCCTCATACTCGACCTGATTGTTGGTGATGGGAAAGTGCACCACCACCGTCTGCTCAATTCTAGTTCCCTGGGGACTCTCCAAGATCACCCCGACCCCTAGGGAATGCCTCCCCTAGGTGCCATCTACCTTCACCTTCCAAGGAGTCGGATGAGTAAGCTCTTCCTCCGCCACCTCAATCACATAATCGACCAAGAAGTCAGTCATCGCTTGAGCTTTGATCGAGAGGCGGGGGACGAATGAGACGTCGAACTCACTCAACTCCACCGACCACTTGACCAGCCTGTCAGAATGCTCCACCCCCTTAAAGATGTTGCGGAGGAGATGGTCAGTCACCACTCGGATTGAGTGTGCCTGGAAATAGGGCCGCAACCTTCGGGCTGAGATGACCACGACGAAGGCCAGCTTCTGCAAAATTGGATACCGGAGCTCGGCCTTCCTCAGGACCCGACTCACGTAATATATAGAGAGCTGCTTCTTCCCCTCGCCATGAACTAAGACAGAGCTTAGGGCCTCCGCCCCGACCCCGAGGTACAAAAATAGTTCCTCCCCCTCCTTCGGCCCTTGGAGCAACGAAGCCTGTGTCAATTGCATCTTGAGGGTCTGAAATGCCTCCTCGCACTCCCTGGGCCACTCGAATTTTTGCCCCCCCCCCCCTTAGTATTTTAAAGAAGGGGGAGCACTTCTCCCCAGCCCGGGAGAGGAACCTACTTAGCCCTGCTAGCTTCCCCGTCAGCCGCTGCGCCTCCTTAGTGTTCTGTGGCGATCCCGGCTCTATGATAGCCTTGACCTTATCCGGATTCGGCTCGACCCCTGCAGGGGTGAGGAGGTGTCCCAAGAACATTCCCCTACTAGCCCCAAAGATGCACTTTAGGGGGTTCAACCGCATCTTGTACTGGCGAAGGGTAGCAAAGGTCTCCTCTAGGTCCTGGAGGTGAGAGTTCACATCCTGACTCTTGATCATGAGATCATCCACGTACACCTACAGGTTCCTCCCCTTTTGTTCTTTAAAAACCTTGTCCATCATCTTTTGATAGGTTGCCTCTGCGTTCTTTAGCCCGAAGGGCATCATCTTGTAATAGTAGCACCCATCCCCCGTGATGAACGAGACATCCTTGACGTCCGGGGGGTGCATTCTGATTTGATTATAACCTAAAAATGCATCTAGAAAACTCATTGCAGAAAAACCAACGGCTGAGTCAACCAGCGTGTCGATCCGAGGCAAGGGATAACAGTCCTTAGGACAAGATTTATTAAGCAAGGAGAAGTCGACACACATACGCCACTGGCCGTCCCCTTTTTTCACCATGACTACATTTGAGACCCAGTCGGGGTATTGGATCTCGGATATGAAGCCGACCTTGAGAAGCTTTGTCATCTCCTCCCTGATGGGTTCTGTCAGCTTGTCCGCGGTGGTTCTCTTCTTTTGTTGGACGGGGCGTGTTCCCGGGTCAAAGTTGAGGCGGTGGCAAGCCACATCCGCGTCAACCCCCTGCATCTCTGCGGCGCTCCATGCGAAGATGTCCACGTTCTTCTGAATGCACTCCAGCATCTTGTCCTGAACCTCCGGGGTCAACCCTCCACTGACGCGGACCTTCTCTACCCTGCCTTCTCGGGTGAGGACCTCCAGCTCCACCACCTCTTCCACAGCCTCCAACCTGAACTGCTCTCTCCATTCTTCAACATCCCTCTCCTCTGGGATGAGGAACTCCGCCTCCACCTCTTCTTCCACGGCCATCGCCTCGGCCGACTCCTCCTGATCTCCTCCTGCCGCCTCTACCACGGTGCAGCTCTCCGCCTCCAGCTCCTCCCTGCCAGCTTCCTGCTCCGCCTCCTCCATCCTTCACTCCATCTCATCAACTCCCTCCTGCCAAAAGATGGAGTTCACGGTGGTGACGTAGCATTCTCGTGCCACTTTGGGGTCCCCCCTGACCCTGACCTGAATCCCCTCTACATTGAACTTCAAGTATTGATGGAACGATGAGGGGACGCAGCGGAAGGCACTGATAAGGGGCCTCCCGAAGATGGCGATGTAGCTGTTGGGGGCATCGACGATGACGAACCTGAAGTTCCTGGACTGCCCCCCCCAGGGTGACATGGAGGCCCACCCCTGCTTCGACCTCCTTCCTCTCCCCCGAAAATCCAAACAAAGGCCCATCTGAGGCCAACACCCTCTTCGCCTCCACCTTCATCGCGTCAAACGCCTTCTTAAAGACGACGTTGACGGAGCTTCCGTTGTCAACGAGGTTCCTAGAGACGGTAAAATCTTCGATGGCTGTCTGGATGACCAACGCATCGTTAAAAGGATCCTCATGATCCGCCATATCGCTCCTCGAGAAGGTGATCCTCACCTCTGGGGGCGGGGTTTGGGATGTGGAGCCAATGCTCCGGCGATATATGGTGTGGAGGCTCTCCTTTCGGGAAGCCTCAACCCCCCCCCCCCCCCATGGATCACTTTGATCCCTCCTCGGGTCCCGACATCCACCCGGTCTTCGCAACAGTCCTCCTCCGCCCGAGGCAGGACCTCCTCGATCCTCACTTCCTGACACCCCTGCTGCTGCTGCTCCCTGTTTACCCTCATTTCGAGGAACTCCGGGCACGTGGTTGTGGTGTGCCCCTCCTCCTGATGGAAGTCGCAGTAGGGAAACTTTACCCTAACTTCTCTCCTCCTCCTAGCTACTCTCCTCCTCTCCCCTATGGCTATGGCCATAGCCTCTTCTTGATCGAGGAGTCGAGGTCTCTGGGCCTGCCTCCAACCCGGGGGGTGGAATTGATCTTGCCCCCCCCGGTGGTGGTCCCTTCCTTAGTACCCTCTTTGTGGCCCCTGCCCTTGCCACTCGGGTCTCCAGCCCAGCCGATGATCAGGCTCCTGACGCCCCCACCTTGACTACTGCTGCCCCTGGGGCTGCCTTTGCTCCCTCTGTCGGGGCTCTCCTCTCCTCTTCTTTTGTCCTCTTCCTCCTCTTGGCTCCTTCTCCTCCTCTGTGCCCCACTTGGCCAGCTTCCAGGCGAACTCCGGGTTTGACGCCTCCCCGTCAACTTCTCTCGCCGCCCTCTCCATCAACTCCTCGTAGGAGAGGAGGGGTATCCTCTTCAACTCCATCCTGAAGAAAACCTGCTGCAGGCCCAGGGTGAAAGCCATCATCAAACTATGGCCCGACATCTCCTGGACCTGGGTGACCTCCTCCTGGAACCGGTCCACATAGCTCCCCAACGTCTCGTTCACTCCCTGCTTGATGTGGAACAAGAACTCCAACTCCTTCTTCCCCCTCTTCGAGGTAGTGAACCTCAGCATGAATCCCCTACGCAGGTCCTCGAAATAGTAGATGGAGCTGGTCGGTAGCTGATGGAACCACTCCCTCACCATCTCCTTGAGGGTGATGGCGACGAGTTGGCATTTGAACCCATCCGAAATCTGCCGGATCGAGACCACGTCCTCAAACCACTGGACGTGTTGGACCGAGTCTCCCTTCCCAGTGTAGTAGGACATCTTGGGTCCCTGAACCCCTCTGGAACTGAAGCTGAAGAGACCAACTTGCTGGAGGGGCTGCCTCCCCCTACTAGGCGAGCTGGCGCGTCTAGCGGGCTCAGACCGCCGAGCCGACCTCTGCCTGCCGAGCTAGGGAAGAGCTCGTGCCTAGGGAGCTCGCACCCCCTGCCCTCCTCGGCGACTTCCTTCCCAGCTCGCATGCCGGGAGCGTCCTCGCCTAATGAGGAGGCTGCTGCGATCTGGATCGTCGGCGTCGAGCACTCTGCCCGTGTGCCGAGTGCGAACTTGACGAGGCCCAGCACCTCGTTCCTAAAATCTTCAAACATCCCCACCGTAGCCAGAGGTGGGGGGGGGGGGGGCGAGCTCGACTTGTCAGGTCCCTGTTCTCCTATCATCTAACTAGCTGAAGCTTTTCTGCACTGATCACACTCACCGCACCAAAATGTTGAAAGCGAAAATCGGTCTCCTGTGGAGTTCACCCTCGGGGAAGGGGTGATCGCGTACCAACTTCACTCCTGCAAGCAAAACAACAAAAGAAATAAGGGAGAACCGACACAAGGGCTCGACGGGGAGGACCCACCACACACCCGGAAGATCTGAGAGCGCTTCCCGTCCTTAGCCAAAGGCCGAGCTAAGGTACCCTCAGAAAGCACTTGAAAACTAGAGCAAGAGAGCACAGACAACCTGCCTTCTGGGGTACTCCTTGGGTCCTATTTATAGATTTCAGAATTTGAAATGTCAATAACCAAACAAAACTGACCTGAAGTTACCAAAAAACCTTTGATTGGGTCTGCCAACAGCCAAACTCCGTTCTTTTGAAGAGCTATGGGCAGACCAGCGGGGTGTAACATCCCATGTTACTTTTGGACCCCTCAACTTAGATTGGGTTAGGCATGAGGTGAGTTTAAGGAGATCAGCTAGGTTTGAACCTAGGTAGTGGGTGGTAGCCATGTGGGGCCCACTATAGGACCAAAGTCAAACTAGGTCAAACTAGCTTAAATAGGAACCCAGACCACACCATGACCCCACCACATTGCCCTAACCCTAAAAACAATCTAAGTGGACCCTAGGGCATGTCACTAGGTCAATACTTTGACCCCAGTTGACCAAAGTCAACCTTGGGCTTAATTTGGTCAAACCACACTCATAAGCCCAAATTAGCCTAAGTAGGGCACCCCCTTGACCCAACCCAAGTTGGGTGGTGCCACTAAGCTCATGACCATCAAATGGGGTCAGCCCACCCACCATGGTTGACCAAGTCAACTCAAAGTTAACATAGTCAACACAATTGACCTAAAGAAGAAAATGAAGACTAAGCTCACTCTCATTGGACCAAGCCCACCAAATTTGGCCCATGGCCAGCCCAAGTGAACAAGACCAGTCCTACCCCTTTAAATCAGGAGAGAGAATGCATGCAAAGGGGTAGAAATGGGATTTTAAGAGAAAGAGGAGAGAGAAATGGGGATGAAGGGGAAGGGTGGCCACATGGCCACCCCTTCAGCTGTAATTCTCTGCCCAACACATGCTGCCCGACCCCCTCTGATATTCCAGAGAATTTTTGGTAGCATGCTGGCCACATGACACCCATGGTGACACAACTAAAGCTCAAACCGAGCTCACATTGGGCTTATCTCCCCATACACCCCCTCTCAGCCCCAAATAACCCCTCCATCAGCTTCAGAGAGTGAGAAGGAGTTGAAATCGAGTGCTGGAGCATGAAAAACGGTGGAGAATCAAGAAATCGGGGAGGAGCTTGCCGGAGCACCACCACCATGGAAAACCGCCGCCTGACCCGCCGTCAAGCCCCAATCCAGGTCCGTTTCACCTCACCTCTACCCGTACTAGGATCCTAGATCGATTAGGTGAGATATCGGGCTCAATTGAGCCCGATGCCATGAGAGAAAAACGAGAAAATTCGGGCTTTTTCTTCTTGCTCGGGTTCGCCGGAGGAGCCAACTCCGGCGGCCCCACCGCCGGGAAACGCTAGCTCCCACCTTAGCGAAGGTGGTGGCGACATCCGCCGGCGGTGGTGGTGGCTCAGCTGGCCGGAAACCGCCAACAAACATCGCCCAGGAAAAAAACAAATCTCAGCCTTTGATCCATTGGGGACGATGATCGGATCCCGTTCAATTACGCTTTAAGATTCGTGTAGTGTATTATTATGATTTAAATTAAATGATATGAACAGTGTATTTCTGTCACAAATGTACAGTCACATTGCATGTGATATTTAAGGTACTTAGAGGCATTTCCAGAAACTGGTCTCTAAATGAAAAATGTAGCCTTACTTGTTAACTTTAAATTGACACCTTAATCATTAATTTTGGTCCAGTAGTCTGGCCTGTAGGGCATTTTTCCTAAGACTGGTACTAGATAAGGGCAGAAATTCATTGGATGCCCAAGTCAAACCAGCAATCACCATGGCCCCAAATTTTGGGTACATGCATGATTAGGTCATGCCTAGCCCCTGCCAAAAATGGAGAATTTTTGAAACAACTTTTTCTATAGTTTTGGTCATAATATCAAAAACTAAATAAATGGAATATTTGGAGTTATATGACTCTTCATGGCCCCAAATTTTGGTGGTAGGTCCTTGGGGATATCATTGATGCATGATAAAAATTTCAGCACATTTGGATCACTGCATGTTGGAAAATCCACTTGCATGTGTTGGTTCATATATTGCCTTGGTGTGCCAATAGAAATAATTTAAATATGGTGCATTCAGCCTAATTGAGGCACTAAAAAATCATGGATTTTATTCCTCTGGTTCATTAGGGTAAAGTTCACCCCTCTGATTAATTATGGGATTTTTGGAATCAAAAATCCCATTAATTGGAATTTTTAAGAATATAGCTCTTTTTAAAAATAAATTGGGAAAATAGGTTTTTCTCAAGTAAAAGTCCTCAAACTTTACCAAGTTACAAATAAGGCTATATTTGACTTAATAAAATTTGATCTTTCTGTTTGAAGAACTTTTGGAGTAAAAATACCTTGAAATGCTCATTTTACCCTTATTTCATTTATTCTTGAATTGATGGATATACACCTCAGAAAAATTTGGAAATATCTCCAGTGTTGTATAATTATATTATTAGTCTTGTCATTTTATTTCAGAATTTATGGGCGTACTGATAATTTTTAAATTAATATAATGACATTTTGGTAAATATGTATGAATGAGAATTGTTATACCATTACACTATAAAAGTTGATGAAACTCTTCCAATAGTCATAAATTAATGTTTTATATATGCTGTAATTTTCCTGGAATTTTGTATTACATATTCCTTGTACTTCATTTGGAAAATAGAAATTATGTAGATTTGGTACTAAATAAGGAATTGGTATAAATAATCAAAGGAAAATTATGAAACCCTGTAGACAGAAATATTTTATCAATATACAATTCAGGAAAAATTACCTAGGTCAGTGGATTTTAAATTATACTACTTCACGTGTAAAGTGACCTAGGAAATAAATTAAAAGATTTAATTGAGGGATTAATTGACCAAGGAAAATTATGAGGATCCATATGATAGTTCCATTAGCCCATACCACCCTAGGATAAATAGTTAGGGGCAAGAGGCCCTAAGGATTGGAAGATTCCATTTTTGGGATAATAATAGGACATGGTCTGCATATAGCATAAATAGGGCATACTTTAGGGGATTACCAGAGGATTGATTATCGGAGGAAATAAATGAGTGCAATATGAATAATCCCTGGTGGGTAGTATTGTCTTAGTGACGGGATTAAAAGTGCAAGTCTTTAGGTAGCAACCAGAGTAGAGGTCGACGGAAGACCGTCGGTTTCCCTGTAATATCTTAAGTCACTAGGATTGTTCCAAAGCAACAATGAGAGCTGGGGTGAAACATGGGTAGTCATCAACTAAAGTAAATATCCTTGCGAAAGGAAACTTTGGGCGTAATCCCATCGTAGTTCCTAGTGCCCCCGAGAGCCCTTCACCGGGTATACCCTGGGCAGTCTTGGGATTAACCTTAAATCACTAAGTATAATAACCCGTAGACAAGAGTAGTCTAATAGGTTAAGACATTTATTGTACCTGCTCACCCGTGTAGGGTTGGAGAGATTCATGATATATGCTCACCCGTGTAGGGTTTGAGGGAATTGGTATAAAGACACTATTGTGCGTTCTCACCCAGGTTGGGTTTGAGGGTTTCAGGACGGGTTTGGTCCTGCGAGCGAAAGGCTCAGAATAAAATACTTGCATGTGCATAAATATAGTGGTGGGGCATGCAGTACTGGCCGTTCGTCACACCGATGGCAGTACGGTGCACCAGGCGGTTGTGAGGGTTAGAAAGGCCAGTAGGTTGTTTTACACTGCGGTCTGGAGGACGACCCCCGATAATGCACATCCGACCCAACAAGACTGACGGGTTGTCAGCAAAGTACGTACGCGAGACTCTAGAGTGCACCTTGGACGTGTACAGAGGCGTATGAGAGGGGTCTAAGGCTTGGTAGTGTGCATACCGGCCTGAAAGTGGAGACGCCCGCTCCGCTGCTGCCGTATCCACAACGGTGGTACCCGAGAGTGATGCTAGCTCTCAAAAAGTGGGAACTAAAGGTCTGTGATCACAGAGTCGTTGTGCGTGAGTTGCACTTGCCTGTGCATAAAATTTGCATCATAACATTCATTCATATTAGGTCATACGCTTTATAGATCCTTATCATATAAATTAGTATGAGCTCTTTTATATGATAAGTTAAATTTCCTAGAAATCCTAACTTATATATTTGTATGGTCATTTATATAAGTTAGGGTACTTTTGTGATGGTAGTATAATGGTAGAATAGTTTATTTACATGCTCTTACTGCTGTCTTTACTTCCTTTACTGTACTATTCTTTACATTCTTGTACCATATATAGAACTGCTAGAATAGAACAATAAAACTTATTACAACTGCTAGTTAGTTTCTGTCACCTGCTTCCACTTTTGCTACCCCTTGCTGTCCTTCGCTTCGTCCTCCCACTCGGTGCCTAGGAGCTGCGGGGCGAGGGGCAGAGGAAACGACTTAGTCTTTTTGACTAATGGTCGGTGGCCATACTATTTTTAGGAGCCCGTGGAGATGGAGCACCAGCACGACGAGGAGACAGGACGTGAGGAGCAGATACCGCTTCAGCAGGCTACTACCACTACTGTGCGTCCTCAGGTGGGACGAGTTCTGATGTATTAGTGTAGCTTCCATTTTTATTTTGAGAGAGGGAGTGGATTTGATGTACTGGGCATAAGCCCTTATTACTCTTTCTTTTTGTACTCTTTTGTGGACTATGTTGATGTACTTTTCATTTCATACATATGATTTGTACTATGTGACTTGTGGACTAGTGGATTAATATACTGCTTTACTTCTTTTTCTCATATTGGCCTACAGGTTAAATGATCGTATTAGCCGGCAGGATCGGCGTGTTGCGGTGTCACTAACCCGTACGTTAGTGCCACCGTAAGACGACGGTTCTGGGCATAAGACCCGGTAGCCCTCCTTGGTAAGGGGGAGGGAGGGGTCTTACATGGGGGCAAAACAATAAAAAGTACCTCATAGATCTGGGCAAGCTGGGGAGCCTGGCCACCTCGGTAGATCCTGCTCGCCTGCTGTTACCGAGCTCTTTTGCGCGAGCGCGAGTTGGGGCGGCGAGCTCGTCTGTCAGTCGGCCTCCGTCAGTCGACCTCAGCTCGACGAATCTTGGCTTAGCTCGGTGAATGTCGAGCTCGCGGTCGACGAACGCCGAGCTCGTGCTCGGGTTTCTCTGCTGATCTCGCCTGGGGCCTTGGTAATCTGAGCCGGCCAGCCTGGTTCTTAGTTCACCCCGCTCGCCGGATACGGGGTTGTACATACGGCCTGGGACACGGGCGTGTCACAGGCTGTGTCAGGCAAAAAATATGATTTTGTGGCAAAATCGTGGCTGTCCATTTCTTCAGCTGTGATCTAATGGCTGAGGTGCCTCCCTGCTTCCTTATGGCCGTGGATGAGAAGGGAATTCTCATTAATGCTTTGGCCTTCATCTTTCTAAAATCATAGAAAGAGAAAGAGAGGAAGAAGGAGGAGGAGGAAGAGGAGTTGGCCATCGGTGGTGCTGCGGAGTTCCGACGAGAGATCCGAGGCCAGCGTTGCGGAGGAAAATCCGTTGCGGTTCTTTCCAGCCAGCTAGGAGCTCATGGCACCGAAGCGGTCTTCGAGGGTAATGACTTTTCTTCCTAGCCATGTGAAGGCTTTCTTTTTGGCATGTGCATATGATTCCCCCACCAGATGGTGATATGTTATGGGAGTCTCTTGGGTTGATTCATGGAATCCCCAATCATTTGGCATATAGATACGGAAAAGGAGTACAGAATAGGCATGCTGTGTGAAGCCCATCTGGTCAGGTTGGTCTGGATTGGTGATGTTGCATATACGCACCGGAGAAGACTCTGTGATAAACGTGTAGTTTAAGGAGTCGACGAGTTAGACCTGCGAAGGGTAGTAGCAGGAAGTACTTGAGTGGTAGTACAGAAAATACCCATATATTGCTTCTGTTGTTGGGTTGTACCTGCGAAGGGAAGTAGCAGGAAGTACTAGCGTGATAAGCCAGGAAATACCCTTGATGCTTGGAATGTTTGGTGGGTTGTGCCTGTAAAGGGGAGTAGCAGGAAGTACTGGCTTGACAGTCCAGGAAAATACCCTCAAGTGCTGTACGGTTAAGCCTAGGGATGGAAAGTGAGTTCTGTCGCTAACGCGAGGCGTGGCTCCTAGGTAACCGATAAATGAGAAGCAAGTTCTGTGAGAATGGGCTGGTTATGTGTGAACTGATGTGTTCACCTAAAGGAAACAGACAAGGTGAAACTGACCCGCGCCTTTTATGTAGCCGCGAGTACGCCGTACTCGGTGATGGCAAGGCGACTTGAGCAACGGGGGGTGGATGATCCGACCTGCGCTATGTCCGTCCGATGTGAGACCTGAAATTGTGGTCTGTTGGAGCGCATAACAAGAGTCTTTGGCCTGCACGCCATGCCACAATGGGGGGCTACGGGCCAATCCCGGTGCATTAAGACTAAAGTCTCTGGCTACACGCCATGGAGCAAATGCTCAATAGTTACCGTTGGGTTGCGACCCTGATACGGTGTTGGGACCCTGGTTCACTGGTACACCAAGAATGTGCCTTGAGTGCACGGATCGTCGAGCCGTGTGGCTGACTGTTGTGATGTCATGTATGTGCGTGAGAGCACATTGTATGATATACATATCTGCCTGTGAAATGATATGCTTGCAGGTAAGGAATACCACCGCCCCGGGAAAGGAGTGAGGTCGTTATAATTTGGTCAGCTGAATGTTGGTCGTTGTCTATTTGCCACCGTTGGGTGGGCTGTCCCTGTGCAGGTGTTGGAGAGCCAAACGGGATGCATAAAGGCTGAGGTTCCTGCTGCTGCTGCTACTACTACTATCCCTCGAAGGCTAAATGAAAATACTCTGTTTGATTATACGTGGCTGACCTGCACGCCAATGTTTGGGCCACTGTTGTGTAAAGCCATGTAAGGCCATAAGGCCAATTGACTTTGTATTTGCTATGATTCCTGTTTTATATAAATGTGAAGCCTTTATATATTGAACATTCATGTGTGTGAGTTCAACTTCGTGTTATAGGCTTCCGCTAGAATGTAATGAGTTAGGATGCACAACTCTGGTATCACTACGTGACTTCCCCGCCTGTTTTATGGTATATGTTGTGGGGCCCTGACCGGACCTTCTAGTATATACATGTGAACGGATGGAGTCGTTACAGGGGGTTTCTCTGATACTCGCATCCTGCGCATTGAGGTGTGTTTAGCGCTCTAGGGGGACTCTATCTGGAATTACATTCCAAATCCAAACCAACATCTTGAACATCTCCATAACCTTAGAGTACGTCATCTCAGGCTTGTTGGGCTACGATTTCATTGAAACCACAGTCACCCACATTGTTGACGGTACCATTTATGGGTCCCAATATTCGGAATGGGGGGAGTAAAGTGCACCTGTTGCACTTTACGGTGTAGTGCAGAGCATCCTACAGATGCGAGCACATCTCAGCTCGTGCACACACATCTCAAAGCGAGATGTGATGTGCACACATCTCCGAGCGAGCAGAAATGTGATAGCATCCGAGTTGGATGTCGCACTGCACCCGTAAAGTGCTTTATACCTGTAATAACCTCATCCGTTTACATAGTATATACTAGAAGGTCCGACTGGGGCCCCGCAACATATACCACAAAACAGGCGGTGAAGTTACGGTATGATACCAGAGTAGCGCAGCGCACCCTGACACATTGCATTCTAGCGGAAGCCTAAACACTAAACTTGAACTCCACACCTGAATGTCCAACATAAAAAAGCTCCTCATTTATATATAACATAAGAATGTTTTATACACACAAATAGTTGGCCTTATGACCTTATAGGGCTTTCACAACAGTGGCCTCAACATTGGCGCGCATGCCGGCCACGTATAAATATAACACAGCATTTAAAAGTTAGCCTTCGAGGGCTAGCAGCAGCAACAACGACAAAGGCAGCAAGGACTTCAACCCTTATGCATCCCGCTCGGCTCTCCAACACCTGCACAGGGACAACCTACCCAACGGTGGAAAACATGCAACAGTCAACATTCAGCTGACCAAATTATAATGACCCCACCCATTTTTCCGGGGCGGTGGTATTCCTTCCCTGCAGGCATAGCATTTCACAAGCATGTATATTTCATCCAATGTGCTCTCACGCACATACATTCCATCACAACCGTCAGCCACGCGGCCCGACGATCCGTGTACTCAGGGCATATTCTTGGTGTACCGACGAACTAGGGTCCCACCACCGTATCAGGGTCACAACCCAACGGTAAAACATTGAGCATTTACTCCATGGCGTGTAGCCGGAGTTTTAGTCATAATGCATCGGGATTGGCTCGTAGCCCCCCATTGTGTCATGGCGCGCAGGCCTACGACTCTTGCTATGCACTCCAACAGACCGCACTTTCAGGTCTCATGTTGGATGGACATAGCGCAGGTCGGATCATCTACCCCCCGTTGCTCAAATCGCCTTGCCATCACCGCGTACAGCGTACTCGCGGCTATATCAAAGGCGCGGGTTGGTTTCACCGATCCTGTTTTGGCATTCAAGCCTGTGTGCTTTCCTGGGCGCACCAGTACTTACTCTTACACCCATTTCATCTCACACATCAGCGGGTCTTTCCTGGGCACACTAGTATTTCATGTTACTCTATTCACAGGTATGACCCCGTAATTATCACAAATGTCAAGGGTATTTCCATGGCTTACCACACCAGTACTTCCTGCTACTTACCTTCACAGGTCCACCCATGAACATCAAGCAGTACAAAGGGTATTTCCTGGACCTCCAATCCAATACTTCCTGCTACTTCCTTTCGCAGGTACAACCCAATAGCACGTGCATCACAAGCATCACAAGGGTATTTTTCTGGACTACCACTCCAGTACTTCCTGCTACTGTCTTTCACAGGGTTAACCCATTAACTCCCAAACGATACGTTTATCACGGAGTCTTCTCCGGTTCGTATATGCAACATCACCAATCCGGACCAACCTGTCCAGATGAGTTTCACACAGCATGCCTATTCCGTACTGCATTTCCGGATCTATATGCCAAATGCTTGGTGATTCCATGAATCAACTCAAAGGACTCCCACAACAAGACACCCTTTGGTGGGAGAATCAGATGCACATGCCAAAAAGGAAGCCTTCACATGGCTAGGAAGAAAGGTCATTACCCTTGAAGACCGTTTCAGTGACATGAGCTCCTAGCTGGCTAGACAGAACCGTAACAACTTTTCCTCCGCAAAGATGGCCTCAGATCTCAACTTGACACTCTCAAGCTCCACCAACGATCAGCCCCACTTCCTCCTCCTCCTTCTTCTTCTCCCTTTCTCTTTCTAAGTTTTGTAGAAAGATGAAGACAATAAACATAATGAGAATTCTTTCTCAGTTTTCGGCCTTAACGAAGCAGGGAGGACTCTCAGCTGTTAGATCCCAGTTGAAGAAAATGGATGGCCACGAAAAAGCCGCAAAATCACTTTTCGGGTTTGATACGCCCTGTGACACGCCCGTGTCATAGGCCGTGTACTCTAAGCAGTGCACAAACCGTCTTATCCCGAAACAGGTCACAGCCAGGGTACACGCCCGTGTCGGCCCAGACACGCCCGTATCGTAGGGCGTGTTATTGCACTCGACGATCGTCGAGCTCATTTCGTCGGCCAAAATGGGGGGAACACGCCCTCCGACACGCCCGTATAGGAAGGTACACGCCCGTGTCACAAGCGTGTTCCCTCTGTCGATCACTTTTGTTGACCAAAGACTCGAGTGTCAACACAAAGGAGGACACGCCCTAGAGCGGATTCGTGAAGGCAGAGCCAAGGCAGTGACTTCGATCCGGCTACTTCATGGCACCGAAGCGATTTTCGAGGGTAACGATTTCCTTCTTGGACATTGAAGTTCCTTCTTTATGCATATGAGTGGAATCCTCCACCAAAAGGTGGATTGCGAAGTGATTCCGTGGTTGAGTCTGCATCTAGAGCCGGAATTGTGGAGTACGACATAGACATGCTGTGTGAAGCCATATGGACCGTTAGTCTGGATTGGTGATGATCATGGGTAAACCGGAGAAGACTCCGTGGGTTTGAAAAGATGAGCTACATGCCTTGTATTTTGGATGAATGAATGCTATGCGTGGATGACATGCTCATGCGTGAGCTAGCCATGGTTATGATTTTGGATGTGAGCGCTGCGTGTGCTCGTTTACTCGAGTGGAAAGCTGCGGCTACCCAGGAAGGGAAGGCTAACCCGCATCACGGTGCGCCAGTGATGATGTGAGCACGGACAAGGCTAACCTGTACCTGGGCATGTTGGAGAGATCGATTGGTGGCAGTGTTCGGGAGCGTGCGATAGCCCGACTTGCTACACCGAAATAAAAGCGGGTCGATCTGATGGATAATGCTCATTTTTGCCATACGGTACCGACCTCTGCTTGGTTTGGGCGGATTTTGGGCGGAATGCAACCAGCATGCGTGTTGGGGTGACTAGAACCGGCTAGCAACCAAGTTAATTACCGTTCGTTGGTGGTGTTACCATAGGTTTCAAATACACCATAAGGTGCCCTGAGTGCACGAAACGTCTGGCTGCGGTCGGCGTTTGTGATGTGAATGAGCTTGATAGGTTGATAAAGAGAATAATATATATGATGCTTGATGATAGATGATGGCAATGCATACAGGGAAGGAACCACTACCCCGGGTAGGGGGTATGGTCGTTATAATGGGTCAGCAAATGCTGACCGTTACTTTGTTTTCTATTTTGGCTTGGATGACAAATTGCAGGTAGAATGATCAAGTGGAATGGATGGATTGCTGCTAAAGGCCCTTGAAGGCCATGCAAAAAAGTGTGTTTGGATTTCATGTGTGGCCGGCCTGCGTGCTGATGTACGAAATTGTAATGGTATGAAAAGAGAAATTTGTAACGCCTTAAGGCCAGTGTGTGTGCGTTGTATACATTCCTGGTGTTGCTATATAAATGTGGAGTTTATATAGAAGTGGACATTCTCTGAGCTGAGTTCTTTAACTTAAAATGTTGAGCTAGAATGGATTGAGTTAAGGATGCGAATAGAATTTGATTTCCACAAGTAATTCCACTACTTGTCTGTGACATATGACGTGGGGCACCGGCCGGACCCACCGTTATATGCTATGTGACGAATAGGGGCGTTACACACCCATTTCATCTCACACATCAGCGGGTCTTTCCTGGGCACACCAGTACTTCTTGCCACTCTCTTCACAGGTATGACCCCGCAATTATCACAAATGTCAAGGGTATTTCCATGGCTTACCACACCAGTACTTCATGCTACTTCCCTTCACAGGTCCACCCATGAACATCAAGCAGTACAAAGGGTATTTCCTGGACCTCCAATCCAGTATTTCCTGCTACTTCCTTTCGTAGGTACAACCCAATAGCACGGGCATCACAAGCATCACAAGAGTATTTTCCTGGACTACCACTCTAATACTTCCTGCTACTGCCTTTCACAGGGTTAACCCATCGACTCCCAAACAACACGTTTATCACGGAGTCTTCTCTGGTTCGTATATGCAACATCATCAATCCAGAACAACCTGTCCAGATGGGCTTCACACAACATGCCTATTTCATACTCCATTTCCAGATCTATATGTCAAATGCTTGAGGACTCTATGAATCAACCCAAAAGACTCCCACAACAAGCCACCCTCTGGTGGGGGAATCAGATGCACATGCCAAAAAGAAAGCCTTCACATGGCTAGAAAGAAAGATCGTTACCCTTGAAGACCGCTTCGGTGCCATGAGCTCCTAGCTAGCTAGACAGAACCGCAACAGCTTTTCCTCCGCAAAGATGGTCTTGGATCTCAGCTTAACACTCTCAAGCTCCACCAGCGATCATCCCCACTTCCTCCTCCTCCTCCTTCCTCTCCCCTTCTCTTTCTAAGTTTTGTAAAAAGATGAAGGCAATAAACATAATGAGAATTCTTTCTCATTTTTCGGCCTTAAGGAAGTAGGGAGGACTCTCAGCTGTTAGATCCCAGCTGAAGAAAATGGACGGCCACAAAAAAGCTGCAAAATCACTTTTCGGGTCCGACACGCCCTGTAATACGCCCGTGTCACAGGTCGTGTACTCTAAGCGGTGCACAAACCGTCTTATCCCGAAACAGGTCACGACCAGGGTACCCGCCCGTATCGGCCCAGACACGCCCGTGTCGCAGGGCGTGTTATTGCACTCGACGATCGTCGAGCTCATTTCGTCGACCAAAAAGGGGGAACACGCCCTCCGACACGCCCGTGTCGGAAGGTACACGCCCGTGTCACAGGCGTGTTCCCTCTGTCGACCACTTTCGTCGACCAAAGACTCGAGCGTCGACACAAAGGAGGACACGCCCTAGGTCACGCCCGTGTCACAGGGCGTGTACCTCCCGAACACTTCGTCGAACGCATTTCGTCGAACTCGCGACGTCTACGCACCCGAGCAGGACACGCCCTGGGACACGCCCGTGTCCCACGCCGTGTCACCCAAAATTTTCCCCATTCTGCAATTTGGGCTGTTACAATACCCCCAAATTCCCAATCTTCCCTCTAAAAAGAGAAAATATCTTTTTTTTTTTTTTCCACAGCAAATGATTCACTCTTGTGATTTAAGTAAAGATTGCCCTTTTTTTAGGGCGCTGCTATCCGCACCGCAGTTTTAGCTATTCGCACCACACTTTCTCCTAATTTTTCGTGTATTTTAAAAATACGCTTTGTACTTGTATTTTTAGGAAGTGTTCAGCACGAAAGTTGTAGATATCGCCGAGATCTACAACTTTCGTGTTGAACACTTTTCCTAAAAATATATGTACAAAGTGTATTTCCAAAAGACGCTAAATCTGGACGTATTTTCCAAGTACGCATTGTACATGTATTTTTAGGAAATGTGTTCAACACGAAAGTTGTAGATCTCGTCAAGATCTACAATTTTCGTGTTGAACACTTTTCCTAAAAATACATGTACAAGACGTATTTTCAAAAAACACAAAAAATTAGGAGAAAATGCGATGCGAATAACCAAAACTGCGGTGCGCATAACAGCGCTCTTTTTTATCATAATAAGTGAACCCATGGCATCTAATGGACCTGCTCACGTGACTTGCACGTGTAAGGTATGGAATGGGCTGCCCGAATTTGCTCCAGTGTCTCCCACACTTTCAGTTTCACCCCATTGCTGGTCACCTTCTACCCTGCATCACTGTATTTCGCCTGCAAATCTAATCGATTCTCAGAAACCATCTCTTCCCTCGCATCCAAAAGCATATTTTCTGAAGAGAAGTCGAATTCGTCTTGCATCTCCAGCCGGCGGCATTATTTTGCGGCGATCCTGCTTCCATGTAGCCGACGACTGGGTTCGATTTATCTCCCGAGCAGTTCTTGGTTCTTGAAAACTCTAACGAAGCAAATCTGCGAGGTTTCAGTTATTCGAGATTGTATTGCTGTATTTTTCTTGCCAAGCAACTCTTGTGCTCTTTTTTGAGGGCAGAAACTTGTTTGGATAGGATCTAGTTATGATCTTTACATTGGATTTGTAAACATGGAGGAAACGGGCGAAACTGGTGATCTACATGGAAGTATAAGGCTCAACCCGATTCTTGCGCCGGGAAGCGATTCGAAGAACTCCCCTTCCTTCCGGAGGTTCCACTCCACTAGAACCCCTCGCCGGAATTCTAGATCTGGCTCAAATGGACTTCAGTGGCTCAGGAGTCAGCGAGTTGTGTTTTGGTTGATATTGATCGCTCTGTGGGCTTATATTGGGTTTTACGTGCAGTCGACATGGGCCCATGGTGATCATAGGAAGACGGACTTCGTAGGGTACAAGAGTGAGGCTGTTAGTGTTAGGACTCAGGAGAACACAGCAAAACCTTCAGATTCTTTGGTATCTGGAGTCATTACCTCGGTGGTGAAGGAGCCAAATCTAGGCGAAGAGAAGACTTCTGATTCTAATGGTCCTGGGAAAGAGAAGCCAACGCCCACAAAAAGTTCGTCTCGAAAGAGAGGTAGAAGGATGTTGAGGAAGGTGAAGACGAAGGGTTCAGCGGTGGAGAGCATAGACAGTGAGTTTGAAGATGTGGAGATTCCAAAAGGAAACAGTTCATTTGGATTGATGGTAGGGCCATTTAATGATATTGAGGATAGAATTGTAGGGTTAACTCCTCAGAAGCGGAAGGGAAAATGTGACAGAGGAGGAGAATTTGCAAGGCTTGTATGGACACGGTACTTTTTATTGATATTTCACGAGCTCTCAATGACAGGGGCTCCCCTCTCAATGATGGAACTGGCTACTGAGATTTTGAGATGTGGAGGAAATGTGAAGGTGGTGGCCCTCAGCAAGAAGGGTGGGTTGACTTGGGAGATTGCTCGACGGGGCATTGAAATAATTGAAGATAAAGGGGATCTTAGTTTCAAGGCTGCCATGAAAGCTGACCTTGTCATTGCCGGTTCAGCTGTTAGTGCATCCTGGATTGGTATGTGAATATCTAGTCAACAGATCCATATGCTTTTCCTTTTTCATTGCGGAACATTAGCTATAATGTCATCTCTGTGCACTGCATGTAATGAATTTTACAAGTTTTTTTAGTCATTAACTTGCAAATTAACTTCCTGGAGGTTTGATTTTGGACATGAAATTGACACCTTGATCAGAACATTATCAACAACTCTTTCTCTCTTATCCTAGATGTTGAAGGGAGATGTAGTGTTTTCCGAAAACCAAAGGCAATGTGCAGCCTTGATTCTTGAAACACTAATGAGTTTTCTAGTTATGCAGGAGTAACCTTGATTAGAAATTAAATGTGGATGAAACATTGAAAAGAGAGACACGGAACATTTGGGGCCAAAGAAGTATGTAAACTTGAACCATAGAGAATTATACTTTGAGGAGAGAAGACTGAAAACCTCTAATAGAAATAAAGAGTGATTGAGCTTTACTCATATGGAGAGGAGTCCTTTCTTAAAGTTGCTTCCTCCTTTGTTCTTACTTGGGTCCTCTGCCCTTTGTTTTGCCTTGCTTGCATCTTCCCAAATCTCATTCCTTGTTTTCTTCTTAAATTTAACCAAACATAATTCTCCCTTGTTGTTTTCGGTTAGAGAGAAATTGGAAAGGAATGGGATGCACAGAGAAAGAGGGAGTTATTGGGGAGTACCTTGTGGAGTTTATTTCCCAAATAATTATGTCCACATAACTATCGGGCTAAGACGATGACTTACTCTACTCCCGCGAGACATTTGCTAGGTCACAAATCACAGCACATGTATAAAGGAAGGATTTGAAAACACCAAAAACATTACTTGCATATGTTTGATACTATTCTGTTATATTGGTTTGATGTGATTTAAGGATAACTATAGTGCTGACCATAATGATTTGTGTATATTTCTCAGAGCAATACCTTAGACGAAATCCAGCTGGATCAAGCGAGCTTGTCTGGTGGATAATGGAGAACAGACAGGAATACTTCAATAGATCAAAACATATGCTCAGCAAAGTGATTATGTTAGCCTTTTTATCTGACATGCAGTCCAAACAGTGGTTATCTTGGTGTGAGGAGGCTAAGATTAAGCTGAAAACACAGCCCATGTTAGTGCCTCTTTCCGTTAATGATGATTTAGCATTTTTAGCAGGCCTTCCCTCTTCCCTAAATACCCCATTATTCACTGCTAAGAAGATGGTTGAGAAAAGGAATCTCCTGCGAGATGAAGTTCGAAAAAGCATGGGTATATCTGATAAAGATATGCTCGTAATGACTTTAAGCAGCATAAATCCCGCTAAAGGCCAGCTTTTACTTCTTGAAGCAGCTCGTTTGGTGTCTCAACGTAATGCAACTCACAGATATCCAACACTTTTGGAGAAGGGAATGTCTGCCCTTTCTCATGAGGATGAACTACAAGCTGCGGCATTGCATTTAAACACCAACAAAACTGAAAAGCAAGTCAAAGATATTCCCCAACTTGATTCAAAGAAGAAAAAAAGAAAACACTCCAGATTAATTTATAATCTTTCTTCAAGCAGTCTAACAAAGGCGGATGAACAAATTCGGCCTCAAATTAGAAATTTACTGTCTGAAAATGCTGTCAGTGAAGAAGAAAATCTCAAAGTTTTAGTTGGTTCTATTGGATCAAAAAGCAATAAAGCCCATTATGTTAAATCAATGCTCGGATTTGTATCTCAAAATTCAAACATGTCCAAACTAGTTTTTTGGACTCGGGCAACTACTCGTGTTGCCTCACTCTATGCTGCAGCAGATGTCTATGTATTAAATGCGCAGGTAATTCTTATTATATTTGCGTTATTCTTAATGCATTTTACATTTGATATTGCTTTTTCACATTGACATTGATATCTTAATTGTTGTGGAGGTTTATTCTAATTAGGTGCTTTCAATAGCTGATACCTATAGAATCTTTCTGATAGGAACACTAGATTTCAGAAATTTTAGGCGTTTGTCTTGTATACAGACAATAATAATGTTGTTTTTTGCTGTTTTTTGGATAGCATCTCTATGAAATAATGATCAAAATGGCATTTATGCAATGGAACAATAACAGTTATTGTCAGCTGAATCTGATGATATTTAGAAATGGTAAGATATCTTTTTAAATGCCTCATTAATGACCAGAGTATGATCTTTCATCACCACATTGGTGAAAAAGTATTTTTCAAATATTATAATGATTAAGGGATGATCTTATCAGAGGTAGCCTTTGGCTTTCTTATACTGCAAACACAAAATAGTAATCTAAATAGTCGTGACCGGCTCGCCACCTCCCCTCATCGAGAGGACACCTTCTTACCACTCTCCAACCACCCACTTCCCTTCCAATAACTACCATAACTACCTGACTTCCCATTCCATAACAGCCAGCTTCCTCCACTTAATCCACAAGTAACTACCCCCAACACTACTAATAACTGCCCACTGCTCTGTAATTTTCTCCAGGAAATTAACGTCCCATCCAGAAGCAATTGTAGAAAACCTCCCATTCCTCTGCCAGTTACTTCCCAGGCGCTGGATTGCCTTCTCAGTCTCTCTGTCTCTCAATCAAACTCTTTCAATGCCTATTATTCCCCTCTGTAGGACACATGTTCCAGTTCTCTTTGGAGCCCCGTTTCCCAGCAAAGGAAGCCTCTCTACCTCTCAAATCCTATTGCCATCCCTCTAACTTCCCTCCCTAACTTCTATTCCCATCTCGTCAGCCTTCTAGCAACATACCCGACCCTACAATCCCCATTAATCCCATCCACCATCAACTGCTATAGGTCCCTCCCCTACCAACCTCCAAACACAGACAACTGACTCCTCTACTATCCCACCAGTCCTATGCCACATACTATCCTTTCTTCTCTCCATACCCTATTAATCGGCTCTTTGCACTGTTGGCCACCATCAGACCTCTACTACTACCACACCTCCATCTCTCGGGCTCCTATGCGGATGTGAGTTCATGTCTGGAGTCCTATACATTGTACCGTTTGAATCTAAATTCTACTGATACTTATCTGGAAGTCTTTGTTTCCTTGAAATCTTGATACTTATCTGCAGGTATCAATTTATTTTATTTTGTGCAATCTTATGTTAGAAACTGCCTGTGTGTATATGCATCATTATTAGGTGTAGCGGAGTCTCACTCGTCATCGCACAGTAGGTTGCCCTTAGGATACCACCGCACGCACGCTACCTTATTTTGTTGGACTTAATTCTCACGAAAGATCTTTCTTTGAAAACTCAACTTATAGTTCTTTAGTTGAATATTACGTCCTTCAATTTTATATTATGATATGTTAGTAAATCATGGTGTAATTTTGCCTCCCCATTCACTTGAATTGCTGGTCATTTTCACTAGGTATCAATGGTCTATTGATTATTTCTTAGTGTATTTTCAGAAATATCTAATCAATCCAGTCATAGCACAAATCGTAAAGCCAAAAAACTTCTGAGATATTCCCAACGTATGTGAAAGATTTCTCCAGTTAGAATTTAGGCTATACTGTAAATATTAAGAAAATGCCCAACAGTTCTTCGGCCAAGAAAAGAACAACCCTTGTATAAATATACCAATAGGGTCCAGATTGTAATAAAGATCATTTTTTTGTAATTAAAATTTTCTTACTCAACTCTTTTCTTCTCCGTCCTGAACCCTCTTCTTCTTCCTCTCTTGCTCATGCTCTCGAGCTTTGTCCTCTCTGTTAGGTAGGATAATACAACAGGGCCATAGATGAAGTGAATTTTTAATCCAAATGGAGTTATCCTACAGATGAGAGAGAGCGACCAGCCATGCATCCCACAGATCCATGATTTTTTATTTACTAATTCAGCAATTGAACAATACATTTTAACTTGATAACATTTATGCATTTGTAATCCAATGCAACAAGTGGCAGATTTTTTTGGAAATTCAAATGAATTTGTAACCTGATAGCATTGACAATTTATTGCAATCAGAATCAACAGCCCATATCGACACCAACAATCCAACGATTTAGAGAAACCCACGCGATATTTCAGTACAGATGATCGGACCACTAGAGATAATTCTCCTTTTCGAAAGCTAGGGCAATTCACGGATGCAATGTGGTGATTATGAAAAAGATTAATAAAATTCTAGTTCTTTTTCCTATGTCTCCCTTCGTCTCCTTACTCACCGTCCATCTCCTCATGCCATTCTTCTAATTAGAATTTAGGCTATTTCAATTAGTTCGTTACAAATTTGGTGCTCTCGTTCCTGAACTCCACCATTCTGCAATGGATGATGGCACCTATTACAAGGATGGAAATAACTAGATTGCGGACTTCAAGATCACATTATAGGAAGAACAAGAGACTCACAACACTCAATTGGAAGATCACAAGACAATCAACGTTGAGTTGCAGACCAAAATATATTTCTTGGTGTAGAGGTAAGAGATATACCACAAATCAATTAGCTTATTTCAGACAAAAAATGTTTATCCAAATCAAGCATCTTCAACGCTCCATGGAGTTAAGCAACATTAGACCCCACAATCGCTATCAAAATCCATATCCTACACAATCATCTAATGGACATCTTGGACCAAGTCCACCACCGATCACATCCCAGGTTGTTTTTTCACAACCTGCTTCTTTATTCATGTTCAATGCCCTCGATTTTTCAAAGACGATCACACTGATTGGCTCTATGAGATTCAATTATATTTTCAGTATTATAATGTTAGACCTCAAGATTTCTTAATCCTTGCACCTTACTGCATTGCATCTAGACAAACTTGCATCTAGATGGTACAAAGCCACTCCGCGCGACCATCCTGTCTTATCTTTTCCCTCCTTTGTCGATGCTATTATGAAACGACTCTGTCCTTCCACATATTAAGACCCTGTTGGCGCCCTTACCAAATTACAACACACAACTATAATTCTTGCCACTAAAAACAATTTGAAGATTTAACAACCCATGTTCCAAGTCCAGCACCCGCATGTTTGATTAGCATGTTCGTATCCTGGCTTAAACTGCACATTCGTCGATCAGTTTTGACTCAATGACCCACGGAGATACACGACGCCTATTCCCTTACCCACATATATGAAAACCAGAGTCTCGATGATCCTACATTTAAACAACCATATCCACAGAATACTCCTTATCCCGATCCTCATACTACCAAATCAATCCCACCCGACGACACATCTACACCCCCTCTAATAAAGCTTTTGACATTGGACGAGATTCAATCTAGACGTGATAGAGACCCATGCTATAATTCCGATGAAAGTTTTCATTTCGGACATAAATGTAAAGCAAAGGGGTTCCTACTGTATTCTCTGGAATCGACAAGGATGATTTTCCAGACATTATGCCCCACCCACTCTATATCGAGGATACTTGTCCACCCTCCGGGGTTAGCAGACGCCCTCTCCGCCCCCCTCCCGAGAGGTTTACGTCTCACAATCTATATTTCCAAACAATCCCCAGAAGTTTTCATAAACGGTGGGAGTAGCCACAATTTCATATCAACTCGTATGACCACTTTCCTAGCCTTACTCATTCACATCGTTAATGAATTCCCAATCTATATGGGGGACAAAACAACTAAGGGGTCTAAAGGAAAATGTAAGGATATTCAGCTGATCATATAGTCCAATGTTTTCACTATGCACTTTTACATTTTGGACATTGAAGGCGTTAACATTATTTAAGGCATGCAGTGTCTGGAAACCTTGGGTTCCGTGACCACAAATTATAAAAAACTCACTTTATCATATTGGGGCACCAAGCCATAATCACATTAATCAGACATAATATGCTTCATTAGGTGCAATTTCATCATCACAGCTTTGAATGGAATGATGTCCTTAAAACCCTTGACTGTGTCTAATTTTTTCCACAGATGTTACATCCCCCACAGATACAACACCCAGTTCTTTTGGGTATATACATGAATTACCGACAAATTTTCAAATTTTAATGCACGCTTTTTCTTCCTTATTTCAGACCCACTCAATTTACCACCACAGAGATCAATAGAACATTACTAATTCCATAATCAATCCCCCCAAATCTTAAACCATTTCTATATCCTTATATCCTTATACATGAATCTGAAATGGAACACCGCATCTTTGAGCTGAAACAAGCCAGTGCCAGTCAGATAAGACCAAGTACTTCAAGTTTCAGTTCACCCGTTATTTTAGTTTTAAAATGGACAAAACTTGACGGTTTTGTATTAATTACTGTGCTATTAATAAATTGACTATCAATAATATGAAATATTATATGAACTCTTTGATGCTCGTATTTTTTTCAAAATTAAATTTATGCTTTGGATATCATCAAATTAAAATGGTTTAATTAGATATACATACAACAGTATTTAGAACTCACCAAGGCCACTTTGAATTCACTGTCATGTCATTCGGTTTATCAAATGCATCTTCTACTTTTCAAGCATTGATGAATACTATATTGTAGTCATTTTTGCGAAAAATCACAGTACTTTTATTCGTTGATATCTTAGTTTTTAGTACTACAATTACTGAGCATTATAACCACTTAAACAACGTTATAAATCCTGTCTGACCATAGTTTATATGTGAAACTATTGAAATGTTTTTTTAACCGATCAGATTGAATTCCTTGGGCGCAAGATCAACAATGGAAATGTAACACCTAATAAAAATAATACCATTGCAATGGAAATGTAGTTTTTCTCGGTTAGCAGGATATTAAAGAAAATTTATAAAAAAAGTTACCTTAATCGACTATCCTCTCACTGAATTAACAAAGAAAACCTCTTTTCCTTCTACATAGAAAGCTCAATCATCTTTTGATTTTTTAAAGGAAAGCTTAATTAAATCTCCAATCTTAACCCTACCAAACGTTAAGGTTCCCGTTGTCATTGAAACAGATGCATGAGGAATTGGCATAGGAGCAGTCTTACTACAAAATAATAAAGCTATAGTCTGCTTCAGTAAGAAACTATCTCCACTGATGCAACAAAAATCAACCTAATGCGGAAATGTATGTCGTTATAGCAGTCGTAGCTAAGTGACGACAATATTTATTAGGCTACTCATTCACCACATTGACTGACGACCAAAGCCGACGTCATTTATTAACACACGACCTGCATACTCTAGAGCAACGAACCTTCCTAGCAAAACTATTGAGTTACGATTATACCATCGAATACAAAATAGGAAAAATTAATAAAGTAGCAGAACCCTTATCTAGTGTCACTTTAGTTCCAGATAAGCTTTCCACAACTAACCTTAATGTGTTATCAATCCCAAACTCCTCTGTACTAAAGGGTTCGGAACAATATTTTGCAGCAAATTTTTTCTTATAGACTTATAGGAACTATTGTCATCATTGGCAAAAGATCCTTTGAATAATCTAGAATGGCAGAAAAAGGAGACTACATCTATTACATACACTGATACGAACCCAAGAGAAATACAACAAGGGGGAGGAGTAGGGGAAGAAGGAGATTAGAGTTGAGAGAAAATTCTTAGGGAGCAACCCTAATTTGTATTAATCCAAGCATAATCCAAAAAGGAGTACAACTCCACCTCTTATAGGTGCGGGGTGAGACCAAATAAGAAACAACATAAAGAGAAATAAATAAATGCATACAACATAATAAGAAATAACAGAGTAGGAAATAAATAAAATTGTCAGGTTGGTGCCGCGTCTTCGGTCGCTCCTCCCGCGGACGGAGCTGTCGTCATCTTCCTCCGCGTGTAGACCCGCCACGGCGTCTCGTCATCGTGAAAGTCCGTAACAATACCATCGTCTGGAAAATGTGCCCTATCGTCAAGGCAGTAGTCCGCAAACTGCCGGCGAAAGTCATTTCGAGGAAGGCATGTAGAATCAGAGTATGGGTGATTTGCCCAGGCGACCAGAATTTCTTAGACGATAGGCAGTGTTGTGGGAGTACTCCTCCCAACAGAGCCACTTGGCCCATTCGCGGGGTTGCTCTCTCACGAAGCAACGAAGGTACGTCTGACTGGTCATTCGTCTGCGAGTGATAAGCAGTGCTCATGCGGAGGCGAGTCCCCTATAGCCGGAAAAGTGTGGTTCAGAAGATGCTCAAGAAAAGCGGAACCCGATCGCTCACAATCGAACGAGGAAACACATGAAGGTGTACAATGCCGCTGATGAAGTTGTTTGCAACTGAGGCGGCAGTGTAGGGGTGATGAAGAGGAATGAAATGACCGTATTTGGACAGTCTGTCCACCACGATCAAGATACAATCAAATCCCTGGGAGCGCAGTAGCCGAGTAATAAAGTTCATGACCACATCCTCTCAAACGCACTCTGGAATGTGAAGAGGCTGAAGGAGGCCGGCTGGAAACGTTGTCTCGTGCTTGGCTTCTGGGAGACCAAATAGGTGACCACAAATTCCTTGACCTGTCGGAACATGTGGGGCCAGTAGAGAGAGGCCGCTAAACGACAATAAGTACGGAAGGCTCCGACCTGCCCTTCGGAGGGCGAAGCATGAAACTCGGCGATGAGGCGGGGGATGCTCGGAGAAAAGGGTTCTAGAGCAAGGCGGCTCTTGAAGAATAGACAGTCCCCTACAAGCGAGTATGGTGGGTGGGCGGAGGTGTCCGCGATGAGCACCGTTCAGATCCCAGATAAGACAGGGTTGACCTTGACCTCGTGCTGGATGGTTGCCGCATCTTCCCACACCGGCCGAGAGATAACTGTGTGCTCCGACGCCTGGATCTACCAAGAGAGGGCATCGGTCGCCCGGTTTGCCCTCCCCGAACGGAACTCGATGGCGTAGTCATAGCTCAGGAGTTTGGACATCCACGCCTGTTGGGCGGGCATTGCAATCTTCTGCTGGAGGAGGTAGCAGAGGCTGTGGTGGTCGGTGCGGACCACGAAATGGCGGCCCAACAGATATGGGCGCCAATGCTGAGCGGAGAGAACGAGGCCCATGAGCTCGTTCTCGTACATGGAGTGGCTGCGAACAGTGCTGGAGAACGCGCATCTGAAGTAGACTATCGGTCGTCCGACCTGCATGAGTACGGATCCCACCCCGGAGCCCGATGCGTCACACTCCACTAGGAATGACAGAGAGAAATTTGGCATGACCAGCATCGGCCCACGGACTAGGGCCTGCTGAAGGGCGGTAAAGGTGGCGACGACCGTCCACTGGAAAGGGCCCTCCTCCGATTCTTCAGGAGTTGCATAAGTGGCCGAGCTAGAGCCCCGTATCCTTGGATGAAGCGACAGTAGTATCCCGTTAAGCCAAGGAATCCCCAGACGTTCCGCGGGGTTGTAGGAGTCGGCCAATGAAGGACCGCCGCGATCTTCTCCTCATCCATGACGACCCCTCGGGCCGAGATGGCGTGGTCGATGTAACTTACTTCTGACTCCCCAAAGGAGCACTTCTTCGGATAGAGCTTGAGGTGGTGGCGTCGGATGGTAGTCAGAGTGAGGCGGACGTGCTGAAGGTGATCCTGCCAGGAAGAGCTGTATACCAAAATGTCATAAAAAACGAGAACATGTCGACGAAGTACTGCCCGAAAAATGTCGTTCATCGTCGCCTGGAAGGTGGCCGGTGCGTTGGTCAGGCCGAAAGGCATGACCAAGAACTCGTAGTGACCGTCGTGCGTCCGGAAGGCGGTCTTGGAGATGTCCTCGGGTCGTATCCGGATCTGGTGATAGCCCGCTCGGAGGTCCAGCTTGGTGAAGAATATGACGTCGTGGAGCTCGTTCAGAAGCTCCTGAATAACGGAGATCGGGTACCTGCCCGAAATGGTGACTTTTTTGAGCTCTCGGTAGTCTACGCAGAAACACCAGCTACTGTCCTTTTTTCGGATCAGGAGGACCGGGCTGGAGAAGGGGTTCGCATTGGGGTGGATGAGGCTGCCCATCAACATCTCACAGACCAGCCACTCAATCTCGTCCTTCTGCACATGACTATAGCGGTAAGGCCGAACCGACACCGCCACCGTACTGGGCTAGAGGGGAATAGCGTGATTCGTCAGACAAGTTGACGGAAGGCCGGTCGGGGCCTCAAAAATGTCGTCGAACTCGACGAGTAAATCCTGAAGGTTGGCCGGATATGAAGGAGGCGGCGGTGCCAGAGCAGTGAGCGGCCAATGCCATGCGAAAAAGTTGACGTCGACGGTCCGCTGAATCGCTCGAGCCGAGACCGGGAGCGAAGCAGGGCAGAGTCGCCCACCTGGCGGCACATCTGGACCTCTTCTAGGAACTACATAATCATATTCTCACAGTTGACCCGCACTTCGCCCAGTGTACGGAGCCAGATCACTCCCAAAATGTCATCAATACCGCCGAGCCCGAAGGCGTAGAAGTCTGCGGTCACCGGGCAGGACCCCACCGTCAGGGAGAGAGCGGTGCAACACCCGTGGATCGGCCGACGGCGCCCATCGCCCAGATAGACTGTAAAGTCAGGGGAGGGAACCTGTTACGCCCCCGGACGATCTACGTTTCCGTGGATTTAAATACGCGCGAAGACCGAAGGAGACCGTGAATGAAAGCCGGGCTGAACCATCCGGTTCAGCCCGAACCCAACAATAAAGCAGAATGGGGGCTGAACCACATTGGGTTCAGCCCCAATGGGGCCGGCCGGCCCTAGGGGTTGGGTGGGAGCATAAATACCCAACCCCTCCTCCTTGGTGGACAAGAAAGATTATTCCAGGTATCCTCTCTCTTCTTCCTCTCCTAAACCCTAATCTTCTAGTCTTCTTCCTACTTCCTCTTCTTCTCCTAGTTAGGTCATAACATTTGGTATCAGAGCATCTTTCCTGCGATAATGGTGACACGCACGGAGGCGGAGATGACACGTTTAGCCACCATCGAAGAAAACTACATCGCCTTGGCGGATTCCGTGGCCGGGATCGAAGAACAAGTTAAAACCTCCACGAAAAATCTAGAAGAACGCATGGATGAGTTGAAGGCGCTGTTAACGCAAACCCTAAGGGGGAAAACGACGGAACATGGAGAATCGTCGCATGCGGCACCGCCTCCCACCGGAGGCACCACGGGAGGGTCGGGAATGATGCCCTACAGCGGACCCAACCCGGAACCAGGCTGGACGGCCGACCACAGTGGGCCGTCGGCACAGCCGAGCCCTACAGGGCCGACGGTGCCGTTCCCGCGCAGCCCAGGCGCGGGCGCTCCTGCCTCCAGGCCGTGGGTCGGATCGGGACCAAACCCCCACCAGCAGGTCGCCGGGGGGTGTATCGGCCCGGGAGGGGTGGCCGCCGGCGGTGGAGTCGCCGGGGTGGCTGCCGGCCGCCCTTTTGGACCTCAGGAGCCTAATTGGAGGCCACCGCTGCACATGGGAGGGTCGAATGGCGTTGGAAATGGGATCCTCCCCAGACCACCGACACTAGGGACTCCAGCGAGGATGGGGCAAGACGAACAATGGCGGGGATATCCTCCCAGACACGTTTTTGACGACGAGGAGGGCCCTCTTATGGGAGGGGGATACTGAGGGGAACATTATCAAGACTACTATGGTAGGCCGAATCCAGTGGCCGAACAACTCAGGCCAACAGGGCTAGATCCAGGGTATGGCAGGAATGGAGGAGCGAACCAGCGGGCTGTTATGCAACCAAAACGTACGAGGATGAATTTTCCGACATTCCGAGGTAGTGACGCGCTGGAATGGGTACAAAAGGCCGAGTTGTTCTTCACATACCAAGAGATCCCCAATGAGCAATGGGTGCAGTTGGCGTCGTTTCACTTGGAGGGCGAAGCATACCAGTGGGCACAATGGTTCGTTCGAAGCTATGGGTACGTGCCGTGGGCACATTTTATAGAGGGATTCACGGCCCGCTTCGGCCCCTTGGAATACGAGGACGTGGAGGCCACCTTGCAGAAACTCCGACAGAAGGGGACCGTGACGGAATATCGCACGAAGTTCGAGCGGCTGGCAAATCGGGTCAATTGGGGGGAAAAGACCCTCCTCAGTTGTTTCATTTCAGGGCTGAAGGACCACCTGAGAGATGAGGTCCATGCCTACATGCCGTACAGTCTGAGCCACGCCATCAGTCTAGCCAGGATACAGGAGGAGCGGTGACACCGCCAGCGAAATCGAGGGGGAGTACGCACTCCCGCAGCGCCAGCAGCACCGGTAGCGGGGCGGCGTGAGCAGCCGCAGGCCGGACGGCCGACAGTGACACGCCTGACGTGGCCTGAGCTGCAGGCCAGGAAGGACAAATGGCTATGCTTCAATTGCGACGAAAAGTATACACCAGGACACCGGTGCCAAAAGGTGCAAGTATTCATGCTGAGGGAGGAGGATGACGAGGAGGAGCTCACTACCTGTGATGAGGTGGATGGTTTGGACCTTGCGGAGTTTGGGGTGTCCATCCAGGCAATGGAAGGATGTTCGGCCCCTCTTACGTTACAGATTGCTGGGAAGTTGGGGCACGAGCGGGTGACTATTTTGATAGATAGCGGGAGTACCCATAATTTTATCACCCCCGCAGCGACACAGAAGGCGGGACATGCAGTCGACAAGGGGGCTTCTTTCTAGGTTATGGTGGCGGACGACAGCAAGTTGAGGTGCGAAGGGGTCCTGAAAGGAGTGGAGCTGCGACTACAGGGCTATGTGTGCCGGACGGATGTCTACCTGCTCCCGATTCGGGGGTCGGACATGGTGTTGGGCGTGCAGTGGCTCCGCCAGCTCAAGCGGGTAACCACTGATTGGGAGAAGATGACGTTGGAGTTCTCGCACCTGGGGACAGAGCATTGCCTACAGGGGATACAGACGTCTCCGCTCAAGGAGATATCACTCACGAGCCTGCAAAGGATGGAGGAAGAGGGTAGTATGATGGCCCTGCTGTGGGGGATAGAGGCTCTTGGGCCGACGATGGAACCAGAGCAACTGCGGGATTTATTGGTTCAGTTTGACGACTTCTTCCAGGCACCACATTCTTTACCGCCCGCACGGTTCAGAGATCATCAGATTCAGCTGAAGGCCGGAGCAGACCCGACGAATATTCGTCCATACCGGTACCCCCACATTCAGAAGACGGAGATAGAACGCAGCGTACGTGAGATGATGGCCGCCGGCATCATCCGACCCAGCACCAGCGCATTCTCTTCTCCGATCATCTTGGTCAAGAAGAAGGATGACTCCTGGCGGTTTTGTATCGATTACAGGGGACTGAATCACTCGACCATTAAAGACAAGTTTCCTATTCCGATGATCGAGGAG
Organism: Platanthera guangdongensis; assembly: GCA_039583875.1. NCBI lineage: Eukaryota > Viridiplantae > Streptophyta > Magnoliopsida > Asparagales > Orchidaceae > Platanthera > Platanthera guangdongensis. The sequence continues at coordinate 148,372,440 of CM077154.1, forward strand.
CTTCTAGACGAACTGCATGGGGGCAAGCCTCTTCACCAAGCTGGATCTCCGATCCGGCTACCATCAGATACGCATGCGGGACGAAGACATCCACAAGACGACGTTTCGTACTCACGACGGTCATTATGAGTTTCTGGTGATGCCGTTCGGTTTGGCCAACGCCCCATCTACCTTCCAAGCCGTCATGAACGAGATTTTCCGACCACTGCTTCGTCGGTACGTGCTAGTTTTCTTTGATGATATTTTGATCTATAGCAGGATCTGGGAGGAGCATCGGGAGCACGTTCGGCATGTGTTTCACATTTTGCGGGAGCACCAACTGTATGCCAAGCGATCCAAATGCTCTTTTGGGCAGGCGGAGGTCGAATACTTTGGACATTTGGTCTCCGCTCAAGGGGTCCGGGCCGACCCGAGGAAGATTGAAAGCATGATGACTTGGCCGCAACCCACGACGATCCGGGCCTTACGAGGCTTTCTTGGGCTGACCGGCTACTATCGCCGGTTCGTGAAGGACTACGGGAAGATCGCATGGCCACTCACCCAGTTGCTGCAGAAGGATTCCTTCCGCTGGCATGCGGAGGCCGAGGAAGCATTCAATGGCCTCAAAAGGGCCATGACCACCACCCCCGTGCTAGCACTTCCGATTTCTCCAAGGACTTTGTGGTGGAGACGGACGCATCTGGCGTCGGCATCGGCGCGGTCCTCATGCAGGAGGGTCAGCCACTTGCTTATTTCAGTAAAGCTCTCGCCCCCAGGACCTTGGGGCTCTCTACGTACGAGAAGGAGATGCTCGCCATACTTCACGCGGTCGCTTTATGGCGGCCCTATCTTTTGGGGCGGCACTTCCAGGTCCGTACAGACCACCAGAGTCTGAAGCATTTCCTTGAGCAACGGTTGGCATTCCCGCTGCAGCAGAAGTGGCTGAAGAAGCTTCTGGGGTATGATTATGAGATTGTCTACAAGAAGGGCAAGGAGAATATGGCGGCCGATGCGTTATCTCGGATACCAGAAAGCTCCCTTACTCACATCTCGGGACCGGTGATTGCCTCCTTAGATGACATACAGGCAGAGGTTCTCCAGGACCCAGTTCTCCGCGACATTGTTGAAGCACTGCAGCAGGGCCGAGGCACAGAGGATGGCTATCACTTACTGGGCACGCGACTCTACTACCAGGGGCGGCTCGTTCTACCGGCCACGTCCCCTTGGCGTACTACTATGATTCGGGAGTTTCACGCTTCACCGACCGGTGGTCATGCCGGCATCCATCGAACCTTACAGCGGGTCAAGGCCAACGTCTTTTGGAAGGGGATGCAGCGGGACGTTCAACAGTTCGTGCGGGAATGCGATGTCTGCCAGCGGCAAAAGTATGAGACGATCTCCCCAGCGGGCCTTCTTACTCCGCTAGAAATCCCACACCAGATCTGGGACACCGTCTCCATGGACTTCATCGAGGGCCTTCCCAAATCACAGGGCAAGTCGGTCATTCTAGTCGTGGTCGATAAATTGTCCAAGTACGGCCACTTCCTTGCTTTGAGCCACCCATATTCCGAGGAAACAGTGGCTGACCTCTTCGCCAAAGAGATAGTTCGACTCCACGGGATTCCTCGGGCCATCATATCTGATAGGGACCCAGTTTTTGTCAGCCATTTTTGGACGGAGCTTTTTCGGCTTCAGGGTACCACACTACGCATGAGCACGGCCAATCACCCCCAAACTGACGGGCAGACGGAGGTGCTCAACAGAGGAGTCGAGACATACTTACGGTGCTTTGTCATGGATGAACCCCGCACGTGGACCAGGTGGCTACATTGGGCCGAGTATTGCTATAACACCTCTTATCACACGGCCAGCAGGCTCACTCCGTTCAAGGCGGTGTACGGGCGCCCGCCACCCACGTTGTACTCCTATGAACCGGCCGGCACTGCCCTCCCGGCGGTCGATCGAGCTCTCCAAGATCGGGATCAGACCTTGGCTATTCTCCGCGACAATTTACGTGCGGCCCAAGACCGCATGAAGGTCCCAGCCGACAAGCACCGTACGGAACGGGAATTTGCGGCAGGTGATGAGGTGTTTCTCAAGCTCCAGCCCTATCGTCAGCTCTTAGTCGCCCGTCGGGCCAATCAAAAACTGGCCCCACGCTACTACGGGCCGTACAAGGTCATTCGGCGGGTAGGACCCGTCGCCTATACTTTGGCGCTTCCGGAGGGGTCACGCATTCACCCTACTTTTCATGTATCAGTACTCAAAAAGAAGCTGGGGAACGCTGTTTCCGTCACTCCTATCTTACCTGAGGCTACCAGCGGCGGCGAATTGCGGCCCTTACCTGAAGAAGTTCTCATGACCAAATGGAAGAAACACGGCACAGAGTACCGGCCAATGATCCTTGTCAAAGGGAAGCAGATGCCCGCGACGCACAATTCGTGGGTGGACCTCTTGGAGTTCCGAGAGCGCTATCCTGATTTTCACCTTGAGGACAAGGTGCTTCTTGATGGGGAGGGGAATGTTATGCCCCCGGACGATCTACGTTTCTGTGGATTTAAATACGTGCGAAGACCGAAGGAGACGGGGAATGAAAGCCGGGCTGGACCATCCGATTCAGCCTGAACCCAACAATAAAGCAGAATGGGGGCTGAACCACATTGTGTTGGACAAGAAAGATTATTCCAGGTATCCTCTCTCTTCTTCCTCTCCTAAACCCTAATCTTCTAGTCTTCTTCCTACTTCCTCTTCTTCTCCTAGTTAGGTCATAACAGAACCAAGGGAAGGTGAAGCTGGTGCGCCAACTGGGCTGAGAGGATGGTGTGGCTCGCACCACTGTCCACCATGACCACAATGGAACGATCACGCAACATGCGCTTTGGTGGAGACCAACCTAGGTCAGGTCGACAAAAAATGCCCGACGCCGCACCCGACGAGATCTCTATCAGCCTTGAATGATCGCATTTTAATTTTATGTTAATTGCATTTTATTTTGCAAATGTTTTGTTGTTAATTTTAGTTGTCGCACGTCTGTGTGCGTAGCCATGTTGCACGCCTGCGCGCGTAGCCGTGTTGGAATTTTATTTTAGTTTAAATCTATATATATGATTATATATAGATATAATCCCCATATATATATATAAACTACATATAAAAAAATATATATATAATTATACATATATTAATATCAATATATATGTATAGGCAAACTGATTACAGTAAGCAGCGAACAGCGGCCCAGTAAACGCTGTTCATCTTCCCAGTTACACCGATCCTAGGGCTCGGAGCGCGGTTTTCCTTCCCGATCTCCCGGCTCAGTCAACCCGCAACACTGCCACGACCCCGCCGCCTCCGCTCGATCCAGCAACCGCCCACGATCTGGTCCGTCCCATGAAGAGATCAAAGAGCCGACAATTTCGGCGCTTACCCAGTTCCGCCATTCCCGCTCCGCCATAACTGCAGTTGCGGCCCTATAACAAGAAGAACAAGAATCATTTGAGGGGATGAAGGATGAAAACTTGAAATTGAAGATTGATGTATGCGATTTCTGTGTGTGGATTTCTGTGTGAACTCCTGTAGGTGTTAGACGTGTGAGATTGTGGGAGTTAGGGTTGATAAAAGGAATAACTGCTGTGATTTGCTTCTCCGTTGGAATGTTGATGAAGTCTTGCTGTAGCTTCCTGTTCCTGTAGAAATTTAGAAGATGATGCAAGTGTCAGGATAAGATATTGCAGGTTAAACCTGCCCTGTTTTTTTGTTACTTGTTGTATCAGCCTTCTGCTAACAGAGAAGGTGAACAGTAAATTTAATGTTACTGTTCACCCTTTGTTAAAAGTTGAATGATTAATGTATGCTTGTTATTTCCTCTTCCGTGTGGAGTGATGAGTGCTAGGTTAGTTGCCCTGTTTGGCTCCCGTGAACAGTAGAGAAATTATATTAGATCTTAGTGTGTGAGATTTCGTGGAGCCACCGCGAGTGATAGAGATTTCGTGGAGCCCCTAGTGTGAGAGCGAGTGAATTTTAGGTGTGTTAGGTTTGTGGCTTTCTTCATTGTTGAGTGATTCCGTGGAACCACCTCGTGTGAGAGAGTGACTTAATTCCTTGGTGTCCGTATGCGATAGCGGCCGACCTCGGAGCGGAGATCGAAGGTGACGAGGAACTCCTCGCGTGATCGCCATCGACTTCAGATACGGAAAGACGGCTCTTTCCGTGGGTAATTTGCTTCTATCCCCTCTTTGCGTGTGTCTACATTTTCTCTTAGTATTTTTAGACTCATTGTTGGGTTTTCGCCGAATTTTGTCCGCGAATGCTACGTCGAAAACTTCTAACGGAAACGTATTTAGAGTTCACGATTTCCGTTTTGCTGCGACAAGGGGAACAGAACGAAGTTCCGAGCTTCCTTCTCCGGATTTAATTTGAACTACTTTTATTAAGAAAAATTATTTTTAAACAAAATAGTGATTTTGTGCTTTAAAATTTAGTTGCGTAATTTCTTAAGTGCTGCGCCCGCTCTAATTTTTTACAAAATTAATTTAAGAATCTTATGCATTTAGAGTTTCCTAAAAAAAAGCTGACAGACGCGTAAATTCTACGCGCCGTCCTGTATCAAATTGGTATCAGAGTCGGGTTCCAAAATTTTTTTAAGTTTTGGGATCCGCCCTGTGTAGAATAGGAACCCGCATATCATTTTGATTTTTTCCAAAAAAAAAGAGATTATTTTTAATCATCATTGCATTTAAATTTTGTTAGCATGTATCGGCGTAGAGATAGGATGCATCGTGTTGAACGCGGTCAATCGAGCCATGGGAACGAAGGGGAACAACCAGTGTTGTAGATATCGGCAGACATGTCCGACATGTCGACCGACATAAAGATTTTGGGTGCAAACCGCAACGAAATCGATTTGTTTGCCAAAAATATCGTTATGTAAAAAAACGGCGATATATCCCGATATATCGATATATCTTTAACCCGATATTTCAGTTATTATATTTAATATATAAAAAAAGAAAGTTCACCGGACCCATATTTTTCCACTTCACGAGTCCATTTCATGCATTCGGCATTTCTCGCTCTACTCTAAATTTTACTGGAGAGTCGCTCTGGCGGAGTGGTCGACACTCGACAGCTCCTTCTCCGGTGACGAGGCAATGGATCGGCATCGCAGGAGAGGAGTAGACGACGACACCGAGCTTTCTGCGAATTGGCATCGCAGGCGAGGACGCGAGGAGTCGATGTCGGGCTTTAGTGTTTCTGCTACTTCATTCCACTGTAAGCCCCTTCTTCTTTCTTTTTCTTTCTTCTTGTTTCTGCGACAATTGAAAGTTTTATTTGGAGTTATTATATTGATCAAGTCATAAGATCTAAAAGTTTTATTATACTTGTGTTACTGTAAGATTCTTACTTATGCTATAGTTAGGTTTCTTTCTTGCAATAGCTAAGTTTATACCCTTCCTTGTGTGAATCTGCAGTGATTTTTGTTTCTCCTATGCTAAGAAAAACTCCCCTCCAACTTTACATAATTACATGGGCTTCTCATTTATCTTCCGAAATTATTTCAAAGAAAATGTTATAAATATTTATTTGTCTATACATTGTTATAGTTATTTGTCTGTACATTTTTACTTATTTGCAAAAAATATGTTTATAAATACTGTAATCTTTATTTAAATATTAAAATCCGATATTGTAAAATATCCCCGATATATCCCCCGCAATCCGACATTTCAAACCCCAACCGACATGAACCCGACATCCGACATCTACAACCTTGGGAACAACCACCCCAATGGTTTTTACCTTTCGCCCACCAAATGACGGCATTAACTGAGATTACCTGCCAGTTGCGTGAAAGGTTAGCACACCTTAGAGGTAGGGTAAGTAGATTAGAAATACCCCCTCGAGCGTCAATGCCGCCTTAAATTCGAGATGAGCATTCGGTTCGTGCACATTACGATGTCCCTCAACATTATGTAGAAAGATCTACATTTAGGAAAAATCCATTATATGAGGATCACGATTACACTTACACTCACTCCTATAGAGATCCGTCACGGAGATCGTTACGACACTTCGATGATTATACTCGATCACTGTATACCACTGCCAGAGATCGTGTTGACCCACCAATACGTTCTCATTATAGAGACGATCCGTACGATGACCATCGTCGTTATTATCCTCGTACCCGAGTGGATCCTATTGGTCCCTCGACACCTTATTATGAGGATAGGATTCAGTATCCCTCTAGTTATCGATACTACACGTCTCCTTTATATAAGGAATCTAAGACTGCATATGTGCGACCACCACCACACGTTCGTAGGACTTATGATCATCCACGAGCACGACATGATTATGATATGGACACTCATCATGATTACCCTCGAACTATCTATAGAGGTCACTATCGTCACGAGTACGTCACACCTAACGATCCTCCTAGTGTTTCGAAGGTGAACATGATGATAGATATTGAGGGGCAGCAAGAGCCTTCTACTGCCCGAAGCAGGGAGACATCACCGACTCTATCTGATGTTCTAGTACAGGATGTGTGGAGTCAACCCACATGTGAGTCTGCTCCACTTAGTGAACCCTCCCTTGATTCTATATCGACTAGCTCTCTTTTGAGTGTAGATTCCCTGCACACTTCACCTAGTGGCGCATCGAGTCACACCGCCACACCCGATGACGCATCGAGTCACATCACACACCTGATGGCGCAACGAGTGACATTACGATCGGGAGTCGAGAGCTTAGTAGTGATCTCGAGGTAGTCACCCCTACCCTATCTGGGAGTATGACCCCTTCTGATGGTTCATTTCTGGAGGACCATCACTCGACCGATGGGTCATTTGAAGACCCTCCTATGAAGCCTCCAGATGAGCTACCTCGTCCTTATGCAGATGAGTTTTATCTGGATAGTACTCTTGTGAATTTTAAGACATGCAAACCTGCTCCATTGTCTCACTTGATGTCGATAGTGCTTGGGTATAACCATCTAGTGACTCGTACTCTAGATGAGTTATGGGATGTACCACCTGTTGATCATCGTCTTCACGATGAGTTTTTATATGTCCCACCTGGTGAGCCTCCTGATGCCTCAATTTTCCTTAGCACATTTATTACGGTTGTCATATTTCGTGCACATTTATCTGAGAACACTCCATCTGTTGTTGGAGCCTACGTTTGCACGCGTCGCATTTGCAACGAATTTTATTATACCCCTCCTGGTGAACCCCCAGATGCACAACTTATGAGATCACCACACATTTGGGATGTATCCATCCTTAGAGACACAGTCTAGTTTGATGGTGCACTCACTGATTCGTTGAAGTTATGTCTTGTCACACACACTTGCAGAGACAATTCGCACACCATGTTGACACATTTGGTCACTGTTGTCTCTGATTTACACTTGAGTGTTCATCGCCCCCGCGATGAATTCTTTTATGATCCACCCTCTGAGCCTCCTGATCATGTGCCTCTTTCAGGAGTTGCTCTTGGTATCTGAAACCATCAATTTGTGGCGCTAGTCGTATTAGTAGTTCATTTACTGCATTTGCATGATTTGCATTAAAAAAAATTTGAGCGGAAAATTGCATAATACTTTTGATTTTTTATGCAACTCAAATTAAAAAAGCATAAACGAGCTACTAGTTTTAAGTGGATGACTTGATTATGGTTCGGCTAGATCCGGAATGGCTACCTTCTGATACCGTAAAGAAGAGAGCTACCGTAGGACTGGACCCTTTCGAGCAGTAAAGCGGATTGGGCAAAATGCGTATGAACTTGAGATGCCTTCCGTTTGGGGAACAAATCCTGTTTTGAACGTAGCCTATCTGACTTTATTTCGCGACTGTCCGCATGAGTCTTTAGAATTTTCATTGTCTTCTCCTCTATTTGTTTCTTCTGAGTTGGTGAGTGAGAGTGAGGAGCCACATTCAGGACATACTAATATTCATTCCGCTACTGACATTTCCTTCATAGCTCCTTCTGTATTCACTGACAGTTTCAGGTTGAGCATGAGACATCAGAAGATTATTCTATTCCAGTTATTGAGCACATATTGGTCAGTGGCCACTACTGATGATGGTTTTTTTTTGAGATACTTGGTTCGTTGGCATAGATGTTGATTTCTCCCGCACTACCGCTCGGAGCACTCACCAGAGATGAGTGATTTCGAGAGGGGGAGAGTTGGTGGAGACCAACCTAGGTCAGGTCGACAAAAAATGCCCGACGCCGCACCCGACGGGATCTCTATCAGTCTTGAATGATCGCATTTTAATTTTATGTTATTTGCATTTTATTTTGCAAATGTTTTGTTGTTAATTTTAGTTGTCGCACGTCTGTGTGCGTAGCCATGTTGCACGCCTGCGCGTAGCCGTGTTGGAATTTTATTTTAGTTTAAATCTATGTATATGATTATATATAGATATGATCCCCATATATATATAAATTACATATAAATATATATATATATATAATTATACATATATTAATATCAATATATATGTATAGGCAAACTGATTACAGTAAGCAGCGAACAGCGGCCCAGTAAACCCTGTTCATCTTCCCAGTTACACCGATCCTAGGGCTCGGAGCGTGGTTTTCCTTCCCGATCTCCCGGCTCAGTCAACCCGCAACACTGCCACGACGACGCCGCCTCCGCTCGTTCCAGCAACCGCCCACGATCCGGTCCGTCCCATGAAGAGATCGAAGAGCCGACAATTTCGGCGCTTACCCAGTTCTGCCATTCCCGCTCCGCCATAACTACAGCTGCGGCCCTATAACAAGAAGAACAGGAATCATTTGAGGGGATGAAGGATGAAAACTTGAAATTGAAGATTGATGTATGCGATTTCTGTGTGAGGATTTCTGTGTGAACTCCTGTAGGTGTTAGGCGTGTGAGATTGTGGGAGTTAGGGTTGATAAAAGGAATAGCTGCTGTGATTTGCTTCTCCGTTGGAATGTTGATGAAGTCTTGCTGTAGCTTCCTGTTCCTGTAGAAATTTAGAAGATGATGCAAGTGTCAGGATAAGATATTGCAGGTTAAACCTGCCCTGTTTTTTTGCTACTTGCTGTATCAGCCTTCCGCTAACAGAGAAGGTGAACAGTAAATTCAATGTTACTGTTCACCCTTTGTTAAAAGTTGAATGATTAATGTATGCTTGTTATTTCCTCTTCCGTGTGGAGTGATGAGTGTTAGGTTAGTTGCCCTGTTTGGCTCCCGTGAACAGTAGAGAAATTATATTAGATCTTAGTGTGTGAGATTTCGTGGAGCCACCGCGAGTGATAGAGATTTCGTGGAGCCCCTAGTGTGAGAGCGAGTGAATTTTAGGTGTGTTAGGTTTGTGGTTTTCTTCATTGTTGAGTGATTTCGTGGAACCACCTCGTGTGAGAGAGTGACTTAATTCCTTGGTGTCCGTATGCGATAGCGGCCGACCTCGGAGCGGAGATCGAAGGTGACGAGGAACTCCTCGCGTGATCGCCATCGAATTCGGATACGGAAAGACGACTCTTTCAGTGGGTAATTTGCTTCTATCCCCTCTTTGCGTGTGTCTACATTTTCTCTTAGGATTTTTAGACTCATTGTTGGGTTTTCGCTGAATTTTGTCAGCGAACGCTACGTCGAAAGCTCCTAACGGAAACGTATTTGGAGTTCACGATTTCCGTTTTGCTGCGACAAGGGGAACAGAACGAAGTTGCGAGCTTACTTCCCCGGATTTAATTTGAACTACTTTTATTAAGAAAAATCATTTTTAAACAAAATAGTGATTTTGTGCTTTAAAATCTAGTTGCGTAATTTCTTAAGTGTTGCGCCCGCTCTAATTTTTTGCAAAATTAATTTAAGAATCACATGCATTTAGGGTTTCCTAGAAAAAAGTCGACAGACGCGTAAACCCTACGCGCCGTCCTGCATCACGCTTCATGGTCTGCAGGCCCGAAATGCCTCCCACCGAGAAACAAGGTGGCTCTAAGAGGGGAAAAGTAGGCGAGGCGGTGTGCACCGCGCCATCACCCTCAGGTAGCTCCAGGCCCTCAAAGTCCTCCAAGGTGACCTTTGAGTCAACGTCGCCAATGATGGCGTGGAACTCCTTGATGGAGCACACATGTATAGGAGAGGAGGGTTGCCGACACCGGAAACATACGCCCTTGTCGCGGCATTCATTGTAGGTACTGCTGGAGATGCGTTGGGGAACCACCGGTCGGACGGGTCGGTCTCCCCTAGGGGGAGGCCGCTGCGGGGCTGTCGAAGGAGGGGGCTGCCTGGGCGGCCGAGGCAGGTGGTGACTGACTGCAGGCGTAGGCGCCCTGGGGGCATGGTCAGCCTCCACCAGACGCGTCATGTCAAGGGAGTCAGAGGCTATGCAGGGATGGTGCGTGCAAAGCCGGGAGTGGATGTGGGACAGTAACCCATGCATGAAGAAGCCCAGATAATGGTCGGGTGGCAAGCCGGGGACATGAGTGACCAAGACCACAAACTCGTCAATATAGTCATTCAGGTTGGCTGGCTGGCGGACGCCACATAGCCGCTTGATAGCGGAAGAGCCAGAGTAGCGTGTGTCGTAACGCCGGATCATCTTATGTTTGAGCTCGAGGCAGGAGAGGCTCGAGTTGGATTGGCGGAACCACAGAGCCTAGTGGAGGGCTGGGCCTTCCCGGCCAACCACAGCCGTAGAAACCTTGTCGTGCTCCGGGGTGTAATTGAGGTCAAAATATTGCTCCGCCTTGGCGATCCACCCCATCGGGTCTACAGAGACAAACGAGGGAATATCGAGGGAGAGGGCAGGCCTTCCCTGAATGGCCGGAGGAGGGTGTATGTAGGTAACGGTCGGCAGCCCTACGCCGAGGAGAGAGCTGTCGTCCTGGGGCGAGCCGGTGCCGGACGCGACATACACGACGGTAGCGGACACCTGGAGGGGATCAATCTTGGAGTTGAGGGAGAGGAGTGAGGCGTGCATGGAGGAAACAAGTTGTTCTTGAGCCTCCACACGACGACTCAAGGTCAACGACGACATCAGAAGGAGGGTATTCGACGGAACGGGTGTTGGGAGCCATGCGGCTAACGGTCTGAGGCGAGGACGACGGAGAGCCGCTGGCGCGCAGCAGAAGCATGGATGATGCTAGGGCTGGGTAGAGGAGGCGGATTTAGGATCTGGGCGCGGCTGATCAGCGATCTGGAAGTGGCGGCGCAATACGTGCTCGGTCTATCCTGCTGAAACGACGATCTACGATCGATGCTCGGTCGATCGAGCGCGAAAACGACGATGCGAGGGCTGGGCGGATCGATCCCTCATCTGTCTCTGATCGGGGGCACTGGAGCGGAAACGTCCGATCGAGCGACAGATCAGATTGTCACAAGGAGCAGATCGTTCGACGGGTTTGGGAGCGAAAGCAACACCGGCGGCTACGAGCAGGCGGTTAATCAGGTCGAACCAAATTGATACGAACCCGAGAGGAATCCGGCAAGTGGGAGGGCCGGCGGAGTAGGGGAAGAAGATGGAGATTAGGGTTGAGAATTTTTAGGGAGCAATCCTAATTTGCATTCATCCAAGCATAATTCAAAAAGGAGTCCAACTCCACCCCTTATTGCTGCGGGGTGTGACCTAATAAGAAACAACATAAAGGAAAATAAATAAATGCTTACAATATAATAAGAAATAACTGAGTAGGAAATAAATAAAATAGTCAAGCTGGCGCCACGTCTTTGGTCGCTCTTCCCGCGGACGAAGCCGCCGTCGTCTTCCTCCGCGTGCAGACCCGCCACGACATCTCGTCATCGTGCAAGTCTGTAACATACACAAATTATACTTTCCATTGAATTCTACCATTAAAAAAAATTAATGTAGGAAGTTCCTGCCAGTTACTTTGGGGGCATTCAGAAATTAAAGTCACCCAGCATCCTCTGCAATCAAAGTTCTCTAAGATAATATGAAAAATGACTTGACAACATTCATCAACCAATGTGATAATATGTCAAAAGATTAAACCGATAATCACTCACCATATGGACTACTTCCACCGTTACCATACAACAACAACATTCATCAACCAGTGAATTGTGCTCATGTACACAATTCACTGCCCAACACTCAGAACCATAGAGCATCGCAGGTCTAATTGCAGTACGGTAAAACTTGCCCTTTAGTGGTACTTCCACCATTACCATACTTCACAAAAATTATGGGCTGATCTTACGATGGAATTTATCACAAAATCTTAGTTTCTTGCACATTTACAATAATTTTAGTAGTAGTTAGATTTTCGAAAGTCGTTCATTTTGCCCTCTTGAGAAAATCATCATAGTGGCTGAAATATTTTGTGACGCGGTAGACAAAATACACGGAGAACCTGAGTCCATAATTTATGATAGCGACACAATTGTTTTGAGTAATTTTTGGACTGAATTATTTAAACTCTAAGGGACACAGCTTAAATACAATTCAACTTATCATCCGCAAGCGGATGGATGGCTTCACTGTGAGGGTCAATCATTGCTTAGAATAATATTTAAGAGCTTTTACTTTCCATAATCCTAAGAATGGTCTTAGTTATCTAAGACCATTATAATATATCATTTAATACTTCTACTGACATGACTCTTTTGAGGTTATGCTCGATCATCCACCACCTAGGCTATTATCCCACCGTGTGGGTACTACGGCAAATGAAGCAGTATAGATGACATTACAAGATCGAGTTGCTCTTATACACCAACTGCTTCAAAATCTCACAAATCGCAACAGAGGATGAAGACACGGCTGATAAGAAACACACAAAATTAAGGTTGAAGGAAGGAGACTAGGTTCCTGAACTTGCATTATTACCAGATCTCACTCAACAGAACCATCAGTCGGAAATTAAATCTAAAATATTACGGCCTCTATCAGATAACGAAGGTCATCGGTGCAGCGGCCTTCCATCTGAACCTCCCTCCAAAGACATTCATCCAGGGTACCATATCTCATTACTCAAGCCATATACCAGAGATCCACACCACCAAGTGATATGCCTACCAGATCAAAGTTGGAATAATAACCTTGTTCATGAGCCTCTTGCTGTAGTCAACACGCACTGACTCCTATGGCAAGGACGAGAAGCATCCCAGGGAGTGATTCAGTGGAATGGATTGTCACATGCTGACAGCACTCGGCAAGATCTCACCACTCTCCACGATTATCCTGATCTAATCCCCAAAGAACTACAAAACTAAGATCTGGAAATTGGAAGAAGATCTGAAGAACCCACATGGCCTATGAAGAAAAAGCGTGGAAAAGGGATTCACAAAAAATAACACCCAAAAAACAAAGACCAAAATAAAAGATAAACACGAAGAAGAAGATGACCCAACAAAAACGAGGGAGCATAAAACTTACGACCAAAGTTGCTAAAGTCGCCAACATCAAGCAAGAATTACAGCTTCAGATTTTGCAACTTGATTCCAGATATGTTGCCATCTCCATTGCTTAACACCAGTCACCAGTGTTCTTCACAGCGTCAGGAAGCTTTCCTTCCGTTCATCTCCAGCTTAGGGTTTCCTTCCTCGATATCAAATGATGAAGCAATATGGGCATCACTTAAAAAAGGTAGAACCATTATTACAATTAGAATCAACTGCCCAGATCAACACCAGCGATCCAACAATTCAGAGAAATCCATTCAATATTTCAGTACAGATGATGGCCAGATATAATTTTCCTTTTTGAAAGCCAAGGAAATTGTTACGGGTCTTATAGTGTCGCCGGTGGAGAGGTCGGAGGTGGAGGAGATGGCGGTGGTGGGGGATACAACGAAGCCCTTAATCGTGGCTGCCTAAGCGAGGTTGCTCGTTGGAGGAGAGAGTCACCAATATCTCACAACAAAGGACAAGGAAAAGTAGACTTCATTTCATGCCAACCAACATACAATACCTATGCCTTTATATAGACTACAATAATCTAAGAAGACAAAACATTAATGATGACACCTAATATTAGACCCGGGACTCAAGGCTCTTACATAATGATAACAACTAGAAACCTAGGTAATAAAAATACGCAGCACGTAACATCTCACCCTTCCTCCAAAAAAAAGCTTGTCCTCAAACTTTATCAGATGCCCTCATCGTCAGAATCCTCAACATGTAGGTAGAAAAACTGGTTGCATTTGTGGTTGCAAGTGTACCGCTCGTCGCAATTTCGGTTATCAGGATCGCGATCCGGATCGTAGGATCTTACGATCCTACGATCCAGATTTTGTAAATCGATCCGGATCTTACCTAGGATCTAAATCGGCACATCTACAACTAGGATCGCGATCCGAATCTTTGGATCTTTAGGATCGTGATCCTGACCCGATTCTACCGGTATGGTCAAAGGTAACTAGAAACATGTCAAATCCTATCCCGTCCCCATTCAATCGGTCCAACGTCCATAACCCATTGTTTAACCTTATCCCAATCTCGTCCCCATACCTCATCACAGAATCATATCATGTTGTTTTACCGTATCGCAAGTGTTGATTGCCGACTACAAATAGAGGCCAAGAGCGGCTTCTTCGGTCGCTTCCAGTCCAGATTTGTTTATATTATTAGTAAACATTGGGTGTCTTACCTGAAACTGAAATTTAACTTAATATGATATTTTTTTTATTTAGTTATTTTAAAAAATTTAATATAGTTATTCACATACTACTTAATTTATTGATTTTTTTATTAATCGAGTATGTAATTTCATGATACAAAATTCAATTTTATTTTTTTAATCTTAATTTATAAATGTTGTAGGATCTTGCGATACTCGATCCGATCCAACCTCAAAACGATCTCACCTAGGATCTTGATCCCGACAACCTTACTCGCAATTGAAACATAATCCCTAAGCACGGCGGTGCAGTGCGGAGAAGTGGTTGTGCCTGACTGCTGCTGGCATGATCGTGTGTTGGGGCGGTAGACAGATCATCGATGCGCTGGGAGAGCGCAATGATGACCTCCTGTTGACGGTCCCCGAGAGCAGTGTGCGCAACTTGTTGCACAATGACGGCCTGGAGCATGGTCATAATCTGATTGAGTTGTTCACATGAATCACCCATAGTGTGAGTGGAGGTGCAGAAAGAAGAACGGGTGACCGGCCGGTGGGATTGCGCCGAGTCGGCCACGGGAGCCGCGGTGATGCCCAATGTTGGCACCAAAAGAGAAGGGGCTGCTAGAAATTAGAAGTATGTCTCGGAAAAGGATTGACCCGATGGTTGAAATTAAAATTAGGGGTGCTGGTTTGGCTTAAATAATTTGAAACAGGTCTGTGGGGTCTTGGGAACAGTGTGTATTAAAAGCAATAAGAAACATCGGGTAATTAAATATGTAAAGGAGTTGGGAGAGGGAGTGATTGTGGGGTACACAGAGTAAAAGAATTTAACAGCTGTGCTGCTAGGTTTGTGCGGGGGTGGGCTCAATGAAACGCAGGAGTGCGGGCGGCTCGAGGAAAGCGGGGCGATGCGAGCGGTTCGAGGGAAGCAACGACTGCGGCGATACGACAGGGAAGGGGCTCGGGATGGCCCAGCGGCCCTTGAAGAGGCGGTGACTGCGGCGATAATGCAGGTAGGGCTCGACGACGTGCGGCTTGGGGTTGTCGGGCGGGGATGGAAGAGATGGTGGGTTGCGGCGATGTTGCAGCGTTGGGGCTCGACGGCGCCTGAGAAGTTGTTGCTGGGCCGAGAGCAGGTCAGCGCGTGAAGTTGCCTGAGAGGGGGGTGCCGGAGAGGGTCGGGGCTCGACGACGTATGGAGCTTGTTGGGCAGAGAACCGGTCGGCGTAAGCAGAAAAATGCAGAACACCGGTCTCGTCGATTGCTGAATTGATCTCCCGGAAGCGAAAACAAGCGCGAGAGCGGAAGACAACGGCTGTTGGTGTCGAATAAGCGGACGTGGGAGGATGTTCCCTCTGATACCAAGTTGTTATGGGTCTTATAGTGTCGCCGGTGGAGAGGTCGGAGGTGGAGGAGATGGCGGTGGTGGGGGATCCAACAAAACCCTTAATCGCGGCTGCCTAAGCGAGGTTGCTTGTTGGAGGAGAGAGCCACCAATATCTCACAACAAAGGACAAGGAAAACTAGACTTCATTTCATGCCAACCAACATACAATACTCATGTCTTTATATAGGCTACAACAATATAAGAAGACAAAACACTAATGATGATACCTAATATTAAACCCGGGGCTCAAGACTCTTACATAATGATAACAACTAAAAACCTAGGTAATAAAAAATACGCAGCACGCAACAAAAATCTTATGATGCAGGACATGCATCACACCTGTCAGCCACCCTGGCATCACCACCATAGGGCCCGCCCTGACATCTCACCAAGGCGGCTTTCATCAGGGTTGCAGCTCGTACACCCCAACCAACTCTCCGCCTCCCATCACTAGGAAACTGTAGGTTGTTGAGGCCCGAGATCGAACACCCGACCTCCTAGATAAGAATCTTTCACCAGAGCTCTCATCACCAACTTACCTGCAAATCAGTTGGTGATGAGAGCTCTGGTGAAATCAGTTGGTGATGAGAGCTCTGGTGAAAGATTCTTATCTAAGAGGTCGGGTGTTCGATCCCGGGCCTCAACAACCTATCATTTCCTTGTGATTGGAGGCGGAGAGTTGGTTGAGGTGTCTGGGCTGAGCCCTGATGAAAGCCGCCTTGGTGAGATGCCATGGTGCATGGGCGGACCCACCTTCAGACACACCCAGACACGTTCCCGAGTGTGATTTTTCGTGGATAACACTTGGCGAGACAATCTTCTTCTCCCTGGCCCGCTTTGCCCTTTTCTTGTTCTCGATTTTCCCTAGCCGCGCCTCTCTTCCGCAGTTCCGCACATGACGCTCCACTTCTCCATCTCCGGCGTGCCCTAGCATCCTCGACGACAATGAGGTTCATCTCCAGTGCGCCATTCCAATCCTTCGTTCGTTCGTCCATCTCCGGTGCGCAGGTCATCACTCATTAGGTCAGGTGTTCTCTGGTTTTTTCCTTTCAGTTCTTGTCCCTTTGCCATTCGGCCCTTTCCAGTCCTTCCTCGTGTGCTTGCTTTCTCCTGTTCTACAGTTCTTCATATTCTTACAGTTTCAAATTTCAGTTTTGGATTTTGGTTTTGTATTCCAATTTTGTGTATTAAAATTTGCAACTCTTGAGAAATCTTTTGAATTTCAATTTTGCATTTTAAAATGTGCATCTTCTTCTTCCAGGTTTCAGTATCTAAAATTCATGTGCTCATATATATACTTGTTTTGGATTTACCTTCATTGTCAAAGTTTTGTGGTGTTTTGGATTTACCTCTAACCTCAGTATCATTGATTCCATAAATTTCTTTTTCTTATAGCACTTGACTATACTTTTAGCTTCCGTTCTTGTATTTTACACGATCAAACAAGTAAACATATGAGCACATGGTAAAAACAAGC
This sequence comes from Platanthera guangdongensis, assembly GCA_039583875.1. Taxonomy (NCBI): domain Eukaryota; kingdom Viridiplantae; phylum Streptophyta; class Magnoliopsida; order Asparagales; family Orchidaceae; genus Platanthera; species Platanthera guangdongensis. The sequence goes on from CM077154.1 coordinate 148,389,850, forward strand.
TGTTTGCTTAATAAACCTAACTAAAGCTGAAAGAGGAAACATTTTTATTGGTCGGGATTAAGAAGTTTGGAGAAATGAGAAAGACTGATGCTCCGGTGACTGCTTGACTGGTGAAAATAAGTCCCCCCCAAACGGAGCCTGAGTGCCAAAAATGTTAGTTTTATTGAAGAATAAAAATGAAGTGGAGTTGATTAAGTGCCACTACTCTCATACTGAAAGAGTTGAAGCAAAGCCTTTGCTTCTATTTTGTTTAGATCTCTCATTTTATTCCTTTCACATTAGATATTTTTAACAATGATTTTACATTGTGGAAACCGGAAAGAGTAAAAAACTTTCAAGCTATGTTTTAATAATGATTTGTATGTTCAAATTTATTGTGCCCAGGCTGTGCAAAAATCCTAGTTCCGCCCCTATTAGGGTGGGCCTCCTGGTGATTGATGCTAGAGTGGTAGGCAGGTGTGACGTCTATCCTGCATCATAAAAGTGCAACTTGTAATAAAGAAACACTTGTAATTTCATTATAATTGCATGATTTTGCCTTTAAGTAAGCGGCATATGTATTGTGGTGATTATGAAAAATATTAGTAAAAATTAGTTTTTTTTCCTACTTCTCTATTTCTCTCCCTACTTGCCGATCATCTCCTCCTTAGGCCATTCTTCTAATTAGAATTTAGGTTTCTTCAATTAGATCGTTGTACAATTGAACCAGACACTCAGACAGTTTAACTGACACTTGCTTTCTATAAATTCTCTACTTTAGAAGTGGTAATGGATCTAAAAAATAGTATATATGCTTAAAGTACTTGGATTTACATTTTTTATTTGTTTACACCCACTTCTACTTTTATTTGTTTACACCCACTTCTTTTTTATTTGTTTACACTCACGTTTCCTTTTATTTGATAAATTTTCAATAAATAGATCTCTAAAGTTTGTTTAAACTGTATACAGGGGGTAGGAGAAACATTCGGAAGGGTGACAATTGAAGCTATGGCATTTGGTTTGCCGGTCAGTATTCACAAGCACAAATATTTTATATCTGATTTCTGTTTGAAATGATTCAAAATACACATTTTGTACTTTCAAAATGCCAAATTGCTAGCTCAAAATCTTCTCAAATATAAAATCCTCTGTAAGTCATCTAATTTCATTTTACTTTATAATTTGCTTATTTTGAAAAATGACGAACTATTAGTATTTTAATTTTACGAGCTTGGTCATTCTTTCTAAATGTAAATGTAAAACAATTGAAGTAAAAAAATGTGAATAAATTCATTAAATTTTTCTTCGACAATTTGTCCTTTTTGACAATTACTGTTGAAATTTCATCTCTCATATTCAGTGCAACTGCCAACTCCATTGCATTCATCAACCCCTAACCTAGCTCCCTATGATGCCATGACATCTATTGAATGCTTCTCCTTGGCTCCCACGACACCCCTACCATCGCAACCATTGATGACTCTATTGCATCTATCGACAATTTTGTTTCCACTTCTTCCCACTCCACCTTGTCTTGCCACAATGTCTGTTGCAACTATCCCTCTATCCACACCGCTACAACCATCAATAACTCCAGTAGTCCATTGCACCCTTCAACGACTCCACAACTACAGTCACTGAAGGCTCATCCTCTCTTTGTATTCGGTGGATATGGTTACTGTCTTTATTATAAGCCCTTTATTATGATACGAGAGAGGAAGACCCCATCCTCGGCAAGCGATACACAAGGGTTATACGAGGCATGCACGGGGACCGAGTGCGGCTTGAGGATGTGCCAAATTGGATCTGAGATTTTATTTCCGTTATCTTGTGTTTCCTTTTTATCTTATATTTTCTTTATCATGTATTTCCCTTTTATCGTATATGTCCTTATTATTATTATTATTATTATTATTATTATTATTATTATTATTATTATGTAATTGCCTCCTTATGTAATTACCTTGGCAGTAATCTTTCAGGACCGTTGGCGGGATGCTGATACCCTGCAGGCAGAGGTGCGTGGGGATCCCCACTGCACCTTCATGATACAGGATTTGTAGAGAGATCCGAGTTCGCACCCCCCTTCCGGATGAGGTCAGCTTTTCTACCGGGATCGTCTCATGGTCGCAGATTCGTCGCCCTGGATCCCCGCTGCCTCCGCTGACGACTTCGGCGGACGATCCCCGCGATAGTTCCTTCCGCGACGCGATTCCGCGACGCAACTTCCTCCTGTCCTGTGATGCGACTTCCGCTTTCCGCCCACGTTTTCTCCCTCGCCTGCTACTGCGACCTAGGCCGTCAGATTCCGCCTCTTCCCTCAACTCCGCGCATGCCCTTAACATGCGGCATGACTGCTCATGACAGGTACAACCCTCCCTCAGTGGAAGGCCTTTCCGTCCACATCTACGTAAGTACGACTTGGTATTTTTTGCTGACATATTGGTATATAGATCTTCTTGGCAACTCCACTTGGTTCATCTGGCCACCGTACTTCAACTTATCGCAGAGCACCAGTTCGTTGCCCACTACAAGAAGTGCCTATTCGGGTTGCCCACCACAAGAAGTGCCTATTTGGGCAGACACAAATCAAATATTTGGGGCACATCATCTCAGCTGCTGGTATGGCTATGGATCCGACCAAGGTGGACGCGGTCCTACAGTGGACGACTCCAACGAGCATCAGAGCGGTGCACAGATTCTTGGGCCTTACCGAATACTACCACCGATTCATCCGCAACTACGGGGCGTCGGCGCGTCCACTGACCGACCTCCTCTACAAGGGGGCACCATTCTCGTGGAGCCAGGTGACCTAGGAGGCCTTTCATGGCCTACAACACGCGCTCGCATAATCCCCGGTCCTGGGCATGCCAGACTTTTCTGAGCAATCCTCGCGCAAGGGGGTCGACCCATCGCCTATTTCAGCAAGGCCTTCTCCAGTTGGCAGGATGCAACGTCCGCTTACGACAGCGAGCTGCGGGCACTTGTTCTCTCAGTTCAGCACTGGCGCCCCTATCTTCTTGGGCGGCCCTTCGTGGTGTTCATGGATCACTGCAGCTTGCTCCACTTGTGGAGTCAGAAGGTCACGACGCCCGCACAACTGCTTTGGATTGCTGTCAGAAGGCCACGACGCCCGCACAACAGCTTTGGATTGCCAAACTCCTTGGATTCCAGTTCTCCATCGAGTGCAAGACGGGGAACACAAACATCGTCGTTGATGCATTGTCCTGACGAGAGCGCGTGGGAACCTTGCCAGCAATCTCCCAGTCCCGTTGGCGGATGCTGATACTCGGTAGGCAGAGGTACGTGGGGATCCCCACTACGCTTCCGTGATACGGGATTTGCAGAGAGATCCGAGTTTGCACCCCCCTTCCGGATGATTGGAGGTCAGCTTTTCTACCGAGATCGTCCCGTGGTCGCAGATTCTTCACCCTGGATTCCTCGTCTGCTTCACGAGTTTCATGTTACGATGACAGCGGCCCATTCTGGTGCCTATCCTACGTACCGTCGATTGACTTCCACCTGGTACTAGCGGGATATGTTGCGGTCTGTGCAGCTGTTTGTGACCAACTGCCCGACGTGTCAGAAGGCCAAGTACCAGACTCTCTCACCAGCCGGACTCCTCCAGCCCCTACCCATCCCTGATATGATCTGGGAAGATATAGGCATGGATTTCTTCACCTGCCTGCCCCGCTCTCAGGGCTATGACTGTCTTCTTGTGGTGGTGGACCGCTTGTCCAAGTACGGGCAATTCATACCAATTCGATATCCCTACACCGCCAGCTCAGTTGCTCGGATCTTCATTGAGGAGGTGGTTCGCCTCCACGGTGTTCCCCGGTCCATCGTGAACAATCGCGACCCAGTTTTCATGAGCTCCTTTTGACAAGAGTTGTTCCGTCTACAGGGGACCAAGTTGCAGTTCAACACCGCATACCACCCACAAACAGACGGACAGACCAAGGTCCTCAACCGTTGCGTTGGAACGTATTTGTGTTATTTTACGACTGAGCAGCCTCGACAGTGAACCCAGTGGATCGCATTGGCAGAGCTATGGTACAACACGTCCTATCAGTCTACCACGGGCGTCACCCCCTTTCAGGCGGTCTATGACTGCTCACCCCCACCCATACCGTGCAGCTTGCTTGGCGAATGCCAAGTACAAGCCCTGGCCGCCGACCTCCAGGACCGGGACTAGGGCCTTCGCCAACTGAAGCACCATCTGGTATGGGCTCAACAGTGGATGATCCAGCGGGCCAATCGTCATCGTCGTGAGGTGATGCTCTCGCCGGGCGAGAAGGTATTTGTCAAACTGCGTCCACACCAACAGAGCTCCTTGACCGACCGACTACCCCCCTCGCTCTCGGTCCGCTATTTTTGCCCCTTGCTGATCTAGGAGAAAACTGGAGAGGTGGCCTACCGTCTGTAGCTCCCCAGCGACTGCCAGATTCACCCCGTGTTTCCTGTCTCCTAGTTGAAGAGAGCCCCAGGGGATCATTCCCTCCAGGCTACACTATCAGACGAGTTAGTTGTTGATTCGGTTCCCCAGTACAAGCCTGCAACAGTTTTGGGAACACGGGCCGAAGACATTCGAGGACGAGCAGTGTGACAGGTCCTCATCCAGTGGAAGGACCAACCGACCAAGGAGGTCACGTGGAACCTGGAGGAGGAGATCAAGGCCCAGTTTCCGGAGTTCGACCTTTTGGACAAGGTCGTTGTGGAACCCCGGGGTGTTGATACGAGAGCGGAAGACCCCATCCTCGGCAAGCGATGCGCAAGGGTTTACACGAGACGCACACGGGGACCAGACACGGTTTGAGGATGCGCCAGATTGGATCTGGGATTTTATTTCCGTTATCTTGCGTTTCCTTTTTATCTTATTTTTTCTTTATCATGTATTTCCCTTTTATCATATATTTCCTTTTTAGCATTGTTATTATGTAATTGCCTCCCTATATATATGGGGAGGAGAACTATTATAGTGAGCAATTTCTATCTTGAGAATTAATTAATTGGAGGGGTACGACCCAGTGTAACCCTACCTTGCATTCTTAACATATTAGGTGCCTTAATTATGAGTCGCGTTTTTCGTCTCTTTTAATTGTGTATGTGTCGCGTCAAGTCTAAATTTCGAGTCTTTATGAGTCCTTTTATTTAGTGTCTTTTATGCATCTTAATTACCCCAATGTTAAAAGGCCTTTTTGCATCTTTGCATTCTATTTATAGATCCTTTGGGTCATTAAATGGTCTCAGCCAAAACAATTCTCTTTAGAATTCCTCTCTAAGTTCTCATAGTTGATAGTTTTGGTTAAGGATTTTGAAGCTCTCCCACGAATCCCCCATCTTCGGTAGTCACGACAAATCACCATTTATCTCTCCATAGCATCAAAGTACGCTACCCTCTGGTGTTGAGACCCATAAATCCACCATCCTCCAACCTTGACTTCAAATCTCACTAAGAGGTTTGTAACATTTGGTATCTGAGCTGTACAATCCATCTCCAAGTTTAGAAATCATTCTCTTCCGACGGTTTTCCATTGAACTCCAAACAAACAACACCATCGACGCATTGCGATGTTCGAGCTCTATCCGACCAGCATGCAAGCACCGTTTTCCTTCCATTGCAAATCAAGTCCCAGCTTGCAAAGTCTACCGCTTCCTGTCCTCGCTAAACATGTGCCCTTCGCCTCATCCTACGATCAGAGCCGCTGCCTTTTCCCATCGTTATCGAGCCTAAAGCGAGCCAATTTCCCTTCCGACTTGTGGAACTCCTCATCAGCGTTGAACTTCTCATCAACTGCCCTCACCACTTCTCTTGGGCCAGTGCAGCTGGCTTTCGAGCACGTCCAGCCCCCATCCAAGCAACCCTGCACACACACTTCTGTCCCTTCATGTACTCGTGCACACCTGGATTTATCAAGTTCCATACCTTCTGTTGTGCCCAACGGCTTCATCTTCCAGCCACATATCTCGAGTCTCACACTAGCAGTGGAACCCTTGGAAACAAAAGGGATTCCTTATTAGTGATTGATTAATTCCTTTTGATTAATTAATTCTTTCAGAATGACTACACATTCCGGCAAAATTGAAATATCTGCGAGATACTCTGCATAATGCGTGAGGAAATAGCTAAGACTTTGCACGCATTCGGGAGAATCCGCAGTAGTAACGACAATGACTCTGGCGGTGCTTGCACAACTCTCCGTCAGATTGGTGGACTTTTGTTGTCCAGCCCGATCGGGGGCTTGATCCGACTCGATCATGGAGAACGACCACCAATCTCGGCATGTCACACCGCACCAACATCGATTCCTACTGTCTCCTTTCAACAACTTTCTCCTAAGCCGCAACATCCTCCAACCTTAACACAGCGGCAAGTTCTCCTGCATCGTCACATAGTTCCTCCGACAATCACTGCACCACCTTTGTCGCCTCCGCTTGTTCCCAATCCGCAGGCTCATCAATCGTCAACAATCCTTTGCAGCCACCAGGAGCCCTTACCCCGACCTCACTGCTACTATCCTCTGGGCTCATCAATGCCGTGTCGAGTTTATGTTTTGAGTCTCTAGGAGTCCTTTTATTTAGAGTATTTTATGCGTTTTAATTTCCCAAATGTTAAAGACCTTTTTGGATATTTATAATTCTATTTATGGACCTTAGGGTCATGAAATGGTCTGAGGAATGAAAGATCTCTAGTTCTCTTCTCTAAGTTTTCATAGTTTGGGTTAAGGGTTTAGGAGCTCCACCTCCTCTAGTAGTCACAACAAAGCTCCATTTATATCTCCTCCGCCTCCGGCCGCATCAGATAGAATCACAGTGTGCTTTCCTCTAGAACCCTCAATTTCATTGCCTCCTCAACCCCAACTTCATATTTCACCAAGAGGTTTGTAATATTTGGCACAGATCTTTGCTATCCATCTCCAAGTTCAGGAGTCATCCACTTCCGATCCGACGGTTTTCCACTTGACGCCATGCAAACGACACCACCGGCGCGTTTTGGTGCAACATTTGAGCGCGATCCAACCAACTAACGAGCATCATCTTCATCACGCTGCAAATCCAGTCCCAGCACACCGAGTCTGCTGCTTCCTGTCTTTACTAGACGCACTGTCCATCTCAACAGAGCTGCCGCCTTCTGCCATTTTCACTGAGCCCAGCACAAGGCAAGTGCTTGTTTTTTTGCAAAAAAACTGAGGCAAGCTCCCCCACCCACCCCGTTTGTATTTTATTTTTGGCTTACTTCCTTGTGGCAAGACCTGATATCTTTTGTTGTGGATCGTGTTGATGAATGCACACATCCTGAAGGATCTCATTGCCATATTAGAGCACTGGATGAGTGCAAGCATGGCTTATATCATCCTCAGACTTCCAACACATCCATTGGGGTGCCGCTAGCCTGTTGGCACTTCTCATCTTCACCTTCCATCCTAGTCGTTCATCATGGACCGACGCCAGACTTTATACAATATTCTCCTCCATTGCAGAATCACATGAACTGCCTGTTCTTGCTGCATTCTTCTTCTTTTCTTTTAAATATTGTTTTCAATGGAATTACGCAGGTCCTTGGAACCAATGCTGGGGGCACCAGGGAGATTGTGGAGGACAATGTAACAGGCCTCCTTCATCCTCTCGGCCGCGAAGGAAGGGAAGCCCTTGCACAAAATATCCTTCATTTCTTGAAGAACCCGTCAGAGAGGAAGAAAATGGGAACCAGGGGCAGGCAGAAGGTGCAAGAATCATACCTGAAACAGCGCACATACTCCGAGATGGCGAGGGTTCTGGCCAAGTTCATGAAGGCCAGATTATAACTCAATTGATCCAAATATTCATTCAATTCTTTTCGCGTGGGAAAGATGGCTTCTTCCGTGTTCATCTCCCCGTTGTTGTGTATGCTTGTATGCTTTGGAACAGCACATGAGTTTGTAGCAGGTTGGTCGGGAAACATGGCAAAGTTTATTTTTGATTTTACCTGCAGAATGCATCGTGCTATTTCTGACCCGAATCATATTCTCATCACCGAGAGAGTTTGTTTGCTGATCAATTTATTCACATTTTTGTAGTGTGTGGGCATAATTCAATTTGCCCAGAATATTTGACCGTTACGGATGGTTCTTTTTGGAGCTGTTTCTGTGAAAAACAGCAGCTAAACCCCGGCTGCTGTTCCCGGCAAAACTGGTAGAGCCCCGGCGTTTTGTGTTCCCCGGCTGCTGTTCAGTCTGTGGCACTTTGCGATCTGCGAACATCGGGCTCTACCAGTTTTGCCGGGAACACGAAACGCCCACCGCCAAATGGCTACGCCTGTTTGGCTGAGCTGCACGCCTGCTGCGTGCAGCTGAATTTTCGAAAAGAAAGATTTTCCCTCCAGGAGGGAGGGTGGCTGCCACCCACAACCGCCCCTCTCCGGCAAGCCTAAGCAGTCCACCCAGATCACCCTAAGGGGCAAATATGTCCAACTATCAAGGTCTGCAATCCGAAAGTTACAATCCGGATGGTCCTATTAACCAAGAGGGTGAAATTTCCTAAAATGTTCCCTTAAAAACTATAAAAAGGAGTACGTGCTTCTATTTTTTGTATTATTGATATATTATAAACACTATTTATTTGTTATAATTTTGTACTTTTACAATTTGATAGGGAACCTTGGCGCACCAGTCTGAGGTGTTGCAAAAATGTTTACCTATATTTCACGGGACCCTTTCTCCAACCCTCATTGAGTGGGGATGCTTTGTGGGCCGAGCTGCCTTTTTTTGTACTTTACATTTTATTGGTGAAACTATTTTAAATATTTTCATTTTTTTAGTTTTATTTGAACTATCTGATTTTTTTTCTTATTATTTTCGTGTTAACTAAAATTTGAGATAAACAACCGCACCACCATTATATATACTACCAAACCTCTAAATTGCTTTCACTTCATGACTACATTGAAAACACGATTTTTCCGAAAGCATAACTGCGTTAATTCATGATCACAATTTCAATTACTACATTCACGGTTGCCACCGCTGCCCCAAACGGACTCTTAAGTGATGCATTCTTAAGAAAGCTTACAACAAAAATATTAAAATGACATTTATTTCTATGATTATTATCTCATAATGTAAATTTTTTCTCCTTAACTCCTCAGTCTCCCTCAGTCGGCATGCAAATCGTTTCCCGGTCTCTGACGGCATTGAAGGCGCTCGCCCGCCCACCTTCCCGTTTCACGGCCATCTTTAACTCTCTAAACCCGTTCATCGTTCTCCCGAGACACCCCTACTATCCTCGGTCTCTCTCCTCGATGGCCAACGAGGAAGAAGATTTCATCAAGGGAAGCATCTTCCCCAATGGCGTTGCTGTGCTCACGCTCGATCGCCCCAAAGCCCTTAATGCGATGAACTTAGGTTTCTCTTCACTTACCCCCTTTCTTATTTCCATTTCCGTTCAAGTATTCGTAATAGCATATTGGAAGAAGAAATCATAGCCCGTACTTCGTTTCCTTTCGAGATCTGCGACCGGTTTTCGGAATTAGTTGTCTATGCATATGAATCTACTTATCTCTTGGGAGATCTGGTTGGAGATGTGGTATTCTTAATTGAGATATTCCTTGCTTTTCAGTACTACGGTGCCATAGATCACGGTAAGAAGATGATTTGAAAATTTTCTTTTTCTTTTTGCTGAAATGCAGGAATGGACCTAAAATACAAAAAATTTCTTGATCAATGGGAAACTAATCCCGATGTTAAATGTGTTCTGGTAGAGAGCAGCTCACCTCGTGCCTTCTCAGCAGGTAGACAGTTGACGATTTTAGTTTTGTTTTCATGTAAATTTCAAAATTGTGTACTTTAGGAGCTGCTAAAGTCGAATTATGATTATCTGTAGAAGCTTAAGGATGATGCTTGTTCAAATACAATTTCATTGATCAGGCATCAATCTATCTATTGCTTTGGTAGCTTTTAGCAGATTTTTTTGATGTTCAAACTTTTCCTGCAGAATTTCATGCACAGTATTTGTTTATGAGATAACAAGGGAAGCTATGTTAAGTGCAGGTGGTGATGTGAAGAGGATTGTAGTGAATTGTGATATGTCAGAGATAATTAAGGTCAGTGTCCTATGGGTTAAGTTTAAAGAGAATTTTCTCCTATTACTGACTTCATTTTGAAATTAATAAAAGTTCCTTTATTAGTGAGAATTATGTGGGATCACTTGCAGGTCTTCACTGCAGAATATTTATTGGTTTGTAAGATTCATGAGTATAGTAAGCCTTATATTTGCTTGATGGATGGTATGACCATGGGGTTTGGAATCGGTCTCTCTGGTCATGGACGCTATAGAGTTGTCACAGAGGCACGCTTCTCTACTCATGGCTTCTGCATTTTTTGTATTGTATATATCTAGTACAATTGAATTTGAATTTATTTTTCTATTATGGCATGTCTTCTCTGATACATACATTGTTTCGTAGAGGACAGTGTTGGCTATGCCAGAAAATGGAATTGGATTGTTCCCTGACGTTGGCTTTTCCTACATTGCTGCTAAGAGCCCAGGAGATGGTGCTGTTGGTATGCCCTTTAGATTTTAAAGCTTTCTTTGTTGATGCTCTGGATATCCAGCAACATGTTGTGATGCAAATACATGTTGCTGTAATGAATGCGATTAAACTATGGAGAATAACTGTGAATTGTGTTTAAAGCATGCAAAGATCTGAGTTAAGAAAAGTTCAGTCAAAGTAGTTGGCAGTGTGGCCAAATTATATTGATAGTGAAGGATGGTTTAGTGAAGTGAACAAGAAAACGTGTTCAACTGTTGTTAATTAATGCAATAGACGCATCTGAAACATGTTATTCAAACACAAAAAAGTGTGCCGCATAGTGAAATGCTGTAGTTATTTTCCATTTTCGTCTAGAGCTTAGTTATTTGGAGCTTCAAAAATATAAAAATTCAAATTTCTTGGCTTTATCATAAATTGATTCTATGAATTCTTACATATAGAAATTCTAACTCATCCTAAAAAATAACAAGTAAAAAAAATTTGTTGAAATCAAATAAAATATACTCAGATTTGTATCGAATGAAGCATGATCTGTAGTTCTTGACGACTTACGGTCTTCAACATCGAAGTTCCTGTACAATATCCTATGCATTTTCCGCCGACGAAGTGTTCGTCTCCAGATTTTCTGTATGCATTTCTTCTGCGCCCACAACATTCCCATCAAAGTCTCTGAGCTCACACGCATGCCAATATCTTTCATACCTGAAAGTCTTTAATTCAAGGATAGCTAAATCACCTAGAAGGGGGGGGGGGGGTGAATAGGTTATTGGTCTCTTTTCTAGTTCTTTTAAATATCTTCTTTAAAAGCTATAACTTTTAGTTGTTTTATGCTTTCAAGATATACACAACATGCACAATGAAAACAACACAGAAAAGCACACAGTGATTTATAGTGGTTCCCCAATTGGGTACATCCACCTTCCCTCCCACCTATCCAACTATCTTGTTGGACTAGACACAAATTCCTCCAAACTGCTTCTAAGAGCTTACACCTCAGATCCCGCAGGATCTCACTGGTCACACAGACCTACCACTTAGGCACTAAGCCAAACCACAGGTCACAAAGACCTTTTACTCGGCACTAAGCCAAATCACAGGTCACAAAGACCTTTTACTTAGGCACTAAGCCAAACCACAGGTCACAAAGACCTTTCACTCGACATTAAGCCAAGCCACAGGTCACAAAAACCTTTCTCTCGGCACTAAGCCAAGCCACAGGTCACAAAGACCTTTCACTCGGCAGTAAGCCAAGCCACAGGTCACAAAGACCTTTCACTCGGCACTAAGTCAAGTCACAGGTCACAAAGACCTTTCACTCAGATCCACACTTGTATCCTACAAGATGAAAGTGGGTTGAAGTGATGATTGACCACAAGTGAAATTTTACTGTGCTAATCTACCTGGACTGAGATAAACTTAGCCCAACCTTGACTACAGGAAATATATTTCCTGAGTCTACTTATCTGGACTAAGAAATTACTTAGACCTAACTTTCTCTTCTCAGCACTAGAGATTTTATCCAGCTGGAACTAGAGAAGTAACTGCAGCAGATCTTGCTGCAACCTGAGATGGGAGAATCCCAACCCAACTCCTTTCTTCACAGCAACAAGGATGAAGATCTCTTTGGCCTGTGCTGAAAGTAACTTGCAGATCAACTTCTCTGCCCCTTTCTGAACTGAGCCAACTGCTCAGCCTTATCTCCTTCACAGCTCCCCAAGAGAATGATCTTTAGTATTTGTTGGCTAGGTCTGTGAAGCACCTGCAGCAAGGGTCAGCCTAAGCTGCTACCTTTTTCTCAGAAAATCCTTCTGAGCTAACTTCTTGGTGCAGATGAAGATCACACCAGCTATCTTGCTGTTGAAGATGTTTTTCCAACAGCTAACTTGCTCTCTGTCTTGTAGACTTGAGCTTCCTGTTCTTTTGCTCCACAACAATGGAGGAAAAGAAGAACTCCCTGATTGATTTTTCCCGAAGTGTGTCTTCCTCAGTACGCCTTTTTCCTTTTATTGATTTTGACCCAACGGCTCTTGAGCAGTGGGTCCCACCACCAGGATTGATGGCCGAGATTTAGCCATTCAGCACATGCTTTCCATTTAATCTTGATTCAACGGCTCCTTGCTATGTGTGGGCCCCAACTCTTAATGTTGGAAATATTCCTCGAAAATTGTAGAAGATGATAACAACTGGCCGCCAACGTTTCTGGTAGCATTTCCGCAACATTTGAATTTTGGTTGACTTTTTGACTTTGCTGATGTCAACATGACTCAACATCTCTGGACTTAGATAAAAATCAAACAACATTAGCATAGACGTTGAGTGAGTAAGCATCACTCGACGCCAAAACACTTCGAAAGATTTTCTGTCTCATGACGTTGAGTGAGTAACCGTCACTCAACGCCAAACTACTTAGAATTGAAATCTGTTTTTAGGCGTTGAGTGATTCAGCTTCACTCAACGCCAACTTGCTTTATCAGCTATCTGTTGCTTGACATTGAGTGTGTGAGCATCACTCAACGCCAAACTCCTTAGACAAAATTCTATTTCACTAGGCGTTGACAGCATTGAGTGAACAACCTCTACTCAACACTTTTTGCTTTAACCATTTTTCTGCTTAACTGTCTCAGCGCTTTCTTGTTCTCAGCTGAGACAAATACTTGTCTCAGCAGTTGTGCTGAGACCAACACTTGTCTCACTTGTCTCACTTGTCTCAGCGGTTGTGCTGAGACTAACTCTTGTCTCAGCGGTTTTGCTGAGACCAATCTTTCTCTCAGCGCTTTTGCATTGAGCTTCTCAGCTGTCTCAGTTGTCTCGACGCTTTTGCCTTAGGCAAAATCTTTCTGCTTCTCTGGCATTGAGAGCATTGAGTGTGTCTTCATCACTCAACGCTTTTTGCCTTAGAAAAGTTTTCTGCAACTTAGACGTTGAGAGCGTTGAGTGAGCACGCTTCACTCAACGTTTTTTGCCTTAGCCAATTTTCTGTGTTTGAAAACACTGGCTTAACTGTCTCAGCGTTTTCTTGTTCTCTGCTGAGACAAACACTTGTCTCAGCGGTTATGCTGGGACAAACACTTGTCTCAGCGGTTATGCTGAGACTAAATCTTCCTCTTAACTTTAGGCGTTAACTGACTCAGCCTGCCATACTCTGAACTGAGTTCGACGAATGGTGAACTGTGCTCGACGAACTCTGAACTCAGTCCGACGAATTCTTAACTGAGCTCGACGAACTCAAAATCTTAAACTGTAATCTTAGCTCGACGAATGATGAACTCAGCTCGACGAACTCTGAACTTAGTTCGACGAATTTTGAAGTTCGACTAAGTTCAACTCACAGCCTTTTTGCTGTGATCTTAGCTCGACGAACTATGAACTTAGTTCGACGAATTTTAAAGTTCGACTAAGTTCAACTCACAGCCTTTTTGCTGTGATCTTAGCTCGACGAATGACGAGCTCAGCTCGACGAACTCTGAACTTAGTTTGACGAATTTTGAAGTTCGACTAAGTTCAACTCACGACCTTTTTGCTGTATGGCGTTGAGTGTGTCTTCATCACTCAACGTCTGTGGATTTAGACAGATTTCTGTCAGCCCACAACATAGATAAGAGTTTACCTGACTTGGACACTTAGGCTACTTCCTACCTTTCCTGCATCTTCACTTTGTGACCACATGTCACATCACTTAGACAACCTGTTTAGACTTGTTCCATGGAACATCTTGTACATGATGAGTTTAAACAACTTCAAATATAACTATGCTCTTAGTCTTGATGGTGATGCTTCTTCAAATCCACTCTAGTGAACATTATGGGCAATGGATCCAACAATCTTCCCCTATTTGAAGAAGGCAGAACACCCAACAATACTAAGAGGCATTATCATGATAGGCAGAATAATTTCATGCAGCTGTAGACATTTCTACACGCCTGCTAGCTTATGTTATATTAATACAATGTGCTCTAATTAATTGTATTGACTTAATAAATTAAGTCAATGCATTCTCATACTACTTGATCAATTGTTCAAGTAATATGCACTCTTCTTTTCACCACTTAATATTTAAATGGAGCACCACTAAGAGCACTTACCTCAAAATATGCACTGACACAGTTATGACTTTACCTGTAGTCAGTTATTGCATTTATCATTTCTCATACTACTTGAAAAAATTTAAGTAATATGCACTGACTCAACATGACCTAGTCATATCAAGTAATGCTTTTATATCTCCCCCTTATGTATTGCTACACTTTTCCCCCTTTCTGTCTTCTTCAATATGAATATCTATTGAGGGAGGAGCAAGGATCGTGGGAGAGATTATCTCTTGATCCTAGTCAAAGTCTTATGTTGATAACACTAAGGAAATTATCCTAGTGATTAATCTACAAGATTAGGAGTCATACCCTTTTGTGTTGATACATTGAAACAACACAACACTGCATCACTTGAACTTGCAGCACGCATAGTTCCACTTGCTGATGTTTTATCTACAGAATCAGCATCCACTTATGGTGATATCATTGATACACCACATCACTGCAACCCCTTGGCACTTGAGTAAACCATGGGTCCACTTGAGCTGGCTGCAAGTTGTTCCTCTTCTCAGAATCTCCCCCTTTGTCTGTGCATTGTCCTTAAGACAAATTGATCAGCAGTTGTGACAGCTGATCTACTGCAGCAGCTGTCTGCTCCTCAACTGAGACATCATTTGTCAGATTCTTGGTAGACATTTTAGTCTGTGCCAGTCTGGATACCACATGATGGTCTTCATAGTCTTGATGTCACATTAAGGACTTATCTACCTGCAAGAAAGTAAATCCTGCAACGCAAACTAGAGTTTGGAGCTGCTGAAGCTATCCTAAGTTCCACATACCTAACTCAACCAAGAGGGTGTAGAACTTGACTTCATCTAGTGGCATGATAAACATGACAGCCACTTGTCAGTCAGGACAAACTCAGGATTGAGTTCTTCCTTATGTTCCCAAACTTATTGATACTTAATCTACATATGCATAGTCCTGTTATGACAGACATGATTCCTAGCAATTTAGATTATACTAGTAGAATAATAATATAAAAAAAATTCTACTTATCTGGAGGTTATGGTTCGATGCCATAAAATTTCTGTTTGACAATCTTGAGTTCGACGAATTATTCAGATTTCGTCGAGCTCCGTTCGATGAATTCTTCTGATTTCGTCGAGCTCCGTTCGACGAATGAAGGTTATTTCGTCGAGCTTCATCCATGTTGATGCTTAGCAACTCCCTTGCACATTACACAGTCTCTTTTTGCTGAGCCAAATCTTCTCCCCTTCTTTAGCATCAGACTTGCCTTTGGCTTCAACTTTCTGATTAGCAGTATAAGAGTGTTCAACCCACTTAGTACTATCTTGATCATTACATTGATCTCCACACTTGATCACCACTTGATCAATCTCTTCTTGGTTTCTGAATAGACAGGGAAGAGCTGGTCTGTTGTGATTCTCTTTTCCCCCTAGCTGATTGCAGATGATACCATTGGTGCAGCTGCCAACTTTCTCTTCTCATGAGGCTGAATGTTCTCCTGCAGCTGCTGGACTTTTAAGATCACTTGAACGTAAAATGATCTTTCCATGAACCATCCTTTCATTCTGATACCAAGTCTTTCTTTACACTGCTATTCCGATAGGAATGTGCTGACTTGTATCACCAATAGCTGGAGCAATCCAGCTGTTCTTGTAAACTGATTGGCTTGTCTTCTTCCAGCAGGTGTCATCACTTTGGTGGTTTCCCTCTCAGCTTCTGCAATGTCCATGGGGACAAGCTGATACCACTTGTACCCTTCTTCAGGAAGGTACACAACATACTTATCCTTGGAGAATGATCCATAAGATAACTTCCTTGTTCCAGTCCAAGTTATGGAACATCTTCTGTCTAAGTATCACATGAGGGATGGACACTTAGACTAACCTGCAAAACAGAATTATCTTACCGTAGGACCCCAATAGGTATTGGGTCCTAGGTTCTGATTAGTCTGAAATCTGACTTGCTAACCTGCAACATTTCTGAATGGTAGGTTAACTCTTGCTCTAGACACAGAAGGATTGTGTCAGTAATCTAGGGTAAAATGCTCCACCTTACCACAACACCAACACTCATGAATATTATATCTTCTTTTCTGAGCAGGTCTTACAATGTGGTTAACTGCTGACTGAACAGAAGAAAGAGGAGCAACAACTTTCTGCAGGTTCCTTTCAGCAAGGATCTGACTGAAGGTTATTCTTCCAGCAGGCTTTCTTTGCTTGCCCTGAATGGTATTTACAGCTGTCTTCTTTGCAGAAGACAAACTGTTTATATCATCAGAACTGGCCAAGTTGGGCTTACTGGTAGTCTGACCCTTGGTCTGAGTTCTTGCTGGATCGGCTTGAGTGAAAGCCAATGCCTTTCCCTTGTGATTTGGGGCTGAGACACCAAATATAAATGGTCCAGAATAAGTCATTTGTACTTGTTCATGGGGAGCCTTAAAGGCACTTATTCCCTTGTCCTTTCTTCTTCCATTGTAAGAGACATTTGTAGTCTTACAAGGAAGATTCTCATTTCTCCAGTGACCATTCCTGGGGTCTTGGCCATACCTGTTGGAAGAGAGGATTACCTTGTGAAAGGTTGACTGTTGCACAACAGGGGCTTGGACTCTCCTCTGAGACTGGATAACTTTTGTAATCTACTCAGATTCAAATTTTCTCTTGATAGCATCTATCTTAGAGAAATTGGTCGCTATCCTCTTCTCCCTTTCAAGTTTCTCTTCAAGAACCTTAATCCTAGAGTCCTTGTATTTGATGGACTCAACATGGATATCTACCATGATCTTCAGATGAGCAACTTCCCTCTCTTTCTGAGATAACAAGGATGAAGTGTCATCTTGCTGGGAAGCAGCTAGCTGGAGGAAGGCAATTTTCTCTGTTTGTTTCTTAACAAGCAGTCTGCTTTCCTTGAAAGCTTTCAGAAGGACAGTATGATTGTCAACCAATTGATTGATATCATCCTCTGTCAAAGGACCCTCATCATTACTTGATGATGAGACATCAGAGTCTGTACAGGAATCATATACTGACTCTGAGGATTAGCTAGATGGGAAATATACCTTATGTTGACCAGGCTGATCCTAGCAAGATTCTTCTTCAAGTGTAGCTATTGGTCCATAACATCTACTTTCACCTTCTTCACCAAGAGCAGCCAACAACCCAATGTTGTTCTTCTCCTCTCTGCAAATTTGATGTTTCATAGAGTTTCACACCTTATGGTTCAACTTTGAACACACAAGTTTAACCTTTTAGCTATCCTTGGAGGTCAACTCAGACTGTTAGGTCCTTTTTGAGTAACCTCTCTCTGATACCACTTGAAATTCTTTAATTCACGGATAGCTAAATCACCTAGGGGGGATGAATAGGTTATTGATCTCTTTTCTAGTTCTTTTAAATATCTTCTTTAAGAGCTATAGGTTTTAGTTGTTTTATGCTTTCAAGATATACACAACTTGCACAATGAAAACAACACAGAAAAACACACAATGATTTATAGTGGTTCCCCAATTGGATACATTCACTTTCCCTCCCACCTATCCAACTATCTTGTTGGACTAGGCACAAACTCCTCCAAACTGCTCCTAAGAGCTTACACCTCAGATCCCGCAGGATCTCACAGGTCACACAGACCTACCACTTAGGCACTAAGCCAAACCACAGGTCACAAAGACCTTTTACTCGGCACTAAGCCAAACCACATGTCACAAAGACCTTTTACTTAGGTACTAAGCCAAACCACAGGTCACAAAGACCTTTCACTCGGCACTAAGCTAAGGCACAGGTCATAAAGACCTTTCACTCGACACTAAGCCAAGATATAAGTCACAAAGACCTTTCACTCGGCACTAAGCCAAGTCACAGGTCACAAAGACCTTTCACTCAGATCCACACTTAGATCCTACAAGATGAAAGTGGGTTGAAGTGATGATTGACCACAAGTGAAATTTCACTGTGCTAATCTGCCTGGACTGAGATAAACTCAGCCCAACCTTGACTGCAGGAAATATATTTCCTGAGTCTACTTATCTGGACTAAGAAAATACTTAGACCTAACTTCCTCTTCTCAGCACCAGAGATTTTATCCAGCTGGAACTAGAGAAGTAACTGCAACAGATCTTGCTGCAACCTGAGCTGGGAGAATCCCAACCCAACTCCTTTCTTCACAGCAACAAGGATGAAGATCTCTTTGGCCTGTGCTGGAAGTAACTTGCAGATCAGCTTCTCTGCCCCTTTCTGAACTGAGCCAACTGCTCAGCCCTATCTCCTTCTTCACAGCTCCCCAAGAGAATGATCTTTAGTATTTGTTGGCTGGGTCTGTGAAGCACCTGCAGCAAAGGTCGGCCCAAGCTGCTACCTTTTTCTCAGAAAATCCTTCTGAGCTAACTTTCTGGTGCAGATGAAGATCACACCAGCTATCTTGCTGTTGAAGATGTTTTTCCAACAACTAACTTGGTCTCTGTCTTGTAGACTTGAGCTTCCTATTCTTTTGCTCCACAACAATGGCGGAAAAGAAGAACTCCCTGATTGATTTTTCTCGAAGTGTGTCTTTCTCAGTACGCCTTTTTCCTTTTATTGATTTTGACCCAACGACTCTTGAGCAGTGAGTCCCACCACCATGATTGATGACCGAGATTTAGCCATTCAGCACATGTTTTTCATTTAATCTTGATTCAACGGCTTCTTGCTGTGTGTGGACCCCAGCTCTTAATGTTGAAAATATTCCTCGAAAATTGCAGAAGATGATAACAACTGGCCGCCAACGTTTCTGGCAGCATTTCCGCAACATTTGAATTTTGGTTGACTTTTTGACTTTGCTGACGTCAGCATGACTCAACATCTCTGGACTTAGACAAAAATCAAACAACATTAACATCGGCGTTGAGTGATTAAACATCACTCAACGCCAAAACACTTAGACAGATTTTCTGTCTCATGGCGTTGAGTGAGTAACCTTCACTCAACGCCAAAGTACTTAGAATTGAAATCTATTTCTCGGCGTTGAGTGATTCAGATTCACTCAACGCCAACTTGCTTTATCAGTTATCTGCTGCTTGGCGTTGAGTGTGTGAGCATCACTCAACGCCAAACTCCTTAGACAAAATTCTGTATTCACTGGGCGTTGACAGCGTTGAGTGAGCAACCTCCACTCAACCTTTAACCATTTTTCTGCTTAACTGTCTCAGCGCTTTCTTGTTCTCAGTTGAGACAAACACTTGTCTCAGCGGTTGTGTTGAGACCAACACTTGTCTCAGCGGTTGTGCTGAGACTAACTCTTGTCTCAGCGGTTTTGCTGAGACCAACATTTCTCTCAGCGCTTTTGCATTGAGCTTCTCAGCTGTCTTAGCTGTCTCGACGCTTTTGCCTTAGGCAAAATCTTCCTACTTCTCTGGCGTTGAGAGCGTTGAGTGTGTCTTCATGACTCAACGCTTTTTGCCTTAGAAAAGTTTTCTGCAGCTTAGGCGTTGAGAGCGTTGAGTGAACACGCTTCACTCAACGCTTTTTGTCATAGCCAATTTTCTGTGTTTGAAAACACTGGCTTAACTGTCTCAGCGTTTTCTTCTTCTCTGCTGAGACAAACACTTGTCTCCGCGGTTATGCTGAGACTAAATCTTCCTCTTAACTTTAGGCATTAACTGACTTAGTCTGCCATACTCTGAACTGAGTTCGACGAATGGTGAACTGAGCTCGACGAACTCTGAACTCAGTCCGACGAATTCTTAACTGAGCTCGACGAACTCAGAATCTCAAACTGTGATTTTAGCTCGACGAATGGTGAGCTCAGCTCGACGAACTCTGAACTTAGTTCGACAAATTTTGAAGTTCGACTAAGTTCAACTCACAGTCTTTTTGCTGTGATCTTAGCTCGACGAATGACGAGCTCAGCTCGACGAATGACGAGCTCAGCTCGACGAACTCTGAATTTAGTTTGACGAATTTTGAAGTTCGACTAAGTTCAACTCACAGCCTTTTTGCTGTGATCTTAGCTTTACGAATGACGAGCTCAGCTCGACGAACTCTGAACTTAGTTCGACGAATTTTGAAGTTCGACTAAGTTCAACTCACAGCCTTTTTGCTGTATGGCGTTGAGTGTGTCTTCATCACTCAACGCCTGTGGACTTAGATTTCTGTCAGCCCACAACATAGGTAAGAGTTTACCTTACTTGGCCACTTAGGCTACTTCCTGCTTTTGCAGCATCTTCACTTTGTGACCACCTGTCACATCACTTAGACAACCTGTCTAGACTTGTTACATGGAACATCATGCACATGATGAGCTTAAACAACATCAAATACAACTATGCTCTTAGTCTTGATGGTGATGCTTCTTCAAATCCACTATAGGGAACATTGTGGGCAATGGACCCAACAATACTCATTGTAAGCATGCTTCATACTGCATGCAACCCCACTTTCTTTTCAATATTGATGCTATTAGGACCGATTATTTTGATTTTCTTCACTATAAAATCAGGGAGATCAATATTTTTATAATTCTATTTTCAATAATCACTCGAGATGGTTTATTAGTTCTATTTTCAGTAATTACTCAAACTTCTTACAAGATATGCAATATACTATAGTCTATAACTCAGACAAGTTATCATGTGGGACAGTGAGAGTAGTGATTCCATCAATCGGTAATCTTTCATCTTTTTCCTATATTTACTCTCTAATTTTGTTGATGGCTTGCATGTGCATTGATTTTTTTCAAGCTTGATGCAATCAACATTTCTATTATGATGTGATTTCAAATTGAGCCTATGGTTTTTGTGCTTTTGAATTTCGTTGCTTTATTTCTATTAAATTGCTATTAAATTATGATGTGTTGGATTTATTTAAAATTTGGGTTTTATTTGATTGTTATTGTTGGAGTCCGCACGACGCTCTTGGTAGACCGAGCCTTCTGAACCGTCCTAGCCCGCGGAGCGATCGAACGTACCAACAACCAAAGGTTCACTGGGTGTTGAGACAAAGGCTTGATGACGTGGAAAACCCGCAATCGAGGTGAAAAACTATGCGGTCGGTACGGTGTCGACCTAACTTTCACTATACGAGAGTTTATTATCGAGCTTCTAGGAGGAGAGCGAGGGAGACAGACCGTGACTCGTTACACTTGATAAGATCGGAGGAGAACAAACGATGGGTGCTGCTGGCGACCGTACTGCTTTAACGGCCTTCCGTTGTTCGCTTCCTGAGGGTGAGGGTGTTGCCTTGCCTTCAGAGTGAAATTGGCGTGTTGGCGGGGATGGCACCACGCGTCTCGTCCTTCGTTCCTCCGGGAAGCCGACGGTCTGGGGGTAGTTCTCGGAGCGAGTGCGCGTCCCGCGCTTGCCTTACTTCTTTTCCAACTTCGTCTTGACTTTTGCGGCCTTAGCGGAGCCTCGCGGAAGTGGACTTGGGTGGAGATCCTGCAGAGAGAAAGGAGAAGAAAAATGAGTGAAGTGTAGTGAGAGTTAGGAAGTTTTCTGAACCCGGAGAGAGGCCTTTATGAAGTAGAATCCGACCTATTTATATATTTTAAGGGGGGTGGTCCGGTAATTTCACCTAGTTATTACCAGATCGGACAATAGGATTGCTCGAAATTGAGCACGCGGATCACCATTTTTGGAAAATGGTGATCCTACCCCTGGGCCAAAGGAGAGCCCACTCTCCAAGATTGGCGGCCCGGCGATGACGGCGGGGGTGGAGGCCGCCATCCCCATGCCCGGCGGGCGGCCCGGAGGGCTGGCCTCGGCGAAGCCGCCCGGATCTGGGCGGCCTTGACCGCCCCTCGCTAGGGCCGACCACGGCGAGGCCGCCCGGGGACGGGAGGCCTTGGCCGGCCATCGCGGGGCCGGCTGTGGCGAGGTCGGGCGGCCTCAGCCAACCTTTGTGGGGGCGGGCCGCGGCGAGGCCGCCCGGGCTCGGGCGGCCTTCTTGGGGGCCGGCCGCGGCGAGGATGCCCTGATCCCGGTGCCCTTGGCCTACCCTTGCGGGGGCCGGCCGCGGCGAGGCCATCCGGATCCGGGCGACCTTGGCCGGCCCTTGCAGGTGCCAACCGTGTCGAGGCCGCCCGGGATCAGGCGACCTTAGTCGGCCCTTGCGGGGGCCGGCCACGGCAAGGCCGCCTGGGAGCGGGCGGCCTTGGCCGCCCCTTGTGGGAGCTGGCCTTGGCGAGGCTGCCCGGGAGCGGGCGGCCTTGGCCGGCCCTTCCGGGGACCGGCACGGCGAGGCTGCCCGGCAGTGGGCGACCTTGGCCGGCCCTTGCGGGGGCCGGCCGCGCTGAGGCCGTTCAAGATCAGGCGGCCTTGACCGGCCCTTGTGGGGGTCGGCCGCGGCGAGGCCGCCCAGCTCTTGGAGGCCAAGGAGAGGGCGGTGGCTGGCCTGGGTAGGGCCGAAGTCGGGTGCACTACGTTTGGGATCCGGCGCGCGGCAGTTACTGTGAGGATTGAGTACATGGGTCGCACATGTGGCGGTTACGAGTGTAACTTCTCATATCAGTCGTGGGGGATGAGAAACCGGCTATGTGCAACCCGATTTTTCTTAAATTGGGGTTAGGCCATCATTTGCCCTCCAAAGCCCTCAGTATCGGGAGCCGGAACAAGTGGAATTTGTGGGCTTTTATCTTTGTGCTGATCTGGATCTCAATGACGTGGACAACAGAAGATGGGCACGACGACACGGTCGAGACTGGTAAGGTATGGAGAGTGCGAGAAATGCGGGGTGAGCCCTACTGGGTGCGAGGCTTCAGCGCGCGAAGGGGGGCCGACTGGAGCGGGGCACCCCCCTTATATGTGTGTGCGGGAGGGGTGTGCCTCGCGCATATTACGCGCGCACAGCAGCGCGCTCGCGGGGTGCGCCCCCCGGCCAGCACGTGCTGCTGCGCGGCACCCCGCGCACAGCAGCGCGCGCGCCACCGCGCGCAGTGCACGCGCACGCGGAGTGCACACATGCGCAATGCACACTCCCCCATGCGTAGTGTGCGTGCGCGTGCGCGAGGGTGCTTTGGCGTGTCGTGCTTGCGTGCGGGTTGCCTCCCTGTGTGTTATGTGCACGTGTGTGGGAGCGTCCTTGCGCGTGGTGTATGAGACGTAGTTCCTGTGGTGCCCTTTGCTTAGATTTTAGCTAATCCTTCGTGCGTTTTTTCGAGGCTCTGAGGCGTGTTGTTCTTGGCAGACCAATGCGTATGCGCTCCACTCTTGCTTCTTGGAGGAGGCGATACAACAATCTCTCCGACCTTGAAATCAAGATTCGTCACGGCGAGTAGCGGGCGCAGAGTCCCCCAGTGGGTTGGATGGCTTTATGCGAGTCGTCTTTAAAGTCGGGCTTTGGTTTCCACCGTGTGAAGAAGTTACGGAGATCTTGAAGCATAGTGGGATTCCGACGTCGCAGTTTACCCATTTAGCGATGACGCGCATCATGGGTCTAATTGTCTTCTTCCGCAAACATGATTCGAGGTTCTCGCTGGAGCTTTTCAGGGAATGGTGTGACGTATATTCTGATGGCGGTGGCCATATCGAGATCCATAGCAACAAGACTTGGTTGGGATTCGAGAGTAGGACGGACAGGCGCCACAGGAACATGGTGTATGGGTACATCCGTAATTGCTGAGAATGGCCTGAGCTTTGGAGCTCTCTTCCAGACCGGTGTCGTTGGATGAAGGCTTGCGAGCGTGATTTTACTCCAATACTCGGATTCGAGCAACCCTATGAATTGGCAGACCATCTCTTTAGCATTTCTCTGTTTGTAGAAGAAAAACATTTGCTATTGTGTGGCGTTTCTGCTGATCCAGAGCGTTCTGCCGCTGTTCCGTTGGGCCGCGATCAGAAAAGAAAGTTGGTGTTTGAGGGGCATGAAGACTCGTCCACTGCGCACCGCCCTGCTAACTTGCTGAAGGGGCGTTCAAGAGCGGACCATTGCGGTTCCCGAGTGGACGGGACTCTGCTTGTTGATGACCAGGATGTTGAGGTTCTAGGCTCTTCTGCCCCCCAGGCTCCGGTCGAGGAGGCACCTGTTTCGGCCCAAGTGAAGGGGAAGCGTGTCTCTTCTTCCTTGGTTGCGGTGAGTTCACCTTTGTGCACTGGATTGTTTTTGTTGCTCTTAACTTACCTTGCTCAACTCTTCCTTGCAGATTGACGTGCAAGCCCAGATTGCTCTTACTAGGAATGATTGTTATGTTGGTTTGAAGGACGCGTACCTCTCCCTTTAGGAGAAGCTTCGAGGCGCGGGGACCTCCTTTTTGGATTTGAAGGGGAGACGCGAGCGTGACCTATCTCGCTTTCGGCAAGTTGAGTTAGACTTGAAGGCTGAGGTGACGCGACTTCAGGAGGAGCTTTTGGCTAAGAACTCTTTGGCGGAGAATGCGCTGGGGGATGTTGCTCGCTTAGAGTCTGAGGTGAGACGTCTTTCTTCAGAGGAGCGGCTTTCCGAGCTGAAGACGGCTGGGGTGACGGAGTACAAGAACTCGATTGCCTTTAAGGGGTATCGTTGCTTGCTGTTTGAGGAGATTCTTGAGGAACTCTGGACGAGGGAGGTGGAGATCGAGCTTTGCGATATCCGAGAGGCAGCGTTTCGTTCTCGGGATGGCGAAGACCCTCCGAATGATATCCCGCAAGCGCGAGTGCGACATCTCTGTCCTTGGTTTCAACGATCTTTCATAGGACGAGTGCATTGAGTTTGATGAGGAGGAGTAGACTCCAGCCCTATAGCTTTCACTTTATTTGTATTTGCTTGTATTCGACGTGTATCTGTGATTAGACTTTGTACCCTTATTTGGTTATAACAACTTTGTGGGTTTTACCTTTTTTCTGAGTGATTGCTTTACTGTGGTTTGGAGACCCTTCAGAGAAGTTTGTAGCGTCGGCCCCACTATCTTTGCGTGGGCGACTTTGATGTGCTTTTTTGAGGTTAATCGTTGGAGGGCAAGACCCAGACGATGTCGGGATCTACTGCCAAGGCGAAGAGAGGACGGTTCAAGCTGGGCAACGAGAGGTCAGACCATCGAGCTGGGAGGTGTCGCTAAGTGTGTGCGACGGTTGAAGGACAAGACCCGGATGATTCCACGACCTACTATTAGAGCGAAGGGCGAACGCTTCTAGCTGGATAGTGCGAGGTCAGGTTTATCAGCCTGGGGAATGACGTTGAGTAGTTGACAGTTGAAGGGCGAGACCCAGATGGTTCCACGACCTACTACCAGGGCGAAGGGCGAACGCTTCTAACCCGGTAGTGCGAGGTTGGGTTTACCAGTCCAGGGGATGTCGCTGAGTAGTTGGCGGTGAAGGACGGACCTTCAAACTTGAGCGACCGCGAGGGGGGCAGGCCCTGACGGTGCCGCGACTTACTGCGGGAGAAGGGCAGACCTTCGATCGCTGGCAGTGGGAGGCCGCAGGGACGTGATCCCAGAGAGACGGTGAAGGGCAGACCTTCGAACCGTTGGCGAGCGCGAGGAGGGCAGGCCCTGACGACGTCATGACCTACTACAAAGAGAAGGGCAGACCTTCGATCGTCGGCAGTGGGAGGCCGCAAGGACGTGGTCCCGGAGAGATGGTGATGGACAGACCTTTGAACCGTTGGCGAGCGCGAGGAGGGCAGACCCTAGCGACGTCGCGACCTACTGCGGAGAGAAGGGCATACCTTCGATCGTCGGCAGTGGGAGGCCACAGGGACGTGGTCCCGGAGAGACGGTAAAGGGCAGACCTTCGAACCGTTGACGTATGCGTGGGATGCGAGCCCTGACGATGCCGCGACCTACTGTGGAGAGAAGGGCAGACCTTCGATCGTCGGCAATGGGAGGCCGCAGGGACGTGGTCCTAAAGAGATGACAGGGGCGAACCCTGGCGTTTGTTTCGACTAACTGCATGGGAGAAGGTCGAGCCCTCGGTCCGTGGCAGTGAGAAGTTCGCGGGGGATCATCCCCAGAGCTGTGTCTAGGGGCAGGCCCTGGATGTATCCATGTAAGAGCAGTGTTAAAGTTGTCATAACATTTAACAGTTATAGGAAACAAAAATAGTTTGCGCACGAGTACAAGCTCGCGACTTTATAGAGTTAGTTGTCGGTTGCTTAAAAGAAAAAGGTTTAACGCTGGTCAGAAAACAGAGCATGGTAGGGCACTGCTGTCCTCTTCCTGTCTTGAGGTTTCTTCTAGGTCCCTCCTGACCCGCTTGCTCGTGCCCTGGTGATGTACGAAGCTGCTTCTTGTCCGAAGTGCATCTGTTGTAGGTAGCGTGTCTGGGCCACCTCCTGGTTCCCTTTTGCGACTCCAACCCCTACTAGTGTGGTGAAATTCATAGCGAGATGGGGAATTGATGGAATTGCTCCGAACGCAGTCTGGAGCGGGCGGCGGGAAATCACGTTATATGGCGATTCTGCCTCCACAGCCACGAACTGAACCTGGTGAGTTGCTTGCTTCGGGAATGCTCCTAAGGTAACTGGGAGGGTAATTGTTCCCTCGACTGGCACTGGTCCTCCATTGAAGCCGTAGATCGGGCCTGCCGCCGGCTGAAGCCTCTCCTTGGGGATGCACATTCCTCGAAGAGTCGACATGAACAGTACGTTGACCAAGCTTTCGTTATCTACCAATATCCTCTTGACGCGGAAGCTCGGGTCACCGATTTTGGCCGTTATGACTAGCGGGTCCTGGTGCAGTATCAGCAATCTCTCGAGATCCTCGTCTCTGAAGCAGATCTTCTCCTTTGCTGGTGTGCTTTGTCCGGGCCTATTATGCGCGGGCAGGTCCTGGTGCTTTATTTCTATTATATTGTTATTAAATTATGATGTGTTGGATTAATTTAAAATTTGAGTTTTATCTGATTGTTATTGTTGGGGTCCACGCGACGCTCTTGGTAGACCGGGGCTTCTGAACCGTCCTAGCCCGCGGAGCGGTCGAACATAGCAACAGTCAAAGATTCACTGTGTGTTGTGACCTATGAAGCATCGACACTTCAAAATGCCCAGCGTGTCGGTGTCAGACTCTCTGACACTCGTCCGACTCTCCGACACTCTCTGACACGTGTGTCAAATGTCTGACACGTTGGCTCACGCGGGACTCGCGTTTCTTGCTCAATCAGACACGTGTGTCCCTAAGCTAACTACTCATGGTGAATTTAGGGGGCAATTTGTCTTGGAAGTACATTTTTTGTGAAAAATATTTTATAAATTTATATACAATAGTGAGAACACATTTGTTAATGATTGGTGAAAAAAGAATTGGAAAGTGTGTAAAAGTCTCAAATGAGTGATCTATTTGAGATGAAAAAACTAGCAAAAGATGTAAATGCTGCAATAATGAGTCTTGTTCCTAAAAAAGTGCATTTGCCCCTTCTAGCATTTCAAGTAGTGAAGGTGATCTACTAATGGGTGTATATTTTCTCTAGAAATAGGATAATTGAAAGTGGGAGAAAATATTTGTTTGAGAATCTATTATTTTTATTGATTATATATAATGATAATGTATTAATGTTCTATCATTTTTTGATATTTTGTTAAGTTTACATTTGAATATTTAATGAGTAATATTTAAACATGACGTAGTTTATTTGAATATTTGTTAATTGTTCATTTTTTTAAATTTTTGTTAAATGTTTTAGGATTTTCATAATTATAAAAAATAAATATTTAATATGCGTGTCCCAGCGTGTCAGAATATGATATTTTTTGAAAATTGGTGAGTCGCGTGTCGTGCCGTGTCATGTCGCATGTCGCATGTCTGTGTCGATGCAACATAGGTTGCGATGAAGGCTTGATGACGTGGAAAACTCTCAATCGGGGTGAAAAACCACGTTGTCGGTACGTTGCTGACTTAACTTCCACTATATGAGAATTTATTACAGAGCTTCTACGAGGCGAGCGAGGGCGACAGACCGCGCTTCATTACACTTGATAACATGGGTGGGGACAAACGACTGGTGTCACTGACGACCGTACTTCTTTAACGGCCTTCTGTTGTTCGCTTCCTGAGGGTGCAAGCGTTGTCTTGCCTTCGGAGTGAACTTAGCGTGTTGGCAGAGATGACACCACGCGTTCCGTCCTCCCTTCCTTCGTGAAGTCGACGATCTGGGTGGTAGTTCTCAGAGCGAGTGCGCGTCCCGCGCTAGCCTTGCTTCTTTTCCAACTTTTTCTTGACTTTTGCGGCCTTGGCGAAGCCTTGCGGAGTTGGACTTTGGTGGAGATCCTACAGAGAGAAAGAAGAAGAGAAAAGAGTGAAGTGGAGTGAGAGTTAGGAAGTTTTCTGAACCCGAAGGGAGGCCTTTAAGAAGTATAATCCGACCTATTTATAGATTTTTAAGGGGGGCGGTCCTGTAATTTCGCCTAGTTATTACTGGACCGACCAATAGGATCGCTCAAAATTGAGCACGCGCATCGCCATTTTTAGAAAATGGCGATCCTACCCCTGGGCCAATGGAGAGCCCGCTCGCCAAGATTGGTGGCCCGATGACGCCGGCGGGGGCGGCAGCCGCCATCCCCTTGCCTGGCGGGCGACCCGGGGGGCCGGCCCCGACGAGGCCGCCCGGATCTGGGCCGCCTTGACCGGCCCTCGCGAGGGCCGGCCGCGGCGAGGCTGCCCGGTGCCAGGCGGCCTTGGCAGGCCCTCGTGGTGGCCGGCCGCGGCGATGCCGCCCGAGAGCGAGGGGCCTCGGCCGGCCCTCGCGGGGGCCGGCCGCGGCTAGGCCGCCGAGGCCGCCTGGGAGCGGGGGGGACTCGGCTGGCCCTCTCGGGGGCCGGTCGTGGCGAGGCCGCCCGAGAGCAGGGGCCCTAAGCTGGCCCTCGCGGGGGCCGGCCGCGGCGTGGCCGCCCGGATCCGGGAGGCATTGGACGGCTAGGGGTGAGGAACGAAAACCGAAAACCGACTAAACCGACCGAACCGACCGAACCACACTGACTTTGAAACCGAACCGCCCGGTCCGGTGTCGGTTTGGTTTGGAGCTTTTGAAAATCGAAGCCTTATCGGTTCGGGTCGGTTTTCAAGTTGTGAAAACCGACTAAACCGAACCGAACCGAGCACTTCACCACTATTTTGGGGTGTATTTGATCAAGCAACTTTCAGATTATCTTTGGGTCTACAACCAAGTTCACTTTTCTCATCTCCGTGCTTGGTGAGATTTTTCTGACCCTTCTCCTTAGGTTTAGAGAGTTTTTTCAGATCCTAAGTAATTCTGTTGGGAAAAAGTTTTATTAACAGTTTCATTATTTGTGATGTTATGTATATTAAATTGATTTAATAACGACAATGATTATCAATCGTGATTCTCCAATTGCTCTGATTGTTTATTGTTGGATCTATTAGTATTAAATTTGTCCAAATTATTATAGAGAATTGTGAGATGTCATAAAAAAGGTTTGCCTCAATATACTTAAACTCCGCATGTCTAAAAATGCACGAATATAATAATTGTTTGTGTGTGTGATGTCAATTTAATAAATATTCTCTCTGACTTATACTCAAAAAAATTGTATGTTATTTATTTAATATAAACCTTTAGTTGATAAAGATTATGAAATTATTAAAGGGAATATGACCAATTCAAATAAAAACACTTGATTATGTTTGTTCGCAGTAAACCGACACCGAACCGCAAAAAACCGACTAAAAACCGAACCGACTTTGAATCGAACCGAATGAGTTCGGTTCGGGTCGGTTTGGACAAACCAAAAACCGAGGCATGTTGGTTCGGTTTCGGTTTGGGTCCAAACCGCCCCAAACCGAACCGCTCGCACCCCTATGGACGGCCCTCACAGGGGCTGGCCGTGGCAAGGCCGCTCGGATCCAGACAGTCTTGGCTGGCCCTCGCGGGGGCCAGCCACGGCGAGGCCGCCCGGGAGCGGGCGGCCTTGGCCAGCCCTTGCGGGGGCCGGCCGTGGCGAGGCCGCCCGGCTCCGGGTGGCCGGGGAGTCGGAGAGGGCGGTGGCCGGCCCGGGTAGGGCCGGCCGACGCCGCCGGTCGGCGTAGGGTGCACCACATTTGGGATCCGGTGCGGTGGTTACTGCAAGTATCGGGTGCGCGGATCGCGCATGCGGTGGTTACGCGTGTAACATCCCACGACTTTAGCGGGGGGAGAGAGAAAACCGGGTATCTGCAGCCGATTTTCCTATAAATTGGGATTAATCCCATCAGTTATAAAAAAATTGTTAGGAGTTTTGAACGATGGGCTAGTGTTTGTGTGTTTGTGTGCATTTCATTGCTTCTACATTAAAAAGCCGTACAATATTAAGACTCGTACCAAATTATTATTGCTATTTCTATTTTCTAAAAATGTTTTTGCAACTTTCATGTGAGCCATAAAACAAAAAATCTGCTTTGTAGGTTTCTACCTTGGACTGACAGGAGCAAGGATTTCTGGAGCTGCTGACGCATTATACATAGGCCTTGGAACACACTTTGTCCCATCTGAGAATCTGGCTTCCCTCAAGCAGGCAATATTAAAACTAAACTTGTAAGTCAATATGTCTCCTTGCTACAAAATCCTTCTTTATTCCGATAAAACTATTGATACAGAGCGGAGATTTGGACCCGCAGCGGAGGACAAGTTTTGGGCCTGCTCGGGGCCAATTGACAACTCATCATATGTGACATGCCCAGATCGATTATCCGACTCCGCGGATGCGACCTGATCCGCGTTTCAATTCAATTTCATATATTGCATTATTTTTGCATTTATTTTGATGTAATCGGGTTACCACACCTCTGGTCAATCATAGCCGTTGATGGTGGGATGCCCTAGTTCTCTCTTTATTATAAATATAGTGTTAGGGGATTGTTGGAGGCTATTGCAGTATTTGGAGATTACAATTTCAGGATTCTCGTGATCCTCTCACGGTGTCGACTTTGTCGAAACCTAGGCGACGAATTCTAAACGTGTATCTTCCTACACAAGGTATTACCAATCCCTAGACACCTTTTCCCCTCATCCAACCCCCTCTACTGCCGCCTAAATCCCCCTAAACAGTCGGCTGCTTGTTGTTTACCCCTTCCTCACAACGGCCGACCCACCCTCTACTCTCAGCCACCTCCGCCTCCTTGTTTTCCCCTCCCAACAGCCGCCCCTAATCCCAGCCACCCAACCACCATCGCCGCCTGCTCCTTTAACCTATGAATCCACCACCGCCTCCTTGTTTCCCCCTCCCAGCAGCCGTCCCTAAGCCCACAACCACCCAACCTGGCCACCGCCCCTATCCCCTGGAACCACCTCCAACAACCTCTCTTTACTAGATCTGTCCAGATCTGGACATTTCTGCCCAGATCCAGCCATCCTCAACTACCCGGTCCGCCTCGCATAGCCCGGATCCGCTCCAAACCGCTGGATCCACCCTCTTGTCGCTCAAATATGCCTCCACATAGCCAGATCTACTCGTTTCCGGCCCGATTCCACTCCCCGCCACCAAATCCAGCTATCTACGTTGTCACCCCGCTTACGGTTCCACATTGGATCGCCGTCAAAGCATCTCCTTCTCCGAAATCTTCATTGCCTTGAACAACCCTCTATTCGGTGAGTCACTTGTTGTATTGGACGATTATTTTCAGCATTATTATTGGTTTGGATCTCATAGTTGCTTTGATAAATTTCATGTGGATTGATTGTCTCGAATCTCTTGTGATTTGCAGGTGAGACTCATTCGTCGTGCGCTTTGCCTTGGCCCTCTAAGCGGAGGAAAGCCATTAAATTCTTGCTAACTGAATATTATTTTTTTCTTTTAAATATTGTTACGTCGGTTGATTATTGTTATTGCTCATATTAATTTGTCTCAGTCACCGACGGTATCATTGCATATAGACTAGGGTTGATGTGTCAGGTTCTCATTTTCATCCCTAGTGGTCTTGGATTTGTGCACCTCTTAGCCTAACCTACATCAATTGGTATCAGAGCCCAAGGTTTGGGCCACATTTATATATGTAGTGGTAGGTCATATAGAGTCTTTAGATTCATCTATGACTAGTTATCGTCGGCGCTCATCTCCTCTATTTAGGGATCTCGAGTTTACCTATACCCGATCCCATAGAGCCCCTTCAGAGAAATCCACACGTTATTATGATGATTATTATCGTCTGCGGCACACTACTTCCAGAGATTGTGCCGACCCTTTGAGACGATTCCATTATGCTAAAGACGAACACCATGATGAAAGATCATCACATTATCATCATCACACATCTCACCGACCTTATGATGGTAGGACTGAGTACCGTTTGAGTCATCATTGTTACACTACTCCACTATTAGAGGAATCAGAGTTTGTATATGCTCGACCCCATAGAGTTCCTCCAGAGAGGTTCTCATACTATCATGTTGATCATACTTGTCCGTCGTCGCCCATTCGTAGGGATTACGTTCATCCACGAGCAGTTAGTTTTTGATACCTGAGACCAAATTTCAGCAGTTAGTTTTTGATCAACTTGATCGCTTGGAGGCTCATTTTGATCACATGAGATCGGCCTTAAGAAGAATCAATAGGAGAAAGCCTCGGGATTTAGGTCAAGCCACCGATGTGGCTAGTAGCGCTCCCGCTGACATGAGAGACATGCCACCTGATTTTGATTAATCTCGTCCGGATGAGACTCGGTTCCCACTTGACCTTGGAGTCCAGTCCGATCATGACCATTTCACACAGATGGAGAGTGATACTAGTATGACTAGTGAGCGTGGTCACAAGAGTAGGGATGAACGATCCAATGACATTGTTGTGGTATATCCACCCTTTACACCCCACTTAGACTTAGTTTCCCCTTCGGCTGGAAAATCAAGACTCGACATTATACCCAGTGGCCCACTATGGAGTATAGTCCTCCCTTATCATTGTCTCGAGCCACATTGCGGTCGAGAGCCAAGAGCCTAGTGTTGATCTTGTAATGACTGCCCCACCCGCTTATGAGGACACGACCTCTATCGACGATACTCATCCGAAGGATCATCCCACTATTATTGACTTCATTGTTACCCCGCCCCCCCAACGAGCCTTCTGATGAACCACAACTCCCTTGGTAGGGTCATGGATCTAGCATTGACTTTGTTGTGGATGTCCCATTTATTTTGGTAGACACTATTGTTGGTGACAGTTTTCTTTTAGAGTATCATCTTGTCATTATTGACCCCATTGGGAAACCCGTCGTTGAGTCCCCGAGCTAACCATTTGACGCGCTTCCCTTCCCAAGGGACGCTCAACTTCGCATGCTTGCCTCGTGCCTTCACACTAGCGAGCTGAATGTTCGAGATGAATTTTCTTATATACCTCCTGAAAAGTCACCTGATGGGTCTTATCATTTGAGTGGTACCAAACACACCTTTGTGTTGCATTCTCTGGTCATTATCTGCGTCGATCGTTTGGGTGTAGGCATTATTCACGGTGAATTTTTTTATCTACCACCCGGTGAGCTTCCCGATGGCTCACAATCCTTGGGATATATTTGACATCCCATAGTTCTGCAACTCAATACCGATGTCTCAAGAAGTCTTTTCGGTATTTGTTGCCCACTAGGCGAATATTTCTATATTCCACCGAAAAAATCTCCTGATAGGCCACCGCATTTTAGAGACATCCCAATCATTATTAGCTTGTTCTCTAGCGAGTGTATCGTGTTTGTTGTGCTTTATTTGTATAATTTGCATTATTTGCATGAATTTGTTGAGTCATTTGCACATCATTTGTACGAGTTGAATAAGTCGGCCCGCCGACGGATCATTACGAGCAATGAAAATTATAAAACTCATGCCGATATGTGCAAGCGAGAGCAAGTATTTCAGAAAGGAGAACAGGTGATGGTGCGAATCCGCCCTTAGAGGCTCCCTCCGGGGCCTGTCAAAAAGCTATGCGCCAAGCGAATGGGCCCCTACTCAGTCATAAGTCGCATTGGGACGAATGACTATTAGCTTGATATCCTTGCAAGTATGGTATCCACCTGGTATTTAATGTTGAAGATCTAACATCGTACTTCGAGCCTCGCGAATATGTTGACCCAAGCAGTGGGGACTCCCATCCACCGACACTTCCACTCTCATTGTCTTACCATCTACACAGTCCCCCCACGTCTAATGGCCACCACAACTCACCTATTTCTGATACCCACCCACCTGGGGACTCGTCTTCTATGGTTTCACCCACCACACCGCTGATCGCATCGGGATCCGCCACTTGTGAGTTGAGCGTTGAGTGCCTTACGGAGATCAGATCCCACCAATATGTTCCTACTACAGGTGGGCCTCTGTGTCGTTACTTAGTACACTGACAGGACTGCCCAGACGCTGATGACACCTGGATACTACCAGCAGAGCTTGATCGATTCACCCCTGGTCTTTGAATCAGTACAACCGTCTCCATTTATTGGATGAAAATTTTTCAGTCGGGGGAGTTGATTGGCAAGAATACTTTCCCATCGACGACACTTGAGCGTCCTCTGCTGGACCTCATCGAGTCTTACCTAACATACACCAAGAGAATTTCGATCTCTATTCATTAGTAGATGAATTCTTTCAAGCCAGAGAGAATGATGTGGAGCGAAGATGTGGACCTGCTGCGGAGGATGAGTTTTGGGCCCGTTCGGGGCCGATTGTCGACTTATCATATATGGAATGCCCGGATCGATTATCCGACTCCGCGGATGCATCCGGATCCACATTCTGATTGAATTACATATATTACGTTCTTATTTTTGTATTTATTTTGATGAAATCGGGTTACCCCACCTCCGGCCAATCATTGTCGTCAATGGTGTGATGTTCTAGTTCTCTCTTTATTATAATTAGAGTGTTAGGGGGTTGTTTGAGGTTATTGCAGAATTTGGAGATTACAATTCCCGGATTCCCGCGATCCTCCCATAGTGCCGGCTCCGTGGAACCTTAGGTGACGACTCCTAGTCGTGTATATTTCTCCCCAAGGTATTACCAAACCCTAGACACCTTTTCCCCTCATCCAACCCCCTCTATCGCCGCCCAAATCCCCCCAAACAGTCGTTTGCTTGTTGTTTTCCCCTTCCCCACAACAACCAACCCACCCTCTACTCTCAGCCACCGCCACCTCCTTGTTTCCCCCTCCCAACAGTCGGCCCTAATCCCATAGCCACCCAACCACCACCGCCACCCAACCACCTTCTGACGCCACCACCGCCTCCTTGTTTCCCCTCCCAACTGCCACCCCTAAGCGCCAACCACCCAACCTTGTCACCCTCCCCATCCTGTGGAACCACCTCCAACAGCCTCCCTCAACTAGATCTGTCTAGATCTGGATATTTCAGCCCAGATTCAGCCATCCTCATCTACCCAGCCCACATCCTAAAGCCAGGATCCGCTCCAAACCGTCGGATCCACCCTCCCGTTGCCCGGATCCGTCTCCACATAGCCGGATCTACTCGTTTCCGGCCTGATTCCACTCCCCGCCGCCAAATCCAACCGTCTACGTTGTCACCCCGCCTTCGGTTCCACATTGGATTACCTCCTCCAGGACGGGCAGCTGTACCGGAAGACACTCTCGGGGATGCTGGCTCGTTGCGTGGCCGAGGGGGAGGTACAAAGAATCTTGGAGGAAGTCCACTCCGGAGAATGCGGGAGCCACTCCGGGAGTCGGACCCTGGAAGGAAGGATCGTCAGGCCGGGGTACTTCTGGCCCACCCTGAGCCATGATGCAACGGAGTTCGCAAGTAGGTGCCATAAGTGCCAGCTGTTTGCCCCCCTCCAGCTACAGCCGGCCCAACGACTTAAAAGTATCACGGCCCCCTGGCCCTTCGCCATTTGGGGAATGGATTTGGTTGGGCCGTTCCCCCAGGCCAGTGGGCAGAGGAGGTTCCTCCAAGTAATGATCGATTACTTCTCCAAATGGTTGGAAGTGAAGGCGCTGGCCAAGGTGACCTCCCAGGTAATCAGGAATTTTGTTTGGGGGAAGATCATCTGCCGCCATGGGCTGCCCCAAGCCATTGTCACGGACAATGGACCCCAGTTCGTCAGCGCCGAGTTCACGAGCTTCTGCGAGCAGCTGAGAATCGACCTCAGGTTCGCCTCGGTCCATCACCCCAGGAGCAACGGGCAGGTGGAGGCCGCAAACAAGATCATCGTCAACCTCCTCAAGAAGAAAGTGGAGAATTTGAAGGGGAGCTGGGTGGAGCAGCTCCCCGCGGTCCTATGGGCGCTAAGAACCACCCCTAACACAGCTACTGGAGAGACTCCCTTCAAACTCTCTCATGGGTGCGAAGCAGTGCTCCCCGTGGAATTTGAAGTCCAAACACCTCGAGTTGTTGCGGCCAAGGAAGGTAGGGAAGAATGGCAGGCCGAGAACGAGGAAGAGCTGAGGCTCTCTCTTGACATGGTGGAGGAGCTGAGGGACCTCTCCGTCATCCGACAGGAAGAGGTGAAAAGGAGAATGACCAAGTACTTTGACAAGCATGTCAGAGTCAAGCAGTGCGTGGAAGGGGACTTGGTGTTAAAGAAGGTGGATGCAGCAGGGAGGTCGGCATCCGTAGGGAAGCTCAACCCCAGCTGAGAGGGACCGTTTATTGTAAAAGAGGCCTTAAAATCGGGAGGTTATTGACTCCAAAATGTAGAGCGCGAGACCCTGAGTCTCACCTGGAATGGTGACGACTTCAAGCGTTTTTTTCCCCTGAAGCATGTAAGTAATACTTTGATTATAATAAAATTCCTCGACACTTCAAGTACTGTCACAGCTAGATTGGATGGAGAAATGGAGTGTGTTTGGACCCCGAGCAGATCCCGCTGTCAGGCTCTCACCTAGCTGGCAGGGCAGGAAGTCACTCGGTGTCATCCGTGGCCTCGAGCAGATCCCGCTGTCAGACTCTCACCTAGCTGGCAGGGCTGGAAGTCACTCGATGGTATTGATAGTGGGCCCCGAACAGATCCCGCTGTCAGGCTCTCACCTAGCTGGCAGGGCAGGAAGTCACTCGGTGTCATCCGTGGCCTCGAGCAGATCCCGCAGTCAGGCTCTCACCTAGCTGGCAGTGCTGGAAGTCACTCGATGATATTGATAGTGGACCCCGAGCAGATCCCGCTGTCAGGCTCTCACCTAGCTAGCAGGGCAGGAAGTCACTCGGTGTTATCCGTGGCCTCGAGCAGATCCCGCTGTCAGGCTCTCACCTAGCTGGCAGGGCTGGAAGTCACTCGATGGTATTGATAGTGGACCCCGAGCAGATCCCGCTGTCAGGCTCTCACCTAGCTGACAGGGTAGGAAGTCACTCGGTGTCATCCGTGGCCTCGAGCAGATCCCGCTGTCAGGCTCTCACCTAGCTGGCAGGGCTGGAATTCACTCGATGGTATTGATAGTGGACCTCGAGCAGATCCCGCTGTCAGGCTCTCACCTAGCTGGCAGGGCAGGAAGTCACTCGGTGTCATCCGTGGCCTCGAGCAGATCCCGTTGCCAGGCTCTCACCTAGCTGGCAGGGCTGGAAGTCACTCGATGGTATTGATAGTGGACCCCGAGCAGATCCCGCTGTCAGGCTCTCACCTAGCTGGCAGGGCTGGAAGTCACTCGGTGTCATCCGTGGCCTCGAGCAGATCCCGCTGTCAGGCTCTCACCTAGCTGACAGGGCTGGAAGTAACTCGATGGTATTGATAGTGGACCCCGAGCAGATCCCGCTGTCAGGCTCTCACCTAGCTGGCAGGGCAGGAAGTCACTCGGTGTCATCCGTGGCCTCGAGCAGATCCCGCTGTCAGGCTCTCACCTAGCTGGCAGGGCAGGAAGTCACTCGGTGTCATCCGTGGCCTCGAGCAGATCCCGCTGTCAGGCTCTCACCTAGCTGGCAGGGCTGAAATTCACTCGATGGTATTGATAGTGGACCTCGAGCAGATCCCGCTGTCAGGCTCTCACCTAGCTGGCAGGGCAGGAAGTCACTCGGTGTCATCCGTGGCCTCGAGCAGATCCCGCTGTCAGGCTCTCACCTAACTGGCAGGGCTGGAAGTCACTCGATGGTATTGATAGTGGACCCCGAGCAGATCCCGCTGTCAGACTCTCACCTAGCTCGCAGGGCTGGAAGTCACTCGGTGGTATCAGCCTTGGAATCGCCAGGTGACCGAGAAGTTTTGAAGACAAAGGAATAAGGGGGAAGAGATTCTGCATAGGCGAGCTTGGACTCGCCCAACCCAGCTCGGCATCGACAAAGGGATTTTGCATAGGCGAGCTTGGACTCGCCCAACCCAGCTCGACACTGGCAAAGGAGTGGCAAGTCAGATCTCAGGACCCCGCTGAAGGAAGGCGAGCCAGGCCAGGGTACTTCACCCCTTCGTCTATTTTACTTAGAATTTTTCTGAGTTCAACCTGGATGGCTCGCGGGCGAGATAAGGTGGCGTGACATGGGCGAAGAGCAGCACGCTGGCGAATCGTCTGAAGCTCGGCAGGCGCTCAAAACGTACTCACTCGCGGGCGCGTATTCATGACTATCCTACTCGCAGTACCTATCTACGTGAGGTCGCCTGGTGAAGTACTCGCAGATGTACAAAACACAGCAAATAGCACAAAAATTATGTGGCACGGGTACGAACAAAAACCTTTCTTTCATTAAATAAGAGGTGTTTACAAAATGTTTACAGTGGCTCGCTTCGGCGAGTAAACCAAAAAAGAAGAGTACACACATTCAGCCCCCCCGCCGGACTGGTCCTCGCCTCCACCCGACTGGTCCGGGAAGCCCTTCCCGAACATCGCGTCCATGCTGTCCTCTTTCTCGCTGGGCGGCGTCGCCGGGAACAGGCTCGGCATCAGATCCCGGGCCGACATCTCCTCGCATCCCTCCACCAGCACCCCCGTGTCCTTCATCATTTGGAGGGTGCACTCGGCAGCTTGAATGGAGTTGATTCGCAGCCTCTCGGCGAGATCGGCCTCGCCAAAGATCCGCGGGCTCTTGTAGGG
The DNA here is from genome assembly GCA_039583875.1 of Platanthera guangdongensis. NCBI lineage: Eukaryota > Viridiplantae > Streptophyta > Magnoliopsida > Asparagales > Orchidaceae > Platanthera > Platanthera guangdongensis. The sequence goes on from CM077154.1 coordinate 148,429,224, forward strand.
GAGGGTAGGGTCGATGTCGTGGGGCGGGAAGAAGATCTCCGCCTGGCGGCGGACCTCGCGGAAGAGGTGCTGATTCTCCTCCTTCAGCTTCGTGTTCGCGCCCTCCAGCTCGGCAAGGCGGGCGCGCAACTGGCTGATCTCCTCCCCCTGCTCGGCATTGCGATCCTGAAGCTCCCCTGCGGCCTTGGCGTCCTGGTAAAGAGAATTCGGTTTAGTATCAGCGCAGAATGTTCTAAGTAAAAGAGAAGAGTAGTGCTTGACCCTCACCAGCCCGCCGACGGCTTGGGCGAGTAGACCCTCCGCGATGCCGAGCCGCCTCGCCTGATCGGTTACCTTATCCTTGGCGACGTCGCAAGCTTGCTCAGCTTTTTGGAGTTGGTTGCTGAGGGCGAAGCTGCGGCGGGTCAGCATGTGGTGCAGCTCCATGGTCCGCGGGTGGGCCTGCAGGCCCTCATGGCCGAGCTGCCGGAGGGTCATATTCTTGTAGGCCTCGGCATCCTCGCGGCCGTAGAGGCCGAAGCCAAGGGCGTAAGCATGACCGGTGGCGGGCTCGCGGTCATGCCAGGACGGATGCAAGGTGGAGAGGGAGACCCGATGGGCCAGCTCGTCCCACTGCAGAATGGGCTCGCCCGCCGAGTCCTTCCACCGCCCCCCGAAATTGAAGAGGAGATGTTGCTTCGGCGGCGCGCGCTCGCGGGACGCCCTCTTCGCCGATGGAGGAGGGGAGATCGCCGCCGCGGAAGAAGGGCCCTCCCAGCCTTTCCGGCCCTTGCTGGTAATCTCCTTCAGCGGGCTCTCCGGCGACGCGTCGGGAGGGGTCTCAGACGAACTGATGTATTTGGGGCTGGGCTGCTGATGTTGTTGTTGTTGCCCCCGCGGAGCCAGCAGAGCTCTCCTCATCTTCTTCGGTGGCCGCTGGCGGTGTGGCGGGGTCGGCCCCGCATCCTCAGGTCGCCTCTTGCTGGAAGAGGGTTGGGAGAGGGCCGCCTCGTCTCGGCAGGCCGCCGCCGCCTTCTCGCGGGCAAAGGGGTCCGGGTGCGACCCCGGATCCGCAAACGGCGGGTTCGCAGGAATTATCCGCTCCCCTGCAGGAAAATACTTGGAAAAAAAAATTTAGGATAAACTCAGCAGCAATGTGGCGAGCTCGGCCGTCGGGTGAGCTCGGCAAGAAAAGAAGAGAATGATACCTTCGCCAGGGAGAACGGGAGGGGGGGGGGGGGGGCGAGTCGGGTTTCGCTGGAAGGCGACCTCGAAGTCCTTGTGGAGGAAGTACTTGTGGAGCTCGACATCGTTGCCGGACATGGCCGGCGGGCGGTATACCTCTTCGCCCTTCTGCTGGGGCGAGTAGGGGATGTTGCCGAGATCGCCCTTGATGAAGGCGATCTTGGTCATCCAGGTGTGGTGCTTATTCGCGATCTCACGAACCTTGATCAGCGAGCCGCCAAAGTAGACGACCCCATCCGGCCTCGCCTTGTAGGAGAACAGTTTTCTGAACACTGTCAGGTTGAACTCGATCCTCTCCCGCCGGAGGTAGCTCGCGAACGCCACCATCATCGCGACGGCGTTGGAGTTCAACTGGGCGGGTACCGCGCCGTAGTATTTCAGGATTTGCCGAATCTCCGGCCAGAGGGGGAGGCGCAACCCCACCTCGAAATGCGAGATGGGGAAGGCGAGCTCGTCCTCGTAGAAAGTGTTGATAGCCTCTCCCTCCCTCGGCCTGCGCGCCTCGAAACCCGGCGACACATACCCGGCCTTGAACTCCGCGAGCTCCTCCTCGCTGGTGTGCCCCTCAAAGAAGCAATAATCAGTAAAGTGTTGCGCGCACTTGGAGCGGCCGCCGGCATCAGGATTGGTCTTGCCTATGTTCGCAGAGGAAAAAGCAGAGCGCGAGCAGAGATAGAGGCAAGCACAAAAAGAGAAGGAAAGAAAGCAATAAAGACACAGTACGGGGTTGGTGGGGGGGGGGGGCTATTTATAGGAAAAGAAATCTGGGGCAGACCGTCCCATTGGCTCAGCTCGCCGCCCCAGCTCGCCCCCCAAGCTCGCCAACCCCAGCTCGTCACCCCAGCTCGCCGACTTTCGGCGCGTCCCAATCAAGGCTAAGTCAAACATTGCAGTATATTATTTGAATGACATGTTCAAGAATATTCTAAAAACTACTTATTACAGATCCATGAATAAAAGGGCAGGGCGCGCGAGCAGGGGGAGCGCTAGGATGCGAGTACCGGTCGGCTCGCCATAGGAGCCGCCCACTTACCTACCCCGGCCTCGCGACCCCCGTCCCCCAGGCTGCCGCGCGCGGAGCAGCTCGCGGATCCTTCCCGAATTCCTCTGCGCCACCGAGAGGCCATCGTCTATCTCGTCCAGGAGCCGGGAGTGGGACATCAGCTCGCCAGCCTGGCCGCTTCGCACCTCGTCGGCGAGACGCGCGTAGTCGCGCTGGAGCTTCTCGTTGACCCCCTGCACCTCGCGCAGCCCGCACACCAGCTTCTTGAGGAGCTTGACCTCCCTCCTCGTCAGCTCGCCTTGATCCACCTCAGGACCCAGGTAAGAGTCCAGCGAGCTTGGGGAAGGGAGGGGAGAGTAGTGGGCTGCCCGCGAAGATTCCTCGGCAGCGGATTGGCTGGGGAGAGCTGTGAAGACAAGCATCAGCAAGAAGAGAAACGCAGAAAAAACTCATGGGGCAAGTCCAGGCAAGACTGACCTGACGAGCTCGGAGGCTCGAAGGAGATGCGGGGAGGGATGAACCTCAGATCCTTCCCGCGACCTGGGCCGCGAGCCCCCGGCGAGAGGAGCTCAAATCCCGGGGTGGGGATAGATCCCAGACCTGCCCCCGCAGCCGCGTCAGTTTGCCGAGGAGAGGGGGCGTGCATCGGCGAGCTCGGCTTCTGCGAGCTCACTGGCAGGATCCCGAAGAGAAGAGGCGGGTCCTGGGGACGGTCATCCGATGCCATGAACCGCGAACCCGCGGGAGTCGTCTCGCCTCGCGGTATGGGCTCTCGCGGCGTGACACCCCCCGTGTTGTCAGGTTGGCCATCCGGGTCGTCGCCGACTACGACAACCTCTCTATCCTTCTCAAGAATTGTCCGGGTGGAAGAACCGGTCTCGCGCTCCAGGGTGGCCCTCAGGTCGTGGTAAATGGGCTCGGCCGCCTGAGGGAATGACTTCGATCTCTTGGAGCCGGGCTCGGCGGAGTCAATTTGAGGAACTTTGGCAGGAACCGCCGTCAGGCCAGCTACGCGAGCTGCGGAAGCCTGGCGAGCTCGGTCTAAGCGCTCTTGGATCTACTTGGGAAGCGGCATCTTGGCAGGGTTAGAGCGAAAGGAATGACAAGAGTCAGGCAGGAGAGCAGGTGCATATATATAGCCGCAGGTGGACCCCACCCAAAGATTCTCTCCAACTCGCCAACCCGCGCTCGCCGCACACTTGGGGTTGGATGTTTCTTTCCGAGCTTTGCCAAGCTCAAAAAGAGCGGGGATTGTGTACAACCCCGTGTCCGGCGAGCAAGGCCGCCAGGAGCCAGGCAGATCAGGCTAAAGTGAGTGGGCGAGCTCGGCAGTGGAGAAGCCGAGCCCGAGCTCGGCATTCGTCGACCAGAGACCGGCATTCGTCGACCAGAGATCGGCATTCGTCGACCGGAGATCAGTATTCGCCGACCCCGAGCTCGGCATTCGCCGAGCTAGCCCCAGCTCGCGCCCTCGCAACAGAACTCGGCAACAGTAGGCGAGCAGGACCTGCCGAGGTGATCAAGCCCTCCAGCTCGCCTGGATGAACGAGATACTTTTTACTGTTTTGCCCCCGCTGGCCTGCCCATAGCCTTTCAAAACAGCGGAGTTTGGCTGTTGGCAGACCCAAGCAAGGGTTTTCTGGTAATTTCAGGTCAGTTCTTTTGGTTATTGGCAGTTCAGATTTCAAAAACTATAAATATGACTCAAGGGGTACCCCAGAAAGCAGGCTTCCTGTGCTTTCCTGCTCCAGTTCTCAAGTGCTTTCTGAGGGTACCTTAGCTCGGCCTCTGGCTAAGGAGGGGAAGCGCTCTGAGATCTTCCGGGTGTGTGGAGGGACCTCCCTGCCGAGCCCTTGGGTCGGTCTTTCCTTGTTTTCTTTGTTGTTTTGCTTGCAGGAGTAAAGTAGGCGCGAGACCACCCCTTCCCCAAGGGCGAACTCCACAGGAGACCGAGAAATCGGTTTCAACACAACCCTCTATTCAGTGAGTCACTTGTTGTATTGGACGATTATTTTCAGCATTATTATTGGTTTGTATCTCATAGTTGTTTGAATAAATTGTCTGTGGATAGATCATCTCGAATTGTTTGTGATTTGCAAGGGAGACTCATTCGCCGTGCACTTTGCCTTGACCTTCTAAGGGGAAGAAAACCATTAAATGCTTTCTAACTCAATGTTGTTTTCTGCTTTTAAATATTGTTGCATGAGTTGATTATTGTTATTGGTCGTATTAATTTGTCGCCGTCATCGACGGTATCATTGCATACAGACTAGGTTTGACGTGTCAGGTTCTCATTTTCATCCCTAGTGGTCTTGGATTTGTGCACCCCTTAGCCTACCCTACATCATCTATCATATTATGTCAGTCATTAGATTTTATCATATAAAGCATTATCAGGAGCTAAGATCTCAAATCTTCCTCATGCGCCATGTTTTATGCACTAGTGGTTAGATATTTTGAATTTTTAATAGATCATTTTGGTAAAGGAAACCTTGACTTGGTAACTCTTGTGTTGAGTCAGCATACATTTGGCATTCTTTAAGCAAAATGCTAGTATTAGTAATAACTGCTCTGCCCCCTGCATGTTATACTCTAACTTTTATGCTCTCTTAAAAATGTTTTGAAATTCAACTTAAGCATGCTAAATGAACTTAAAAAATCATGTTGATGGACATAAATATGAATGAAAATATTTCAGTGATTGCAGTGGTTGACATCAAAATTTATGAAAATGAATTTATGATTTTATTCCAATTTGTTATTTATCTTTTTTGGTCTCTGAATGCCAGGTCCGATGACTCCCACAAAGATGTGCAATTACTGTTGGAAGAATACAAGAAGGAGCAGAACGAGGAGCCTCAGTTAAAAACTCTTTTGCCATATATTGTCTCAACATTTGGCAGGGACAGATCCATTTTCCAAATAGTTGATGAGTTGAAGAAGCTTCAATCAAGTAGTGATGCAGCAGGTATGCAATGTTTTGATGATTCAATGTTATTCATTTTTTTCTCAAGGAGCCCACTGTGAGAACTAAATCCAGGAGAAACCCCTAGCCACTTTTCATGGTATGGTCACTCCTAGATGAGAATAAGTTAGCTTGACCTTTAACAGGGAGATGGCATGCTTGGCTTCTTGCCGGCTTGGAGTTAGGAAGACTCGGTAAGGGGAGGCTTGCGAGTACTGGAGGTACTAGCGGTGAGTAGGATGAGTATGAGGGTTCGGCAGTTGAGAATATAAGCTTCTAGAGGTACATGCAAGAGGTATAGGAACTGGAAGAGGATCGGCTAAGCAATATGATTATAGTTCAGCATGGATTGAAGATGTGTGGGACAACTAGCTGTAGTGCGGTTCGACAGTTAGAGTGATTTTACCATGGGTTTTCAAAAGGAAATTGAGGTGGGTTTCTTTTGGAGGAAGTGGGGGGAGGCGATTGGGGAAGTTATGAAATGAGGTGAGTGGAATAGTTAAGGTAGTTATTGGAGGGTAATGATGTAGTTACCGGGGAGGAAGTGAGTAGTTGTAGTTATTGGAAGTGTAGTTATAATGGTTTTGGGGTGTTGTTGTGGAGGTGGGGAGTGTTGGCTCTGTTAGTGTATATTTGGACTAATAACGGGTTCGGAGGCTTAACGGGTTAGTTAGGGTACACGGTTAACCCATACCCGTAGTAACTCCTAAGGGTTTTGCCTATTTATACCCACCTAGGGGCAACGGGTAGGGGATTCCACTTTGATCCCCATCCGGATGCTTCGAGCAACACTTTCATTCTCGAAGTTTATGCCACGTTGCTCACGCATCCGTCTCTCCCGTTACCACGATCCCTGGCGGTTTTTCGCACAGAAGAAGAGAAATCGCAACAGGTTTTCGCTCGGTTCGCGGAGGAGAAGAAGCAAGGTCGTCCGCTGCTTTATCGCGAACGAGGTATCGGAAAGGAGCATCCCGCGGCTGTTTCCACCGTCGCTGCTGTGGTCGCCGTCGCCGATCGGGACTTCTGCCAGCGTCGATTCCCGTCCGCCGTCGCTGAAATCGGAGAGGGCAAACCGCTGTTGGTGATCGGAAACGACAGAGAAGTGGAAAATCCCGTCGCTGCTTTCGGAGGGAGGGGTCGCCGCTGGTTGTCTCCTGGCCGCCGCTGGAATCAGAACCGCTGCCGGAGTTCACGCCAAGGAATCAGAAAATTTTTTTTCTTAACGCATTCCTCGCTCCTGTCCCGATTCCGCGGCCGCTGTTTCCGATTCCTGGATTTCTTCTGCCGCCGCTGTTAACGATCAAGAAACGAGCTTAATCGCGAGTGAGAACTAGGGTGAAATCCCGGTTCTTAATCTTGTCTTCCGTCCCGTGAGAAGTCGAGGGTTCCTCCTGCTTCAGTTTCTCCATCGTTGCTCCAGGCGAAAGCTTACAGATCAGGGCCTTCTCACCTGTTGTTTGTGCTATTACAATCAATCTCTTAGGAGTAACGAGCTGCTGGTTTGGAGTAACTGGACTGCTCGATCTTCAACAAAGCCAGGAACCGCTACCTTCTGTTTGTGCTCCATCTTCAGTTTTTGGCCATTGACGGGAAAAACTCAAAGTCCAGCAAAAGGAGAGATCTTCGAAGCCTCTCCTTCTTTGGAATTTCTAGATCTAGAGGAGAGGTTCTACTGCTCGATTATCTCCATCTCGCGGATCTGTAGCAGAGAGAGTGACACACAATGATGAAGGGGTCAAGTTTCTCCTCTCCGGTGCCGATGATAAAGCTGGAAAAATTTACGGCGACCGAGTTTACCGATTGGAAGTTGAATACGCAATTTGGAATGAAGTACCTGAACGTGTTCTACACAGTTCAGTCTGATCGTGCTGCTGTTATGGGGACTGACGATGAAGCCCAGTGGATTGCTGATGAGGACTTCTGCCGCGACTACCTGCTGAATTGCTTGTCCTCCAGCCTGGCGAAGACGTACATCAAAATGAAGACCGCCAAGGAAATCTGGGAGGCACTGGAGGAGCACTTCAGGCAAGAGGAGGATCTGTCCAAGGCACACCTGGTGGACAAATTCCACTCCTTCATGTTCGACGAGGAGAAGGCGATTCTCCCTCAGGTATCGGATTTTGAAGCTATAGTAGATTCTTTACATAGTGAGAACATTTCCCTACCAGACAGCTTTGTTGCTGGCACGATTATTTTTAAACTGCCCTCAACGTGGTACAACTTTAAAACTGAAATGTACCGCAAGAAGATGCAGGTCGGTCTTAATGACCTCAAGCGATTTATTCGCATTGAGGATGAAAATAGGATTCGACACGCTTTAGAAACTGTTAGCAAGCAGAAGGCTGCAGCTAACATGCTTCTTAGTTCTAAACGCGTGCCGAACCCTAAGAGGACCAGACCCTCCCATGGTAGCTCCCAAGTTGCAGGCCCTAACAAACGCAATAAAAAATTCAAGGGCAAGTGTTTTAACTGCAACAAGTGGGGACACAGCGCATCTGATTGCAGGCTCCCTAAAAGGGAAAGAACCAAAGCACCACAGGATGGCAACCAAGCCAATATGGTTAGCCAAGCTGAGCCTTCCGACTTTGTTGCAATGGTCGGAAACGCTACGGCCAGCACGGAGTGGTACTTGGATTCGGGGGCGACGTGCCACGTTTGCAACAATTCTGCTCTTATGACAGGTCTCACTACTGTAAAAGAGTCTGTGACGGTGGCCAATGGCGACACAGCTTGACGTACTGAAGGTGGGGAATGCAACCTTGCTGCTATCCTCAGGTAAGTCTTTAATTTTAAAGAACGTCAAATTTATTCCTTCACTAGCTGCTAACTTAGTGTCTATTAGTCTTTTATGTGATGCTGGTATGTCATTTACTTTTTGTAGCGGTAGAGTAACACTGTCAGTTAACTCTCACTATTTTGGATGTGCATACGTCCAAAATAGGATGTACCGACTAAGTCTAGCAAACGAAGTAGTTCAACAAGTTCAAACAAACTTAGTTAGCCCTAAGACTCTACATGAGAGACTAGGACACGTGAACTATAGGAAAATGTTCCAAATAGCTAGAACTCACCAGATCACATTAGACACTAAGTCACAGCCTGAGAAATGTGACGTGTGTGCTCAGACTAAGATCACTAGGAAACCTTTTAGTGCGGTTACTAGGAGCACAACACCTCTAGAGCTTATACATTCCGACATATGTGACTTTAAAAGTTTTGTCACCAGAGGAGGAAGGAAGTATATGATCACGTTTATAGATGACTGCTCTAGGTTCTGTCACTTATATCTACTTAAAACTAAAGATGAAGCGTTTGAAAAGTTTTGTCTTTTCAAAACCAGGGTAGAGAACCAACTAGACATGAGAATTAAGAGGTTTAGAAGTGATAGAGGAGGAGAATACATGTCCAGTGAGTTCCGGGGTTTCCTTGCCTCTCAAGGGATCATAGCAGAAACCACTGCTCCTTACTCACCCCAATCGAATGGTATAGCCGAGCGAAAAAATAGAACGTTAACAGAGATGTTGAACTCTATGTTGCTCACTGCTGGCATGCCTACTGCCTATTGGGGAGAAGCAGTTTTAACTGCAAATAACATTCTGAACAAAGTACCTCATGCTAAGTTAGACGTCACACCCTATGAGCTTTGGTTTAAGAGACCCCCGACATTGACTAAACTTAAGACATGGGGCTGCATAGCCTATGTCAGGGTCTCTGACCCTAGACGGTCTAAACTTGGACCTAGGACCAACACGTGTGTCTACTTAGGTTGTGCTGAAGATAGTGCTGCAGATAGATTCTTAGACCTGTCTAATAATATAATTATTGAATCTAGGGATGCTGTATTCTTTGAGGATAAGTTCCTTAAGGATAAGAACCTGACCATCCCAGGTATGCAAGCAACTATTACTGAGGAAGAACCTGAATCAGTACCGAGCACCTCCTATTCAGTCCCGGTAGACAATAATGTCCCAGAGTCTAGAAGGACTTCGATGAGAGAGAGAACACCCAGAACCTTCGGTAGTGATTTTGTCACTTACCACGTTGAGGCTGATCCATCCACATATAAGGACGCGATGAGATCAAGGGATTCCCTACTCTGGAAAGAGGCCATTGATGAAGAGATGAACTCTTTGCTTCAGAACAACACCTGGACGTTGGTTGATAAGCCAAAAGGGGCTAAAACTATAGGGTGTAAGTGGGTTCTGAAAAGAAGCTCAATCCTGATGGTAGCGTAGCTAAGTATAAAGCGCGCCTGGTGGCTAAAGGTTTCACACAAGTTAGTGGGGTGGATTACTTTGATGTATATTCACCAGTGTGTCACTTAGCAACCATTAGGATACTCCTTGCTATTGCGTCTATTGAGAACTTTATTGTTCATCAAATGGACGTTAAGACTGCGTTTTTGAACGGAGATCTGACCGAAGAGATATACATGAGCCAACCTGAAGGTTTCATAGTTCACGGTCATGAAAGTAAGGTCTGTAAGTTGATCAAATCGCTATACGGACTTAAACAAGCACCAAAATTATGGCATGAGAAGTTTGACTATAGTGTAAGGAACATGGGATTCCTGTCGAGTCTCTCGGACAAATGTCTTTACATACGTCATAGGTCGAACACAGTCGCTATAATATGCTTGTATGTGGATGATATGCTGATTCTTGGTTCTGATCAATCCGTGGTGGATGACGTTAAGTCAGAACTAATGCGGACGTTTAGCATTAAAGACCTAGGTGTAGCTGAGACTATACTAGGCATGCAAGTGAGCTTTGGGAAAAATGGCATTTTCCTAAGTCAACGCCACTACATAAAGTCCTTGTTGGACACGTGGGGATACAGTGAACGTAGAGCAGTGGAGACACCTTACAATTACAATAATCGCCTGAAGCCCAATGATGGAGCTGCGGTTAGACAATCAGATTATGCTAAACTGATTGGTAGTCTCATGTACGCTATGGTCTGCACAAGACCTGACATAGCCTTTACGGTCGGCATGTTAAGCAGATTCACTAGTAATCCTAGCCAAGACCATTGGGATGCCCTCGATAGGCTGATGCGATACCTAAAGCACACCCAAAAGTATGCTTTATGTTACCATGGTCATCCTCCAGTTTTGGAAGGATATTCTGATGCATCATGGTGCTCAGAATTAAATGACAGCAAGTCCACTAGTGGATTTATATTCACACTAGGAGGAGCAGCTGTAGCCTGGAAGTCCAAGAGACAATCATGTATTGCTTTGTCTTCTATGGAATCCGAACTCTACGCTCTAGCTTCAGCAGGAGAAGAAGCAGAGTGGATAAGAGATTTGGTGATGGACATTCCACTGTCAAGCCTGAAGTTGAGTTCTGTTGCAGTTTACTGCGACAATCAGGCTACTAAAACGATTGCTACGAACACGTTGTTCAATAGCAAAAGAAGGCAACTCAGGATGAAACAAGCCTGGTTGACCTCCCTTACGAGTCAAGGGATTGTGAACCTCGTTGATGTGAGGTCAAAAGATAATGTTGCAGACGCCTTAACAAAGGGCTTAAATAGAGTTCTCACCATTAAAACATCGGGGGAGATGGGATTAAAGTTCATAGAAATATGAAACTTCCTCCTATGTTATGTTTTCATAGCAAGAACCTATAGTCGCAACATTCAAGCATCTAATAACAGACTGAAAACCCCAAATAATTTCTTGATGAAAGCCCAAGATGGTTAGATGGTAGTCATTCCACACCTGATGACTTAACATCTTTCTCGTTGTAAGCTGATTTGAGAATTATTCAACTGGGAATAGAAAGTCGTTGTATGTGTTAATCTAACATTAGTGATCATAGCACATTATTCCACATTTGATAATGTTGCAAATAACGGTGTGCCAAATCATATGATGAGGTACATAGTGGTCACTAATGCACAAGATAACAACGTTTGATTTATTAAATCAAAACTTGACTGGTCCTAGCTAGACTGGATAGAGATGCTGACAGTGTTACTTCACTACTGCTACAAGTGCTAAGCTCATTTAGGTAGAGCTAGTTTACTTTGATATGTCACTGCATATGTTTATGAATTCATAGAGTCTGACTCATGAAATTCCTTGCAGGCACTGGTGAAGATGGAGGAGAGAAAGTGGATTTTGACATAGATGATGATGATCTACTCTCCGAGTAGAATTGTTACACGTTTATCTATAGTCATTTTTTTGTTTTCCAGACTTTTTATTATTGAGTAGCACTTTTATTTGCTGGATGTATTATGTTATTGTTTTGAGACTCATGTTTGTGTTTTCTTTAAAAACTGTGCTAACTCTTATAAAATTGTGTAAAGTCGGAAATTTAATTTTGATATTCTCCACTTTCTGCACTCCGAAACGTACACGTTATTTGTCACAAATATAGGAGGAGATTGTTAGTGTATATTTGGACTAATAACGGGTTCGGAGGCTTAACGGGTTAGTTAGGGTACACGGTTAACCCATACCCGTAGTAACTCCTAAGGGTTTTGCCTATTTATACCCACCTAGGGGCAACGGGTAGGGGATTCCACTTTGATCCCCATCCGGATGCTTCGAGCAACACTTTCAGGCTCTCTGTTTGGAGGGTGGTGGGAAAGGAACATGGCCTACCAAGGGAGGAGGGGTCGAGATGGACGGAGAGACGCAGACTTTGACACCTAGATTCCCTGGTTTCAGCACCATGGGAAGACCCAACAATCCTGTAAATTGTTCAAAATTTCAATTGGCGAAATTGAGCCCATATATGTCTATTTATAGAAATGGCGAATGCTTGCGTCCATTATGGATGGTCATGGTCGTTTGAATAATGGTTGATGCATGTATATAAAAATAAATAAAAGTATAGAAATATCCTGTTGTCTATCTGTATGTGACTGTGGGTTCCGATCGTCCAAATGATAATCATATCCTTGTCTTCTATGAGTGTAGACCTATACGGGCCTTCGCGGGTGATGATAGGCTCTTGTGTGATCTCATCACCTTTAATGCTCATTGTCGTTTTGATGTTAAGAAGGACTGGATGTTTCACGTATGCTCTCATCTACCATTCATATTTAAAAGCCAGGGTTAATCATGCTTATTGTAAAAAATGTTTTATATCCTATTATTTTTGGTCATGTTTGGTAATGTTGTTAAATTGTTGTACTTTGTTGCAGTGGCAGACTGGGCGAGTGGTGCCCTTCTGGGTCTTGGAAGAGGTTCTCCATTTTCTCTTTGCTTAACTCATAGGCATTTCTCCCAAGTTGCATCCAAATATGGGAATGATCAACACCCTTTGTCCACAGTAAGTTGTTAACGGCAAATTTCTTGTAATATTACTTCTTTTGCTCATATGATTGTTTAATCCCAGTTAAATGGCGTGATGAAAACTGAACATCGAATAGCTTTGAGATCGTCAATTCGGAAGGATTTTGCTGAAGGTGTTCGTGCAGTTTTAGTGGACAAGGACCAGGTATGTCTTCCTTATTACAAGGATAGGTCTTATGGAATGACAAAACCATTGTATTTTGTTTTTGAAAAATGTTTGATGCTAATTAGCCCTCTGCCTAACACAAGTTTTATTTTTGAGTAACTAACAAAATGTGTTTGGTTTTGTTTAGTCACGAGCTGTTGAGAATAGTCTCTACATGGACAAACTCGCATTATCATGTGCGCTTAATATAGATCATGTGTCTCTCTACCTATGATTGTTACGTATCTAAAAGTTGTGCGATCATGAATGAACAAATGATTGCATTAATTGAAAAGAGTACATGACATAATCTGGAGCAAGCTCCGGTCAAGCTCAAGGAGGATGGATCCTCCATGAACCTTCTCTCCAAAGAGAGCCCCGAAACAACTAGAACATTCAAGATCCCTTAACACCTAAACCCCTTCCCCTTATATAGGTGAGGGAGGGCAACCATACAAGGAATTACAAGAAATAATCACGTCGGTCTCCATATGCGCGCTCCGGTGGTCCCGGTGAGGGGTTGTCGCTCTGGCGTATGCGTGAATGTAGCATAAGACCAGAGGAGGAGCAGCCACTCCGGCGAATGCGTGAGGGTAACATACCATCGCCCTTGAAAATTGACCTTGCCCTCAAGGTCGTGTTTTAATAGTTTGTTGGATTCGGTGGTAAGTGTGACGAGGAAATAATTGCGGATACCGGTTGGTGGCCTCTGGTGTAAGAAGGGAAGTAATAGAAGAAGCAATGAATAAGAAGAAAAAACTATAGTATAAATTTTAGGGTGTATTAGTGGATGGTGAAAAGAGAGTGGACCAACTAAAGTGGGTGAGGGTGAGGGTGAGGGAGAAGGCTGAGGGCGTTAAAGAAAAATATGAATGAGAGGGGGCGTGGTATCGAGGGAAAAGAAAAGGAAGGTTTGTTGGCGTGGGAAAATTTAAATGAATAGTATGGGACAATAGAGGAAAGGAATAAAGTAAAATTTGGCAGCTAATGGAGGAGGGGGGTAGCGGGCGGCATGGGAAAGAGGAGGCTCAGGTGAGGTGTACGACATATATGAAGAGGCGGAAGCAGGCATCCAGGGTACAAAACAGGGAGAAGGCAAAAGAGTTGCTCGACTGCCTTGCAGAACCCGACAAGAGCGCCATGCGTGCGGGGGGACTCGAGAGGGAAAAGGGAGGGTGGCGTGCGAAGGAGGCACGCCAGGCGTGGGCATCGAAGGCGATTGGCGGAGTTTCCTGCACAGGCTTTGATCGTTGTTGCTGGGAGGCCTCCCGGCGATAGCAGAGGCCTGGGGGGGAGCAACGCCGATTGAGGAGGTGGCGACGTCAGCACTGGCTGTGGAGCACAACAGCTGTGGTATGGTTGGAGGCATCGACGTTGATCGTCTGTCCCCGTCGAAGGCATCGACTGTCGGGCTGAAGGCTCTGGAAGCTTGAGCGGGATCGAGCGGCTTGCATCATCGATGACATCCTCGTCACTGGGATCATTCTCCTGCGATGTGAAAGTCAGCAGGGGAATATAGGGATCTGTCGATGTGGTGGTTTGTAAACTGAGAGTCGATGGTGAAGGACGTTCCCAATGAGCCGCGAGACGTTGTAGACTTGCGTGGAGGGACACAAGGATGTTGTCCTAGTCGTCGAGGTGGCGTTCAACGACATGGAGGCAGGTGTCCATCGTGGCATGGTCTCCGACAACTTGGAATAAGCGGACGGGGCCTGCAGATCAAACCATTGTTACGTATCTGAAAGTTGCACGATCAAGAACAAACAAAGGATTGCAATAATTAAAAAGAGCACATGATAAAATCCGGAGCAAGCTCCGGCCAAGCTCAAGGAGGCAGGGTCTTCCAGGAAGCTTCTCTCCAAAGAGAGCACCAAGACAACTAGAACATTCAAAATCTCTTAACACTTAAACCTCTCCGCATTATGTAGATGAGGGAGAGCAACCATACAAGGAATTGCAAAATAATTAAAGTAAATAATTAATCTAATTAATATTCATTAATTAATATCAATCATTAATTAGTACAAGTCAGTTACAATAAATAATCACGACGGTCCTCATATGCGCTCTTCGGTGGTCCCTGCTAGGAGTAGTTGCTCCGGCATATGCGTGAGTGTAACATAATCTCTAATGGTCCCGACGAGTTGGAGAATTAATTTGGATTCATGCCAAGGCAGTGGACCATGGAAGTTATACATCTCTTGAGGAGACTCATTGACAACTACCGAGAAAGAAAATAAGATTTGCATATGTTGTTTATCGATCTTGTGGAGGCTTATGATAGAGTTTCAAGAGAGATCTTGTGGAGAGTCTTAGAAAAAAAAGGTGTATATGTATCATACATTCACATAATCAAAGATATGTATACAAATTCAATGACAAGGGTGAGGACATCTCGAGGATTAACATAGAAATTTCTGATCACTGTTGGCTTACACCAAGGTTCAGCTTTAAGCCCTTATCTCTTTACCCTTATCTTAGATGAGCTCATCAAGCATATCCAACAAGCAATACCTTGGTTTCTATTGTTTGCAGATGATATCGTTTTGGTCGATGAGATGCACTAGGGTGTAAACGCAAAACTTGAATTTTGGCGTGACATTTTAGAAAGGAAGGGTTTTAGGTTGAGCAGGGCAAAGACGGAGTATATGGAGCTAAAATTTAGCAGTGCAAGAAGGTCGGATGACTTCGTTATTAAGTTGGGTGATCAAGATATTTCCTGTGGTGAGTGTTTTAAATATCTTGGATCGATAGTTCAAAAAGACGGAGGTATTGATAAAGATGTGACACATAGAATCCAAGCGGGTTGGTTGAAGTGGAGAGGCGCGTCAAACATCTTATGTGATCGTAAGATACCATTAAAACTTAAGGGCAAGTTTTACCGTACTGCAATTAGACCAACAATGCTCTATGGTTCTGAGTGTTGGGCAGTGAATTGTGTACATGAGCAAAAGATGTGAGTTGCGGAGATGAGAATGCTTAGGTTGATGTGCGGACACACGAGACTGGATAAAATTAGTAATGAATGTATCAGGGATAAGACAAGAGTAGCATCAATTGTTGATAAGATGCGAGAAGCTCGACTAAGATGGTTTGGACATGTACAAAGGAGACCATTAGAGACACCTGTTAGGTGTTGCGAGAGTCTAGTCACTAGACATGTTAAACGTGGGAGGGGTAGACCAATAAAGACTTGGAATGAAACTATAAGGAAAGACATGATGTACTTGGTCATTATTGAGATTATGACAAAAAGATAGGGCACAATGGCAACAAAGGATCCATATAGCTGACCCCACTTTAGTGGGATAAAGGCTTGAGTGTTGTTTTTGTTAGGCTTCGTTTGTTTCGACGGGAGAAGATGTGCGCCGCTATTCAGAGCTGGAGGGGGGAGGCGGGGATTTGAAACGGAGCTTTTTTCTCCGTTCCTCACGGTGTGGCAAGAGAAGACACGGTGGGAGCAGACGCCACGTCGCCACCCTCTTGTTTTCCCGCCGTGCGGCGGCGTCTGCTCCCGCAACGGCGTGAAAACGCCGCCCCAAATGAAGCCTTCGAATCAAATCATTATTGTAGGTTCTCAAAATATTCAGCGTTATACTTTGAAAAAAGAATCATTGCGTCAGTAGTTAAAAGTGATTGTAATTAATATATAGAAAATAATTAAAAATATGCGTACATAATGTTTATACATCTGCATGCATGAAAAAAAATATGGATGAACATCGAAAAATAAAAGTCAAACTTACTAAATGAAACTAAATTTCCCTTATAAATGCTTCATTTCTCACTGAAATTTAAGAGAGAACTCATTTTATCTTTAAGCCTAGTAGATATTTTCCCCTTATCTATAAAAGGTACAAGATTTTATCTTGAAGTTATTATATTCCTCTACTCAATAGTGCATCAAAGATTTCTCATTTTTTTTTATTCCGTTAGAGAGAAATGAAATGAATGTATTGTTAAGTGACATCTTTAACTAATAATTGTCATAATCAAACACATTACATTAAAAAAAAGAAATACTTAATTTCATTAGAGAGAGAACAAAATGCTTGGAACTTTCTGTCATTACATTTAGGCTCTGTTTGGGGGGACTTATTTTTTCCGGTCAAGCGGTTACGACCGCATGAATCGGACCATAATTAAGAACCGATTCATGCGGTCATAATCGCTTGACCGGTGAAAATAAGTCCCCCAGACGGAGCCTTACTTTCCACAACTTCCTCCACCAACCAATCAGAACCAAAATTGTTGAAATTTTGACATGCCTTCTCAGGCTATCTTCTAATTCTTTTTGTTAATGCGTCTCAGAACCCTAAGTGGAACCCTTCAAGGTTGGAAGATGTTGACATGAAGGAAGTGGAGTCAATGTTTGATCCGTTGCCCCCAGAGGATGAGTTGCAGGTAAGTTGCCCCAAGAAATAATCTATACTGGCTCCATCAATATTGCTGGCAATAAAGGATGAAATTTGTATTTCAATTGGTTATATTAAAAACATGTCTGGTGATTAAATGATATATTGCTTATAAGACGGGAGCTAATTTCTTCTATATAAGTTTATGTTGAGTTGGTGTACTTCTCAGACCAATAAAGAGTGGGTTGTGGCTAGTTTAGGCTCCGTTTGGGGGGACTTATTTCACCGTTCAAACGGTTACAACCCCATGAATCGGATGTGGTCCGATTCATGCGGTTGTAACCGCTTAACCGGTGAAAATAAGTCCACCAAACGGAGCCTTAATGCACTCAAGATTCTTTGTATCCCTTTCGAGAATAGTTAATGCTAGAAATTGAAGTTCTGAGCCGATTTAGTAAAAACATTATTACAGCATAAAATATTGAAGTAGGAAACTAAAACCTGCAACCAATTGCCAGATATGCAAAGTTCAAATCAATTGAAACAATATTCTAAAAATGCCCTGTGATTTTTGAGGATACCATCACCAAATTATCATAATATCCTATAAAGAAATTAATAGAGGCTAGACTTTTAAAAAAGGTGGTTGTTATTAGCACCGCAGTTTTGGCTAGTTGCACCGCACTTTCTCCCAATTTTTCGTGTTTTTTGAATATATGTCTTGTACATGCATTTTTAGGAAAAGTGTTCATCATGAAAGTGTCGAGATCTACAACTTTCGTGTTGAACATTTTTCCTAAAAAATGCATATACAAGGCATATTTCTAAAAGACGCGAAACCTGGACGTATTTTCAAAGTACGCCTTGTACATGCATTTTTAGGAAAAATGTTTAACATGAAAGTTGTAGATCTCGACGAGATCTACAATTTTTGTGTTGAACAATTTTTCTAAAAATGCATGTACAAGACGTATTTTTAAAAGACGTAAAAAATTAGGAGAAAGTGTTGTACGACTAGTCAAAATGCCCAAAACTACAGTGCTAATAACAATCACCTTAAAAAAGGATTAGATCTCACTGGTGCTGAAATCAAGAAATAGTGAATCAAAGGAAAGTCAATCAAGAAATAGTGAATCAAAGGAAAGTCAATCTAATCAGGAAACTGCCAGAAAAGTAGCGTCCAGTCGTAGCTCCAAATAACTACATGAAACGATGACAAATACTAGTAAGACAGTTTAGATTTGTTCGGCGATCCGAGACCACGAGCGCATTCAGAGCATCGTTTTTCATTTTATATGTATTTTATTTTTTTTCCTAGTGTGTATTTAGCAATTTAGTACACCGGGCGTAATAGATGATCATAGTCGTTCACGTCGGGTGCCCAATTGCCCCCTCTTGTTATAAAAAGGGGTTGGTGTTGTAGTTTAGAAGCATTTATGAGTTTTGTGAGACATTCATGGTGCGACGCGAAGCTTCGGATTATTTTTTAGTTATTCCTTTGAGAAAAACTGCAACTTTACTGTTCACCTTTCTCCTCTCCACGGAAACAACTTCCAGCTGCATATCGCCACTCCTTCTTTCGGCAGAACAATTGAAAGTTGCCCAGGCCCAGCCCTAATTGCACGCCCCTCGATCGAGTCCTTGCCAATCAAAAATCTCCAAGTGTCGTTTCCCCGTCAGCCACCATCAACGTCACCCTCACTGTGCTTCTTTCTCCCGCCACTGTCCATGCCATGCCTCCTTCCTGCAAGCCGCAACTGTGATCCCTTCTCCGTCTCCATTGTTGGAATTTTCGATCACGAAAGCGCAATCCCCAGAAATAACTAAATATAAAGTTACAAGAAAATACATACTTTGCGCAATTTTATTAGCACAAAAAATTAATAAGTACTCAAAATTAAGATATACAAATTCAAAATTATACTGCAGAAGAACTCGGATTATGAAAATCTGCAGTAGTAATATGAACTTAACTGCAATCTGTAAAATGAACACGTATGATTCGTACCAGAACGAACCTTCGTCGTCGTCAGACGACCAGCCACCACCGCCACCGAGAAGAGATCCAAGTCAGGACGTGACCTTGCCGCGAACGTGCAGCCCGCCAATGTCACCACTTGTGCAGAACAACCACCGCCTACGAGCATGCAACCATCGAGCACCGTACACATTTCCGAAGCCCGCGAACTAGACGTCTTGCTGCTACCCGCACGCTCTCGCTCTTCGTTGTCGATGCAGCCCGCAATCAGATATCAACGCTCACAATGGTCTTCGGTTGTGCACAACCGTTCTCCTCCTCAAGACTTTATCTCTCTTTGATTTGGATTTTGATGTCTTCATAGCTTGTCTTCCTCTCCTTTTATAAGGTCATTTCACATGCATTTGTCTATTTCCAAGAAGCTTCCTCGCATGTGAAACACATGGGCGGCTTGGAGAGTCAACATGGGCGGCTTGGAGAGTCAACATCGGCGGCTAGCAGGTGAAAGCATGAATCCCGTGGGTTTGAAAAATCAAACCAACTCAACAGCCATTTTCGCACCTTCATCCCCTTGTGGATCCTATTAGCCATATTCTCCCGTCAACACCTCTGCCTCTGAACGACAGCAACCACCTTTCCCATCCACTGTGGTCTAAAACTGCACCCCCTTCTCGTGCAGGCACTTCTTCTGTCTCCCCCATCCCCCTCCAATGTCGCAGAGCCTCACCCTTCACTGTTCACTTTCTCCCACATCAGCGCAGATCAACTCGCTTCATTTTGATTCCATTCTAACATTTCAGCAAGCCCCAATCCAATCAAGAGTTCTTACAGTCAGTTTTATCCCCATAGAACTGTCGTCCGTCGTCACTTGGTTGCGGCTAGGCCTCAATTACTATGTAAGTATTATTGTGTAGTGTTAGATTATTTTTTTGGAATTAACCAGATCGTGCTATTGTTGCATTTTTTAATTCTTATAAGTTTTCATTTGTAAAAGTTGGATAAACCATCACCTGCGTGCTTTCTTGCTTTGGCGCGCGAAATAGTAGCAGGTACGTATATGCACCAAAAAATTTTAGCATAAATAAATAATATATATGAGCAGTATTTGCAATTTTTTTAGTCTTATAAAAAATTTAATGGGAATTGAGGGGAGAGCATGTATTAAAAAAACAAAGGATACAAATTATAAGCATAGTTTTAAAGGATTGCAAAAGATGTATTAGAGAGGGGATAAAATTTTGAAAGTTGAATCTTAAATATTACTATATCTATATATACAACAAGAACAGCAACACTCCAGCCTTTATCGCTCTCTCTCTCTCTCTCTCTCCTCTCTCCTCTCTCTCTCTCTCTCTCTCTCTATATATATATTATATATATATATATATATATATATTATCTTAAAAAGATATATGGTGGTCTGCCAATAACGTGAGTTCGAAAATAGGGAAAAAATAGGTGGCCATCAGATTTGAGTGTTTTGATCCAGAATCGTTGGATCTTCGACTGCAAATAGCGAAATAGGTTTGCAAATAAAAAAGCAAAAAATCCTAAAAGCTTCTCTCTCCTAAAATTCGATCAGAAAATCGCTCCCCCCCACCCCCACATTTGCGGCCTTCTCCACCGCCGACGGCCTGACCGGAGACCCCCAGCAGTTCGTCGGGAGCAAGCGAACTTGTCGGAGGTATTCCGGTGTCGATCCGGCGGGGCCACCGCCGACGGTGGTCCTGACCGTGAGGCCCAGATCGACGGTGGCCTCGCCGTAGCGCCTCCAGAATACCGCTGGCAGGTTCGCCTGCTCCCGGCGAACTTGTTAGGGGTCTCCGGTCAGGCAGCCGTTGGCTCTGCCGCCACCGGCGTCGGAGAAGACCGTGAAAATCATGTTTTATTTTTTAATTATAAAATTAATATATATAATATATTAAAAATGTATAATAAAATAATTAATATATAAAATATATTTAAAATGTAAATTAAAATTAATATAAAATAGATATATATATATATATATATTTAACATTTTAAAATAATTTAAAAGTAAAATTTTAATTACAAAAAGGTGTCACATCGACTGGGGGCGGGCGGAGCCCGCCGTCGTCATTCGGGTACTGTGGCGCGTGGCCATCAGGTCGGAGGCCCGTCCCCGCTGACTCGCGTATATAGATGGAAAAAAATCATGAGATGAAATATTTATCTAAATTTGCAGGGATGATTAACAATGAGTGCACTGTTGAGCTATTGTCCCGAGTCACTTGAGAATCTCGTGCATAAGCTTGTATATAAAATATTGTTTTCTTATTTACTTTAAGGCTTCGTTTGGGGTTACTTATTTTCACCATTTCATTGTTTACGATCGCATGAATCAAATCATAATTAAGCTCATGTTCATGCGATCGTAATCTACTTAACCGGTGAAAATAAATCTCTCCAAACGGAGCCTAAATTTATTGCATATATTTCATGAATTATTCTAATTATTACATCGCCAATTTAGTTTGTATAAATATTAAATAATCAATTTAAAAACAATCTCTCTTTCTAATTATTAAATAGGCTCTGATAACTTGATGCTTCAAATATTTTGTGGAAAACTAATGTGAATAAGCTTTGTTTTAAAAATCTGACCGAATTGAACCGGCTTATATTTATAAAATATTTTTTTTACCGTAAAAGTTGTCCGATTAAAAAGGGCATATCCCATGAATCTTTAATCCAATGAAAATTTCTTGTATATTCTAATTCATTTTTGTTTGCATAAATATTATTTAATCACTTTAAATATAATATCTCTTTCTAGTTTTTAGATAGGTTCGATTAATTTAATCTACTTTAAATATTTCGTGAAAAATAAGGAGAATAAGCAATGTTTTAAGAATCAGCTCGAATCAAATTGTGATCACTTGGACCGTGAATCGGCCTACAAATTGGTTTTATCAGACTTGAGAACTGTTGCAACTGAGAACCGCTCAAGAATCGGAGAACATAAACTAGCAAACTGATCCGGATTTTGGAAAACTGGGCCGTTCGAAAATCTGAACTCAAATAATTTTTTAAAATAATTTTATTATATGTTATACACATGTGGTAGACAGAACCTAGGGATGTGCAAAAATAAACAAAGAACCGAGAATTGGACTTGAACCGAACCGACCCAAACGGTTCGGGTCGGTTCTTATGTGTCTCTGTTTGGTTTTTGGTCCAAAATTTTCAGAACCGACCACTTGATTCGGTTCTCGGTTCTTACACTCGGGTACTCAAAATCGACCCGAGAACCGAATTATTGAATTTAAGTATCAAAAATATATTTGTGGTGAACAAAAGACTTTTGAAAGAGATTGATGAATAATTAGTTTGATAAAGATATTTTATGTGTAATTTTATAAATTATTTGTTCATGTTTTGACAATGTTGAATTTTTGTTTAATTATTAGAATCTTTGAACATGAAATGTTGTATGATGATATTATTAAATGTATTTAGTAATCTAAAAAACATTGATGATTTTGGAGTCATACAAGTTTAATGTCTCCTAATTTCTTTTATTTAAAAATATTGATTTTGCATTTATTTTTTCTGGTGCAACATATTTACACCATAAATTTAAGGAACCGAGAACCGAACCGATCTGAATATGTTTGGTTCCGGTTCTACAATATCGAACCGTGGGTCGGTTTCGGTTCCAAAAATTTGAAACCGAACATATACGGGTCGGTTCTTGATTATAAGTGGAATCAAAACGATCCGAGTTGCACTGCTAACAGAACCTATGAAGGAATTCAAAACGATTCAATGCCAAAAAAAAGTATGTTTTGATTGAAAGTTCAATTAAATTTTAGATTATTCTTCGTTTTTTTTAGTCAACTTAACAGGACTAGATTTGAAATAAGTTTTGATGCATTAAAATTTAAGTTTGAGTTATAATTATTGTATAATGTAAATCTTTTCAATTATATATTTTTATATTTTTTTAAGTTATAGCAGTTCAACACCGATTTGCCGATCAAATCAGACTGATTCAGGTCCAATGTTTGGTCCTCTTCTTAAAGCCATTAGAATAAGATTATTTATTTTAAGATTTTTTTTAATATAAGCTATAATTAACGTGACTTCTCCAACCGTTGCCGTGTATGAAAGGGCATTCAATAATGGCCCTGGGAGCCCGCAGTGCACTTTAGGGCGCGGAAAATTTTTGTATGTGTATAGCATTTTTTGTGCTAGGAGCGTTGTAAAATAAAACTTTCAAAAAACGCGGGTCCACTTATTTTTTCACGTTTCCCTCTTCTTCCATAACCTAGGCGGCCGAAGTGACGCAATCTCCGGCCCCGTCGAGGCGAACTTCAGCAGATTTCCGGCAGATTTCTTGCGAGGCGAACTCTGGCGAGTCGTACATGTCAACGTAGGTGTCGTCATCAAACAACTCCTCTCTGCGCACTCGTGATCTCCGACAGATTTTCAGGCACATTTTCTCGCCGACGGCTGGCTTGAGAAGAATCATGTACGACTATTTTTCCAGCAACAGGAAGGAGCGAACGACGACCTCATCTCTTTGCATATGTTGAACTATTTTTCAGAACTGTATTTCAAGTGATTGTTTGTGAAACTGTATTTCAAGTGATTACAGACAATTGCAACTGTATTTCAAGTAATTACAACTGCTTTTGAGTATAATGTACAACTATATTTGCATATAGTGTAATATACAACTGCATTTCAGGTATAATATACAACTGTATTTGCATATAGTGTAATATACAACTGTATTTCAGGTTTAATATACAACTGTATTTTCATATTCACCAAGGACAGAACCTGACAACAAGAAACTCGCTTAAGCTCTCACACCTCAAAGAAAATGTGCAAATTTGATGTCGGAAGGGGCGACAAAGACCGGAGTGGAGGTGGAGGGCAGAAGTATATTCCGCCATTCTGGTGGAGAGTGGAAAACCTAGTCGGAAAAAAATTTTCCGGCAGAAATAGTTCACTAAAAGGAAAAAAAGAGCCTTATTTCTTCCAGGCAACGGGAAAGTGAAAATAAACCGGGCTCACGTCAAACTTATTTAAAGGCGTTCCTAGAGGAGGGAACGTTAAGCTTACCAAAAAAATTTCGATAGGGCGCAGCGCAGTGTGTTGGAAAAAAGAAGCGAAGTGATTCCCATAGTAGCGCCAAGCTAAATGGAAGCAGCATAAACCGTGGAAATGAGATTGTGACCTGTGAGAGAGCACTACAAGCATCAAGTTCATTTAGAGATTCAGAAAATTGATAATAGTGGTGGTGTAAATTTTTAAAAATGAAATAACAAGTTAATATTAAATTATTTACATTACAAAATCATATAATATTATATATCATTGAAACATATATATTACAAGAAAACCTGGAAGCCGCTGGAGGAGAAAGCTTGCTGGCGGCAGGAGGAGAAAGCCCCAACGAATAAGCAATGTCACGAAAAGAAAACCATGAGGAGTGGCTTCGGTCTGCCGGTCCAAGTTAGGTGTGAGGTGTCCAACGGTCCATTAGAAAATCAAATAGATATCTTTATCTTAGATTGGTGTGTGATTAGTTAATCTTAGGTGTGCGGTTATCCAAGTATTTTTGTACATATAGCAAATCTTGAAAAATAGGGGGGGTGGGGGGGGGGGGGGGGGGGGGGGGGGGGGGATGGGGATGGTGTCCCTACCTCTGGATCTGCCCTTGGCCGTGTTGCTATGTGAAGTGGTGCAACACTGCTGCGCCAAAGAAGCGAGTGTTGAAGTCAGGAAAATCTCAACTCCAAATGTTCGGACTTATGTGCAGTATAAGGCTACTAATTTTGCAGTCGAATGTTACAATTCAAATGACAAGAGCAAGATAGAGAAATGTCTATAAGCACACCTCAGGTGCCTCAGCAGGGAGGCCCCCCCCCCCACCACACACACACCCATGCAAGCAAAATGCTGAGAAAGGTGCGAGAAAGACACGAAATTGGCGTGTTTGAAAATTGCGGGATCTCAACGTGTCATTCTAGATACCCTTGGGGTCTATTTATAGATAAATCCTTGAAGGGAATGTTACTCACACATACCCGCTCAAACTTGCCCATTCTCGAGAGTTACAATTGGTCCTCGCCCATTCTCAAGAGTCACAATGGGTACCCGCCCATACTCATGAGTTATAAGGGGTACTCGCCCATACTCGTGAGTTACAATAGGTACTCGCTCATAGACTCGTACTAGCTAAATGGTCTGTGAAGAGGCGTCTCCTTAGACATTTCTGATCTCGATAAATTACAGATTATACGATCAGAGTTTAGTTGTCCAAAGCACTAGTAGCTTACTCTCTTAACCAAGTAGCATGGGGCAAGTAAAATCCCATATGAATCTCATATGAATCAGCAAGGATCACATAGCATTGTAGCAATGCTAAATATTCGTGGTGAAGCAACACCGTCCAATTAGTCTCAGACGATGTTCGGGACTGGATCCAAGCTTCCATCTCCCATACAGCGAGAGGGACGTTAACTACATTTAAATAATAATAGGGCAAAATTAAATAATAGGTAACGCGAAAAATCTCTAATATATATAAAGAAATACTTTCATGTCATCCATGGTAATCTCACATACCATCCAATCAATCTGGACCATCCGATCTGATTAAATCATAACATCTCAACCGTTCGTTCACACAAAAGAATCAGGATCGTTCGTCTACATTTTTGTAGGTCTCCTAAACCTTGAATAATATTGTGACCTAAACCTATAAATTTAATAGGGCTCCTAACTTACATTGTGAAATTACAATTTTACCATTCTAAACTTAAAAAAATATCTCAAGAAATTGCACAACACCCCTGCGGATCAATCACCAATCACAGCCGCCTATAATATTTTAAACTTAAACATAACCGACCCTCAACACAAATATATACTTGAGATTTCCTACATTTCCCACCATGTGGGGCTTATCGCATGCTTCCTTTCTCTATTTACGCGCGCTGCTTAGAAATTGCACAACCATGTGTCCCCATTTAGGGTCTGTTTGGCGCAGTTCTGGCGGCTGGAAAATCTCTATTCCAGCCGCCAGAGCTGCTTTATATGTGTTTGGGACAGCTCCCTGTGAAGAGATTTTCAAAAATCTGGAGCTGTTTTGCAGCTTTTCAGAAATCTTCCTCCCCTCAGCTTCTGCTCTTGCAAAATAACTTTCTCTCTCACAGCTTTTGGAAATCTAATGGGTTCTTCAGTTGGAACATGCTTAGAGGTCGGACGGCCTTCCTCCGGCGATTCCGAGCCCCTGACGGCCTTCCTCCGGCGATTCCGAGCCCCCGACGTCCTTCCTCGGGCGATTCCGAGCGCACTTCTGCACAGAATACCCAAACACTCTTCAGCTTTTCAAAACTGCTCCCCAGAAATTTATTTTAAAACAGCTCTATCCGGACAGCAGCTTTTCAATCCGCCAGAGCTGTCCCAAACAGAGCCTTAATGAACGCCTGCTTTCTTTTCTGCCCCACCTTTTATGATATTGCAAGCTTGAGGAAGCCTATGATCAATGATGAGGATGATTTTGAATGCTCAAAGTTCTGAGATAGGAATACATTGTAGGCTCCATCCATAAAGTTCATGAAATTCTACAAGATCCCCTTGAATGTTGCTAATAAGGATTTGCATTTAATTTTTTCCTATGTTGAAATGGACATTGTATCTTCTTCATTGCTTCCTTGGACAGACTACATGTGCCTACTAGTGTCGCCATAACAATTGGTGTGCATTTGATACTCACATATAAGTTTTTGCTTGTAATCTTGGATTTGTAGCTATTTCATGTGTGCTCCTTTGGAAATGAAGAAAAGAGTTCAAGATCACGATATGTCATGCTTGAAGAAGATTAATTCTCAGAGGAGATGAGAAAGAGCGAAGAAGACGAGGGCGACAAGATAGAAGGAATCCAAAGAGGGAAGAGAATAAGATAGATTAAAGGAATATACCTCCAATATTCTTTGGCTTCATTCGCTTACATTGCACGGCATTACTATTGGGCGCCGGGGTCCTAAATTAATACACACCAAAGTCTATAGGGTGGAAGGATGTTTTGGTCTTTCTCCTGTATTATGTTTGCCCCCTTTTACTAATTAAATTTATATTTTATGACTTGAGACTTTTTTCTAAACTCACTACAGCATAAACACTGTATACTCCGCGCATGATGTACTTAGGCATTAGTGAGATTATGACAAAAGATAGGGCACAATGACGATAAAGGATTCATATAGTTTGTCGTGCTATAGTTGGATAAAGGCTTGTACTACAGCATAAACTCTGCGCTTTATTATGTTAAACAATTTATATAACACAAGTCATTAGTGTCTAGCGCTAACCCGTAGGCCCCTAGGGTCTTTCAAGGCGGATCAATGTAAACCGGCCCGAACTCGGCCCGGCCCATCTTCTTTTAAAAATAGAGAAAAAAAGAAGTCATCACCCGTTCTTATCCAGCTGACATCAGCGCCAGCGCGGCCGGGGCGGCCACGGGAATCCGCAGCATTGCTCCGCCGAATATTCACGAAACCGCACCTCAAAAGATTCGGTTGCGTACGCGACGCCTCGACCTTGATTCGATTCTCTTTCTCTCTCATCATCCCTCCTCCTCTCTCTCTCTCTCTCTCTCTCTGTTATAATTTCCGGCTTCTTTCTTCTTCCTGAACACAACTACTTTACCTTCTCTGGTCTGAACAATGTCCATGGCGGAGGCTGAGCCAAGCCAACGCGATTTCCTGAAAGCGCTCGAGGATGAGCGCCGCAAGATCCAGATGTTCTCCCGTGAACTACCTCTTACTTTGCAGCTCATCAACGAAGGTCCGGATCCAATTGCGCCCTTTAATTCGACTTATTAATTGCCGGATTTTTTTGCTTTTCTGTTCTTCTCAACAGAGATCGATAGCTTGCGGCGGCGGCGGCGGCGAATGGAGAAGCGAGAATGCTTCCAGTGAGAGGCCAGTCTTCCAGGATTTCATGCCTATTAAACCGGTTTCCTCCTCCTCCAGAAGCGAAGGCGAACTGAATAACGAGAAGGGATCCTCTGATTGCACGCCTGATTTACTCAGATCCGTCAATCTCAACGATATAGCGGCGGCCGATGAGTCGTCCGATGAAAGGGTAACCTAAAAGTCGTCTTACTTAATGTGCTGGTTTTTTTTTTTTGTTCTAATTTGGGGGCACTGTGTGTTTGTATCAGGGCACGCTGAGAAAGCCCATGGCGGTGAATGCTAGGAGAGTTTGGGGAGCCTTTCAACCATTCGAGAGAAACAAACTGGCGACGGCGGCGGCGGCGGCGGTTCCCGTTCCTTTCACTGCACCTTCTGTCAGCTCCACCACTGTCATGACTACGGAACGAAGAAAAGATGGCGGTGGGGAGGTGGAGAAGGAGGAGGAAAGACAGTCGCTGGTTCCTGTGGGGCCTAATCGGAAGCACAGGAGGTGTTGGTCTCCTGATCTGCATCGAAAGTTCTTGAACGCTCTTGAAGCGCTTGGAGGCTCTCACTGTGAGACGATTTCTATTACTCATCAGCACTCCTCTGAATGATTTTTTTTTTGTTCAAAAAATTTGTTATCTGAAAGAAAGTTTGGATTGGATTAATGCAGTGGCGACACCGAAGCAGATAAGGGAGATGATGAAGGTGGATAGCCTCACCAACGATGAGGTCAAATCCCATTTGCAGGTGAATACGACTTTTTTTCTCCTCATTTCAATCTTAATTCTGGATCAAGAGATTTAAGATTAGATATTTTTTCAAAAATGTAACATTTTTTTTATTCATATAATTTTTTTTCCCACATCATTACTCTTCCTCTTCCTATAGGCCTGATCTTCTTATTTAATTATGTAAAGTTTTTTATGTAGCGTTTTGCAATATTGTAATATCCCAAATTTGATGATAGGGGTGTAATGAGGGTGTTGAGTATTTTTGATGCAGTCATAATTAGACAACAATTAGAGTATGTTGTCTTATTTGAAAACCCACATCTCCTTCCATAAAACTAAGAGAGTTTTTGTCCCTTTTATCTATTTTGTTCCTCTTCCTTTCTCACTAAGAACACCTCATGCTGCAGAAATATCGTCTTCATACGAAACGGCCGGCGGCAACCATTCATAACAGTATTGAAACACGTACTCCTCCACATTTCGTTTTATTGGGCAGTATTTGGGTACCTCCACAGGAATACACATTGGCGGCAGCGGAAGCAGCAGAGCGGACTGAAGGCAGCGGGGCTGCTCTGAAGGAAACATGCTCTCCTGCAGCATCTCTGCTGCCTCTTGAATTAAGATTGCAGGAAGAGCAATCAGCCAAAAAACAGCAAAGGAATAGACCTTCTGGGGCGGTGCAACTGGAACGAATGGACAGCCAAGACGACGGCAGTCTTCTTGATGATGCGGCGACCAAATCGAATTCTTCTAGTTCTTCTTTGTCCTCGCAGACGACGACAGTTTTGCCTCCTTTGTGAGCCCTGACGGAGAGGATGGCCTCGGGTTCTTTTCGTGTAAAAATAGAGCTATATGTATACCTCGTCATACATATTTTCTTGTGCCACCAGACTTTGTTTGTCAATAGATTGCTCGGATGTAGAGTTTAGTATTTTGTTATTCATTGCAATTTTGATGTGTTTCTGTTTTATGCTTGCAGTTTTTCATGTTTGTTAATCAATAAAGAATTTGCTCCTTTCTTTCCCAATCAAATTCAGTTTTGATTTAAGGTGTCAAATCTGACTTCAGTTCTATTCCCAGGCTTCATGAGATCGGCTGAAGAATTTTATAAATTCAATCGCGGAAGTGTTAAAAATCAGGTATTCATTCCCAATCATGCTCCCATTTTGAGTTTTGCCATGCATTCCTGATGTGAAAACTAAAGCAATATACGCATTGTTTGGGTTCTTATGCCACGAATATCAAACAAAAACGACGAAAACAAGCACAACCAATGCACATATTAAACGTGATTCATGCCTAATTGAGCTATACATCCACAAGAAGTAGTGAAAAAATAGAATTTTTACAGACATAAAAGAGAATTTCAAATGGTGTCCATCAGCATATAAAGCGGCTGTTTATTTTATTGTGGCATGTAAATTTGATTGAATTCATCGAAATTTCTACTATTATGTGGAAATAATCAATCTCGGTGAATGATTAAACCTGCTAAAATTATATAAATTATATAATGAAGATGTGCAAACAGGCGACCATGTGTACGAGTCCACACCTCCTTCACAGGAAGGGGACCAAATGTGCAAACAAGCGAAAAATTGTCTTTTGTGAAACATTCAAAAATAGTATGACCTCATTTTTCTATTTTAATGACTTGACATATATTATAATATATTTGAAAGAAATTAAAATACAGTGTCTATTCAAATAATTACACTATCAAAAAATTAGAAGTAATGATAAGAATACATTTAAATTCAAAATTTTTTTTAATAGAGCTACTACACCTACTATGGTAGGTTTTCATTAGTCATGTCGGCAGTGTATTCAAGAAAGGTTGTCATTAGGCATATCAGTGGTATTTTCGAGATGATGACATTAAATCAATCAACTTTATTAAACTCAAAATTAATATTTTTAGGTCAAAATGTATATTGTTTTACAAAATAAAATTATAATATTTATGTATATTTTTTTACGGTCATTTTGAGTACTCATATATATATGTTGTGGGTGAAACCCGCATTGATGGGGCGGGCGAAGCCCGTCGTCGCCAGTCGGATACTGTCGTGCATGGCCATAGAGGCGGAGCCCCATATCAGACACTCGTATATATATAAATATACTCGGAACGCGGACAAATATACACAGTAGAATCAGTAAACAAGCATTGAATAAGAAGAGGAGGATAGAGCATTTGTTGCCGTAATTGCTGGATTTTTCTTCGTGCTCATCTGCATTCACCTTCTGAAGGAAAAAAAATCGCCGGGTGGTAATCTATTTTTTTTGCACGAATATTGACAAATGCACGGTTGAATTTCAAATTGTCCTGCTAATTTTGAATTGTTGAATTTTAAGTGAAGGGATTAACTGAAATTTTTTTTCTAAATTGTACATAAATGATACGCCGTGATTGCATAACTCGTAATTCGTCCATATCAAAAATAACTAAGGAAGACGTTGCGGGAGAGTACTCGTTGGGAGTACTCAGTCGGTCTTCGGGAGAGAGCACTTGCATCCCCTCTTGATCTGGGAATAACATTCTAGTTAAGGCGGGAGCAGCTGTTGGCAGACCAAACCCCGCTCCCCTTTTGAATTTACCTATAAATAAGACCTCAAGGCACAAGGTAAAAGAACATTCACCCCCCCCCCCCCCCCCCCCCCCCCCCACCGGCTGGTGAGTTTAGTGTCCGTCTCCTTTATGTCGAGCTCAGCAATGGCTTTATGAGGGAAAATTCCTATAGAATTTTGGGTGTGGCGGGACCTGCTCATTGCAGCACGCGAGTCTTGTTTGTAGATAGTCCGGAGTTATTCTTTGTGCTCGCTAGCTTTTCCTCGCCGAGTCTCATGTGAATCGACAACTAAGCTAGTAGCCTTTGGTCACCACCTTGATCCGAACAACACGAATCAATTTTCTTGGCTCCAACAATGATCATGTTTCATTTTCAATTTTTTAGGCGGGTCTTTCCCATCCTCCTCCCTTGTGCTCTCTTTACATTCTAGATCTTGATTCACTTCGGGGGAAGACGAATTCTTGTGCAGAGTGGAGCGAGTGGCTCAATACTGCAAAGGCTAGCCATGTCTATGAAGGGGCAATGCTCTGCATCTTTGAATCGGGCAATACGGAATTAGAGCGAGTGCGTCCACAAGGCTTGATTTCGGCTCCGTTTGGGGGCACTTATTTTCACCGTCAAGCGGTCACGACCGCATGAATCTGACCTTAATTAAGGTCTGGTTCATGCGGTCGAGACCGCTTGACCGGTGAAAATAAGTCCTCCCAAACGGAGCCTTCATCTAAAAAATGGTCGCGTTTCTATGAAGGGGCTTTGCATTGTGCTCATTATAAAGACACGGGCCCAATAATATCATATGCATTATCCGCTATGGTTCACTTCAATTCATACTAGGTTGAACATGATTTTATCACCTTATTTATGTGCCCTACCATCAATTTCCAGGAGTCATCCATCTCAAAAAAGGGGTAAAATTCCATATCCCATTTCTAGCTCTAGTTTAGAGTTTATTAAGGCTTTGTTTGGCACGGCTTATTTGCTCCGGTGATTTTGGCCAAAAATGTCATTGTCATAGAATATATGTTTGGCAAGACAAAGGTTATGACCGCTACAAAGAAAATTAAGTAGTCTTAGCATAAAATGCGTGAAATTTTTTAGGTGAGGTTGTGCGCTCACGAATGACACTTCATGAACACCGCACTTCATGACCACCGCGTTCACAGCCGCCGCAACAACACCAAACAAAGCCTAAAAGATGTGTATCCTCGTGATCTCAACCATAAATCGATCTAATATAAAACAACACGGGCTACTGAACATGCTTAGAAGGTCAGATTTTGTTTATGCAGAGACGTATTCCCACAAGCTCTAATCCTGAAGTCACATTGAGTAGTTAAATGTGTTAAATTTTCTCAAAGTGGTCAGCAAGATAGCCCAAAGCCAAATCAATATTCTCGGCACTACTCAGTTCACAATTTGATCTAGCGAAAAATCAGGGAGCAAGCTCAACACACCAAGCACATGGAAGAACAAGCAGATCTTATATTCATTTACTTCTTTACAAGGCAAGGTATACATAGCGAGACATGATTTTGGTAGTACATAAGTTATAACAGAAAGCACAAAAAACAAGCCGGGCGGACAGCACTGGAAACCGCCGAAGTCGCCAAGTCCGCTGAAGCCGCCCGAGCTGAAGCTGCAACATGGCGAATAGACACGGATTCCGCCGAGGCCGCGCGGGCACACCGTTATTCGCCTACTGCTGATGAACTGAAGAACAGACCGCCTACCCGTCTGAGACTGGTGTACATGTTATTGGAACTTGCAAAGTTGAAGCAGAGAACTGACAAGCCGCAGAGCGACCTGCTGAAATCGCAGAGACCGCACACTTCCAAGTACTTGACCGAAGTCAAAGCCAAACTCCTGGCTCCTTGAAGCTAGCACTTTGACGAGCTCTCACTTACTGTTCACTCAGTTACTGTAGACGTGCCGGGGGGTCCTATTTATAGGCGAGGTGAGTAGTGTGGTCACCGCCCTAGCGGATAGAGACACCGCCCTAGCCCGCGCGCTAACAAGCACCCGTCCGCTGAGTCCGCAAGGACTTAGCCGGATTCCAAGTAACAAACCGCCAGGAGCAAGGCACTGTCACAACAAGGCGGACTTGTCTCACACTATGCGGACAAGGTACAGTCCGCAATATCACCATATGGACAGCCACAGCCCCTTCAGCAACAATCCGCACACTACAGAGGCAGTCCGCATAGTACAAGACCAAAGCCTCCATTCGCCAAAGTCCACGACGAAAGGCAGGGTTAGCAACAGTCCGCCCGGTCAACAGCAGACTTGGCGGATACAGCGGATACACTGGACTTGTCACAGAATGTGACCAAGTCCAGTAAAACACAAAGGGCCTAATGCGAGCTTGGCGGACAAGGCTCAGTCCGTCAATCACCCAAAACGAAAACGCCAACACTCCTCCAGAGTTACGGCAGAGTCCGCAAGAAATCCTCGCACGGCTACCCAAACGGCCAACTTTCAGACTCCACACACCAGTCCGCCACAGACCTCCACAGCAGTCTGCATCTGCTGTACCACCAGAGTTCGGCGAAGGGTCACAGCCAAACTCCAAGATCAGTCCGCCACAGCGAACACCGCGGACACACCAGTCCGCAAGCCTCCCGCGGATAGGACCCAATCTGGCGGTTAACACACAAGCTTGCAACCCGGCCACTGAACAGAGCACTTCCTACAGCCTGCAAACCTCTGTCCGCTCAAGCCGCTCCTCAATCAGCCAAGCCTCCAAGGAAGCCAACATCTTGTTCGCAGACAGGAGTTCGCCCAGGCCGCGGACACAGGCCGCACTGGCCGCTCCTTAATCAGCCAAGCCAGCACCCAGAACGCAACCAATAGTCCACCCATGTCGTGGACGCAGACCGCTCAGGCCGCTCAACAAGGCCAGGCCAGCAAGGCAGTCAACGCCCTATCCGCAGACAACAATCCGCCCAGGCCGCGGACTTAGTCCGCACAGGCCGCTCAGAACAGCCAGGTCCCAGGCCTATCACCAAGCCGCAAAACAGCAGTTGTCCGCCCAGTCCGCCCAGTCCGCGGACACTGTCCGCTTAGACCGCCCGGCCTGTCCATCAAGCACTTTCACTTCACAAATTTCAACAAAATGAGGATCCGTTTGACATGACGGCGGTGGTCATGAGCACTGTGGTTATAAAGCATTGTTCGTGAACGTATGACCTCGTCTAAGGAATTTCATCCAATTTAATGTTCAAAACTAGTTTTCTTTTCTTGATGACAGTCATAACTGATGTCATGCAAACATATATTCTATGATAGAGTTTTTGTCCAAACTTACCAGAGTAAAAAAACGGCGATAAACAGAGCCTGAGAATAAATAGCCACTAAAGAGTCTTTAGGGGAAGGTTTTGAATAATTTTGAGCAATGCAGTAGCCTACAAATATAATTTCATGATATGCGCCTACGAATAATAGTTGAAGAGGATCTGCGTATATCATTACTTAAGAGCATCATAGAATATCCCGGGAGGTCAATGCCCCTTGAACTCAACGATCCGAATAACAAATCACCACACTTTGGAAAGATTAGAAAATACAAAGGAGAAGGCTACAGGCTACCGAAGCAAAAAAAAAATGCAGAGACAAACCGACAGATATCTCCAAGTCTCAGTCAAACACCTTTACCGTCCATTTGGCGCAAAGGTATTGGTTTTTTGGACTTGACTTTGGTCAGAAAATCAATATCTGCAGGAATTGATTTTGTGTAGAAAATCAATTTTGTTGTTCGACTGCAGGATGGAATTCAGTGAACAGAATTGAAATTGATAGCGAAAAGTTGTTCGTCTAAGCAAAAGAATTGACTTTCTGAATTGATATTTTTATAATTTATGATTTTTAGAATTGAAACAGTTAATCAAAATAATAATAACAATCACTAGTATTTGTACTTTTCTTCAAGTTACACATCATCAAAATTGTGTTTATATTTCCAAAATTGCTTGAATATATGTGATAGAAGGTGCTCTCCATTATGATTGTACTCTCTTATTGACAATATACTGTGAAGTATACTATGACATAAATTTGGGTTCTCTTATACAAATTAAAAGACTTATTGCATGTCATTATCTACTACTTATTATCTCATTAAAATGTCTCGACAGGAGATTCTTTTGTGAACCTTTGTACGCCTGAACCACAATCTGTGATTCTTTTGTGTACCGACTTATTGACAATATACTGTTAAGTATACTTTTCTTCTTTTGTGATTCTTGTGTGTATATACAATGAACCCCCCCCCCCCCCCCCCCCCCCCCGCTAGAATTCATAACAGTCTTTGCATTCAAGCGAGAGAGAGAAGCAGATGAAGAAGAGTTATCGAGGGCCACAAGATTCCGCATTCTGCTTCCAAAACGATCAAGGGTTTGAGGAACCCCTTGCTACACTTCACATCAGCCACATTTACATACCAGCCATGGCGTCCATCTCCACGAGAGCACGAGAAGTGCAGTGGAACTGTCGGGGCCGTCCACAGCGAGTTGGGGCGCGTATTTCGCCCGTCAATCCGGAAGAATGAAGGAGAAAGAAGGATATGGGAGCTTTCCGTCACACCAGCAGCCGGATGCGTCGCGGGATGGGTAGGGATCGTGATATGGGCAGCAAAACCACGGAAAATCTGTGTGGAGGGACAAGTTTTCATGGTTTTCATTTTAGGTTAAAAGGATAATCCGTGGGTTTTGACGTGAAAACCAATTTCAGCGCAATTTTAACGCGCCGAACAGCAAAATTGGCTTTCTGAAACTCAAAGCCAATTCCACAAAACCAATACCTGCGCGTCAAACAGACCTTTATGGTTACTGGCATCTTCTTTCTCCTTCTATTGCAAAAATCTCCCCCTTCGTGAATACTCACACACTTAGTCGCAAATGCGTCTCACAGCACCCTCCCTCCCTCTCTCTCGATCGAGCCAAATCGCCACTACCACGGTCCCTTGCAACAATTGTCACCTCTTGTCAACTTCACTTCCATAGCCGTAGCTCCACCCACCACCGTCGTCTGTGGCCTATTGCTGCCCAAGCGGAATGAAGTCGAAGGACAACTGCTTCTCAAGTTTGGAGAACGATATTCACGCCTTCACAGGTTGGACAGCTGCATCACCCTTGGTGTTGTTAGATTGGCCTAAATAATATCTTTTTAACAACTTGTAAGGAGCACAATGGCTGTTGGGTCGATAGGATGATAGGAATTTTCAAATCCAAGATTTGATTTCTAAAGAGTGATGTTATATGCACACCATTTTGTGTTATGTGCACACCATAAAACAATCTAAAAAACACTTAAAAACTATTATATTTCATTTCTGTTTCCTATACCCGCACCCCCCCCCCCCCCCCCCCCCGCCCCATCCCAACACTCTTCTAGGCGTGCGCTGGTAAAAGAGCATCGCCTTCGACGTCGACGTCCCCTGTGGTCGCTCCGTCCTTAGACATCCAGCAAATCTCAGGCGCCGACAACCTATTCCAGAGCCGGATTCTCTGCCGACGGCAGCACGACCTTAGGTAATTTTTCCCCAATGCTGCAGCCGACGCCGCAAACTGGCAGATCCTCCTTCAGCATTGGTCTATTTTGCAATCAATTCTGCGCCACTGATGTATACAGATCGAGCAACAATGGCAGTGTTGGACATGTAGCTTATAAGAGAAAGTTCAAAGTGTACAACCTCATATTCGCTGAGTAAGACCAAGGTCTTCCAAGGACCAGAATTGGGCTAGATTTGGACTTATAATGGGATCAAGTAAGAAAGTGTGCGGGAGTGCTCTCGCCGTAAGTGGGCGGGAAGGCTCTTGCCCAGGGGTTGTGTAGTGTCATTTCGTCGAACACCAGTACGTCGAGCTCAATCTGTCAAGCTGGAGGCGTGGTTCGTCGAACGCCAGTTCGTCGAGCTGGGCCTTCGACTTAAGGTTACGATTGTCATACGCAGACCTAAGGCTCAGGCCATGGTGGAATCAGGGCGGGCGGGAAGGCTCCCACCCCGGGCAGGTGCGGGGGCTCGCGCCTCAGGAAGGTGGAAGCCTATTGGCCCTTGGAGTTGAGTGATGCTTCTCTACTCAACGCTCCCGCCAGCCCTTGGCGTTGAGTGAGGCTTCTACACTCAACGCTCCCGCCAGCTCTTGGCGTTGAGTGATGCTTCTCCACTCAACGCTCCAGCAGCCTTTGACGTTGAGTGATGCTTCTCCACTCAATGCTCCACCAGCTCTTGGCGTTGAGTGATGCTTCTCCACTCAACGCTCGACCAGCCCTTGGCGTTGAGTGATGCTTCTCCACTCAACGCTCCAGCAGCCTTTGGCGTTAAGTGATGTTTCTCCACTCAACGCTCCAGCAGCCTTTGGCGTTGAGTGATGTTTCTCCACTCAACGCTCCCGCCAGCCTTTGGCGTTGAGTGATGCTTCTCCATTCAACGCTCCCACCAACCTTTGGCGTTGAGTGATGCTTCTCCACTCAACGCTCCCGTCAGCCTTTGGTTCTCGCCCGGGGTAGGCGTGAAGGCTTGCGCTCGGGGCAAGCCGGGTTCCCGCAGAGCTTAACAGGAAGAGCTTCCGCCAGGTGGGACCCAGACCTGAAATTACATAAATACATCTGGTCTGCATTTAGCTCCTCAGAACAGCGGAGTTTGGTTATTAGCAGACCAGTCTAGGGGCATTTTAGTTATTTTAGGCCAGCAGAAGTACGTTTTTTGCAGACCTGATATTGAAAATCTATAAATAGACTCACATGATACCTCAGAAGGCAGACCCTCTCATACTCTCATTTTGCCTTCAAGTGCTTTCTGAGGTACTCTTAGCCCAACAATTGGCTTTGGAGGGGAAGCGATCAGAGAACTTTCGGGTGAGTGGAGGGACCTCCCAGCTGAGGCTTAGGGTCAGTTTCCAGTTCTTTGTGGCTAGACATGGGTCGAAGTTTGGGAGAAGTAGGTGTCGGCCACACCCCAAGGTCTGAACTCTCGTTGAGGCCAGTTTTTGGCTTCAACACAAAGACTGACTTAAGTTTAAACATTGAGCTAAGTTTGTATCTGGAGAGTCCAGGAGTTTTGAAGGTTTTTTATTGGTGTGCCCTTAGCGTGTTGGTGTACGAATATACAAATTTTGGCTGAACAATCTTTATTATGAGACTATAACACCACTCTTTCTAAATCATGTCTTTTAAAATATTCAATTGTTTGGTGGTAGTTGGCCGATATGAATCAAAGCTGACCATCAAATAAATTGGAGTTATTTGATTTCAATCTCCTTAATCTAAGGGAACGAGTGATTTGAATACATAAAGTTAGTATCCTATATAAATATTTGGGGTTGGACGTGTCTTTCCGAGCGCAAAGCTAGCTCGCAAAGAGCGGGGATTGTGTACAACCTCATATTCGTTGAGTAGGACCAAGGTCCTTCAAGGACCAGAATTGGGCTAGATTTGAACTTATAATAGGATCAAGTAAGAAAGCGTGCGGGAGTGCTCTCGCCGTAAGTGGGCGGGAAGGCTCTCGTCCAGGGGTTGAGTAGTGTCATTTCGTCGAACACCAGTACGTCGAGCTCAATCTGTCAAGCTGGAGGTGTGGTTCGTCGAACGCCAGTTCGTCGAGCTCAACTCGTCGAGCTGGGCCTTCGACTTAAGGTTACGATTGTCATACGTAGACCTAAGGCTCATGCTATGGTGGAATCAGGGCGGGCAGGAAGGCTCCCGCCCCGGGCAGGTGCTGGGGCTCGTGCCTCGGGATGGTGGAAGCCTATTGGCCCGTGGCGTTGAGTGATGCTTCTCCACTCAACGCTCCCGCCAGCCCTTGCTGTTGATTGAGGCTTCTCCACTCAACGCTCCCGCCAGCCCTTGGCGTTGAGTGATGCTTCTCCACTCAACGCTCCATCAGCCTTTGGCGTTGAGTGATGCTTCTCCACTCAAAGCTCCACCAGCCCTTGACGTAGAGTGATGCTTCTCCACACAACGCTCCAGCAGCCTTTGGCGTTGAGTGATGCTTCTCCACTCAACGCTCCAGCAGCCTTTGGCGTTGAGTGATGTTTCTCCACTCAACGCTCCAGCAGTCTTTGGCGTTGAGTGATGCTTCTCCACTCAACGCTCCCGTCAATCTTTGGCGTTGAGTGATGCTTCTCCACTCAACGCTTCTGTCAGCCTTTGGCGTTGAGTGATGCTTCTCCACTAAACGCTCCTGTCAGCCTTTGGCGTTAAGTGATGCTTCTTCACTCAACGCTCCAGCCAGCCTTTGGCGTTGAGTGATGTTTCTCCACTCAACGCTCCCGTCAGCCTTTGGTTCCCGCCCGGGGTAGGCGTGAAGGCTTGCGCTTGGGGCAAGCCGGGTTCCCGCAGAGCTCAGCATGAAGAGCTTCTGCCAGGTGGGACCCAGACCTGAAATTACCTAAATACCCCTGGTCTGCATTTAGCTTCTCAAAACAACAGAGTTTGGTTATTAGCAGACCAGTCTAGGGGCATTTTAGTAATTTTAGGTCAGCATAAGTACGTTTTTTGCAGACCTGATTTTGAAAATCTATAAATATACCCACAGGATACCTCAGAAGGCAGACCCTCTCATACTCTCATTTTGCCTTCAAGAGCTTTCTGAGGTACTCCTAGCCCAGCAATTGGCTTTGGAGGGGAAGCGCTCAGAGAACTTCCGGGTTAGTGGAGGGGCCTCCCAGCTGAGGCTTAGGGTCAGTTTCCAGTTCTGTGGCTAGTCATGGGTCGAGGTTTGGGAGAAGTAGGTGTCGACCACACCCCAAGGTCCGAACTCTCGTTGAGGCCGATTTTTGGCTTCAACATTTCTGGTGCGGTGAGCGTGGACCGTGACTAATACAAGAAAATCTCAAGTCAAGTCTCATGGCTGGAGGTGAAAGAGAAGGAGCTGGCTCGAGAGGTTCTCCCTCTCGGGGAAGTGGGGTGACGTTGGGGATGTTAGAGGACTTCAGGCAAGAAGTATTGCAGACCATCCACTTAGCCTTCTCGGCAAGAGGCAAGTGGGAGACTCCTCAGGTCCCGGTGGCGGCTGCTCCATCATTGGGCGAGAACGCTACCGGACAGCACCCCGGGAAGGCGGTTCCGGCAGAGGAGGCGGAAAGGGATGTCCCCAGGCGGGAGCTGTTCACGGGACGGACCAATGCGGACAG
This sequence comes from Platanthera guangdongensis, assembly GCA_039583875.1. Classification (NCBI taxonomy): domain Eukaryota; kingdom Viridiplantae; phylum Streptophyta; class Magnoliopsida; order Asparagales; family Orchidaceae; genus Platanthera; species Platanthera guangdongensis. The sequence goes on from CM077154.1 coordinate 148,469,580, forward strand.
GGCGAGCGAGCCGAGGTCGCGCGAAGAGCCCTCTCGGCAGGCAGGGGGCGGGAGCCCCTTCAGTGAGCTCATCATCTCAGCTCCGGTTCCGGAGGGGTTCCGGGAGCCAAACATGACCTAATATACGGTAAGGGACGACCTCACGCAACATGTGCAGTGGTTTGAAGATGCTGTCTCCATCAGGAAAATTTCGGATGTCTCGAGTGTAGGCTCTTCGCAATCACTCTGAAGGAGAAGGTCAGGGACTGGTTCCACCAGTTGCCCGCAAGTTCGATTTATTGCTGCGAAGATCTGCGACGCGGTTTCTTGCTGAGGTTCTCAACATCCAAGAAGAGGAAGAAGGGGGCAGAGTGCTTGTTCGCCATCAAGCAGAGGTCGGAGGAGACGCTGGGATGCTATGTCGACAGGTTTCAGGAGGAGATACTGCAGGTGCAGGAGATGTCGGGGTACACGGTGATGCTTGCCTTCACCCTGGAGTTGAGGTCCAGCTTCTTTAGCATGGAGCTGAAGAGAGTGCCCCCCCTTCATTCGAGTAGTTGATGGAGAGGGCGGCGCGAAGGAGATCGAGATCGAGGCGTCCAAACCGGCGTTTGCCAGAAGGTTGGCCAATTTGGCAGAGGAGGATGTGAAAGAGTCGGGAGCAGGGAGGCAGAGAGAGCAGAGGGAGCAAAGAGAAGAGAGAAGGAGAGAGGAACCCTGAGGACAGGGGCAACAACAAGGTTGGGGGCCTAGAGAGCCGAACAACGGGTTGGACTGGAGGCCCCAGGAAGGTCACCCTCAGGAGCAGGGTGGTGGTTTCCAAGGTAGGGACAACCACCGCGAGCAAAGGAGGTTCAACCAGCCAGCCTGGAGGCAGGGACAGAGGGTCCCTCTCCCGTCGCAGCAGGAAGCGATGGAGATAGTGAGGGGACGAGGAGGAAGGAGAGGAGCTCGGAGAGGAGCAAGGAGGAGAGAAGGCAGGGTGGTGTTGCCCTTCTGTGACTTTCACAAGGAGGAGGGTCATGCAACGGCCACTTGCCCGGAATTTCTGGAGATGAGGGGGGCAAGGGGGCAGGCCCAGCAGCAACCCCCGTGAGGATTGAGGAAGTTCTGCCAGGAGGAGGAGAGGATAGGTGTGAGGACAGGGTGGACGTGGGGGCCCGGGGAGGGATCGGGGTGATCCATGGGGGTGTGGGGATCGAAGCCACCCGTAAGGGGAGCTTTCAGACCATGTTTCGAAGGAGCGTCACCTCAACCTCCCAGACCCCACAATAGGAGGAAAAGATCACGTTCTCGGTGAAAGACATGTCTGACTATGAAGATCCGTTCTGCGATGCCTTGGTGATCCAGACGGCGGTGGAGAATTTCACGGTCTCCCGAATTCTGGTGGAAAACGGGAGCTCGGTGAACGTAATCTTCAAGGCCTTTGATGAGATCAGGGTCCTAGCCTCGTGGACCGTTGTTCGGGTTTTCGGGGGAGCGTAAGTGTTAAAGCCAAAATTTGACTTCGACGAAAGTTCGAAATTAGGGTTGTAGCAAACACCTACTCGTCTCAAGCTCTGTCCTCCGACTGATTGTGAAGGACCAGAAACCGACCCAAAGCCTTAGCAGGGAGGTCTCACCGCTTACCCGGAAGATCTCTGAGAGCTTCCCCTCCAAAGCCAAAAGCTGGGCTTGGAGCTCCTCAGAAAGCACAGGAAAACTCTTAAAATCCTGGGAAAAAAGTGTTTCTGAAGAACCCTTATGGCTTATTTATAGTTTTCTGAGTTTGAACTGTCAATAACCAAACTGAGCCGACCTGAAATTACCAAAGTACCCTTGGTTGGGTCTGCCAACAGTCAAACTCCGCTGTTCTGAAGAGTTATACGCAGACCACCGAGGGCAAAAGCATAAAATCACCTAGGGCAAAAGAGGTGAACCGTCTTCCAACTGAACCGACGCTTGGCGAGAGCACCGTCTCGCGGGCGAGAGCTCCTATGGGGTCGTCTCGCCTAACGAGGCTCTCGCTTGAGTGACTGGGCCGTCTCGCTGGGGCCGTCTCGCTGGGGCCGTCTCGCTGGGGCCGTCTCGCCTGGGAAGGCTCTCACCTGAACCACTTGCCCTTCTCGCCCGACCCACTGGGGCCTTCTCGCCTAGCGAGCCGGCCCTAACCCGGCGAGTGGACCATTTCCTGGGACCCACTCGCCAGTGAATAGGCTTCTGTCAAAGAGTCCATCTTGCCTTACTTTCCCCTCTCTTCGAGCCCGATCTGATCCTACGAGCCCGAGGTTGTACACAATCCCCGTTCTTTTCGAGATTATTTTAAGCTCGGAAAGAAAGTCCAACCGAGGCTCGTGTCATTAAAACGTATTTATGGGCGTATTTATGAGAGAATCTTTGGTGTGGCCCCACACCGGAGCCTATAAATATAGGGTTCCTACCCCATAAGGGAAATCCTCCCTTTCACACTTCTCCCTTCCTTGGCCATGCTGCAATAATGTCTCACAACCAGAGTTTTCGCGAGCGTCTGACGATGTTGCGTAAGTAGAATAAGGCCAACGTGGCCGCTCTGACCAAGACTCTAGCTCGTACCCCACCCTCCTTACTGTCCTCTTCGCCTCGCCAGAAGAAGGTAAAGACAGGCAGTCCTTCTTCCTCGGCCGAGGGGCCATCTCGCGCTGTCCTGGAAACCCGCCCCTCTCCTCCTACCGCATCTCCTAAAGAGAAGGTGAGTTCTCGCTTTCGCACCTATTATCTTTTCATCCATATCTGCTTGTTTACAATTTTGCTTCTTCAGGGAGCCACCGCGCCTCTACACCGATCAGTCAGTCCGCGGGATGACACCGTGGCCCATCGCGAAGAAACTGACTCACCACTGCCTTCTACTCCTCCATCTACTCCCCCTAACGAGAGGCGAGATGACCCTTCTTAGGCCGTCGGGACCTCCCGCCATCTTGGTAAAAAAACCTTCCCTCTCGCTTCTTTGTCCTACTCGCTACTCTCACACCCTCCTGCGAGAGCCTCTCTCACCCTGCCCCTCCACTCCTTGCGTAGGCGCCCAGACCGACTCGCCCGCTGAGGAGCTTTTTAGGCGACTCGCCGTCCCGCCCCCTCCTCCTATAGACAAGATTGAAGACTACCTGGGCGACCCCGCGGACCCGGTGGAGATGAAGCGCAAGACAGCCGAGATGTTCCAGAAGCATGCGCGCATCATCAGCAAGCTGGAGCAGGACAGGCAGGCGGCTGATAGGCGAATCGAATGGCTGGAGAATGAATGCGATCGCATGTCTTCTGAGGTTGACCATGGGCTAGAGGTTGAGGGGACCGACCCTCAGGCCATTATCAGCGAGGTCGACACGCAGCCCCGTCTCGCGCGTAGTGGGTTTGGCGTCGTTCGCGCCTTCCACTCGCACAGTAGGCCCCCCTGCGCAGGGGCTCGCGGTGGCCGCTGGAAATGGTTCTCGTATTAAGGACTGCTCTGCTCGACCTGCTTTATTTATTCGTCTCGCTCTTTCTTCTGTCTTTGTATTTCTACTGCTGTAATAATTAAGTGATACATTATGCTGCCGTCTCGCCGGCGATGCCTGAGAACATGGCGCCCGCCTTATGCGGGATGGTATTTTTTAAATACTTATTGCTGCTAGTTTAATTTATTCATTTCCTTTAATTTATTTTAATTTAATTATTTTGTCTGTAATTGTGATGGGCCACACAAATCGAGGTTTAGGAGAGGGAGAGTGAACCGTCGGCCGACTCTTCCTCTTCCCTTATACGTTTTCCCGCACATTTAATCATTTTACTACATCCGCTATAAATACTCCCCCCCCAGAGCAGAAAGATATCTGCACCTTCATCTCTGCCGCGTCCAAGCTTTTGCCCTCCTGCCTCTTCCGTCTCGCCGATCCCTCTCGCCCTTTGATTCCTCTCTCCTCTCCTTCTCTTCTCGCTTTCTTCTTCTCTCTTAACCCGCTCGCCAACATCCGTATCGCTAAAAGATGGGCAAGAATAAAGTTAAGGAGGGCGAGGGGCGCAGCCGCTGCGGGAAGCGGTTTACCGACCATGACTTCCCTCCCGGCCGGCTCCCTGACGAAGACTACCGCAACTTCGTCCGCGAGTACATGAAGGAGGGGCTTGAATCGCAGCCCCCCAAGGTTGGCGAGGCGATCAATACCTATTACCCGGGAGAACTCGCTTTCCCCTTCTCGCACTTCGAGGCGGGGTTAAGGTTGCCCCTCTGGCCGGAGGTGAAGCAAGTCCTGAAGTACTTCGGCGTCGTCCCGGCGCAGCTTAACCCGAATGCTATTTCGGTGTTAATCGCTTGCGCCGGCTACATGCGTCGGGAGCGCATTGAGTTCAGCCTGACGGTCTTCCGCAAGCTCTTCATCTACCATGTCAACGTTGACGGCGTCTCGTACTTCACCGGGCAAGGGCTCAAGGTGTGCGAGACGCCAAACAAAAATCATCATTGGCTCACCAGATTCGTCTTCATCCGCGGCAACTTCGGGGGCGTCCCGCTCGCGCCTGTGTCGCCCGACGAGATCTTTTACGTGTCCCCGTAGGTGGGCGGCACGGACAAGCTGTTGTACGATTTCTTCGTCGGCAAAAACTTTGAGGTCAGCTTCCTGCGGCGAGGCCTCGACTTGCTGCCTCTGGTGCTCCCTGACGAAGGTACTCTCAATCTCTTGTCTTGCGTTTGATTATTTTTCATCTCGCCATCTCATCACCTCTTTGCCTGTTTCTAGGGGAGCGAGTCGTACCAGTCCACCCCCTCTACAAAAGCAACATCCAACCAAGTAAGGGCCTCAGTCTCGCCAGCGCGGTGGCTGAGGCGGCGAGAGAGTCCTTGGCTCCTGCCCCTCCGAAGAGGCCTGCAGGCGACACGGCCCCCTCTCGCTCCAGCCCTCCCAAGAAAAAGATGAAGAAAGTCGTGGTCCTCTCCAATGGGAAGAAGAAGGCCCCGAAGGAGAAGGAAATATCGGGGTCCATGAGCCCCATTTCTATAGCGGACTCCCGGTCGCCCCGCACCCCTCCCTCTCATGCCGTCTCGCCTACCCGCGAGATGGCACTACCCGATCGGCCTGCAGTTACTTCCAATCAGCCCGCCATCGATACATCTTACAAGCCTGCTTCTCCCAGTCTCCCAGCCCCCTCTTCTCATCCAAATTTCAACCTGGGGCCCGCGATCCAAGATGGCGCCGACGCCCCCGTTCTGGTGTGGGAGAAGGACGTCAACCGCGTGTCCATCTCCACCCTCCTTCCTTCTTGGAAGGAACAGGAGGTTCCCACCAGCCATGTCTTCTCTGTGGGCTATGGCCTTTATGGTGCTCCCGAGTCGGTCTCCCCCGAGAACGAGTCCTCGCGAGATCTTGTCCTGAAATCCTCCCACGCCCAACTGCGCGCCTTGGAGCTCTCGCATCGCACCGCGCGCCGCCTGATATATACTAACAAGAAGTGGAAAGACGCCGAGGCGGGCCTGGCGGCAGAGCGAGTGAAATCTGACGACCTCACGAGAAGACTATCTGATGTCGAGACCCTCCTCGCGAAAGCTCAGGGTAGCGTGGTAAGCCTTAAACTTATCCTTGGATTATTCTTCTTAAATACTCTTTACTAATAACTGGGCGTCTCGCAGGATGCCGAGAAGGCGGAGCGGATGCACTCGCGGGCGGCGGCCCAAGAGGAGGAGATTAAGGTTTTGAAAGCTGAGGTCACTCGCCTTCAGGCCAACGCTGCGTCGTCATCTCGCCGCGAACCCCTCCCGGCCTCTCTGCCTCGATATTCTCTGGATGAAGTTGAGGAGCGGTGCCGGGACGCCAGGATCATGACGGCGGAGCTGGTCCTAAAAATGATGAAGGAGCTGGGGGTCGTGAAGGAGGACTCCGAGACGGTGACCGCTCGCGACCTGGTCCCCCAGCTCTATGGCGAGGAGAGCGAAGATTCCTCTTCCGGAGGGGAGGAATGACATGCTGCTTGCAAGATCCCGGACCCCTCTCCCCCCCCCTTCTTTTTTGCTGTTGTAGAACTTAAACCTCTTTTTGAGTTTATTTTTGTGATCAAAAATGTATTGATGACACTTGCGATGAACTGATATTTGATCAAACGTACACTCTGCTCCTATCATTTTATTCTACTTGTTGTTGTATAACTTAACTCCTTTTTGAGTTTCTTTTTGCTTGCCTTTATTTGCGAGACGGTGTTATCCACCCGTCTCGCCGACTTACCTTTACTTTTTTTTTCTCTTTGTTTTATCTTGTTTACTGCAAGACGACCCTGTGATGCGCTCACGCCTGCGAGACGATGCTACATCTTGTCTCGCCACTTCGCTGGAGAGTTGACTTTTTTCAGAGCGCGAGTCGTCACTTCCCTCATCTTATTTGTGTGTGAGATCTAACTGGTATAACCCTCTCGCCTCGCCTCAGGGTACTCCCGGCGTGAGTGGCTTTCAGTGATGTAACCTGCTCACCTATTATTAGAGCGAGCCTTCTGTCCCGCGCGAGTGCCCATTTGTCGTAGGCGAGACCATCCTCGTAGCTGCCATCTGTGGGTGCCTCGACTCGCACTGCTCCAGCCTTTACCTCTCATAATTTATTTTTTCTGAGATTAAGTAGGATGTTCCTTAAGGAGGTCTCCTCAACCATTCTGTCATCGAGTGAGCTTATAACCCTGCCAGCTTGATGAGAGCCTGGGCAGCTGGTCTACCGGGGACTGAGCCAGGTTCGGGGTGGTGCAAAAAGTCTCTAAGATCTAAGAACCAAAAACCTAGAACCAAGAACCAATCCTCTCCCCCACAGGCGAGCCTTCGGAGCTGCCAGCTAATAAGAGTCTGCGCAGCTGGTCTACCTGGGGCCGAGCCGCGCTCGGGGTCCCTTACCCCCACAGGCGAGCCTTCAGACCTGCCAGCTAATGAGAGACTGCGCAGTGGGTCTACCTGGGGCCGAGCCAGGCTCGAGGTAGTGCAAGTCTTCAAAAACCAAGAACCAAACCTCTCCCCCACAGGCGAGCCTTCGGACCTGCCAGCTAATGAGAGCCTGTGCAGCGGGTCTACATAAGGCCGAGCCGCGCTCGAGGTCCCTTACCCCCACAGGCGAGCCTTCGGACCTGCCAGCTAATGAGAGCCTGCGCAGCGAGTCTACATGGGGCCGAGCCAGGCTCAGGGTAGTGCAAGAGTCTCATCCTCCTACCGTTAGAATTTCACAGTAAGTAAAAGCAAGAAGTAATTTGAGAAATATATTACAATAAACTTGATTTGAGTATACAATTTTTGCTCTCCCTTCTCATGGGTAGAAGCGCTTCAAGTCGTCGCCGCTCCAGGTGTGGCTCATGGACCTTCCCTCCACATTCTGGAGGTGGTAACCTCCCGTTTTCAGGACCCTCTCGACAATATAAGGTTCTTCCCAATTTGAGTTGAGCTTACCCACGGGGGCAGATCTTCCTGCAGCATCAACTTTCTTCAGCACCAGATCTCCCTCCGCGAACTGCTTGATCCTGATATGTTTGTCAAAGTATTTTGTCATCCGCCGTTTGATCTCTTCCTGCATGATAGTTGCGACATCACGTAGCTCTTCCACCATATCCAATGAGAGGTGTAACTCTCCTTCATTTTCCAACCTCCAAGCCTCATCCCCGTCACCCGCGGCCTCGACTCGTGGGGATCGAACATCAAACTCCACGGGCATGACTGCCTCACATCCATGGGAAAGTTTGAAGGGGGTCTCGCTGATGGCCGTGTTCGGGGTTGTGGCCCACAATACTGAGGGGAGCTGTTCCACCCAACTTCCCTTCAAGTTTTCCACCTTCTTCTTGAGTAGGTTCACGATGATCTTGTTGGCCGCCTCCACTTGACCGTTGCTCCTGGGGTTGTGGAGAAAAAAAGGGTGAGCCTAAGTGAGGCGTTGGCGAAGGCAGCGGGGGAGCAAGGGGTAGAGGGAGAAGCGGAGGGGGAGTCCCAGAGGGGAGAATGGGTGGAGTTGTCTGGAGGAGGCCTGTTGGAGGCAATGGAGGTTGAGGTGGTAGAAGGTGAGGAGGAGCTGGGAAGAGAGGAGGAAAGGGCCGGCAGGGAGCAGTCTCGGCTGGAGCCGGCGGAGGAAGTCGTGGAGATGGAGGTCATCAGCAAGGCAGGGAAGGTAGAGAAGGTGAGGATCAGCGGAGGCTTGCGTCCCGAAGACCAGGCAAGGATGCGGGATTGCATCCAAAAGAATGTTGACATCTTTGTCTAGAGCACGGCGGACATGTCGGGCATTAACGCTGATGTGGCTTGACACCGTTTGAACCTGGACCCAAAGACGTGCCCCATTCGCCAGAAGATGAGGACCATCGCCACCAAGCTGGAGGATCCCATCCGTGAGGAGGTTATCGCCAGATCTGTATGCATCTCCTCGACGTCAAGGATGTCTCCTTCATCACGAGGGAGGGATGCTTCAGCTATAAAATGATGCCCTTCTGGCTAAAGAATGCGGGGGCTACGTACCAGCGAATGATGGATCGGGTGTTTAGAAACCAAAGGGAAAGGAACCTGAAGGTCTACGTCGATGACCTTATGATAAAGAGCAGGAATGTGGAATCACACTTGCTTGACTTGGAGGAGACGTTCGTGATCCTGCGGAGGTTCAAGATGAGGCTAAACCCCCAAAAGTGTGTCTTCGGGGCAAGTTCCTCGGACACCTTCTAACCTCGACGGGGGTCGAGCCTAACCCGGATAAGGTGAAGGCCATCGTGGAGTTGGAATCGCCTCGCAACGCCAAGGAGGTTCAACGCTTGACGGGAAGGCTGGCCGGGTTGAGTCGGCTTCTCTCTCGTGCCGAGGAGAAGTGCTCGCCTTTCTTCAAAACGCTTCGGGGGAACAAACAGTTTGAGTGGACGGAGGAATGTGAGGAGGCATTCCGGGCGTTGAAGGCTCAGTTATCTCAAGCACGCTTAACTGTGGAGTTCTGATGCGATCCGGTGCTCTAGTGCTGGTATGGTCGCATTCTCTGATGGGACCCCAAGAGGATCCTGCTGTTCAGGCTCCCACTAGCTGGCGGGTCTGGAAAGCGCACTCGGCGCCGGGTAGACCCGCTGTCAGGCTCTCACTAGCTGGCAGGACCTTAGACTCGCCTGGGGGGGTAAGGGAATACCTCGAGTGGTGATTCCGCTACGCAGTTTCTCCTAGCTGGTAGGGCTGGAAGGCACGCTCGATCCAGGGTAGACTTGCTGTCCAGGTTCTCATTAGTTGGGCAGGGCTGTAGGCACACTTGGGGGGAAAGGAAAGGAGTTCGAGGAAAGAGTTGGGAAACTAAGCAAGACCCCGAGAGGATCCCGCTGCTCAGGCTCCCACTAGCTGGCAGGTCTGGAAGGCGCGCTCGGCTCCGGGTAGACCCGCTGCCAGGCTCTCACTAGCTGGCAGGGTCGTAGGCTCGCCTGGGGGTCAGGGAATACCTTGAGTGGTGATTCCGCTGCGCAGGCTCTTCTAGCTGGCAGGGCCGGAAGGCACGCTCGGTCCCGGGTAGACTCGCTATCCAAGCTCTTATTAGCTGGGCATGACTGTATGCACACCTAGTGGGAAAGGAAAGGAGTTCGAGGAAAGAGTTAGGAAAATAAGCAAGACCCCGAGAGAATCCCGCTGCTCAGGATCCCACAAGTTGGCAGGTCTGGAAGGCGCGCTCGGCCCCGGGTAGACCTGCTGCCAGGCTCTCACTAGCCGGCAGGGTCGTAGGCTCGCCTGGGGGGTAAGGGAATACCTCGAGTGGTGATTCCGCTGCGCATACTCTCCTAGCTGGCATGGCTGGAATGCACGCTCGGCCCCGGGTAGACTCGCCATCCAGGCTCTCATTAGCTGGGCAGGGCAGTAGGCACACCTGGGGGAAAGGAAAGGAAAGGAGTTCGAGGAAAGAGTTGGGAAACTAAGCAAGACCCCGAGAGGATCCCGCTGCTCAGGCTCCCACTAGCTGGCAGGTCTGGAAGGCGCACTCGGCCTCGGGTAGACCAGCTGCCAGGCTCTCACTAGCTGGCAGGGTCGTAGGCTCGCCTGGGGGGGGGGGGGGGGTAAGGGAATACCTCGAGTGGTGATTCCGCTGCGCAGACTATCCTAGCTGGCAGGGCTTGAATGCACGCTCGGCCCCGGGTAGACTCGCTGTCCAAACTCTCATTAGCTGGGCAGGGTTGTAGGCACACCTGGGGGGAAAGGAAAGGAGTTCAAAGAAAGAGTTGAGAAACTAAACACGGCCCCGAGTAGACCCACTGTCAGGCTCTCACTAGCTGGCGGGACTGTGGGATCTCTCGGGGGGAAGAAGGAAAAGGAGATTATTTGTTTAAGTGATCCCGGGTGGACCCGATAAACAGGTTTACATCAAGCAGGCAAGGCTGTTGAAATCATGATGGAGTCACGAAGCCCTTGTTGTCAGGTTTACAAACAACTAGCTTCAGCCCTAAGCAGGGATGGGATGGCTCAAACCCCTCTCGGCAAGGCCCTCAGCATAACCCTCCCGGCAGGGCTCTCGTCCAGGCTCTCGGCAGGGCCCTCAGCATAACCCTCCCGACAGGCTCTTGGCCAGGCTCTCGGCAGGGTTCTCGACATAATTCTCCCGGTGAGACTCCGGGTCGGGCTTTCGGCAGGGCTCTCGACACAGCCATCTCGTCGGGGATCCCGGCAAGCACCTCGCAGCGGGGTTCCCGACACGGTCCTGTTGGCAAGGCTCTCGTCAGGCCCCTTCAGGCAGGTTTTACTTGGCCAACTATTTAAACGAAAGACGGTCATCACCTAAGATCCTACGAGCCTCGGGTCGGAACAAAGGTAACAAACATTCCAGCGACAGCAAATTTTCCAACACAATATAAAAAAGAGTTAAGTATCAGTGGGGGAATCTCGCACCTTACAAAAGTTACAATAGTGAAAGTTCACAAAAAGTTAAAGTCCACAAAAACGAATGTACAAAAATCAAAGCAAGATTACAATGGAGGCTATTGAGCTGTTTCGCTGGAGCTCCCGCTGGAGGTTCCGCTGGAGTTTCCACTTGGGGTGTAACCGGAGGATTCGTCGGGTGAGGTTCCGCCGGTTTCCACGTTCAGGACAAGCTCCGTCGCATCGTTGGTCGGAGAGTCATCCTCTCCCGCAGGTCTGGGGATGTCGAACAGCCAGGGCAGGATCCCTCGCGCCGTGAGGGTCTCGCCTCCTTCGTTCAAGAGAGCCGACTCCCGCAGCACCTCGATGACCATCTTGGCGGCGGCCTGCGCGTTCTCCTGAACGATCACGTCAATTTCGTATGTGGAGAAGTAGCAGCGCTCGACCCTCTCCTCCCGCGACAGTCGGGCCTGGGCCAGGGCGAAGGCCTCCCCCAATCGCTTCACCTTGGCCTGCAACAGCTGGTTCTCGCCGTCGGCGCGGGCCACTCTCGCGCGTGAAAGCACGGCTTCCGCGGAATCCTGCGAGAGGGTCCGGTTAAGCGAAGGGTATATATATGAAAAAATATTAAAGGAGAACGAGAAATATTGAAGGATCCCGCTTACCTCGGCGGACGGGGGAGTGGAGAGAAGTTGTTGAGCGGCAGCCAGGTCGGCCTTCAGGATAGCAGCTTCCGTCGCTGCGGCATCCCTCACCCTGAGCATGTCGACGAGGTTGCACTTTATGGTAAGGGTGCGGCGCTCAGCCATGTGCGAGAGCTGGATTGCGCGAAGTTGGGCCTGGGCTGCATCGAACACAAGGTCCCGGGATGTCCTACGGTAGAACGTGTCGGCATCCTCTGGCTGTAGAGGTCGTAGCCTAGCGCGAAGGCGTGGCCGCTGCTTGAGTCTCGCTCCTTCCAGGAAGGAAGAAGGGTGGAAACAGCGATGCGGTTGGTGGTATGATCCCACTGGAGCAAAGGCAGACCCTCCGTATCCTTGTACTTATCGCCGAAGACGAAATTTCGGTTCCCTCTCGGCACCGGCATGCGAGAGGACTCGGTCGGAGTCTCTGCGGCAGGCTGAGAAACACCCGTCTCGCCGGCAGCTAAAGAGGTTTCAGCGGGGGCCTCCACGGCAGGCCGGGCGGAGACCGTCTCGCCCGCAACAGAAGGGGTCTCCGCGGGGACCTCAGCGGGTGCCGGTGCAACGGACTTGCCCTTGTCCGCGGCTGACGGCTTCGATTTTTTGAGAGGAGGGGCCGAGTGGGAGCCAGGTTTCCGCTTCGGGGCTCTTGGCGCGGAAGAAGTTCTCGGCTCCTCCCGGCATGCGGCTGCGGCGGACTTGGCGAGAGCCAAGGGGTCGGCGAGTGGCCTGGTTTCGTCAAAAGGCTGGTGTAGGGGAATGTCTTGCTCACCTGCGAATCTCATAGTTGATTAGCCTCATCTCTCGAAACGAAAGGTTACAGGTTAAGTCCGAAAAGTTACCTTCGCCGGGGGGAACCGGTTGGAGGGAATCCAGGTCTCGCCGCAGGAAGGGGACGTCGAAAACCTTGGTCCCGAAGAATTCGACGAGAGCGCCCTCGCGCCCCCAAGAGCGGGAGGTTTGTAGGTCGTGTCGTCATATTGAACTGGCGCAAGCGGAATGTTTCCAAAATCACTAGAGACAAAGACGAATCTCTATCCCCAGTGATGGTTCTTGTTGGCGAGACCGCTTGTCTTCACCAATTGTCCCGAGAAGAAGACCACCCCGCCCTTCGCGTGAAAGTTGAACAACTTCCGGAAGATGGGTATGCTAAATTCGATCCTTTCCGCCCGCATGTAGCAGATAAACGCCACAAGAATCGCGACGGAGTTTGGGTTGAGCTGGGCCGGCACCACCCCATAATACCAGAGGTCCAGGCGCACTTCCGACCAGAGGGGGAGGCGGAAGCCCACCTCGAAGTGCTCCAGTGGAATGGCGAGCTCCCCGGCCGGCGCGAGGTTAACTCTATCGTCGTTCCCAGGGTTCCGCGCGGTGAACCCGGTGGGGATGAAGTCGGTGACTATCATGTTGAACTCCTCCAGGGTCAGCCGACAAGGGGAGAAGGCGTGGTCCAGGAAGGCTTGCGTACACTTGGAACGACCTTCGCTCTCGCCTGACATCTTGAAGAGAAAAAGAGGAGAAAAAGTCGGGGAGGCGAGAGCCTTTGCGCCGCAGGGATTGACGAAAGCAGTTGACAGGGGGACGAAGGTTCGGGAGGAAGGAAGTAAATGCTGGGGAGTAAATGAGGTAGGTGGATCAGCCTATTTATATAAGATACGGTAATTATGAGTTTTCTTTAAAAATACGGCGGGAGAACGGTCAACGGGTCAACAAATCCAGACGTCTTGACTACTTGATTTTCGTCGTGTCCCGACAGCTCTCGTTGGACCTGCAGGAGGCGAGAACCTCCAGGGAGGGCTAGGAAAAAGACAAACAATCCCAGTGAGCGAGAAGTATTGAACAAGGCGTATGAATCAGTCATTCGCAAAGTGTCAAAGAACAAAAATATAAAAGGGCTCTCGCCGGGCGAGAATCCCCAAACGACAATACCAAGAATGATGATAATAATAATGATAATAACAAATAACCCTTATGATAATTGTCTGATGCCACAAGGCGCAAGGGGTACAAAGGAGAAGGGTAGGCTGGGAGGATGAGAAAAGAAGAGGTTAGCCCCAAGGGCTCAGTACGACACCCACCACCAACGGCCTAGTTCTCGCCTTCCGGACCTTGGAGGGTCTCGCGGGTCGAAGAAAGCCGTCAGGGTGGTTAGCCCCTGGTTGGCCAGGCGGAGCTGATCTCGAATCCGCACGACGTGTCTTCCAGGGGAGGTTTCGGCGGAAAGCGTATCCTGGGATTCCGCCCCGCCAAGGAGGTAGGCGCAGTCCAGCTCAACGATCGTCAACCGCCGCTCCATCGTCTCGTGGATCCTCTTCACAGCTGCGGAGTTAGCCCGTTGTTGCCGCGCGAGCTTCGACAGGACTCCCGCAATCCTCTGCCTCCGCGCCTTGCCGCTTCCGGAGGCCTCGAGAAAGTCCTCCATCTCGCTGTCGGAGGGGAGGGGCGAGTCTTCCCTCTCTTCTTCTTCTTCCTCTTCTTCACCTTCGTCTCCTTCTCCTTCCGCTTCTTGCTCCTTCGGCTCTGGAGGACAGATTTTGGTCAGGATAGGGGAGGAGTGAAAGAAAAGTTGGGAGGTTCTCGCATACCTGTGGAACGATGAATACCCTCCCCCGATGGTTGGCGAGAAGGGTCGGGCTGGCCCTCTGAACTCTTTCCGAAAAGCAGATGGAGCGGCTTGCCCCGGCCCGGACGAAATGTCATACGCTCCGGGGTCTCGGTCTCGCCCAGGGGGGAAAAGAGACGCCCTCTCTCGCCGGAAGTTGTGATCCCGGCGCGGGAGCGGATGGCTCAGAGATAACCCCTCCGGCAGGGATGGCGAGATCGGGCGCCGGATCGGCGCGATCGGACGGGGAATTGGGCGTGGCAGCCCCCGTGACTGGAGGTGCAGCCCCCGAAGCGGACGGTGGACCCTCATTGTGAAGGCGGGTCGCCTCTGGGTCCGCCGGTAGAAAGTTGGCGGCATCTATTGGCACCGTCCCCTGCGAGAAGAGTGGTACTTTGGTACACAACCACGTTCAAGCTTTTTAACATTCCGTGCTAATAGGAAAGGCGAAAGGTGAGAAGGGTACCTCCGGCAGAGAAGAAAGGACCTCATCACAGTTAGGAGTTGGGGTAGGCGGTGCTCGGTTCTCCGTCGACAGGTCTCGCCTGATGGACTTGGCCTTCTTTTTTCTTCTTTGGGTGGGAGCTCTCGTCGGCTGGCTTCTCGCCGGATGGCTTCTCGCTAGCGGATTTCTCCCCCACTACCTTCTCGTCGACATGCCTCTTGCCCATCAGCCAAAGGGCAACCTTGGCGCAGTTGGCGCGAGCCCGCGCATGGGCCGCAGCGAGGCAGGCCTGCAACTCTTCCGAGAGCGGCTTCTCAACGGTTTAGGCACGCATTTTCATGGCACGACAGAGGCTCAAGCAGAGAGTAATTACGGTAGAGGTGGCCTGAGAGACAAACTCCGTTGTGTATTTATAGGACGAAGGTGGGGTCTGCAGAAAGATTCCCAGCCAGGTCAGCCTGTACTCACCGAATATTTGGGGTTGGACGTGTCTTTCCGAGAGCAAGGCTAGCTCGCAAAGAGCGGGGATTGTGTACAACCCCATATTCGCTGAGTAGGACCAAGGTCCTCCAAGGACCAGAATTGGGCTAGATTTGAACTTATAATGGGATCAAGTAAGAAAGCGTGCGGGAGTGCTCTCGCCGTAAGTGGGCGGGAAGGCTCTCGCCCAGGGGTTGAGTAGTGTCATTTCGTCGAACACTAGTACGTCGAGCTCAATCTGTCAAGCTGGAGGCGTGGTTCGTCGAACGCCAGTTCGTCGAGCTCAACTTGTCGAGCTGGGCCTTCGACTTAAGGTTACGATTGTCATACGTAGACCTAAGGCTCAGGCTATGGTGGAATCAGGGCGGGCGGGAAGGCTCCCGCCCCGGGCAGGTGCTGGGGCTCGCGCCTCAGGATGGTGGAAGCCTATTGGCCCTTGGCGTTGAGTGATGCTTCTCCACTCAACGCTCCCGCCAGCCCTTGGTGTTGAGTGAGGCTTCTCCACTCAACGCTCCCGCCAGCCCTTGGCGTTGAGTGATGCTTCTCCACTCAACGCTCCAGCAGCCTTTGGCGTTGAGTGATGCTTCTCCACTCAACGCTCCACCAGCCCTTGGCGTAGAGTGATGCTTCGCCACACAACGCTCCAGCAGTCTTTGGCGTTGAGTGATGCTTCTCGACTCAACGCTACAGCAGCCTTTGACGTTGAGTGATGTTTCTCCACTCAACGCTCCAGCAGCCTTTGGCGTGAGTGATGCTTCTCCACTCGACGCTCCCGCCAGCCTTTGGCATTGAGTGATGCTTCTCCACTCAACGCTCTCGCCAGCCTTTGGCGTTGAGTGATGTTTCTCCACTAAACGCTCCTGTCAGCCTTTGGCGTTGAGTGATGCTTCTCCACTCAACGCTCTCGTCAGCCTTTGGCGTTGAGTGATGTTTCTCCACTCAACGCTCCCGTCAGCTTTTGTTTCCCGCCCGGGGTAGGCGTGAAGGCTTGCGCTCGGGGCAAGCCGGGTTCCCGCAAAGCTTAGAAGGAAGAGCTTCCGCCAGGTGGGACCCATGCCTGAAATTACCTAAATACCTCTGGTCTGCATTTAGCTCCTCAGAACAGCGGAGTTTGGTTATTGGCGGACCAATCTAGGGGCATTTTAATAATTTTAGGTCAGCAGAAGTATGTTTTTTGCAGACATGATATTGAAAATCTATAAATAGACCCACAGGATACCTCAGAAGGCAGACCCTCTCATACTCTCATTTTGCCTTTAAGAGCTTTCTGAGGTACTCCTAGCCCAACAATTGGTTTTGGAGGGGAAGCGCTCAGAGAACTTTCGGGTTAGTGGAGGGACCTCTCAGCTGAGGCTTAGGGTCATTTTCCAGTTCTTTGTGGCTAGACATGGGTCGAGATTTGGGAGAAGTAGGTGTCGGCCACACCCCAAGGTCCGAACTCTCGTTGAGGCCAGTTTTTGGCTTCAACGCAAAGACTGACTTAAGTTTAAACATTGAGCTGAGTTTGTATCTGGATGGCAGTTAGCAGAGTCCAGGAGTTTTGAAGGTTTTTTATTGGTGTACCATTAGCGTGTTGGTGTACGAATATACAAATTTTGGCTGCACAATCATTATTATGAGACTATAACACCACTCTTTCTAAATCATGTCTTTTAAAATATTCAATTGTTTGGTGGTAGTTGGCAGATATGAATCAAAGCTGACCATCAAATAAATTGGAGTTATTTGATTTCAATCTCCTTAATCTAAGGGAACGAGTGATTTGAATACATAAAGTTAGTATCCTATATAAATATCTATTCACAGCGGGCCGCAGTGTGTGTGCGTGTGCGTGCATACGAGAGACAATAGCTGGAGGGGGGGCGGTACGCCTGCCACGACGGTTCCCAAGCACGGCGACACTCCAGCCACTCAGGACCCCGTGGGCAGCCATGCAGAGGAGTGGAGTCGTGCGCTCAGGGCATATGGGCAGCGGGGAATTGTTGGGGTCGCACGGAGGCCCAGGTGCACTCTCAAACCCAAACACACGCTATGACAGTGTAATTTCAGATATTTGATCGAAGAACACAGGAGTTATTGTTCATCGGCACACACACATGTTTATAGAAACTAGCGATCATGCACAGCGAAAGTTTTTCGGTCCGGGTACCCTGAACACCAAGATTGATCGTGCACGAGCATTAAACGGGTTCGCTCTTCCCCTTATGTTTTTAGTCTTCGCTCGCCTTCCATTGTCCCCGTCGCTTCCTCCACACGGCAACACAGCGCTTCTCCCGGATGTAAATTTTGGGACAGAGATTGGTTTGAAAAACTACCTTACTACCCTGTGCACAAGACCCTACACATCGTGCGTTGATCATACTACTTACCTCTCTCCACTGAAGGCCAGCTACTATCATCATCACACAATGCACACAGAGGCCCCTAGCATGATTGTTAGTGTGTGTCTATATCTAAACTGTATTAAAGAAAGTTCTTTAAAAGTATCATGGCCCTCACATTAAAAGCATTTGGGTATAAGAAGAAGAGAGAGGGTGGGAGAAGAAATATTTTTTTATAGACCTCTTAAACCTACTCAAATTACCAGGGCCTAGTGGAATGCGGGAGAACTGTGTTAAAATGGGCCTTTTTCAAATCAGTCACATAGTAGAAGTCGGGTAGCACGCACAGATGGAGCCAGAGCAACATGCAGAACTGCTAGTTAGTTTAAGTGGGAGTGAGACAAGTGGCCTTCATTTTGTGATATTCATCCAAACATACATCAAAACTTACGAATACATATCCTAATAATTTCTTCAAAACTAATAATACTTTGGTCCACAATTGTATTATGTTGGCGAATTCAAGTCTATTTGTGAGAATTGAAGCCTTGAAGATGTCTTATGCTGTCTCTCAAGTTTTATCCTCTTGATGTAACTTCTCACAAAGATCAGCTTTACCATAAAGTGCAGCTATCCAATGGTCCACGTGAATACCCCCATCCCTCAACTTTGGGCAACTATTACACCAAAAAGGCACCTTAACATTCTAATCCTATGCTAAATCAATTAAAATTAAAATAAATAGATATGCTCCATAGTGGGTACTGGGTTCTCATAATCATTCAAAGATGCATATGAGAATGTAGAGGTGACCCTTGCATGTTCAAGAGAGCCTGCCCTTCTCCCTATTTAAGGCAAAAAAATTAGGATGGGCACCATTCCAAAATCTAGGGGTGGGCGAGCAATTTTGCTCTCTTGGAGATCATTATGGCCGAGCCAATATTTTCTAGTGAGCCAATATTTTTTGTGGACGCACGAGATTGGATAAAACTATGAATCAATGTGTCAGGGATAAGGCAGGAGTAGCACCAATTGCAGAGAAGATGTGAGAAGCTCGACTAAGATGGTTTTGGACACGTACAAAGGAGACCATTAGAGGCACTTGTTAAGCGTTGTGAGATTCTAGTCACTAGGCATGTTAAACGAGGGAAGGGTAGACCAATAAAGACTTGGAATGAAACTATAAGGAAAGACATGATGTACTTAGACATTAGTGAGATTATGGCAAAAGATAGAGTACAATGGCGACAAAAGATAGTGGGATAAAGGCTTGAGTGTTGTTGTTGCTATCCTACGCGAGTATTTTTGCTCTCCAAGATAAGTAAAACCATGTGGTCCAATCTGGAAGGCCATGTCCCTAGATTTGGGTACAGTGTCATGATACAAGCGAGCCATCAATCATTGACGTAAGATCCATTCAACCTAATTGGCTTCAATGTTGTCTTCCTGGTGTCACTTAAGATCAATAGATCATGCATCACAGGAGTGCTCCAAAATACGCTTTCTCACACCAGTCTCTAAATTTTTTCCTGATAGGTGAAGACTTTGCATCACATGATATGACCATGGAAGCTAGGAAGTTAGTCACACAAAGGGCATTCTGGTCAATACGACTATACTAAGTTAACTATGAATCTAGCTTGGGTCAATAAAGAGCCAATGGATCAACTTACACTCAATCAAGTCAACTTGGGCCTAAATCAAGATTGGTCAACTACCCGTGCATTACTATTATGGATGCATGCATTATTAGCAAGTTAAAGCCCTCAACTTTATCGTCAGTGGCTCTGAACAGGTCAAAATAATAGCTCACAGCAGCACATGTTGAAATGTTTGAGAAAAATTATTGCGGAAGAGCAGCAGAAAAGGCACAATTAAACACTCATTTTGTCCTTCAAATGATTGCATTTCTCACAATGCCTACATAGCATGTTCGATTGTATGCATGCCTAGGACTCCGGTGAGGAGCCTCAAGTGATAGCGACGACTCCGGTGATAGCCACAATTTATATATGTTTAACGTGCATGCAAAATGGAGCTTTTAAGGTATTGCAAATACACCTACACTTTGCAGCCAACAACCCTCAGTTGCTAGATGGTTTACCAAAAGTTACTTGTCAAACATATATAAATTTTAAACAGAAAAGTGAACAAATTGAAAGAACAAGGCTTACCATATAAATATTTACTAGATGTACTTAGCAATTGCTGGTCATAATGATATCACCTTTTCTGATAAATATCAATAATCCAGAGAAAAAACTTATTTGCTGCTAAAAATGGCTTAAACAGTATGCAGCATTTGAGAGGGTCACAATACCTAACACCCTGGAAAAAGAAGTGGGCTATCACCAGAGAACTTGGAGAGATGCACCCATGTATCCATATTTCTAGTAGGAGACAGATCAGAACGATCGTAAAAAGAAGCAGCCTGCAGAAAAATAGAGAGAAATGGAAGCATATTCGAAGAGGAATACAATACCCAGCAGCACCAGCAGATTAACTATTAAGAACCATCCATTCGATAAGGAAAGAAACATGTGATATGATCAAAATCACAACTTAACCCCTTCTAACCATACTGTTTTCTCCATTGACGGCTGGCCATTGAATATCAAGAACTCAAGGAAACATCGACCACAAAGTTTAAGAGCTGGGAATATGGAACGAAGCCTCGGCTTCACCTCCAGGAAACGGGCGGTGGCGGGGGCATGGCTGGCAGAAGTGGGTTTCCTGAATTTACCCCCTCATAAGAACCAGCAGTAGCACCCATGGTGGGTGTACTCATCCCGTCTCCAACCTGCACTCCACCAGCCACCGGAGGCATCATGAAGCCATTATGGTAGACGGCACTAACACCAGCAGTACTGTAGGCATGTCCTCCATGAACAGAATCGCCACCTGTCATTTGAGTTGGTACCATCCCATACCCTTGGGAATATCCAGCAAATCCACCATGGCTATAGCTGGAATTTGGATAAGAGCTATTTATGCCATTAGCATTTTCTGCATAGCCACCAACACCTTGAGAATGACCTTGATCTAGGTGGCGAACAAAAGCCTGACCGGTAGAAGGGTATCCGGTAGCCGCAGTCCCATAATTGCCTTCATATTGATTTGGTACTAAACAATAAATATACAGCATGGTTCTAACATCAGACAATGAAATTGTTGGTTAAGAATATACTCTAAATAGTGAAAAAATCATCACCCTGTGCAGCCTTCTCAATCTTCATTATCTCAGCTTTTAATTTCTCGACTTCACTCGCCATTGTTAGAAGGTTCTTCTCCATTCCACACATCTGCTCCACTTGCTCTTTATTTAAGTTTTTCTCATACTCAAAGGCCGAACTTCATCAACAAAAGAAACACATCGATTAAGGCCGAACTGTACTTTTTCAATTAAGATGGACTAATCTATCGAATGAAAAAATATTGAAAAATATAAGGACATATTGCGTTCTACTTGGAGTGAAAGATCTAAAGGAAGCTGCTATATCCTCGGTTAAAAAAGACTAAATAAACCTAGAAGAAATATTTATTCAAAAGGACTTGGTTCTTAAAATTTTGATAAGAAGGGGAGTATTTCTTATTGAACCAATTTGTATATCTATAAGAAGGGATGAAAAATCTATTATATACGAAATTATAGATACTTCATGAATCGAATAAAACGAACTGGGCAGAATGGATATGAAAAAAGACGAGGGAGCAAAATATTACCGTAATTTTTTATGCTCTTGTTTCAATCCTTCGAGCTCAATATGCATTTCGGGGAGGTTCTTAGTGTCAGCCTTGGCTTTTTTAAGAGTTTCGGTCATGTGTTGGATTTCAGTTGTGAGTTCCTTCCTTTCTGTGAAAAGGCTTTGTCCCTCCAAATGCGCTTTTTTTAGCTCCTTCCTCACTTCCTCAGAAGCATAGATATCAGCCTCAGATTTTGCAATTTTGTCCAGTAAGACACGGATTTTAATTTCACTTTCCTTATGGATGTTTCCAACATGAGCGTGGATTCGTTGTATCTCATGCTGAGCGGAAACAAGTTCCTGTCTCAGGACTGTATGAGTCGCTGCCAACCTGCGATTTTCCACTGCAAGTCTATCCATCTCATCCTCCTGAAGCATTATCTTCTTTTCCAAAAATTCAACAGGGTTTACATGTTCCAAAGGGTGATGGCTAGAAGGCGGATATCCTGGAAAGGGGCCATGGCGCATCATCCCTGGTGCCTGGGCAGGTTTCCTGAGTAATGGAGATGGAAGGTGTCCTCTCGAAGACATGTCTGTTTCGCTGGGGGAAGAAGCTACACCTGTGCATTTGCAAGAGAAATACATCAATCAAAGATTATACATCATGTTGATCCATATTTGCAGTGCTTAAACAAGCTCGTACATAAATAGTTTTATAGAATGGCTCAAGATAAAATTTCAGTAACAGCGCACTCTGTCGCATTAATTTAATGTTCCAAAAGGAATTTTAAAAACAATGAAATTTCACAAATTTGAAGGAAATGCATTTACTTCAGTTTAAAGGCCTTGCAAGAATTGAAATAGCAATAAAATTTAATAAGTTGTGCATTTATCCGAAAATCTTTTGATGCAGATGGAGATGTTACACTCCCAAGCAAGCAGACCCACTGGCATCTACAACAGAACAAGTAGAGTATTGTGCCTACGCCCAACAACACTCTTGAACAACCATGGGCACAAATTTGAGAACCGCCCTGAATGTTGATATAATTATATGTAGTTTGTAGTAATTAATCATTATTAATTAATAATTATTATTATATTAATTAAACTAATAAATATTTTTGTATTACACATGCCCTCCCCATCAATATAAGGGGAGGGGTAGTTACGGGTTAAGGATGTTTGGATCCCTTGTCTTTGGGCTCTCTGGAGAGAAGTTCATTGACGGACCCCTAGCAATTAAGAGGCTGAGGACTTACCTCCCGAGTTTTATCTTGTTATTATCATGTTAATACAATTTCTCCCTTGAGTGCTCTCTCCCAACTCATAAATTAATGGTAATTAAATACTACAAACTACATATAATTATATCAACATTCAGCGCCTTTCCAAATTTGGTCTCGCGGCCCCTTGAGAGTGTCGTCGGAGCAAGTGCGTAACACAACCTCCCAAAAATAATTTAGATACGCAAAAACCATAGTGATCGTTAAGAGCAATTTGATCTTTGATAGACAATATTAATCATTTAGTGATCAATGGTTTTCCATAGATTCTTCAAGGTCATTCCTAGCGTGTAGGGTATTCCGAACACGTAGGGTATACAACTCTTGAGTATAGTTATCTTCTGTTCATGCCATTTGTCACAAATTATAAGATTTCCAAAACAAGGTATGTTATAATCATGGGGAAAAAAATTCTTCCAGAGTATTCTCTTCATTTAAATCAGCCTATGTCGGTCTCAAGCCCGGATGAAAAATGATGAGGGTTGTGTTAGGTAGACGACCAATGTAAAATTTAGTTACCCTTATAAATATGAATCATTTGAGAAATTGTGCAAAAGCTAGGTTGATACTGATGCGGAGTAGAGACGTGGAGCCGCAACAAAGGACAAATTTTGGGCCCGTTCGGAGCTGATTTGGCGACTTGCCATATATAGCGTGGTCGGATCGATGACTCCGCAAAATGCGTCTGGATTCGTGTTGTGAATCAAAATCATATATTACTTTAGTTTTTTGGTTTGTATTTGTTGTATTTGAGTGGCCCCACCTCCGGCCAATCATAATCGTCGATGGTGGGATGTCCTATTCTTCTTTTATTATAATAGATAGGTAGTGGGCTGGTTTTAGGCATTGTAGAATTTGGAGAAGAACATTCCCGGATTCACGCGATCCCTCCAAGGCATCGACTCTGTGGAACCTTGGGTGACGACTCCTAGATGCGTATCTCCCTCCCCAAGTCTTCCCCTAAACCTAGGCCGTTTTTCTCCCGCTCCAAAGCCCTATTCATCCGCCCCCAACCCTCTAACCAGCGGCCTGTTTGCTGGTCCCCCCCCCCATTCCAGCCGACCAACCCCCTTTAAGCCCACCGCCGGCGGGTACGTTTCCGGTACGGATACGCTCCCGATCCCGTGCCAACGACCGACGACGATCCCTATAAGTTCTTCTTCAATGAATTGAGCAAGAGGTTTGCCATTTATTTTTCATGGTGATGATTATGATCAATTTTGCTTTTGCACATGGTTGTAAATGTCCCCCCTTTTGTAACTGCCTTTATTAAATCCACCTTTATTCACTCTGTTTGATTGCTATATGGCCTGCAGATTATTTTGCACAAGCATTTTCTACAACTTAATTCAAGCTATTTCTCCCCCACGGGCTTTAAAATAAACGCGGCACGAGAGACTTTCGCGGGCTATTTTAACGACTAAAACGATCTAGGTGTCACAAACACTCGCAACACTACCGCACGATTATAGCAATGTTATAAGACATAATTCCACAGGCACAAGAAATAATAGGTGGCATGCACGTTGTGCGAACAGAAAAAGAGAAGCCGGAAATTGGAATAACAGAAATCTTTATTATCCAAAAAAGGTGTGTATTATATGGTATAGCCTCCATTTTATATAATGGAGGAGATGAGAGAGATTACAATTAAATAATGTGGGACTAAATAATTACATGTACAAACGGTTTAACATAAATACAAGCCGATCAAGCCGCGCGGTTAGACGAATAGGCTAACCGCACGGCAACCACCAGAGGGAGATTACAAGCCGCCGGGGAGACCGCCAGGCCGTCCGGTTTCCAAGTCGCCAGGGACAGATCGGCAGACCGCCAGGACTGTAATCCGCCAACTCGCCAGAGAGACCGGCAGGTCGCCCGGTCTCCAAGTCACCAGACCGCCCGGTCTCTATTCTGCAACACTCTCCTTCAAGCTGGAGCATATATGTCGATCATGCCCAGCTTGTCGCAAATATGATGAAAAGAGGCAGATACTGACTTGGTGAAAATATCAGTCAACTCTTTGTCTGAGGTGACGAACGGAGTACAAATTTGTTCCTTCAGAATCTCTTCCCGAATGAAGTGGCAGTCGACTTCAATATGCTTTGTTCTCTCATGAAAGACCGGATTTTTGGAGATGTATATAGCGTCTTTGTTGTCACAAAACATAGGTAGAAAATGGTTGTAGACCTCTCCTAAATCAAACATGAGAGCCCGTAATCACTTCAACTCACACGTGGTCGATGCCATACTTCGATATTTTGCTTCTGCACTGGACCTGTAGACGACAGACTGTTTATTGTTTTTCCAGCTCACAAGATTTCCCCCCACAAAGTTGGAAAAGTCTGATGTTGACTTGCGGTCTCCTTTGTCATCAGCATAGCTCGAATCAGAGTACGCTTCAACCCTCAAATGTCCATTCTTCTGAAAGAGAAGTCCTTTCCCAGGTGCTGATTTAACATACTCCAATATCCTCAGGGCAGACTGTAGATGACACTCCCTAGGAGCTTACATGAATTGGCTAACATTGCCTACAGCATAGGCAATATCGGGTCTGGTCACCGTGAGATATATAGTTTTACCAACCAGATGTCTGTACATCGTAACATCTGAAAGAAGAGGAGAGTCATCCGTCCAGGTTTTATCTTTTGCAGTCGCCATGGGGCATCGGGCAAGTTTAGCCCCAGTCAGCCCTGCCTATTTTAACAAATCAAAAGCATACTTCTGTTAGGAGAGAACAAGGGAATTGGGCTTCCGAGAAATTTCTATCCCCAGAAAGTATTTTGGAGAGCTCATATCCTTTGTAACCAGGTGTTGTCGAAGATGGTTCTTTGTCAAGGTTATCT
Source organism: Platanthera guangdongensis (assembly GCA_039583875.1). Taxonomy (NCBI): domain Eukaryota; kingdom Viridiplantae; phylum Streptophyta; class Magnoliopsida; order Asparagales; family Orchidaceae; genus Platanthera; species Platanthera guangdongensis. The sequence continues at coordinate 148,494,697 of CM077154.1, forward strand.
CAGCTTGGTCACTTCAATGAGAAGAATATCATCCACATATACCGCAAACACCACTAGACCCAGAGAGTTTTTACGAGTAAATAAGGAGTGATCGGCAGAACTTCTCGTAAAACCCACGGCCGCCACAATCCCGCTAAATTTGTCAAACCAAGCCCGTGGACTTTGCTTTAGGCCATAGATAGCCTTCCTGAGCCGGCAAACTTGTGTCTCCCCCTGAGCAACATACCCTGGAGGTTGCTCCATGTATACATCCTCTTGAAGATCCTCATATAGAAATCCATTCTTGGCATCCAGCTATGAAATGGGTCAATACTTGTTGATAGCCACAGAGAGGAGGACTTTGATAGTGCTGAGACGAGCAACTTGAGAGAAAGTGTCAAAGTAGTCAACCTCATAAGTCTGGGTAAAGCCCTTGGCAACAAGTCGAGCCTTGTAACGATCCACACTACCGTCTGGGCGGAAAATCACCACAAAGACCCAGCGACAGCCAACAACATCGGTGCCGAAGGGAGGAGGAACCAGGGTCCAGGTACCCCGTTCAGTGAGAGTAGCAATCTCTTCATTCATGGCAGCCTTCCAATGCGGAGCAGTAAGTGTCTCCTGATAGGAACGGGGAGTGATAGTGGCAAAGATAGCCAGCGCAAACTCCCTATGAGCAGGGGTTAAACGATCATAAGAAACAACAGCAGCAAGCGGGTGTTTGGTACACTCCCGAAGCCATTTGCGAAGAGCAATGGGAAGGTCCAGGACAGCAGGTTCCTCAGTATCCGGAGCATCCGTGGTGGAGAGAACTGGCCCGGGAGTAGAGGGCGACGGCGGCGAAGATGAGGGAGATAGCGAAGGTGAAGAGAGGGGGAGATGATGGAGACGGTGGAGGAGGAAATACCTCAGTATGTGTCGAGGGGCTGAAGGCAACCGATCATGTGTTTCAAGGAGAGAAAAACATTGAGGGTTGCTCGTCATGTGATTAGTCGCACCAGAATCGATGAGTCATTTACCTTGAGTAACCACATGAGCACTACCTGAGGACGTGACCACCGATGCGGACGGCTTGGAAGAAGAGGTGGAAGAGTCACCAGAAGGGCGAAGATGTGGATGTTTCATCCAGCAGCGATCCACAAGATGTCCGGTGCGGCCACAATGAGAGCAGACGAAGCGTGAAGAGCTACGCCCACCGGAATGGTGGTTGCGACTACCAGAGCCACTCCGTTGAGTATGGTGAGCATAGTTGTCGGGAGGAGGAGAAGACAGAAGTGGACGCTGAAGTAGAGATGTAACTGCGGCAATGCGTGCAACAGTTGTATCCAAGGTGGGAGAGTCCGCCTCGCCCAAGATTTGTTTGCGGATCATGTCGTAGGACTCGGGGAGTCGCAGAAGATAGCAAACAATAAGAAGTTCCTGGAAGTGCTTGTGCTGTTCGGCCAAATCCGTAGAGAAAGGGCGATGTTGAAGAATCTCAGTCTCAAGAGTCTGAACCTGTTGATAAGCGGCAGCAGGAGACATGGAAGGACAGACAAAGAGGTCTGCATACAAAGTATAGAAGCGGGACGTCTGAGCCCTCTTTGAGTACAAAGCAGCAAGATGAAGCCAAGCCTTCTTGACCGTCTCATCATGACGGATGACGGGAAGACATTCATCGGAAAGACTGTTGGCTAGCCAAGTGCGCACAAGTGTATCGCTAGCATCCCAGTCTGCTGAAATCGCCGGAAGAACATGCACAGGAGGTCGTCGGAGACCTGGGGTGGCACTGGAGAGCTCGTCGGTGGCAGGGAATGGCTCCGCAGGTGGCGTCATCGATGAAGAGGGGCACTGGACGTTGCAGCGCAGTTGCAGGAAGTCGTCGGGGAAGAAGGAGGTCGGGTGTGGGCCCAGGAGGCCTTCCGTCAGGGAAGAAGGACGTCGGAGGGAGGGTTGGCTGGAGGTGGTCTCGTCGGAGGTGGTGCTCGCTGAAGGAGGCGGTTTCAAGCGGCGGCGGCGGGCTTCGTCGGGAGGAAATGGCGCAGGAACAGTGGACGCTAGGAGAACGATAACAGAGAACGAATTTGTTCTTTGTCGTTCTATTCCAGCCGCCGAATAGGGTTAGGGGGGTTTGCTTTTATAACTTAGGATTAGGGTTAGGAGTTAAATGGGCTTTGGTGGTGGGCTTTGGAGGTGGGCTTTGGAGGGCTAGTAGAACACTACAACTTTGGGCTTAACTTGAAAGGAAATTGCTAATTAATTAATTGAAATAGTTAATTAATTAAGCTTGCCCTAATTAACCAACCTCCTAAAATATTATACCAATGCATTTAGGGTTACGTTGGTCGGTCACACCAACAAGCCAAACCAAAAATTGCGCGAAAGCGTGCGCGATACAAAATTACATCAAAAGTGCTAATATATGTGTGATACAACTCAACACAACAAAATAAAACCAGATGCGCCACAACAAGCGCTACACAAATAAAACAGGAACAAATAAAAATAAAGATGTGTCGCGGGTTGCACCAATTCTCCCGGGGTTGAAAGAGCTCGACCCCGACGAGACTAGATGCGACCTGCAAGTAGGAAATCCAACCGTCGATCGGAGAAAATGCTACACGACTGTCCTGCTGATGTCGTCGCTGCAATCCCAAGCCTGGAAGTAACCTCTCATCCCCAAAAACTTGCAATCCATTAGTTAAAATTTCATGCCAAATATTTAAATAAACATCAAATATTAGAGCTTTCAGAGGATGACAGGGGCGGTGTGTGGGGAGAACATGTGGCAGTAGGGAGAACAGGAAGTAAGTGGAATCAGCCCGCGGAATCAGTAACTCATAACGCAACATACGCTCGTCCGATAGACACCTATGAAAGTCTGCTAGACCCGGATCGAATGTCGTACTAATTTCACCCGATGAAATTCCACTCGAGTCACAATTTTAAACAGATCTCAAATTTAGCGTGTAAAATTTTTCATAAAAATCCCTTGAAACGGGTGTCCCGATGAGGAGTGAAGTATTGAAGTATTGTCTCGACTCCCTCAAGACCACTAAACCTGGAAGTGTCAGAACTCAAACGGTAGTGATGTGGTGACTAAACGTGTGCACTTAAAGCCAAAGAGAAATGTTGTGAACAAAAGGCGTGCTCGCAAAAGATTAAATCAATATAGGGTGGTGACTCGAGGGCCACAGGAAACATCTCGACGACTGAAGGTTGTGATTCAGTGGGGACAAGTGGCACACCATGTCAATCGGGAAAAGGGATAAGGAGGAAACTCATCTTCCTGGAGCAGGGGCTCGAGAAGAACATCCTCGATCGAAGGGGGTGGTGTAGTGGAGACACGGGGAATCACGACATCAGTCAGGGTGATAAAGATAGGAGGAAACTTTTCTTCCTGAAGCAGGGGCTTGGGAAGAATCTCCTCGACCGAAGTGAGCATCACAGTGGGGGTGGGTGGAGCTAAAGTGCTCATTGTGAAACTGACGAGATGTGGAGGACTATCGAAACACGTAACCTCAGATTCCACTATGTGATATGAATCGGGAAGGTATGCAGGAGCAGCATAATGTGTGCGCATTTGGCCTCTAGGTTGTGAAGAGAGGTGCACAACTCACTCAAATTTTGCTCGAGTTCTGCAGTGACGAACTCAACGGCTTTCTGCAAAGCTTTAATACGCGCATCTAAATCACACTTCTTTTAGGATTATTTGAAAACAATTTTGAAACCCGAATCGTGTGACTCGCGAGTCGCGATAGAAGCGAATCACTTTCCTATGATACCAAACTGATGTAAACCAAAGTGAGGGAGTATTTTTGAAAGATAATAAATGTGATCTTTTTAAAATAAACGCGGCGCGAGAGACTTTCGCGGGCTATTTTAACGACTAAAACGATCTAGGTGTCACAAACACTCGCAACGCTACCGCACGGTTATAGCGACGTTATGAGACATAATTCCACAGGCACAAGAAATAATAGGTGGCATGCACGTGTTTGAAAACAAATGATAATCAAGAGATGAAATTAACTAGGGGCAAGCTCTTAATAATTAACTTTTCATTTAAATATTAAAACACAAAATAAAGCCTATGAGGGAGCCAGGAGGTAGAGAGGTATACCAAGGGTAGGGGTGTAGTAGTGGTTGTACATCCAATTTCCTAGAAGGAATGGTTGTGGAGCAAAGGGGAGATGCTGAAGGGCTGGCCCGGTGCTTGAGGTCTTTTGGGAGCTCTGGAATGGAGTAATACGGTGCTGGAAGGGGGAGATCACCGGAGGTTTGCTGAAACCGTCGGAAGAACATGCACAGGAGGTCGTCGGAGACCTAGGGTGGCACTGGAGAGCTCGTCGGCGGTAGGGAATGGCACCACGGGTGGTGTCGTCGATGAAGAGGGGCCCTGGACGTTGCAGCGCAGTTGCAGGAAGTCGTCGGGGAAGAAGGAGGTCGGGCACGGGCCCAGGAGGCCTGCCGTTAGGGAAGAAGGACGCCGGAGGGAGGGTCGGCTGGAGGTGGTCTCGTCGGAGGGGTTGCTCGCTGAAGGAGGCGGTTTCAAGCGGCGGCGGTGGGCTTAGTCGGGAGGAAATGGCGCAGGAACAGTGGGCGCTGGGAGAACGATAATAGAGAACGAATTTGTTCTTTGTCGTTCTATTCCAGCCGCCGAATAGGGTTGGGAGGGTTTGCTTTTATAACTTAGGATTAGTGTTAGGAGTTAAGTGGGCTTTGGTGGTGGGCTTTGGAGGTAGGCTTTGGAGGGCTAGTAGAACACTACAACATTTGGCTTAACTTGAAAGGAAATTGCTAATTATAAATTGAAATAGTTAATTAATTAAGCTTGCCCTAATTAACCTACCTCCTAAAATATCAGATCTATGTATTTAGGGTCACGTTGGCCGGTCACACCAACGAGCCAAATCAAAAATTACGTGAAAGCGTGCGCGATACAAAATTACATCAAAAGCGATAATATGTGTGTGATAGTACTCAACACAACAAAATAAAATCAGATGTGCCACAACATAAGCTACACAAATAAAACAGGAACAAATAAAATTAAAGATGCGTCACGGGTTGCACCACTTCTTCTTCAAGGAATTAATCATCCCTGCTGTTTTAGTATTATTAAATGAATGTGTAGTTGGATATGTTGGATATGTTAATGATTCCCTTTTTTAGTATTATTTATGTCTGTTAAAGTGTTAATTCATTCATGTATTATAGTTCATTCATATTCAGTAATTTGTGAATACTAAATAATGTTCATTTCAATTTTTTTCAATTTTTTCTTATTACAACAATTATTTCTCAATCACAATCTCCTATTAGTGTCACCGGTTCAACTTTTACCTTAGCAACAAGTAGATTTATTTCTGATGATGCAAGTAGGGATGATAATGCGTCACTTTGGGATTATGTATCTCTTATCCATAGTAGAGAAGTTGGTGGCGGAAACAGAAAATGAAAATACAATTTTTGTGAGATAGATTTCAGTGGCTCATATTCTAGAGTAAAGAGTCACTTGTTGAAAATATCTGGGAATGGTATTAGGGTATGTCCAAAAGTAACTCAAGAGTATTTAAAAAAGCTTCAAAAAGTGGTTGCCACATCAGAAGAAAAATGCAAACCGGCTCCCAAGGTATTATCGTTTCATAATGCAAGTCAAGCTTCTCAATTAGTTGCGGAAACGAAAAAAAAAGAAGAGGGGGACCTATTGATATGACTTTTCAAAATAAAGCTAGAGATGAGTTAAGAAATCACATAGACAGGACGTTCTATTCTGGTGGTTTGTCATTTCATCTAGCTAAAAATTCATACTATGTTAGTTCATATAAATTTGCTGCTAACCACAATCTTGATGGATTTGTTCCTCCAGGATATAATGCTCTCAGAACAACACTTTTGTAGAAAAAAATCAGATATCACTAGAATGTTTCAGCCAATTAAAGATACTTGGCTCCTAAAGGGAATCAGCTTAGTCAGTGATGGTTGGACAGATGCTCAAAGAAGACCTTTGATTAATTTTATGGCGGCCTCCGAGGATGATCCTATTTTTTAAAGGCAATTGATGCATCAAGTGAGTATAAGGATAAACATTATATTGCAAATTTGATAATTGAAGTTATTAATGAAGTTGGTGCCGAAAATGTTATACAAGTTATCACTGATAATGCACCGGTGTGTAAGGCAACATGAGCAACTGTGGAGGCACGATTCCCACATATATTTTGGACACTTTGTGTTGTACACATTTTAAATCTAGCATTAAAAAGTATTTGCGCATCCAATAATACTGATCGTTGTGCAACAGTTAGAGAACAATGTGGATGGATAAATCAAGTGGCTAATGATGATCAATCAATCAGGACTTTCATAATGAATCATCAATACAGGTTAAACATGTATAACTTTTTTGTTTCACTGAAGTTACCTGCAGTTGCTGAGACACGATTTGCTTCCACTATAATGATATTGAAGAGGTTTAAACTTGTGAAGATGAGCTTGCTTAATATGGTTAGATATCCTGAATGGACTATGTATAGAGCAGATGATGTTGAGAAAGCACTAGAGGTTAAAAACATCATCTATAGTGACAAATGGTGGGATGATATGGACAAGATCCTTGATATAACAAGACTCATATATGATATGATTAGGGTTTGTGATACAGACAAACCTAATCTTCATCTGATATATGACAAGTGAGATTCAATGATAGAAAATATGAAGCTTGAAATATATAAACACGAGAAGTTGACGGACTTAGAAGCCCATTGCTCTCTTTATGAGGCAATTTATGATGTCCTCGTTAATCGATGGAACAAGAGTTATACACCACTACATTGCATGGCTCATTCGCTTAAACCAAAGTAATTGTTTTTCTTATTTGATATTAAAATTTTACTGTGATTTATTTATTTACTATATATTTTTTTGTAGGTATAATAGTCGAGAATGGCTTGAAAGAGGGTCAAATAGAGTGCTCCAAATACGAATGAGGAGATTTCTTTGGAGAGGAAAAAATGCTTAAGAATATATTTTCCTGATGTGGTGGAGAGGAAAATAGTAATCAATGAGTTCTCTAGGTTCACGAGATTTGGTCAAGTTTTTAGTGAGCCAGATAGTTTGGTGAGTAGAGCTTCATTATTGCCCAAGGATTGGTGGAGTTACTATGGAACTCAGCACCTAAATTACAAAAAATTGCTTTGAAGTTGTTAGGTCAACCTTCTTTATCGTACTGCTGCGAGAGAAATTGGAGTGCATACTCATTCAATCACTCATTGAAAAGAAAAAAAATTTACCACAACGAGCTGATGATTTGGTGTACGTGCATAGTAACCTACGCTTATTATCGAGGAGAAACAAAATCTACAGTCAAAAGAGTAGAATGTGGGATATAGGAGGAGATGCATGGGCAAATCCTTTTGATGGAGTTGACATGCTTACGGTTGTCAACTTGTCTTTAGATGAGTCAGAAATTGAAGATGTTTTAGTCTCCAACAATATGGAGGAAGATGAACAAAATGAGTGATGAACATCGTTTTATTTGAAATAATTATGAATAGCTTATGTCTAATTACTTCATGTTATATTGCATTAGTTATGGACTTGTACTTCAATTGATTATTTATGCTTCATGTTTTATTATTTTGAGAATTTATAATTGTATTTGTGATATATGCATATATATTTATTAAATTTAATACAACGTATCCCGTCGTACCCGTATCCTTTGATTTTAAAATTTTGTTGTACCATCATACCGGATATGCATCGTACCCAGTACCCGTACTCGTACCAGTGCTTCTTAGCCGCCAAGCCTCCTCCTCCTTCTCATTATCGCCTTTCCTACACCCCTCTACAGCACCGCCAACCCCCTCTTTTACCTACAGCCACCACCCCTTATCAAACCCTAATTCCCCTCGTCGCCAACCCCCTCTCCTTCGTGGAACCACCTCCAATCAACCCACCCAATCCAGATCAGTCCATATCTGAATTGTTCAGCCCCGATCCGCTATTTCCTCACATCATCCCCTCAATCCCCAGCCTGAATCCGCTCCTAAACACCAGATCCACCCTCCCTCACCCAGATCTACCCATACGACGTCGGATCTACTCATTTCGGGTCCGTTTCCACCTTACACCGCCGAGGATAGTCACCTACGTCATTCTCCTCGCCTTTGGTTCCACCTCGGATCGTCGACCACGCATCTCCGACTCCAAATTCTTCAGTGTCTTGGACAGCCCAATACTTGGTGTCTTTGTTGTATTGGACTATTTTATTCAACATATTTTTATTGGATTGGTCAATATATTTGCTTGGATATATATTGTATTGTGGTGGTTTGCTTGGATTATTATTGTGATTTACAGGGTCTATTCGTCACACGCTTTTGCTTTGACCCTCAACGCGGAGAAAAGCCTAAGCTTGTCTGGCCCTAATAAAGTATTTTACCTTTCTTAAATTATCACTTGTAATTTAATAATTTAGTCCTGAATTTTGATTAATCTGTCGGGCTTTGTATAGCATGTTGGGTTAGGTCACCGTTTATCCGCCGTCTATACATTCGGCCTGCGTCGAATCTCGGCCTCAACAACCTTTTGGCTTCCTGTGGTGGGACCGGAGACGGGTTGGGGTGTACGGCCCGCCGGCCTGATAAAGCCTCCTTGGTGCGACGCCAATGTGGGAACCCTGGTAGGACTCCAGGGTGGCGGACAGGTGTGACGCCCGACCCTGCATCAATTCCCCCTAAAAAGCGCGTTGCATGGTCCGAATGTGGCGTCTTGGCAAGGATTGTTGCATCTACAGGACTTGGATGTAGTATTAAATATGCAAGAGTCTTCGTCATATGGTCTGAATGCGGCGTCTTGGCAAGGACCGTTGCATCTACAAGAAGACTTGGGTGTAGTGTTAAATAGGCAAAAGTCCTCACATATTAAACATCATAGGGAAGTATATCGTAGGAATTGTGACCGACTTAGGTTTGGAAGTTAGAATATAGACACACTAACGGGAAAAGCGATGGAAGTAGTGGATATAATGTTTAAAAGAAGGATAAATATTTTATGTCTGCGAGACATTTACCGTTATTGAACAATTCAGATTTTAAATTATGGTACATAGGAAAAAAATAAAACACGCAGTGCAGTAAGTATTATCGTGCATACTACTTAGAGGGATGAAGTTGTTGGGATAAGTAGAAAAGGAAATAAAATCTTAACTCTTAAATTAATCATAGGAAGGAAAACTATTAATGTGATTAGTGCTTACGGCTCACAAGTAGGATTAAGTGAAGCTATTAAAGTACAATTTTGGGAAGACTTAGATGATTTAGTAAGAGAAATCCTACAAAGAGAAGATATTTATAGGAGGAGACTTAAATGGACATATAGGGAAGAAAATGTAGATTATATAATCGTTTATTGAAAATTTGAAAATGAAGAAAAAAATGAAGGACAAACCATTTTAGACTTTACCATATCACATGAGCTAATTGTGACAAAAACGTTTTCATAAAGAGGGAAGAATATCTAATTACGTTTAAAATGGACCAAATAAATTACAAATTGATTATTTTATGACTCTCAAAATGAATAAAATGATTTGTAAGGATTGCAAAGTCATATCAGGAGAAAGTTTGACAACATAACATATCAGGAGAAAGTTTGACAACATAACTTAAATGGACATATAGGGAAAAAAATGTAGATTATATAATCGTTCATTGAAAATTTGAAAATGAAGAAAGAAATGAAGGACAAACCATTTTAGACTTTACCATATCACATGAGCTAATTGTGACAAAAACGTTTTCATAAAAAGGGAAGAATATTTAATTACGTTTAAAATGGACCAAATAAGTCACAAATTGATTATTTTATGACTCTCAAAATGAATAAAATGATTTGTAATGATTGCAAAGTCATATCAGGAGAAAGTTTGACAACATAACATAAGGTTAGTGGTTTTGGACATACAAATTAAATATAATAAATTTAAAACAAGAACAAAAATATTGCCAAAAATTCGGTGGCGAAACTTGAAGATGGAAAAACAGATTGTTTTCATGACAACAGCTATGAAACAAATAATTGATGATCCTTATGCTAATCCTAGTGTCTCATACGAAGTTATGTCTTCGCATTTAAGGATAAGTGGAAGGCCTGGGCGAGTATAGGCAAGCTCCCCTCGCATACTCGCCAGGCAGGCGACTAGGCGAGATATTCAACCAGCCCGTGCGAGTTCCTCTGGAAGTCGCCTAGTTGCCAGGGGGGAGGGGTATAAATATGACCCCCCCCCCCTTTAATTTGCCTATAAGCAGGACCCCAGGGGTACGAGGTGAAACACTTGAAATCCTCGGCAGGATACTCGCGCACTTCAGTTTCGGGATACTAGCTAAATCTTTGAATTCCTTTTCCTTGGAGAGCAAGTCGCGACCTTGCGACCTCGCCAGCTAGCTTCCCTGGTACCCAGTTCGGCCATCCTTGGTTGAGAAGGGGCTGCTCCTTTCGAGCATCCGGGTGCGTGGTGGAACCTTCCTGCCGCAACATCTGGGGTACTGTTTGACCTGATTTTCCGTTCTAGTCATCTTTGTCGTCTGATCTAGCTTCTGAGCCAGTAACCTTAGCCGGCTTTGGTCCGAATCCCGAGGTTGGGATTTTTCCTGGCTTCAACACTTGGTGCGATGAGCGTGGATCGCAGCCAAGGAGGAAAGTTTGGAAGTTGAGTGAGATGGCCATTGGTGGCGAGCAAGGAGAGTTGGTCGGCAACTCGACAGTAGGAGGAGACGTCGCGCGAGGTGGCGAGTTTGTAACAGTGGCCGCATTCGAAGAGTTCGCGAGGAAGATCGAGCAAACCATTCTCGCCGGTTTCGCTTAGCGCCCAGAGGTCACGACGACTTCTCCACGTCGCCTGACGCCGCTAGAAGAGGAAGCGTCACCGAGGCGAGCTGGAAAGGAGCCCGCTTGGGCGAGGGAAGGGCGACTGATGCAATCGCGTCATTACCCGACGAGTAGTCAGGGGGTCCGTTTTCGGGATCCAATGTCGTGGGCGAGGTGCAGGGATACTCGGCATTATGGCGAGTACGACGTCTCTAGCGAGGATGAAACTCGTCACCGCCAGGGAGGGAGGAGCCCCTTCTGTGACGAGATCCTTGCCGCTCCAGTTCCAGAAGGGTTCAGGGAACTCGTTCTCACTTACTACTGCGGCCGAGACGACCCTGTCATACACCTCCAATGGTTTGAAGACGTCGTCTCCATCCGCAACATGTCTGACGCCTTCAAGTGCAGGTTCTTCTCCATCACCCTGAAGGGGAACGTCAGGGATTGGTTCCATCAGCTACCTGCGGGGTTCATGTACTACTTCTCAGATCTGCGTTGGGGCCTTATGGCAAGGTTCGCGACTTCGAAGAAGAGGAAGAAGGAAGCGACGACTCTCTTCAAAATCGTTCAAGGGCAGCATGAGAGTTTGGGTCATTACATCGACCGCTTTCAGGAGGAGATTTTGGAGGTGGAAGAGGTGGACAGTTTTACCTTGATGGTGGCCCTAAAGTTTGGGTTGAAGCAAGGCTTGTTTAGTCTGGAGATGAGGTCCAATTCCCCAAGATCTCTTGAAGAAATGATTGAGAAGGCGAACACCTTCGTTCGAGGGGAGGAGAAGAACAAATACTTCCTAGCAAGGCTGGATAGGGAGATTGCGACAGAAAGGACGGGAGCAGGACCTTCAGGGTCGAAGTCAAGGAGGACGCCGGAGAGACGAGAGGAGAAGAATAAGGAAGGGCCAAGGAGAGAATAGAGAAGGAAGAGAGAGGAACCCAGGAGGGTTGAAGAAAGGAGGCAGGAGAGGCCTCGAAGACAGGAAGAGAGAAGGTCGGAGAAAGCTCAGGAAGAAGGAAGGGGGAAAAGGCGATTCCAGTATCCAGAGAATCGCCCCCAATGGAGACCAGCAAGGCAGCAGTATCAGGAAGAGAGGAGAAATGGAAATCGGCAGGAGGGAGGCCGAGTAGGAGGAAGAAGGGAGACAATGGTCATCGCTCGCCAAGACAACAAGCGGCGCCGGAGGGAGCAGCGAGCGATGCGGCAGGAGGCGGAGATTCCCCTTTACTGCGATATTTATCGGGTAGAGGGGCACGGGACCTTGGTTTGCCCCGAGTTTTGGGAAGCAAGGAGGAGGCTGGAAGAGGGACTGGCAGAAAGAGAGCAACAGAGGCAGGAGGCCCCGGTGGGGCAGGTGGCATTCCAAGCTCCAGCGAGGAGGAGGAATGAGGACCGTGTCGACCTGGGAGGTCGCGGGGAAGTGATACATGGCCCAGGAGGTGGGCATGTAGGAGTGATCAATGGAGGGGTCGGGCTTGGAGCTTCCCGCAAGGGGAGTCTCCACCAGATCTATCGAAAGAACGTCGCTTCGACGTCACAGACCCCGCCGCCATTAGAGTAGATCACCTTCTCGGAGGAAGACATGCTAGGGAATGAGAACCCCTTCCATGATGTCTTGGTCATTCAAGCCGCCATTGAGCACTTCACCGTCGACCGAATCCTCGCGGACAACGGTAGCTCGGTGAACGTCATCTTCAAAACAACCTTCGTCGGGCTTCAGGTGGAAGCGCTCGGGTCCAGACTGCAGATGGACCGCTCTTTGGCTTCTCAGGAGAGAAGAAAGAGGTGGAGGGAGCAGTGGAGCTACTGGTTACGCTCGGTGGGACGTCGATCTGATGTCGCTTCATCATCGTCGACGCACCGAGCGGTTACAACGCCATCTTCGGGCGGCCTCTTATCAACTACTTCAGGGCCGTTCTGTCGTCGTACCACGAATGCCTGAAATACTGCCGCGGAGATGTGCAGATCAGGATCAGGGGAGATCCCAAGGCTTCCAGGGAGTGCTACTTGAATGTCGTCAGCACCATCAGCTGGATGGGTGACGCGGAGAAGCTGGAGGAGTTGCTGGAGAAGGAGAAAGGGTTGTGTGCTACTGAGGAGGTGGAGGAGATAGAGGTGATCTCTCGAGGGGGAGAGCCGGGACTGCTGAAGGTAGGAGGATCCTTGCCGCTTGGGGGGAAGATAGAGATGGCTGCTTGACTGCAGGACAACGTTGATGTCTTTGCATGGAGCGCCACAGAGATGCTCGGGGTGGACGTCGATGTTGCTTGTCATCGACTCAACCTGGATCCCGCGGTGGCCCCAGTTCGACAAAAGCAGAGGAAGAGCGCCGTCATGCTGGCCGAGCCGATCAGGGAAGAGGTGGAGAAGCTGCTGAAGGCAGGGTTTGTCTCGGAGATCCAGTATCCAGGCTGGGTCTCCAATGTTGTAATGGTGAAGAAGCCTGAAGGGGGGCTGGCGTTTATGTATCGATTTTTCAATGTTGAAAAAAGATTGCCCGAACGATTGCTACCCCTTGCCTCAAATAGACGCGCTGGTTGATTCCGCCGTCGGGTTTCCTGTGATGAGTTTTCTTGATGCTTTTTCAGGGTATCACAAGATCCGGATGCATCAACCGACTGCCGGGACGTCTCTTTCATAACCAGCGATGGCTGCTATAGCTACAAGATGATGCCCTTCAGGCTCAAGAATGCGGGCACAACTTACCAGAGGATGATGGATCAGATCTTCAAGGGACAGAAAGGGCGAAACTTGGAGGTTTATGTGGATGACCTGCTCGTCAAGAGCAAAAGCGTCGCAGAGCACATAACGGATCTGGTGGAGACCTTTGCTACCCTGAGGAAGTACAAGATGCGACTCAACCCGGCCAAATGCGTCTTCGGTGCAGGAAGGGGGAAATTTCTAGGTCACCTCCTCACTCCCAGGGGGTGGAACCTAATCCAGACAAGGTGAATGTCATTCTGGAGATGGCATCGCCAAGGGATCCTAAGGAAGTTCAAAGGCTGACTGGAAGGCTGGCAGGCCTCAGCCGTTTTTTGTCCAAGGCAGGAGAGAAGTGCTCTCCGTTCTTCAAGACCCTTCGGGGAAATCAGAAGTTCGAGTGGACGGCGGAGTGCGAGGAGGCTTTCGGAAAGCTCAAGCAACAGCTAACACAAGCTCCTCTCCTCCAGGGGCCGCGGGGTAATGAGGATCTCTTTCTCTATCTAGGAGTCGGGGCGGAAACAGTTAGTTCTGTGCTGGTTCCGGAGGAAGGCAAGAGGCAGCTTCCTATCTACTATGTTAGTAGAGTGCTGCGGCAGGCGGAGACGAGGTACCCTATTTTGGAGAAGTTGGTGTTCGCTTTGGTGGTTTCGGCTAGAATGCTTCGTCCGTATTTTCAAGCTCACTCCATCAGGGTCGTCTTCGATCATCCTCTACGGAGCATCCTGGATGTGGTGGAGCACTCTGGCAGGCTGGCCAAGTGGGCGGTGGAGCTTAGCGAGTTCGATATTTCTTACTCTCCAAGGATAGCGATTAAGGCGCAGGCGGTGGCGGATTTCCTTGCCGACTTCTCCACCAAGGTGGAAGGAGAGGAAGGTTCTTCTAGCACGGTGTCCTGAAAAATGTTTGTAGATGGGACTTCGGGCAGATATTCCGTGGGAGCCGGAGTCGTGCTCGTAAGCCCTCAGGGAACCAGGATCGAGCAAGCGGTTGAGATCCTCTTCCCAGTTACCAACAATCAGGCGGAGTACGAAGCCATGGTGGCCGGCTTGCGTCTCGCCAAGGAGTTGGGAATTCGAGATATAAGGGTATTCACCGACTCGATGGTAGTCGCGTCCCAGATCAGAGGCGAGTTCGAGGTGAATGATCCGATTTTGCAGCGGTACTTGATCAAGGTAAAAGGTCTGATTGGGGTTTTCAATCTTTCTTCGTCGAGCGCGTACTCCGAGAGGAGAATTCAGAACCCGATTATCTTGCCAAATACGGTCACCGGGCTGGGGTGATTGTGACTGAACTTTTCCGACCATCGATCGAGGAAGGGGAGATGATGGAGATTGAACAGAGGGCATCTTGGAGGGATCCGTTTGTTTCTTTCCTAACAACGGGTCAGATACCTGCCAGCGAAGGAGACCAGAGAAAGTTTCGCTACAAAGCCGCCTACTATCTGCTTCAAGACGGAGAGCTCTACCGCAAGACCATCTCAGGTCCTCTGGCTCGGTGCCTGTCAGAGATTGAAGTACCTCGTATCCTGGAGAAGATTCACTCAGGAGAGTGCGGCAGTCACTCGGGAACTCGCACTCTTGAACAAAGGATTCTAAGGCATGGGTACTTCTGGACCACCATTAGGAAGGATGCAGAGGTCTTCTCCAAAAAATACCTCCAGTGCCAGCTCTTCGCACCTCTTCAACTACAGCTAGCTCAGCATCTTCGCTCGATCACAGCTCCATGGCCCTTCGCCATCTGGGGAATGGACTTGATCGTCCCCTTTCCTCAGGCCAGCGGGTAGAGGAAGTTCGTGCTTGTCATGATCGACTACTTCTCCAAGTGGATCGAGGCAAAAGCCTTGGCCAAAACCACGTCGCAGATCGTGAAGAACTTCATTTGGGGGAAATTACATGCAGGTTCGGGATTCCTCTAGCCATCGTTACCGACAACGGGCCGCAGTTCGCCAGTTTGGAGTTAGAGGACTTCTGCAAGCAGCTAGGGACGGATCTTCGATTCGCCTCTGTGCATCATCCTCGCAGCAACGGACAGGTGGAGGCAGCCAACAAGTTGATCATCAACCTTCTGAAGAAAAAAGTCACTAACTTGAAGGGCAATTGGGCGGAGCAGCTCCCCTCGGTTCTCTGGGCTTTGAGAACAACTCCAAACTCGACCACGGGGGAAACTCCTTTCAAGTTATCCCACGGGTCTGAGGCACTCATCCCAGTGGAATTCGAGGTTCGGAGCCCGAGAGTTATAGCAGCTGGAGATGGCGGCGAAGAATGGCGCTTGGAAAATGAGGACGCTCAAAGACTCTCACTGGATTTCGTAGAAGAGCTTCGTGACTTGGCCTCCATCGGCCAAGAGGAGATCAAGCGTCGCATGGCGAAGCACTTCGACAAAAATGTCCGCCTAAAGCATTTTCTCGTCGGAGATCTGGTGATGAAGAAGGTGGACGCCGCGGGAAGAGGAGCAACAGTGGGCAAGCTGCATCCAAATTGGGAAGGTCCCTTCATTGTCCCGAAAGCCTTGGCCACCGGAAGCCATTATCTCCAGGATCAGGTTAGAGAGCAGCTAGGAGGTATTTTGAGCGGGGATGACCTGAAAAGGTTCTATCCTTAGCGGCCAATGATGTATTTTGTTTGTACATGTTTTTACATATATGCAATGGCAACTATTCTGCTTCGGTTCATTCTGTTTTTTATCGCAAATTTTTTGGGAACTCAAGGTTTTGCTTCAAGATCGATCCGAGAAGCTGGCTGTCAACTCGTTCCCCCTGGATAGCCCAGTTCGGACTATGGGACGATGCCTCGGGATATAAGCGTCCTTGTAAGACCGAACCCCTGCATTGATGGTCGAGATCATCTCCCCCCTTGTATGTTGGCCTAGCTACCCCCGATTGCATCTCTCCTCCGACTGGAGGAACTGGCGGGAACAGGTCTGGACCCCAACCTCTCGGATTTGAGTAAGGATCAACCTGGCCAAGCTTTCCCTCCAGTAGCCAGGGAGCCATGATAGGCCCAAGGGAATATGTTAGCCGCGAGTGCGTCCTGTAGGACCCTCGGAAAAACATAACCACTCGCTCTTGCATTTACACTCATGTCAGTTGGCAGAGCTGAGAGCGATCGCAGCGATTGGATTGGGGAACGTGCCTTCGACCTATTTCTCGTAGATAGCCTAGCTCGGACGATGGGACGATACCTCGGGATATAAGCGCCCTTGTAAGACCGGACCCCTGCACTGACGGCCGAGATCAGCTCCCCCCTCACATGTCGGCCTAGCTACCCCCGATTACATCTCTCCTCCGACTAGAGGAACTATTAGGAACAGGGCAGCACGCCAACATCCCAACTCGACGTCGGCGAGATCGTCGTTCGATTTCTGATTTCTCCATACTCAAAGATATCGATGCGCTTAATCCATTTTCAAATTCTTGAAGCAGCAGGAATGTTCCAAGTGCTCGAGTGGCAGGTCCTCGTAAGTCCAAGTCCCTGCACGAGCTCCTCTCCTGCATATTGGTCACAGACCTCCTCGAGTGAGATCAAGATCCTCGCTGGAGTGATGTCGTAGTCCGAGACCTCTGTACGAGCTCCTCTCCTGCAGACCGACTACTTGCCTCCCGAGTCGACTCACACCACTCTAGTTGAGCAGGGCTCCTGAGAGCTGTCGACTCCAGCAATGTTCAAGTCCTCGAGTGGCAGGTCCTCGTAAGTCCAAGTCCCTGCACGAGCTCCTCTCCTGCATATTGGCCAGAGACCTCCTCGAGTGAGATCGAGATCCTCGCTGGAGTGATGTCGTAGTCCGAGACCTCTGTACGAGTTCCTCACCTGCAGACCGACTACTTGCCTCCCCGAGTCGACTCACACCACTCTAGTTGAGCAGGGCTCCTGAGAGTTGTCGACTCCAGCAATGTTCAAGTCCTCGAGTGGCAGGTCCTCGTAAGTCCAAGTCCCTGCACGAACTCCTCTCCTGCATATTGGCCAGAGACCTCCTCGAGTGAGATCGAGATCCTCGCTGGAGTGATGTCGTAGTCCGAGATCTCTGTACGAGTTCCTCACCTGCAGACCGACTACTTGCCTGCCCGAGTCGACCAACACCACTCTAGTTGAGCAGGGCTCCTGAGAGTTGTCGACTCCAGCAATGTTCAAGTCCTTGAGTGGCAGGTCCTCGTAAGTCCAAGTCCCTGCACGAGCACCTCTCCTGCATATTGGCCAGAGACCTCCTCGAGTGAGATCGAGATCCTCGCTGGAGTGATGTCGTAGTCCGAGATCTTTGTACGAGCTCCTCTTCTGCAGACCGACTACTTGCCTCCCCAAGTCGACCTACATCACTCTAGTTGAGCAGGGCACCTGAGAGCTGTCGACTCCAGCAATGTTCAAGTCCTCGAGTGGCAGGTCCTCGTAAGTCCAAGTCCCTGCACGCGCTCCTCTCCTGCATATTGGCCACAGACCTACTCGAGTGAGATCGAGATCCTCGCTGGAGTGATGTCGTAGTCCGAGACCTCTGTACAAGCTCCTCTCCTGCAGACTGACTACTTGCCTCCCCGAGTCGACTCACACCACTCTAGTTGAGCAGGGCTCCTGAGAGCTGTCGACTCCAGCAATGTTCAAGTCCTCGAGTGGCAGGTCCTCGTAAGTCCAAGTCCCTGCACGAGCTCCTCTCTTGCATATTGGCCACAGACCTCCTCGAGTGAGATCGAGATCCACGCCGGAGTGATGTCGTAGTCCGAGACCTCTGTACGAGCTCCGCTCCTGCAGACCGACTACTTGCCTCCCCGAGTCGACCTACACCACTCAAGTTGAGCAGGGCTCCTGAGAGCTGTCGACTCCAGCAATGTTCAAGTCCTCGAGTGGCAGGTCCTCGTAAGTCCAAGTCCCTGCACGAGCTCCTCTCCTGCATATAGGTCACAGACCTCCTCGAGTGAGATCGAGATCCTCGCTGGAGTGATGACGTAGTCTCAGACCTCTGTACGAGCTCCTCTCCTGCAGACCGACTACTTGTCTCCCCGAGTCGACCTACACCACTCCAGTCGAGCAAGGCTCCTGAGAGTTGTCGACTCCAACAAATGTTCAAGTCCTCGAGTGGCAGGTCCTCGTAAGTCCAAATCCCTGCACGAGCCCCTCTCCTGCATATTGGCCAACGATCTCCTCGAGTTAGATCAGGTTCCTCGTTGGGATGATGCGAGCAGCATTGGGCGAGTATGCGCGCAGGCATCGACGAATATGCGAGCATGACATAGCAAAGTGCGAATATGATATGGCGAGTAGCTGCGCGCGAGTACCGGGGTGCGAGTTATGAAGAGCAACTACGGTCGTGCGAGTATCAACTACGCGATTATGAATAACGCCGACGTACGAGTAAAGCGTCATGAACACTCGTCCTCCCCAAGCCTACAAGCCTAGCGAGTATTACCAGCAGACAAGCGAGCAAGAAATCAACAGCATGGTAACTTAAACTTGTACATATATTTCTCTTTCAAAATGATTACAAGTTGCAAAAGATGTCTGTTACAAAAAAGATGCTAACTATCTTGTGCGAGTATGAGAAATATCGGCGAGCAACTAGGACTCATCGTCGTCAGTATCAGGCCGATATTCCTCATCTCTAATATCGGCGTCCTCTTCCTCGCCGCTTTCATCACTTTCCTCCTCGCCGCTGCCACTGCCGCTGCTGCCAGAGCTCGACGATGGTGAGGGCAGGCGATCTGGCGAGACTGTCTTGGCGAGTAGCTCAGGGATGAGTTCGTCAATAGTGAACAGCTTCTCCCCCTCGTCGAGCTTCCCGCTGATCCTCAGCCTCGCGAGCACGACATTGCCTGCCGCGCGGGCTATCTCACGACGAACCGACAACCTCTCCTCCCACAAGATGCGAGATCGCTTGATGGCGTAGTGAGGATCGTCCTCCGGCCGCGGCTGAGGAGCAGAGGAACTCGCGCCAGTTTCTAAAATGGCCAGGCGAGATTCCATCTCGGCCGCGCGGATTTGGGCTGCCTCCAGATCAGCCCGAGACTTGGCGAGTTCCGCCACGTACTCAGAGAGCTTTTTGGCGGTTGCTATCTCGGCAGCCTGCGATAAAGAACGGAGTCAGCAAAAAGAATCCAAGTGTGGCAACATCAACATCGCGCGTAGAGGCGACTTACCTCATAATCTCGTCAGCGAGTGGATTTCATGCCGAGATCAATCGCCTTCTTGCTGACGATCTTCAAGGCTTTAGTCCTCTCCAGCATCCTCCTCGCCGCGAAGTGATTTAGTTCGACGGCTCGTGCGAGCGAGCAGGCCGCCTGCCGGGCGAGTTCCTCCTCGCTGAGATCCAGCATCGACTCGGCGTCGCCTCGCCCGTACATCGCGTGGAGGACGGCAAAGGCCTCCCCCTTGTCCTCCCCTTCCTCCGCCCAGGACGGGAGGTTGGTGCTCAACGTCACCAGATGCTCGTCCGCCGACTAGGTCACCAACGGGCGACCATAGGCGTCCACCGCGTCCAGCCCCAGGTTGAAATTGGGGTGGAAGTGGGGAAGCCGAGCATGGAGCGGCGAATCCTGGTCGTCAAGATGGGGCGACGACACCTTCTGTTTTTTGGTCGCGGGGCCCGGCGACCTGGCTTTGTCTTTGCCTTTGGCGAGTTTCTTCTTCTCGCCGATATCAGCCGGCGAGTGGGGCTCAAGAAGCGAGGTGGCGATTTCTTTGGCTGGAGGAAGCGGCCTCGCCGGGAGCTCGTTCGGCTCTGCAAAAGGCCGAGTAATGTAAACAAACAGCTATCGCGACGAGTATGCAAGAGACGTTCCTCGCTAAGACTTACCTTCATTATAGTGGACCTCGAACAGTGTATTGACGTTTAGTCGCCAAAAAATAACATCGAACCGACGACCTCGGAACGATTCGACGAGCTGCTCGCGCACTCCCTCCAATATCGGTGGAAGGAAGGCGACATCAGCAGGCTGGTACGGTCTTCCCTGGACGCCACCAAAGTCGCCTTCAACGACGACTAGCATCTCGCTCCAGCGATGCAACTTATTCGCCGTCCCCACCAGAGTACAGACATGGCTGCTGAAATACACCACGCCCTCGGCAGTCGCGGCGAAGGCGAATATTTTGCGGAAGACGTAAAGATCAAAGATGATCCTCTCCTCACGCAAATAGCAAAGGAATCTCATGATGATGGCGACGCCGTTGGGGTTGATCTGCGCGGGGACTATGCCGAAGTATCGGAGAATATCGCAATACTCCGGCCACAATGGAAGTCGCAAACCGGCGTCGAAGTGGCGAAGGGGGAGGACCAGCGCGCCCTCTATGCATGTGTTTAGTCGCTCGCTGCGACTAGGAAGTCGGGCCGAGTACCCCTCCGGCAAAAGTCGCTCCCTAAAATTTTCTAAGTCGCGCTCTGTTGTAATTGATTTTTTAAAAGCCGCATCAGCGAAATTGGCGGCGTGGGCTTGGCGGCGAGCACTGGCATCGTCTCCAACCATCTTGTGAGTTCTAACGAGGAAGAAGAAAGAAGAGCGAGGAACAAAGCAAAGTCGCAGCGCGCGAGCAGGCAAAGATACTCGCGAGCTAGGGGTTCAAAAGCGCAACAGCATACTTATGTCCTACCTACCCCCTCTATTTATAGGCGCCAAAGGGGGGGTATATCTTCCTTACATCGAGTATCAGACCAAGTCATGCCCTAAGCGAGTAATCAGACTCCGTTGTGTAGGTCGCATAGAACAGATAAATCATTATCGCAACCTGCAGAATTAACTCGGCACAATCCAGACAAGACATCGCATGAACAGCACAGAAGAAATTGATATGATAAAACGCGAGATACTCACTCGCTTATTACAATCAATGATAGTTCATAAAGTCTCTCTTGGCGAGTTTCAAATAGAAAAAAAAAGTTCTAAGGTCTAGGCCTCTCTGGGGGATGGGGATGTCGCCCGGCCCAACCCATCTAGCGCGCCCGCCGGAAGTCTCTGTCGCCATCGCTATCACGTCATCGCCGAGCCGCAACTGCTCCTCCATCCTCGTCAACCGGCCGACGGAGCCCCTGCTCGCGCGAATGCCTGCAACCTCGTCAAGGACAAGCTGGAGGCGATGGTTGTTAATCGTCAGCTGACGATCATTCTCCTTTACCATGTGAAAGCGGGATTCATAGCTCTCCAGCGTACTCTTGAGCTCTTCCATCTTCGACATCCGCACTTCCAACGATGATATTCGGCGATGAGGCTCGCAGATCGCCAGCTGGTCGAACTTGCTCTCCAGCTCCAGGTAGGCGCGAGCAGCAGCATGGCGATATTCCATGTCCGGTAACCCTATGGCGTCGATGAAGGCCGCCCCTGGAGTCGCTGGCCGATCTGACAGCAAATGAAAGTCGCCAGGTTAGACAAGGTATTTAGCCGCCCTATACGGCATCAATAGCAACACATACCGCGGCAAGGAGATCTAGATCGGCGAGGAGATCTAGATCGGCGAGGGGAGGATCCACGAGTTGGCTCATCTCGCCGGCTCGAAGATGGCCCACCAGCGTGCTCGGCCGCCTTGCCTTGCCCGCGTCCCCCTTGTCCAGAATCCGCGCCTCTTGGCGGAAAGTAGCTCGGTCGCGGCTTGACCGGCTTACTGACCGCGGGATGTGATGGAAGAGGCGGAGGGAGCGACGAACTCGCCGGTGGTTGAGGATTCTTCAGCGGAGGAGGCGGAGGAAGTCGTGTCGTGGCGACTTGAGAAGGCGCGACCAGAGGCGACGGCAGCGGCAAGGATACGGTTACCGACTGGATGGTGGCGACATTTGAAAGAGGCGGCGGCGGGGGTAGAGAAGAGCTCGCCTCGGACAGAGAAGACCTCGCCGGAGGCAGTGCAGAAATCGCGGCGGGCGGAGCAGAACTCCTCGCGGGCAGCGCAGAACTCGCTGGGAGACCCTTGCTCACCGGCGGATCCTTCTTGGACTGAGGGTCCTTCGGCAAAGGGTCCTTGCTCGCCAGGGTCATCTTCCTCGGCGGAGGATTCTTCGACGGCAGTTCCTTGCTCGCCAAAGGAACCGAGGCCTCAGATGTTCTTTTGTCGCCGATATTGATCCGCACCGTGTGCGCGGTCTTTACTGGTCTCCCGGCAGGAAGGGCGACCAGCGGCGCGGAGCTCAACGGGACGACATTCAGAACCGCGCCAGCGCCCCCCGAGGGAGAATCTGCGAGTATCATGGTCAAGTTAGCAAGCAATGGAAACGACCGTCAGAACAAGAAAGCATCTCGGCAAAAATGACAACCTGGCAGGTCGACGACTTCAACGTGCTGCGGCACCGGAGTGGAGGCGAGTTCCGGGGCCAGGGTCGTGGCGAGCTCAGGGATGTCGAGCGAGTCAAGGAAGCTCGCATCAGATGCGGCGACATTGGGGATGTCGTCAAGCCACAGGTCGCTGAGCAGTCGCTGCGTGCTAGCAGAGCGCACGGGGTTGCTAGTGGAAGCCGCGGTTTGAGAAAGAGGTGGCGGCGAGTTATCATCACCAGAGGCGGGTTTCTTCTTGGACTTTTTAACTTTCTTCTTCTTGAGGGGGGGTAAGTCGGCAACGGCGTCCTCCTCGCGCGGCCTTTTCGGCTTAGCGACGCCAATAGCACCAGTCAGCGAGGCGAGACTGTCATGAAGAAACTTCACAGCGTCCGACATTATACGCGAGTTCTGAAGATCCGGCTAAAGAACTAGCCCCCCCCCCTATTTATAGAGATCGGCAGGCAGTCACAAGAGGCGAGCAACCCAGATACTCGGCAGCGCAGCTCGCCGAATAAGTGTTGGATGTTTCTTTCCGAGCTCCGATGTCGCTCAGAAAGAGCGGGGATTGTGTACAACCCGTATTCGTCGAGAGTGGGTCCTACCACAGCCAGGTCAGCAGAAGTCAAGGTCAACAAGTCAAGGCAGGAGTCAAAGTCAGCACTCAAGATCGCGGAAGGCCTGGGCGAGTATAGGCGAGCTCCCCTCGCATACTCGCCAGGTAGGCGACTAGGCGAGATACTCGCCCAGCCCGTGCGAGTTCCTCTGGAAGTCGCCTAGTCGCCAGGGGGCAGGGTATAAATATGACCCCCCCCCCCTCCCGTTGCATTTGCCTATAAATAGGACCTCAGGGGTACGAGGTGAAGAACTTGAAATCTTCGGCAGGATACTCGCGCGCTTCAGTTTCGGGATACTAGCTAAATCTTTGGATTCATTTTCCTTGGATAGCAAGTCGCGACCTTGCGACCTCGCCAGCTAGCTTCCCTCGTACCCAGTTCGGTCATCCTTGTTTGAGAATGGGCTGCTACTTTCGAGCATCCGGATACGTGGTGGGACATTCCTGTCGCAACATCTGGGACCCTGTTTGACCTGATTTTTCATTCTAGTCATCTTTGTCATCTGATCTAGCTTCTGAGCAAATAACCTTAGGCAGCTTTGGTCCGAATTCTGAGATTGAGATTTTTCCTGGCTTCAACACAGACGATATACCCATCGAAGTATGGAAATATTTAGGAAATGAAGAAATTTTGTGTCTTATATGTTTTTTCAATAAGATACTAAACTCCAAGAGGATGTCAGACCAATAAAGAGAAAGTATTTTGATAACTTTGTATAAAAAAAAGAGATATACAAAATTATATTAATTACAGATCAATTAAATTAATGAGTCATACCATGAAACTATGAGAACGAGTAATAGAAAGAAGAGTAAGACGGGAGACAAACATCTCAGAGAATCAATTTGGATTCATGTCAGGACAAACATCTCGGAGACTCATTGATAACTACCAAGAAAAACAACAAGATTTGCATATGGTGTTTATCGATCTTGAGAAGACTTGTGATAGAGTTCCAAGAGAAATTTTATAGTCTTAGAAAAAAGGTGTAAATGCATCATGCATTGACATAATCAAAGATGTGTATACAAAATCAGTGACAAGGGTGAGAACATCTCGAGGATTAACACGGGAATTCTCTATCACTGTTGGCTTACATCAAGGTTCAGCTTTAAGCCCTTATCTCTTTACCCTTATCTTAGATTAGCTCGCCGGACATATCCAATAAGCAATACCTTTGTGTTATTGTTTGCAGGTGATATAGTTTTGGTCGATGAGACGTGCGAGGGTGTAAAAGCAAAACTTGAATTTTGGTGAGACACTTTAGAAAAGAAGGGTTTTATGCTAAGAAGCACTGATACTTCTCAGAAGGCAACGTGCTTGTACCGCAGTTGTGATAGGAACCCGATACTTAACGGATATACCTATGTGGACACACTTGGACTTAACAATCATCTTGCATATTGTGATAGGAGTCTATTTTTCTAGAGTAAATAAAAGTTGGCTCTATACTAGGAAGCGTTGGTACGTCCAATTAAGTTATGTATCTGTGCCGAGTATGTTTCTGGTACTGATACGTTTCTTTTACAAGAACGTGTATTAAGCATGTTGATACGATGCAAGTTATTAACAAAAAGACTAACTGGTCTTTAGACTAACCAAAGATTGAAGATATTGATCTCCAATAATAAATTTGATCTCTTTTGCTTAAACACATAAGATGTTAAATTTTGTAATATTTACGAATGCTCAATGTTTAAAAACTTCATGTTATGTTACATTGATTTGTAGACTTGTATTTGAAGTTATGATTAATGTTTGATTTTCGATGTTTTGAGAATTATTTATTGCATTTCTGATATATATACATATTTGTTATAAACTTATAACGTATTATCTCATACTCGTATCTTTGCTTTTTAAATTTTGTCGTACCATCGTACCGGGTACGTATCATACCCCGTACTCGTACCAGTACTGGTGCTTCCTAGGTTTTAGGTTGAGCAGGGTAAAGACAGAGTATATGGAGCTTAAATTTAGCAGAGTGCAAGAACAGATGACTTCGTTATTAAGCTGGGTGATCAAGATATTTCTCGTAGTGAGTGTTTTAAATATCTTGGATCGATAGTTCAAAAATATGGAGGTATTGATAAAGATGTGACACAGAATCCAAGCGGGTTGGTTAAAGTGGAGTGGCACGACATGTATCTTATGTGATCGTAAAGTATCATTAAAACTTAAAGGAAGAAAATAGACCAACGATGCTCTATGGTTCTGAGTGTTGGGTAGTGAACTGTGTGCATGAGCAAAAAATGGGAGTTGCGGAGATGAGAATACTTAGGTAGATGTATGGATACGCAAGATTGAATAAAATTAAGAGTGAATATATCAGGAATAAGACAGGAGTAGCACCAATTGCAGCGAAGATGCGAGAAGCTCGACTAAGATGGTTTGGACGCGCACAAAGAAGACCATTAGAGGCACATGTTAGGCGTTGTGAGAGTCTAGTCACTAAGCATGTTAAACGAGGGAGGGGTAGACCAATAAAGACTTGAAATGAAACTATAAGGAAAGACATGATGTACTTAGGCATTAGTGAGATTATGACTAAAAATAGGACACAATGGCGACAAAGGATCCATATAGTTGACCCCACTATAGTGGGATAAAGGCTTAAGTCTTGTTGTTGTTGTTGTTGTAGAGTGTTCTCTTCATTTGAGACTAATCTTTCATTGTCACATCTCTTTTCACCCTATTTGATAGTAACATCTAAGGGTGTGACCAGTTAAAATTTATAATCTGAAAAAAATGATCGGTTCCCTCTACTCATTCTAAAATTTCAAAGGGTTTGATTTCCTCAAAATTCACCAACATCAATTCTATTTCATTGCTCCAAGCATCTCTCGACTCTTACTACTCTAAGGTATTCTGTAATACATGGGATTTCTTGGGGATATTCTTCTAGCGGTTCCTTATACTCTCTCCACATCTGAATTATTTTGGAGAATGTTTTCCATAATGAGTGAAGCAGTGAATGTATCTAATTTGTGTCTAATGTTGCCTCAATATAAGTTCTTGCCAACTTGTGTCATCCATATAAGTTGTATTTTACCCTTGATTCCCTTGGTTAGTCGTGAATAAGTTTATCGGGAAAAATAACTATTATGCTTCGAATGTGCTTTTGTGTGAAAATATGAAGTTCTACATGCAAAAGAACCGAGAGAAAAAAAAATCTGAACAGCAAACATGCAATGCTATAAACTGAATATTTGTATACTCAATCTTAAGATGATACACAAACGTAGGCTATGAATCTTAAGTCAACACTAACCTTGCTTTAATACTACTTGACGGGAAGCATAGTTGCACTCGATCATCTAATGCGAGCTATATATAGACAGTAAGCATCATACGTCAAAGTAACATTAACTACAAACAAATTAAAGAACATAAATTAATTTATAAGAGCGACAATAATCTCCAAAGTAATACTAAGTCATGCAAGATATATCTGAACTACGGTAGAGTAATACAGCCAAAGAGATTTACCATTCATAAAATATTTACAATCAAGTGTAACCTAAACAGAGGGGCCGGACACTTGAGTTCAAAAGGATCTCATCATGCAATGCGGTAAGGCAAGGCATGCGGATGTGTCCAACAAAATAAGTAAACTCATCAAACAAAGACCATAAAATAGTGCCAAGATGTGCAAAATCTGAAATGAAATATCCTTCACAATCACCTCACTTGTGGCCTACCATGCGTCAAATTGGTATCAGAGCTCAGGTTAGGTCACTTGCATGTTACGGGGTGGTACGCCTTATTGTCAATTCATGTCTAACCAAAACCTTACCGACGAATCACCAACTCCAACTCCGAAATGACACCTGCAAAATTTCAACGGTTGGTGATTAAATCGGTTAAATTAAATGAATGCTCAATTTGATGATCTACGCACCCGCATTGACGTCCTTGAGGATTATCAATCATGTCATTCCCCAAAGGAGGGAGATCCCACCCACTCCACCTGACATTCTCTTTGAGGAAGAACGAGACGCCCTTCCACCTCAAGATTGGCGTGCTAGGAATCAGCTACCACGAGAGCCTCCCCACACCTGAGGTGATCCCTTGATTCACAGTTGTTGACCAAGATCTGCCCTGGATAGGCATCTCCACCAACAGGAGGACTATCCACCTCAGCATTCAACCCCTCGTGACCGAGACCAGGGCCATTTTAATTACGGATAGGATAATTAATTTGACAAGTATCCTGAGCCACGTAGAGCACCACACGCGGAGGACGATATTATTCGTCGCATACGCATTGACACTCCCACCTTCAACGGTCACCTTGATCTGAAGGCCTTTAGCAATTGGATTCAGGAAATGGATCACTATTTTGAATGGTATGATATGACTGACTAACAGCGCGTTAAATTTGCAAGGATGAAGATGGTTGACCCAGCCAAGACTTTTTGAACTAGCCTAGCGAGGTCTTCATCGAGATGGGTAAAGTCCTATTGTCCATTTGGAGATGTTACGAACATGAACTTGATGAGCGATCCACTCAAAATGATATGTGCGCTAGAGAGATGGATCGATTCAGAAAGATGAGCATTGCATTACATAAGAGATACATAAGGAAGAGATGGAGAAGAGAGTCTCAAGAGGGGAGAGAGAAAGAGATGGGAAGAGAAAGAGCTCATACACCGGTAATCCACTGGGATCCCACAACCTTAAGCCTCTCTCCCTTAATATGTGAGAGAGGGCATACATAATACTACTAATTAATATAGCAATTAATTATTATTTATCACGGAGGCTTCCATATGTTCCCTCCACGAATTCCGACGAGGGGGGTCAGCTTGAGTGAATGTGCCCGCGTAACAGGAGGACATGAAACGACGATTGAAGGATAAATACTCTCTCGCCTTCTATCGAGACTAGTTGCTAGATCAATTTTATGTGTTGCGCCAAAGCACGCTAATTGTGGAAGAGTAAATGTCTTGATTTGATGAGTTATCAGTGAGGAGCGATCTACGAAAGGAGACTAGTGACATCGCTTCTCGATTTTGTTCTGGATTGAGATATGAGTTACGTAGGGAGCTTATTCCCCATCGGATGAAGACAGTAGAGCAAGTTTATCAGATGACCCTCGAGTATGAGCAGCACCTGCGATTTGTTGTTGCCTATCATACCCCTTCCAGATCAGACAGACCTATATCTAGGAGGCCACCACCGGACAGAACCACTCATGCAAGACCCTCTCATGCACCAGTGGACACGAAGGGCAAGGTTGTCGCATGGTCGGGGAACGTTCACTATTATTAGTGCTCTGGCATAGGCCATATGGCAGCCCAGTGCTCCACCAAAAATTTGTTGGTTGAGAAATACGAGCTCGGTACTGATGTTGAGGCAGCCGCTATTGAGAAGATTGTTGCAACCATTGAGGACGGTTGGAAGAGCGATGTTGAGCGCTCCCTAGAGTTGTGTTATACGACGCCTCCTTTACACCTTGCATACTGATGAAGATCGATGTCGTACGATGACCTTTTATACTTTCTTTCCCAGCGCAGGCGGTCCCTGCAAGTTGGTCATTGATAGCAGGAGTTGCGTGAACATTGCAGCCCAGAGGGTCGAAGAGCGGATGCAAGTGATCCCTGAGCCTCATCCCCATTCTTATTGAGTTATTTGGGTCGATAGGACGACCATAAAGGTTACCCAGAGGTGCCTAGTTCCGATCAACCTCGCCTCTTTGAGGATTGTGTTTGGTGCGACTTCATTCCCATGGATGTCGTCCGCGTTCTGTTAGGGAGACCTTGGTTCTTCGACAATGGTGCCACATACTTCGGTCACTCAAACATGTACGCATTCTTCGGCAAGGGTCATAATATTACATTGACACCAACCTGATCCAAAGAGAAATTCAAGGGGAAGGTTGCACCCTCCATTGACATGAGTTCATCCAAACCGCTACACATGTTGCGTCGCAACGAGTTTATGAGAGAGAGCGCTGACACCGACATATTTAACGTAGAGGCCGTTGAGATGGCTCCTGAGGGCCCTACGGAAATTCTCGAACCTATCATCATGCATTTAAAGTCTGCGCCTTTATGCCTGAGAGCATCCCTGATATTTCAGGAACCTATATTGGTACTCATTGCATTAGCAATGAAACTTTTTATTCCCTTCCCGACGGCTCCTCTATTTAGCCACCTGTTGAGTCATCGTTCATGAGAGGTAAATATTACGTTTTGTGGTTTTTGTAATTTCAATAATAAGAGGGGCACGTCCCGTAATTATACTAACTTCCAGGGGAAGTTTTGGTAATTATTCCTTTATATATATATATATATATATATATATATATATATATATATATACATACATACATATTGTTGGAACCAAGATTTTTTATCCCTGCGTTCGGACCTGGGGCAACCAAATTTTACTGGTCTAATGGTCGACCCGGATGAGATATGACGAGAAGAGGCTAGCGAGCGTAAAAAATTCCCCCGAACCGCCTACAAACAAGATTCGTGTGCTACAGCGAGGAGGTTCTGCCACACATTCGGAAGTCTATAGGAACTTCCTCTCCTAAAGTCATTACTGAGCTCGGCACAAGTGAGGCGGACACTGAACTCGCCCACCATAGGAGGGGGAAGGTGTCTTTTACTTGTGCCTTGGGGTTCTATTATAGGCAAATCCAAAGGAGAGGGGGGTATGGTCTACGAATACTCGCTCCCGCCTTAACCAAAGTGATATTCACATGCCAAAATGATCTGTGATGAGGTGAAAATCTGAGCTCACCCCAGCTCGGCAATATCTCCTGCACTCGCCCCAGATGGACGAGATCTCCTGCACTCGGCCCAGTTGAACGAGATCTCCTGCACTCGCCCCAGCTGAACGAGATCTTCTGCACTCGCCCCAGGTGGGCGAGATCTCCTCTACTCGCCCCAGGTGGGTGAGATCTCCTCTACTCGCCCCAGGTGGGTGAGATCTTCTCTACTCGCCCCAGGTGGGCGAGATCTTCTAAGCCGTCCTCAGTCATCTCTGATCTCGATGAATTACGAGTTATATATATATATATATAGTAAGCTAATATATATATATATATTTAGAATTTATAAGATAGTAGATCTTTGGTATTGATGGGCTGATTTAGTTCTAATTTGAGGATTTGGGCTTGAGTCGGTCAATTGGCTTATGGCTGAGCTGGTTTGTCTATGAATTAAATATTATGAGGCATTGGTTCAGTTTGGTTAATCTTGATGAGTTTAGTAAGCTGTGATTAATTAAGCTTATTGAGTATTATGAGAAGCGGTGGCTTGTTTTTCTCTTGTTATATGAGTGAGGGGCAGCTGTTTCTCGTCATTTTATTTTGTGTGCCTTCCCGAGAGCTCAGCAGCGTCGGGCGAATCTAGGGCTTGGCTTGGCTGCGTTTCTCCTGCTGCTCGACGATGTTTTCACCTTTTCCCATCATCGGTGTTGAGAGAGCTTAGGAAGGCGATGTCTTCTTCTCTTCGTGTATCCGCTGCTAGTTCTGGGTGAGTTTGTGCTCTGGACTGGCAGTGCTCAGCTCTAAATTTTCATTGTGAGCTCTCCCTCTTCCCTTTCTCTCCTTTCCTCCGCTATACGCTGCAGAAATATTTATGGAAGCCTGAAATATTGAGATAGGGTTTTAATGATATGGTTAAACTTAGGGGTTTTATTTTACTTCCCCCTCTCCCTCCTCTTCTTTCCTTCTTACTTCCAATTTCTACTATGAGGATGCTTGTTTTGGCAAGCAATGGTGGGCCAGCTAAAAGAAGTTAGGGGGTTTTGGGGTTGCTTTGCTTTATCTGTTGGCCGGCTTTGAGTGTGTTGATGTTGTGGCATGATTGGATCAAAAAGGGGGATCTTGAGGCTTATGTCTAGCTGGATTCGCTGGCAACGGTGGGTGAAGATAGTTTGCTGGCCGGCTGTGTACTCATGGGTTCTCGTGGCTATGAATTGGTCGGCTAGCAGTGTTGGGGATTTGGGTTGCTATAGATGTTGGTTGGAAAGCCTTTGGTGATTGCTTTAGCTGATGGCTGGTAAGGCTTTGGTGTTGCCGGCAAGGGTTTGTTTGGTATTGCATACACAATAACCCAGATTTGTATGAAGTCACCATTGAACTAAGATGAATTAAGTTTGTATTTGATGTCCTTTCTAGTTGAGTGTTTGCAGGATATATTTGTCAAGTGTACACCAATGTCAGTCTATAATGAGTCACCAAACACATGATCATATAATGTAATCCCTCATTGTGTGATCCATAGTGCTGACTCGTGTGTAGCCTCTCTATTGGGACACACTTTCTTTTCAAGCACTAAAGCTATGGGAGAAAAGTTGATTGTTGAATTTATTGAAGAAAATAAGTTTTCAGACTTTCAGAAAAATTGCTAAGTATTTTTCTTGAGTAAGATCTTTTGTACTCGAGTAGAACTTAAGTTTATACTCGAGTAAGATCTGTCATGTATTCGAGTTGCAGAAGCAGTTCTCGAGAAAGCTTAGTGATGTTCTCGAGAAATCCATGTGTCCTCGAGTAGTCTGTGACTCTCCTTCTCGAGTTACCTCATTTCCAGTCAAAATTTTCTCTAAGTCTTTTTCTCGAGAAGCCACACGTTATTTCTCGAGAAGGCCAGTATTACTTCTCGAGAACCAGAAGTCTTTTCTCGAGTAACATATTCTCTTCTCGAGTAACAGATTCTCTTCTCGAGATGCATTATTTCTCTCGAGTAACAGAATAATTTTCTCGAGAATAGAAGTTCATTTTTCTCGAGTACTTCTTCTCTTTCTCGAGATACCTATATTCCACCTTCACATTTTTACCACGTCTTTTTCTCGAGAAGCAAGAGATTTTTCTCGAGAAGGCCATGTATAGTTCTCGAGAACCAGAAACCTTTTCTCGAGACCTTGAATACTCTTCTCGAGAGTCAGAATTCTTTTCTCGAGATGTTTCCTTGTTCTCGAGTACCAGAATACTTGTTCTCGAGAACAAAAATATATTCTTCTCGAGTACTTACTCTTATTCTCGAGATAACTAGATTCTACATCTACATTTTTCCTAAGTACTTTTCTCAAGAACTTCATAATTCTTCTTGAGAAACAAAAAACTTCTTCTCGAGTACAGTTGACTCTCTCGAGAAATGCAGTACCGATTTCTGAATTTTTCTTAAGTCCCGACAGAAGTAATTTCAAATATGATTAGCACTTGATTGGTCCACGTGGCATGCATTTACTATGATTATGACCGTTAGGCAAGTCCTATAAAAGGTCTTATCATAATCGACCAACCCTAAGAAGAAAAACCTAAGTATTTTGAATCGCAAATTCTCTTTCTAAATCGGGAGTCGCCGTTGTCCATCGCCTTCATCGTCGATCTGCTTTCAATCCAGAGATTCAAAACAAGAGATTCAACAGATAAAGATTTTCTACATCGACAGATTCTTTCCTTGATCGTGCCGAGTCCAAAGTTTTCAGATCCAGAAATTTAGCCTTGTCTTCTTCGATCTATTTCTGACAGAGCTTCAAAGTTTAAGAAGGAAGAAGGGCTGAAAATTCAGATCTGTTTGTATTTTTCTCTGTAAATCATTTTGTTCTTGTAGGAGATTCTTCTCTGAGTTGTAGGAGCTTTGTTCTCCGAGTTTTTTGTAGGAAGTTTCTTTTCCGAGTGTAGATCATGTTTTGAGGGATCGAGTTGTAGGAACTTTGTTCCGAGTTGTATGATTGTTTTCAATCCGAGAGAATAGTGAAGTAGTCGAGTCTAGTGCGTTGCTAGATCGGTGAGGTGGAAAGTGGATGTACCCAAGGTTGGGGAACCACTATAATTCTTGGTGTCGTCTGTGTATGCTTGTTTATTTTTTGTGCATCGCTCGCTCAAATTTTTATTCTGCAAAAAGAACCAGAAATCACCTATTCACCCCCCCTCTAGGTGATCTAGGTAGACAACTTAAACATTTTCAATTGGTATCAGAGGGGGGTTGTTCATCAAAAGGTTAACATCTTGAACAGATCTGCTCCTAGTTATCTTTTGAGTGATACAAGCATGGACGGAGTCAAGGATTTTGCTAAGCTTCCTTTATGCACAAAGACAAACTTTCACATGTGGAAAGAAAGAATTAAATTTTCCATGCAAGCTGTGGATCCAAGAATCTTTATGATTGTGGAAGGACCCTTTGTTCCTATGACGGTCTCCACTATTGATCTCACCAAAAAAGTCTCAAAGAAACTGATGGATCTTGATAAGGATGAGATTGTACTTGTCTCTTTAAACAAGAAAGCCAAAAATATCATCGCAAGTGCAGTCGATGACTCTATGTTGCAGAATCTGATTCACTGCCAATCCGCCAAGAAAATGTGGCAGTCTCTCATCGTCTTGATGGAAAGTACTGACGAGGTTAGGGATGACAAGAGATCCTTCCTGAATCAGAAATATGAGGCATTCAGACAAGGTCCCAAGGATTCAATTGCTGATACATTTGAAAACTTCTTCAAGATTGTCAACGGCCTAAGAGTCTATGGTCGGGTCTTCACTAATGGAGAACTGAATGACAAAGTTTTGAGGTCTCTGATCAAGGAATGGGACAACAAAGTCTGTGCAATCTGGGAGTTTGGTAAGCTGGCAGAGACTGACCCTCAGAATCTCTTTGGAAAGCTTATGTTCTATGAGCTGCAAATAAATTCAAGAAAAGCTGAAGAAGAGAAGAGTCGGTCTTCATCCAAGGAGAAGTTTGTCGCTCTAAAGGCAGAAATCCCAAGGAAGTCAAAAGTTGTATCTTCTGCTCCTGCACAGGAAGAGAGTGAAGAAGAAGCTTCAGAGCCAAGTACCTCAGGCTCAGAGCTATCTGAAGGAGAGTTTTCTCTTCTTTCAAGGCAATTCAAGAAGTTCTTGAACAAGAAGAAACAGTGGAGAGGCAAAGATAACTCATTCAGAAGATCACGTCATGATGGTGATCGTCACAAGAAAGGCTCAAATAGCCAAGACAGGTATCATTCTAAACAGAACAAACATATTTCTTCTGACATTATTTGTTATTGTTGCAATAAGCCAGGACACGTCATAGCTGAATGCCCTCACAAGAAGAAGGAGGGTGGAAGAAAAGAGGAGAAGAAATCTTCTTATAATAAGAAAAAAACTGAAAGAAGTCTGGTAGCCAAGAAGGGCAAGACTCTCAGCGACTCTGACTCATCTGAGTCAAGTGAGCAAGAGAAAGCCTACTTTGCACTAATGAAACAAGCAGACGAGGAAGAAGAGCCCTAGTACACTGGGAAGGTAAACTTTCACACTGCTCTCTCGGAATCAGATGCTTTTGACCATGATCATGAGTACTGCTCTTCTGACGATGAGTCTGAACTCATGGCTCAATACAAAGAGTTAATCAAGGCTTACGACAAATGTCGAAAAGTTATGAAAACTCAGGCCAAGTAGATTAAATCTCTCAAGGCTGAAGAAAGCACTTTGAGAGAGGAAGTCGCAAAGACGGACTCACTCAGAGAGAATTTTAATGCTGCAATTGAAGAATATAATAAGACTCTCGAGCACCTAGATCTGAAGGAGAAAATCATCAAGAAATTGGAAGAACAACTTGCAGCTGAAAAGAAACTTGTTGAAAATTTCTCCAAGCCCAAGACAGTCCTTTCGTTTATTGCTGAGTTCTCCGATCAGGCCAAAGGTGCTGGCTTAGGCCATGTGGATGCTCCTAGTAAATCTTCAAGGAGAAATAAGGCTCAACGGAAAAATAAGGCCGTCAAGAAAGCTTTGGCCAAGGAGAAGGGGAAAGCTACTCAAGATCAAACTTCATTCAAAAAGGTTATCTTTCCAAATAACGAGTTTGATCTTGATTCCTCCTACGGTCACTTTGCTAGGCCTACTTATGTAGAGCCCAAGTCTCGGTACCAATGACGGACCCGTCCCCGGAACTTTGGTGAAAGTGTCTTCAAGGCATCTTATGAGCAGATCACTCTTCAGAGCTATGATCCTTATAGTCATGGTCACAACATCAAGAAAGCTCCAAAAGTAAAACTCGTTATGGAAAAAGACTCTTAAGGAGAAAAAGTCATGTGAGTGTCATCACCACGAAGCTTCTACCTCCAAGTCTGCTGCCCTTGCTAGACCACACTCTCAAAAGGCAGAAGAACTTTAGGCAAAGATACAACAGGTTTGACTGTTGGTGCTGCGGCAAAGTTGATCACTTTGCTATAGATTGTTGGTTTAACCTCAGGTATTATGTAACTCCTCAAGTTAATAATGTGAGAAAGATCACTCACAATGTTAACACACGTAGGGGGAGTGTGCTAACTAAAGACCAAGGACACAAACGAGTTTGGGTTCCTAAGGCAAACAGATTTGTGAATGCAGGTATGTCCAAAGGCCACCAAAAATCCTATCTGGTATTTGGACAGTAGATGTTCTCGGCATATGACCGGGACTAGAAGCCTACTCCAGAATTATTCTCCAGTCATGAACGGGCCAAAGGTCATCTTTGGAGGTTCTGACAGAGGAATTACTAAAGCCTACGGTATGATTACTAATGGTAGTGTATCCTTCTCAGATGTGGCTTATGTTGAAGGATTGGAACACAATCTTATAAGCATAAGTCAGCTCTGTGATAAAGGATACATAGTAGAATTTCATGCAGACAAGTGCTTGATAAAATCGGTAGATAACTTTGAAACGATTCTATCAGGCACTCGTAGTAGGAATATATTTTGTTTAAATTTTATTTGCATAAACTCTTCTACGTCAGTGTACTTTTTGACAAAAGATAGTGCGTCTCTAGGTGACCAATGGCACAAGAGACTTGCACATATAAATTTCAAAACTATTAATAAATTGTTTTCTCTTAATTTAGTACGTGGTGCCTCAAATATCAAGTGCGTTAAAGATAGAACTTGTCACGCATGTGTAAAAAGCAAGCAAACAAGGGCTACTTTTAAATACATCATTGGCAAAGACTCTAATAGGTGTTTACAACTACTTCATATGGACTTATTCGGTCCACTGCAAATTAGAAGTTTGGGAGGTAAGGATTATACATTGGTTATTGTTGATGATTACTCTCGCTTAACGTGGGTGTTCTTTCTAAAACACAAGTCAGATACTTTTGATATTTTTACTAATTTTGTCAGGCAAGTCCAGAATGAATACAGTTGTTCCGTAGTCAAAATTAGAAGTGACAATGGAACAGAATTCAAGTCTGGGGCCATGACAGAATTCTGTGAAAACCTAGGTATCTTTCATGAGTTTTCCTCTCCTCGTAATGCTCAACAAAACGGAGTAGCTGAGAGAAGGAATAGAACACTCATAGAGTCCTGCGGAACTATGTTGAGTGATGCCTAACTACCGGAATATTTCTGGGCTGACGTTGTCAACACTGCATGTCACGTGCAAAATTGAGCACTCATAAACAAGAACCATAATAAGACACCTTACGAACTACTAAAGGGCAAAAAACCGACTATTTCATATTTTAGAATTTTTGGTAGCAAATGCTTCGTTCTTAATAATGGTAAGTATCACACCATTAAATTTAGAAAAAAGAGCTTTGAACGTATTTTCGTACGCTATAGTAGGCATAGTAAGGCATATAGGATTTTTAATAAGAAAATCATGTTTGTAGAAAAATCTATTCACGTTGTATTTGATGAGACGAGCTTGCTACAATGCAGCTCTTCTAGTGTGTTTATTGAAGATGCAGGTTCAAGCATAAAGGAATTAAACTTGTATGAGCCGACTGAAAAAAAAAAAGATCAAAAGTTCATTAAAATCACCACTCCAACCTCAATTGGAGAGGTTGATGACCATGATGAAGATATCATTCAAGTTGATGAAGTCACTCTAGTGGTTGAAGGATCACCCAATTGATCAAATCATAGGAGATCCTCGGGATGGTGTCAGAACTCGTAGAGGTACAGCTAATGAGAATTTATATTTGAGTTTTCTCTCACAGGTTAAACCGAAGAAGTTTGAGGAAGCAAACTCAGACGCATCTTGGATAATGACAATGGAAGAAGAATTGAATCACTTCAAGCGTTGTCAAGTCTGGACGCTTGTTCCAAGACACAAAGGTAAGAACGTTATCGGAACAAAGTGGATCTACAGGAACAAGATGGACGAGGATGAGACAATTATAAAGAACAAGGTCAGACTCGTCGCCAAGGGATACAGACAAGAAGAAGGAATCGACTTCGATCAGACGTATGCACCAGTGGCAAGGCTGGAGGCAATCAGGTTGTTCCTAGCATATGCAGCACTTAAGGGTTTCACTGTCTATCAGATGGACGTGAAGTCAGTCTTCCTTAATGGTGACATAAATGAAGAGGTGTATGTGGAACAACCTCCAGGTTTCGTTGATTCTAACTATCCTGAGCATGTTTATCTTTTATTTAAAGCTTTATATGGTTTGAAACAAGCTCCTCGAGCTTGGTATGAGACGCTGTCTAACTTTTTTTCTTGAAAACAAACTCACAAGAGGAAAGATAGATAAGACATTATTTCTTAGGGAAATAAAAGACAAGATTTTGCTAGTGCAAATCTATGTCGACGACAACCACTGCAAAAAGTTTTCCAGACTTATGCAAGAAAAGTTCGAAATGAGCAGTAAGAGAGAGCTGAAGTATTTCTTAGGACTTCAGGTGAAACAATCTGAAAATGGAATATTCATCTCTCAGACGAAATTCACCAAGGAGTTAATTAAGAAATCCGGAATGGAAAACGCAACCTCTGTGAGGACTCCAATGGGTTCAACTATGTCTCTAGACAAGGATGAGAAAGGGAAACCTTTTGAAAAAACCAAGTACAGAAGCATAATTGGATCTTTGCTCTATCTTACTGCTAGTAGACCGGACATAATGTTTTTAACATATGTGTGTGCTAGATTTCAAGTGAACTTTAAGGAATCTCACTACGCTGCTGCAAAGCAAATTTTGAGATACCTTAAAGGTACACCCAATCTTGACTTATGGTACCCAAGAAGTAATGATAGCGAACTAATTGCTTTTCAAACGCAGATTTTGCAGGAAGCAAAGATGATAGAAAGAGCACTTCCGGGACATGTCAATTCCTTGGAAGGAGACTTATTTCATGGATCAGCAAGAAGCAAAATTGTGTCGCAATCTCAACGGCTGAGTCAGAATACATTTCTGCCGGCAGTTGTTGTGCACAATTGCTATGGATAAAGAATTAACTTGAAGATTACAACTTGAAGGTCAAGGACATTCCTCTGTTTTGCGACACCTCCAGTGCAATTGCAATAGCCAACAACTCAGTCTCTCACAGCCGGACAAAGCACATAGAGTTGCGGTGTCACTTCATCCGGGAGCATGTGGAGCATGGAGACATCAATATCCAATATGTTTCAACTGACAAGCAGATTGCAGATATATTCACGAAGCCGTTGGACGAGACCAAGTTCTCGTTATTCAAAACAGAACTTGACATGCTCAACAAGGAAGAATGAAGAAAAAGGTCACAAGCAAGTTCAAGTTCGGGTTATACTTCAAATTCCAAGAAAATTTAAAGTGTGGACTTCATTTCGAGTAACAAGGACTTACTTCTCGAGAATAAAAACTCTACTCGAGAACTTGGCAAGTTCTACTCGAGAACAAGAAGAATTCTACGCGAGTGATAATCTTCTTCTTATCGAGAACAATAATCCACTCGAGAAATCAGATTGGAAATTTCTCTTCAAGTTCAAATTTTTCATATTGCCACCCGGGCACTTCACCGCCATACTCCAGGTATTTTTAGCATTATTTATGTCATTTACCATCAAAATTAAAGGAAAATATAAATAGATTTAGGTCCAAGAATTTTCTATTCCCGATTTCAAATCCCTCTCTCGAGAAAAATTCTTCAACTTCTCTGTCTTCGCCAAACTGTCGCAAACAAGTCTACTTATTCATTCGCCGGCCAGCCAACATCACTTTCTCCAAATCAATGGCATCTTCATCCAAGTTAGGAATCGGCAGCGAACTCATCTCAACAGTAATCGGCGAAATTTTTGATGATTTCAGGAATGTTCTCATTTTACTCGACACCGCCGGATTATCGTTCGTTCTTGATCATCCCTACAAAGTACTCCTTTTTGATGTCGAAGAATTTTTCCAACATGTCAAGATCAAGCGCAATGGAAAAGTATTGAAATCAAGGGTTCGAGACATCAAGGTAAAGATGACTTCCACCTCTGTTTCAAAATTTCTGCAGCTACCAGTGATCGATGAAGAAGACGACCTAGAAGAGACTGATTATGAAAGGGCTTACAGTTTTTGTGGCCTTCCCCAGTCAACTCACACAGTTCGTAGACAGTTTATGAATGCTGAGAGTAAATTGTTGGCAGATATCCTTG
Source organism: Platanthera guangdongensis (assembly GCA_039583875.1). Taxonomy (NCBI): domain Eukaryota; kingdom Viridiplantae; phylum Streptophyta; class Magnoliopsida; order Asparagales; family Orchidaceae; genus Platanthera; species Platanthera guangdongensis. The sequence continues at coordinate 148,534,371 of CM077154.1, forward strand.
GAAAAGTACTTCTCTGTCGCACAAGCTCTATAAGCTACATCACACCAGAGTTCTTTGATATAATGACTGTTGTGATATGCAGGAAGAAATTTCAGTGGGGCATGATGATATTTGATAAGATTAAGACAAGTATCAAGAGCCCTAATTATGGTAGAATCCTATCTCTGTACCTAAACCAGATGATGTCAGATGTCTTCCTTATGAATAAGGGTATGGCCCTTCAGCATATGAAGAAAGTCTTCATCACCTCCATCCAGAGATGGGAAGTTAAGCTTCAGAAATCTGACCAAGCACCAAAGAGGAATGAAGATGTGGACAGAACTTCATCTCCTCCTTCTCATCAAATAACTGATCCAGTTATTGAGGGGGAGCCTGCCCCATCTGTCCCAGATCAGCCCTCTCAAACTCCAACTCCTGCCCCAGTTTCTACAGAAATCCCTGCCCAAGTCACTCCACCTGCTGCCATTCATACAGTTTAAGAAGATGATGCCTCTTCTCCTGCTACTGTCAATACTATTTTAGATGATAGTTCAACTCCATCTACTGTCACAGCCACTTTGCTTCATACAGACAATTCAGATTTTATTGCTGAAGATCTACCAGATGCAGAAACCCTGACTGATGCTCAGGTTCATGAACAGATCTTGTCTACAGATGATGATATCAACAGGATGATAGAGGAACTCTCTTCTAAAGAGCCTCTATTTACTGTACCTGAAGAACATCCCTCTCCTCCAGCAAAGTCTCCAGAACATCCAGAACATCCCTCTTCTCCAGTAAAGTCTCCTCAAGAAAAATCCCCAGCACCTGAAAAACCTCCCGAACTTGAACCAGAAAAATCTCCACTTGAAGATGTACATGATGAAGAGGCTGTTTCTATTCCTGACTCTGAAGATGAAACACATATTGAAGATGTTGAACCTCCTCTCACAGTCTCCATTTCAACATTCCCTCCATACTAGCCAAAGATGCTGAAGATGAAAAAAGTACAGTCAGCAGAAAACAAACCTCTACCTCCACAGTCCTCATTGAAGAAATTGCCCCATGGACTGCTCCAATTCTACCTATTGCACCTCTTCGAACTGAAGTATTTCCTGAAGGTACTATCTTAAGTAAGATTGAAGCTATGCTAGCTGAACAAAGAAATTATTTTAATACTTCTATTAAAGTTGTAACTGATAAAGTAACTGCTCTGGAAAAAGAGATAAGCCGAGGATTTACTGAAATCCAAAATAATACTGATGAATTTAAAAGACTTTTACAAATTGGAGGAAAAGCAATAGATCACACCATTACCAGCATTGGTGAGGTAATGGAACAGTCAGTTACTCTTGCAAACAATCAGATACAATTAGAAAAGAAAGCTCAAGAACGCAACTTCAAGACTTATGAAGAAGTTGGGCAGTTCAAAGTGGAAGTCATTAGCACTCTATCTGTAGAAGTCAAAAAGGGGAAGGATTTAGTGAAAGAACAGCTTGAGAAGAAAGTTCAAACAATGAAAAATCATTGGGATGATCAAATGAAAGAGATCCAAGCATCAGTGCTCAAAGAAGTTAAAAGTACAAAGCTTTACACATATGATACTGCAATTTGGATGCATAATCAGATTTTCCTTGATCTATCAATTGACCCTTCTGCACCCCCTCCTGCTTGCCTGGATGTGAATAGGTCAACATTCTCTCCATCTCCTGAATATTTTGAAGGACCATCTCCTGAAACCTATGAACAAGTATGGGAGCCTGAACAAGCAAATGTGCCTCCTCAAGTACCTCCTGAGATTCAGAAAGCTAAAAGAAGAAAATATAGTGATGGTGCCTCTGCTAGCAAATCTACTCCTTATCCTGAAGCTGAAAGAAGAAGAGCTCAAGAATTTTCTGAAGTATGAAGTCCAACCTCCAAAGCCCTGATTCTTGAAACTCTTAAACTTATTGTTGATTTAAATGAAAACAGGAACATTCATTATAGCTCCTATGAATGAGATTTATATGAGAAATCTCTTGTATGACAGAGAGTATGGAAAGAACAATCTCAAGGCTCCACACAGACCTCCCAAATATTTTCCTAAACCTTACAGTTATTAGAAGAGGCAACAAGAGAAGCAGGAAAGACAGCAACAACAGCAGAACTAGAAGAATTTGCAGATGATCAGAAAATTCATTTTTGAGATCTTGTAGAATTGAATTTTTCTAGGACAATATCTATTAATATAAACCTTTAGTTTTGATGATCTGATTTTTCTATATCACAGCATTTCTTCTATTTATCATGGTTATTGGTTTCTTTATTTGTTTATTTTGATGTAATTCACCTTAGTTTAGAGGGTTCTGACTTCTACAAATAGGGAGAGATTGTTGGATATTGCATCCACAATAACTCAGATTTGTATGAAGTCACCTTTGAACAAAAAAGAATTAAGTTTGTATTTGATGTCCTTTCTAGTTGAGTGTTTGCAGGATATATTTGTCAAGTGTAGACCAATGTCAGTCTACAATGAGTCACCAAACACAGGACCATACAATGTAATCCATCATTGTGTGATTCTAGTGTTGACTCATGTGTAGCCTCTCTATTATGGCACACTTCCTTTTCAAGCACTAAAGCCATGGGAGAAAAGTTGATTGTTGAATTTATTGAAGAAAAAAAATTTCATACTTTCAGAAAAATTGCTAAGTATTTTTCTCGAGTAGGATCTTTTGTACTCGAGTAAAACTTAAGTTTATACTCGAGTAAGATCTGTCATGTATTCGAGTTGCAGAAGCAGTTCTCGAGAAAGCTTAGTGTTGTTCTCGAGAAAGTCATGTGTACTCGAGTAGTCCATGACTCTCCTTCTCGAGTTACCTCATTTCCAGTCAAAATTTTTTCTAAATCTTTTTCTCGAGAAGTCACATGTTATTTCTCGAGAAGGCCAGTATTACTTCTCAAGAACCAGAAGTCTTTTCTCGAGTAACAGATTCTATTCTCGAGTAACAAGTTTATTTTCTCGAGATGCATTATTCCTCTCGAGTAACAGAATAATTTTCTCGAGAACAGAAGTTCATTTTTCTCGAGTACTTCTTCTCTTTCTCGAGATACCTATATTCCACCTTTACATTTTTACCAAGTCTTTTTCTCGAAAAGCAAAAGATTTTTCTCGAGAAGGTCGTGTATAGTTCCCGAGAACCAGAAATTTTTTCTCGAGACCTTGAATACTCTTCTCGAGAGTCAGAATTCTTTTCTCGAGATGCTTACTTGTCCTCGAGTACCAGGATACTTGTTCTCGAGAACAAAAATTTATTCTTCTCGAGTACTTACTCTCATTCTCGAAATAGCTGGATTCCACATCTACATTTTTCCTAAGTACTTTTCTCGAGAACTTCATAATTCTTCTCGAGAAACAGAAAACTTCTTCTCGAGTACAGTTGACTCTCTCGAGAAATGCAGTACTGATTTCTGAATTTTTCTCAAGTCCCGACAGAAGTAATTTCAAATATGATGAGCACTTGATTGGTCTGCGTGGCATGCATTTAATGTGATTATGACCGTTAGGCAAGTCCTATAAAAGGTCTTATCATAATCGACCAACCCTAAGAAGAAAAACCTAAGTATTCTGAATCGCAAATTCTCTTTCTAAATCGGAAGCCGCTGCTGTTCATCGCCTTCATCGCCGATCTGCTTTCGATCCAGAGATTCAGAACAAGAGATTCAACAGATCAAGATTTTCTACATCGACATATTCTTTCCTTGATCGTGCTGAGTCCAAAGCTTTCAGATCCAGAGATTTATCCTTGTCTTCTTTGATCTATTTCTGACAGAGCTTCAAAGTTTAAGAAGGAAAAAGGGCTGAAGATTCAAATCTGGAATAATAATGTTTGTATTTTTCTCTGTAAATCATTTTGTTCTTGTAGGAGATTTTTCTCCGAGTTGTAGGAGCTTTGTTCTCCGAGATTTTTGTAGAAAGTTTCTCTTCTGAGTGTAGATCCTGTTTTGAGGGATCGAGTCGCAGGAACTTTGTTCCGGGTTATAGGATTGTTTTCAATACGAGAGAATAGTGGAGTAGTTGAGTCTAGTGCGTTGCTAGATCGGTGAGGTGGAAAGTGGATGTACCCAAGATTGGGGAACCACTATAATTTTTGGTGTCGTCTGTGTATGCTTGTTTATTTTTTTTGCATCGCTCGCTCAAATTTTTATTTCGCAAAAAGATGCAAAAATCACCTATTCACCCCCCTCTATGTGATTTAGGTAGACAACTTAAACATTTTTAGGGTTGGTAACATTTTTGTCATGGCGTCGCCTTGGCGTCGATTAGGCATTGTTGTCTAGCCTAGACGTTCGAGCATAGACATCGGTTTTTATATAAACCGCTGTCTATTCTACCCTGAACCCTAAAATAAACAACGGTTTTTGTAAAAATCGTTGTTTATTCTATCTATTTTAAACCGTGAGTAGTAAATTTTAGTTTTTACCTCAACTTTTTAGTTCTTACAATCGCTGATCTCTGCAAAAAACGGTAAAGGAGATTTTGTGAAAATTTCTGCTCTCATTTGCTTCGATTTGACGATTCTTCTTCGACATATCTCATTTAGGTATATTATTTCTTCATTTTCTCAGTTTTGAGCTCTTTGATATATTATTTCTTCATTTAGGTGATAGTGTGTAACTGTTATTTTATTTAGGTGAAAGTGTGTAACTGTCATTTTCTCAGTTTTTACCCTGAACCCTAGATTATTTCTTCATTTAGGTGAAAGTTTTGATGATTCTTGTATGATTCATGTAGTCTGAATGTCTTGTACGATTCTTGTATGACAAGTCCTTGGTTTGCAACTTGGTGATACAGTGGTTCTAGGGCTTCCTCCAGTTGGGCCTTCGAAGCAGGTGTGGACTAAGGAAAAGGTCGGCGTCATCGAGACACTCATCTTTTGAACTCGAAGCATGGTCAAAGCGAGGTCAGGGAGTACCATCTTAAGCAAGTTCATGAGTTATTCGATTTGGTCGGCCAATTATTCCATGATAATTATCTTTGATACCAAGTTATAATGGCTCTTCACAAAGGATGGTGTCACCAAATATTATACAATGGAATCAAAAGAACACCCATTTACCGCGGTTAAGGAAGAGAGACCGCGGTTAGCAAAAACACTAACCGCCTATAATAGGATCGATGGCTCTGATACCATGTAGAGAAATGCAAGAGAGAGAAAAATAACCCAGATTTTTATTATTTCGTAAATACAGGAGTACATACACTTATATAGAGAGAGGGTCTTCTACATCTACAATGTGGGACTAAATAGAATATACATGGGCTTATACATGGGCTCCTCCTAATGGGCTTTTTCATTACATTTTAACAAAATTCATCAACAATTTGTGTTTGAACAAGTTAGTAAAATGATGAAATTTATAGGTTCATCAATAAGCTGGATTTTTGTATTAGCTTCCCCTTACTACTGTTATTTACATTTTAGGTCGAAAGAACGTGTAAATGTGTTAAAAAAATGAAATCATGTACGTCACACAACTGTTTTGTCAAACAGCTTAAACAACTTTTTCGTTTGAAACAGCACTACAAACGTTGTTCTTCCAAATAGTTTTTGACACCACTCTGCAAAACAGCAGATTATTCTGTCACTGCTTTTTTAGTCGCTGCAGCTGAGTCAAACTGAGCCTTAATAAAATGTGGGCTTTATACAAAATCATCAGTCACTTCCATTTATTAAAACTTGAATAACATAGCACAAGCAGATCCGGGTGTATATAAAGTTCAAGCCTGGAAAGCTTGCCCGGGTTTTCCCGGCAAAAAGCATGATTAGACCTAGGCACAAGCAGATCCGAACTAGGCTTAGGGGGGCTTAACAGAACTTCATTGACATCTGCAACCAGGCTTGATTGGTCTGAAGATTGGCTTTAAGTCCTGCCTGCGCACTAGAACCAAGCCCGTTGTATGGCTTGGCAACAGGATCAACCAGCACCCCCCACCCCCATTGAAAAGTTGCGTCTGGGCCCGACCTGAAATTTGAAAAGTCGGACAGCTGCGCCTGGGCCCGACCTGAACTTGGAAAAGTCGGGCATAGGACGGGTTTCAACTTTAAAAATCCTGGGCCTGGCAGGCCTAATTTGCATGCCTACTATCAATGTGGTTCCAAAAATTCAATATACAAAAGTTCTCCCAACTGCATTTAAAATCAAGAATGCACATCCTCAATAAGTCCTCCATAATCCTAGTGATTATTCCTTCAGCAAATTTATCTGGCGACTAAAAGTTACACTGAATTCTAGGTGAGGACCCAAACACTGCTAAATTTACTTCCAAAAACTAAACGTAAATTTATTGTCACGGCCTTATAAAATACTCTTTGGAAAACCATGAACCTGAGTATTACATGAACATATAACTGAACCAAATTTTCAATTGAAATTTTCTGCTAACATGAATAAAATGAGTTACTTTTGTTAACATATCAACAAGCACTCAAATTGAATCGTTCCCGTGACTCAATCTCGACAAACCACAAACAAGACCCATAGAAATGCAATCAGCTTTCCACTCGGAAATATGCAAAGGATATGTTAAACCACTATGCTTTTGACACTTTAGTCAGTTTACCTGACAATTTGTTACAAAGTAGGTCATGCTCATCTTCAATCTAAGCCATCAAACAATCAGCTTCATTTCCTGGTACATCCTTGCACTCAATGGATGAATGAATAATTCAGAGTTATGTACTTCCTGTAATAACTCTTGCCGAAAATTGTCATTATTCAGTACACATTCTCTTTTGAAAGCAACATGGCACCAACAACTGTGAAATCTTTTTCGGGTCTACAGTTAGCTCACTCCAAAAGACTCATCATCTGCTGATATGTCTGGAGTGCCATCATGATCATGTCCTTTTGATGAAGCACTGAACCTTAAAATGGGTCCTTGGAAAGTAATAAGAAATTAAATACACGCAAAATAGATTTTGATACAAGAATCCTCCAATTTTTTCTTCCATGTATACCTTTGCACTCCAATCTTTTCTTCCACATGCCGAGATTTGTCAACCGTCGAAATTACAAAAATTTTGGTTCAATTGGATGCAAATTATGACTGCCAAGCTTTCTAATAGAAGAATTGTAATTTTTTGGACAAGTGCAAAAATAAAAGAGCGTTCAAGTACATATTCTCCGAGTATTATTCCAATTAAAAATGATGATGACCTCCTCCCACTATTACTTCTTACTTATCCTTCCCTTGATTGTTGGTCAAATCCTTCTTCCACATTCTCAAAGAGAGAGAGAGAGTCATAGCTAGGGTTTCTTTTGAAACTTGCAAGGGTCAGAGAGAAGGAGAGATAGGTGAGGCGGCTAGGAGATTTGGGATATGACTTGTGAATCAGATTTATACACTATATGGACTAGAAAATTTAGAGAACCCAAATCTTTAAAATTTGGAGAGAAAAATTGAAGTTCTCTTTTAATAGAGACGAAAAATAACTAGGAATTCATATTAGCAATCTAATCTTAAAAATATAAGTAAACTAATTCCTATTTATCGAAGAATTTAAACAAAACTCTAAAAATAAAGGGAAAGGATGACAAATTAGTTTAGCACATTTTTTTAGGTCAGCTGAGTCTGGTTTCGGCAAATGCTGTCAACAAAAAAGAAGCAAATATCAGTAGATGATGAACAAGTGTGGGCACAAGTCTCCTCATAAGTCCGTCGAACGTGGGTATAAATGTCCGCAAATACCTACTTTATTTGGTCAAATACTCATAGATCACATTGCTTTTATAAGATGCTTGATCAGCAGGCAAGAATTGCCGTTTATGTACACAAGGCATTTACATGGTTGAGGTCAAATTGCAACATCAAAGCTTTACATTTGACGTCCTGAGGTTGAAAAAAACATTCATTGCACTATACTCCAACTCTGTCTTCACACTCAACACCCAAAATCTATACATTTACATAGTGAAAAAATAATGTAAAATAAACATATATTTAATTTTACACTTAATCTAAAGAGAAGTAAGATCCTTGGCTTGCAAAATGATCATAATTACATATGAGTTGAAACAGCCAAAGCAAATTTTTAGTGGCCTTGTCTTCTCTTAGAAAGAACCCATGGAGCTCCTATATGATAATCAAGTTGTGGTACAACTTGCAACAAATTCTGGTTTTAATGAAAAGACGACCCATATTGAGATTGACTACCACTTAGTTGACAAAAGATCAAGTCCAAAGACATTGTCCCATCCTTTATTAGTTCAAATGACCAGTTGGTTGGTCTGATGACATAAGTAATGAGGGGCCACAGAGTTAGCTAATTATCTAACAAGATGGAACTCTATAATATATACTCACCGATCTGAATGGGGAGTGTCGAATATAGACACACAAGCAATCATGCAGAGGTTCCCTCGTGCCCCGACGCGAAAGCACACCCGCCGTTCATCATCTCAATGAAAATTATTATCTCAAGGAATACAAAACTATAATATAAATTTGGTTTTTTTATTAAAACATTGTTTAAATAAATTATTTAATTTTTTAAAAAATATATTTGATTTGAAAATAAATTCAACAGTCACGATTAATTTGAGAGTGTAATGATAAACCTCCTCTGAAGACTATAGTATATAGTGTACATATATGGATATACGGATATGTGTGTGTGCATGTGTGTGCGCACACATATTAAAGTATATAATGTATTTTAAAAAATATCGAGCCTTTATATGCATTCAAGTGGGAGAATAGACCAGCCTCCTCCAAGTTTCTCTGCAGCGATTTATACAAGAAGCTACTGCTTCATTGTTAATCTTCAATATCGACATCAGGTATGCCACATTGACGTAGAATATATGCATATTTAAGCATACAAAGATATTTTAAAATTTGAAGTGGGGAAATATATATGACACCTCCCTGTTTCTCTACTGCGAACATTCCAAGAAACAGAGACTTCACTGATAATCTTTGGCATCGACTTCATGCGTGCTAACATGAGCCACATAACATATGAGACGGCTAAGCCATACTCTATAAACTATTGGTTTTATAGGCTGAATGCTTAGATTCTAACAATGGGTGTGTGGCACAAATTAGTGTTAATCATCTTCAAGACATCAAATCAAATGTATATACCACAACCATTTATTACTTGAACTTATTCTCTAAGGTTACTGGCATGTTTCATAAACGGATGCAAGAATGTGCCACAATATTCAAGCTATCAAAACTTTAACAATTTAGAGAAATAAATTGTATGATCTAATAGAAAGTGTTTCTGTGTGCAGCACAAATTAGTGTTAATCATCTTAAATACATCAAATACTAAGTATACACCTCAACCATCTATTACTTGAACTCATTCTGTAAGGTTCTTGGCATGTTTAATCAACATATGAATGTAAGAATGTGCTGCAATGTTCAAACTATCAAATTTTAGCCATTAGAGAAATAATTTTTATGATCTAATATATTTTACACAATGATGTAGGCTGAATATGGAAATTTCAATATTAAATCATTTCTGATCAATAAAAATTATGCAGTGCTAGTTCAGCTTGTTTGAAATTTAAACACAATTATTTAAGGCAATTGTTATGGGCAAACCTATGTTGGATAGGTGCAAACCTATTTTGGATAGGTGCAAACCAAATTTTAAAATAAAATTCTTAAATAATTAATATGTACTTTATGGTAGAAAAGATAGGGGCAAACCATTCTTCCCTTCCCCCGTATCACGTGAGCGACTCTCTCCCACAAAACCCTAAAATCGCGAAAACAATGTCGGCGAGCCTTCATTCCCTGCATCGTTCAGCGTCGGTGCGACTCCAGATATCTCTGAAGGTTCATCCTTGTCCGTCGACGAGTAACATTTCGTCGGTTGGGGTCGCGGAAGGGTCCTCCTTCCCTGTCGCTGAGTCGTCTTCCTTGACCGCCAACCTCCAATATTCAAATCTCTACAGTTTCAAGTAATGGCATACCCTAATCCATTCCAATTTGTATCTCCATTACTTGGGGTTTTGTTTCATTATACAATGCAGCTTGGAAAGTCTTACAAATATGTTTTAAGTAGCCAGTTCTCCTTGCTGTCTCGCACTTCGTGGAGTCCAACTTCTAGTGAGATTCATTATTGTATTCTCCTGGAGAATTCGGCCGCAATAACAAATGCAACATTAAATGGAGTTTGTTGCATTGAAGGAAATCTTGATTTTTGAATTTAAAATTCATGTCCAAGTTCAAACTTTGACTATTAATAGATGATAGAGTGGTAAATATTTTATGTGTTACTCTAATATATCTATGATTTCTATTTGCTGATGAAATTTGCTGGTTGTGTGAATGATTTAAATTTGCTTTGTTTTGTAATTGAGTGTACACATTTGGAGCTTAAAGCAAGCTACATAGTGAATTCTAGATTAAATTTGTGCAAGAATAAGGGTTGTGTGCAGAAATCAACAAAATCTAATGTTCTTCTTGATTTTATTTTGATTTGCTCATAACAATTTGGTCTGCACTTACAATTTTTTGATCTGCCAGCGAAATTGGTTTGCATCTATCCAAAATAAGTTTGCCCATAACAACTGCATTATTTAATCTAGGTTTTATTTTATGAGTGCAAATGAACAGACAATGGAACACGAACAGCGCATTAGAATCTTCCACATGCTAGAAATAAAAATGAAGAACAGTAAAATATTTAAATCAATGACAAACAAGTATAGTGAAAATTAGGCCAGCTTTGAAATTTTAGATCAAATAAAATTTCCATAAAATGATAATAATTAGATACGAGCAAGAGAAAGGTAAGAGGAATACCACAGGCTCACAAGTACAGCACCCGATCCAATCCGTGTCGAAACGAAGGCAAAGGATGAAGGCTAGGGTTGACTCTGTAGAGGATCGGAAAACAGTGTGGTAAACTGAATGACTGGAGTTCTTGGGAAGAGAATCGAGAGGCAAATCTATGGAGAAAGGTATGGGGGCTTGTAAGATAAGAGAGGGCTCGTGTTCTGTGTCGGAGGGGGATTTCGCCGGAAAATAGGCGGGGGAGGGACTGTCGGCGGTTGTAGGGCAGGCCAGGAGGCACAGAGACTGTAGGCGTCGTGAACAGGAAACGACGACCTAGAGCTCGTCGAACAGGCCGGCAGCAGGCGGAGGGGTCTCCGGTACCTAAGGAGAATTCGAGCGGCGGAGAAGGGGGCGGCGGTCCTTCGTTTGTCGACGGGGGGAGGAAATAGAGGGCGCTCGGCACTTGTGTCGGAAAGGCGATGAAATAAGGTTGCTGTTTTCGTTTTCCCCGAGCTGCCGAATAATGTGGGTGTGACTGTGATAACTTCAGGCTCGTGCAGTTCTGATTTTAATTAGGACATAATTTTGATTTTTATTTAGGCTTTGTTTTTGTTTCGGGAGACTTATGTTTCGTTTGAGGGGACTTATTTTCACCGGTCAAGCGGTTACAACCGCATGAACCGGACTTTAATATAAAGTCCCCCCAAACGGGACCATAATTTCACCGATTAATTACGAATACATGAATGGGAGCTTAATAAGGGGATTGTTAGCCGCAACTTGTTATTGACTAGTTGCATCCCAAAATTTTTAAAAATTTCGTGTCTTTTCGAAATACGTCTTTTACATATAATTTTAGGCAAAGTGTTCAACACGAAAGTTGTACATCTACAATTTTCGTATTGAGCACTTTTCCTAAAAATGCATGTAGAAAACGTACTTTGGAAATATGTCCAGATTTTACGTCTTTCAAAAATACGTCTTATACATGCAATTTCAAGAAAAGTGTTCAACACGAAAGTTGTAGATCTCGTCGAGATCTACAACTTTCGTGTTGAATACTTTTCCTGAAATTACATGTACAAGACGTATTTCGAAAAAGTGCAAAAAGTTAGAAGATTTTGAGGTGCGATTAGCCAATAACAAGTTGCAGTTAACAATCGCCTAATTTTATTGATTTCTCACTTATTTAATTTTTAATCTAAATATAAGTTATGCTAGTTTATACTTTATAATAAAAAGTATGAATTTTAAATATTTAATTATGCTTGTCTTAATTACCAATTTACCACTAGTTCTAATTTGTCAAACTTGTATTCGGATTCTCACCGATTTGTTTTGCAATAGAACATAAATGCATCACAAAATGTGTACAAAACATATGCGCGTGAAGATTTTGGGCAATCATAAAATAAAATACACTAGGAGGTGAGAAGCTGAGAAGCAAGCTCTTATTTGTATTTGCTGCATTTGAGAGAGATCAGTACTTCTTGTAAGAATTTATCACTCGCAAGGGCGCACGACGCATTCATCTTGGAGCGAGTGTGGATAGTATTAGTCACGGCTTAAAATCGTGGCTAATTGTTATGCATCTGAATTGTATTAGCCATGGATTAAAACTGTGGCTAATGGTTCTTCGCGTTCTTTTTTCTCTTTTCTTCTGCAAATTCCCCTCCGAATTGTTCATTCATCGTAAAATACTTCAAAACATGAAAGTTTGAAAATGAGTCTTGTACCAAGGTTATTTACATTTTTCTACAATTGTATGTGTGTTTTGTATAATTTTTGGGATATTAATGTACTTTTGTCATATTATTTGATTAGTTTTTTTCAATTTTTATTTCTGCACACGATGGAAAAAAATTATGGGTCTGTCACTGCTGGTGTAAGACTCCTCCCCTTACCAAGGAGTTGTCTGGGTCTTATGTCCAAAACCGCCGTCTTACGGTGACACTAACACACTGGTTAGACATGCACTCCCGCAAGATGTCGATCATGTCGGCTAGTACGATCATTTAAGCTGTATACCAATTTGAGAATAGAAGTAATATAAGTAATTGTATATCAAGCCCACATCACAGATTGTTATATATATAATGAAAAGATATAGTTCAACAACGAGTACAAAAGAGTGTAAAGGAGTTATGTCCGATACACGTGGGCGGATCCAGGAATTTTAGTTAGGAGAGGCCCAGTCACCAAGCCAAGCCAAATAAATTTTAAAATAAAACTTTTAATGTAAAAAATATATAGACAGTTTTTTGACAAAACATAACATATATTTTTAATAAACCAAGAAAGATACAAACAACCATATACATGTCACTTCAATTGTGCACGACGATTTTTCAATTCATAGAATTCATCTTTGATACAATCTTTGTCAATTTTCTCAGTTATTTCTCGCTCAATATATAAAGTCATGCAATTTGCAAGAAATTCTTCTTTCATCTTGTTACGAAGTCTCATTTTAACAAGTTTCATAGCAGAGAATTGTTAGAAATTTGATATATATATATATATATATATATATATATATATATATATATATATATATATATATATATATATATATATATATATATAACATTTCTTTAGGAAATGGTTTCATTGGAGCCTTTAGGTGTTTGGTGTTTGGGCTCCATATTTTAAGAGAAAAACTCTAAAACCAAATGGAGGGAATCCAAAATTTTGGAGAGAACCTCTCTTTCTCTAAGGATGACATCGTATAGTCCCACCTTGCCTACCTCCATTCATATGAGGGTGTATATAAATAAAGTTCCTCTCTTTTATATGTTTAAAAGAACATAAGGAGAATCTATGCATCACACACACGCGCGTGCGCGCACGCACCGCACCGGACCGGACCGGATTCGGATTCGGGGTTAGGGGGATAATTGAATTGAATTGTTAATTTTGCTCCAAATAGTTTTGTCTCGGCTGCTCTTTCTTCGAGCGCTGTTCGTCAACCGGTTTCTTCGTCGAACGGCCTTTTCGTCGACCGCTTTCTCCAACGCTGTTCGTCGACCGCCTTGCCTTTTCGTCGACCGCTGTTCGTCGAACGGCATTTTCGTCGACCGCTTTCACCAGCGCTTTTCGTCGACTGCCTTTCGTCGACCGCTGCTCGTCGATCGGCCTTTTCGTCGACTGCTTTCACCAGCGCTTTTTGTCGACCGCCTTTCATCGACCGTTGTTCGTCGATCGGCCCTTTTCGTCGACCGCTTTCGCCAGCGGTTTCATCGACTGCCTTGCCTTTTCGTCGACCGTTGTTCGTCAAACGACTTTTTTCGAGCTTTAATTACGCTGACATTTCCAACATTCTTTTCTTTTCTTATCATTCGTAACCGTCAAAATTAATGACGAATTTATTTTACTATTTACCAAGATTTGAAGAAACGCCTTTTGATGAATCGTTTCGGAGACGTTATATTCCTTTTTTCTGTGGGGGGATGCATGACATACTTTTTCGGTTTTGAGTTCTCATCTTCTTCACATTTTTGCTTCATCAAGTGGTGGTTCGGGTGCTCTGTGCTTCTTCGGTGTCCGTGCACATCGAAGTTTCGGGATTTAGCCGGGTGTTGTACCTTGGAGGAGTGAGCATCGGTTGAAAGCCCTGCCGGAGGATGGTGCAACTTCTTTATGGCAGTGATCACACGCCTCACCCAGGCTCGATTCTAAACTATAAAATTTTATTTCTCTCATTTTATATTTTGATCTAATTTAAAATATCAAAATTCTCTAGATATTTATTTTTACTGCTTTATGTCTTGGTTTTCCGAAACATAATTATATACATATATATATATATTATTCGGAAGTAAATAGGAAAATTATTCTAACAAGAATGACCTTTCTGTGGTTGCTGTTGAGACCGGAAGAGTCAAAATGAGACGAATCAATTTGTCAATGATATAGTAGGTTTTCGATTTTTTCGTTTCCACCAATTTCTCATACAACTTGGAAATTGTAGATAAATTTTTAAAGGCGATTGATATACGCACACCAGATTTGGCTAATCGCAGCCCTTAAATTATATTTTAAAATTAAAATTAAGAAACCCTACCTCATTATAACCGCAGCCCCCTCCCCAATCCCCTGCATCTCCTCCGCCGCATCGTCGGAGCCCGCCGCCGCCTCGTCGGGGCCTCGCCGGAGCCCGCCGCCTCGCCGGGGCCCGCCGCCTCGCCGGGGCCCGCCGCCTCGCCGGGGCCCGCCGCCTCGCCGGGGCCCGCCGCCTCGCCGGGGCCCGCCGCCTCGTCGGGGCCCGCCGCCTAGTCGGAGCCCGCCGCTTCGCCGGAGCACACCTGTTACAATGCAAAATCTGCGGCGCCGAGCAGGCCTCCGTCCTCTACTGTCCCGACGAGGCCGTACTCGGCACCGGCTGCGATACCCGCATCCCCTCTCCCTCCAGTTACGAAGTCGTCTCCATGGTGCCGGAATTGAGTCAATTTCATTGTGATTATATGAATAATAGTAGCAAGAGACCCCACACTTCGCTCTAGCTCTAGTTGGAATCGATGAGATCGAGTCCTCTGTTTTTTGACCTATTATTTTATGGTTGTAAGTTGTAAATCAGCACCGCGCTTTGAAAAGTTTTGATTGACTCATAGAAGATGGATAAATCTTGGGATGATATTCTCCTTTCAATTTAATGTTGATGTAATCTTAGAACCGAGCATGCAATTCTTTCTTCCACAAGTTTTCTTCGGGATCTTCAAACATAATAATAATTCAAAAACCAAAACACATATTGTTTCTTAGTTATAAAGGTTCACAAAAAAGGCAGTTTTTTATTGATCAATGTCAAAAATCCACGGAGTTGATGTTTGTACTACGAATAGTAATATGGTGTATAAATAGCGGTTTATGGGCTGCGTGTATTGCGAATATCCAAATCAGGTGTGCGTATATCAATCGATCCTTATGAGAAGAAACATCGGAACACTTCCGGTCCTCTTGTTTCTGTTCGCCCACGTGAGCTTATCGAAGTGTGATCCGCCCTCGACATGGGACCCACGAATGGTTCGACGATTCGTCGAATGGTTCGACGATATCGTCGATATGGTTCGACGATCGGGGTCGCGATCGTCGATCGACGATCGATCGTCGATTTTGGTTCGTGGTTCCGTTTATATACCGGATTCATTGCAGTATTCTTTTGGAGGCGATACGAGGTATCTCGTTGAGATCGATCCAGAAATTGTAGAGGTAGGAATTTTTTAAAATCCTTGAATGAGGACGTAGAACCTCTGTAACATCGAGTTTGTTATCGAGCTTCTGATAATGCTGCAATTGAGTATTTAACACATAAATTTCTTGTTCACTGAAATCTTGAGGGTATAAATTTTTTGCAATGACACATATATCATCAATCTTGAAAGACTTGTATTCATCACTTGGATCTAATGTCACACTTAGACGAAGGAGTTTCGTGGAATTTTCACTAAATCTAGAATTTAGCTCCTACAACACACAATCTATTGAGGCATTGAAAATATCTACTTGAAAATGATGTTTCACTGTAATGATATCACGCGGACTTCGAAACTGACGATCACTATATTGAACATTCATGTCAGGAACTTTAACTTTATTTTTCTCACAGAATATGTTCACATCTTGTAAGAACTTCTCCCAGCCAGATTCTCGCAACTTCTGAATGAGAGTTTTTATTGTTGAAACTAAATTTATGACATTAAATATATCCTGAGATTGATGTTGCAGTGTTTTGCATAATATAGCAATACATCAATTGAAGTTCCAACTCGTAACTGATTCATTGCGATTTGTTGAGATGTTTGTCTTTCCATCACTTTATCTATATGTTGAGTTTGAGCAATTAAATCTCATAATTTTTGACAGCAAGGTTGTGTGGAGAACAATGATCCTTCCCTACATGAGTCAAAAATGCACAATTCTTTTCATTGACTTTCTTCCCGTTCCGAAATCATTCCGTCGTGAATGAGTTTGTTCCATATCGACCACTATTTTCTTTATTGAAAATATAACAAGGTGCACAATATGCAGTATCTTTTGCAGGAGAATACTCTAACCATGGAAACTTCTCGAACCACGAATATTGAAATCTTTGCTTATGTTCACTTGAGGATAGATACTCTTGAAGTTTGTGTTGATAAGGCTCAAGTTTAATATAAGCTCGTCGCATTTCATCTTGTTGATTTACAAGATAGTCCCAAATTTATCGTCGTAATCCAGGATCACGCTCGAAAATTATTGAATCACTTTCAGCTAGGGAAGAATCAATATTACATATATCTTGAGATTGAACATTAACGTATTCTATTGACAAAGATGTATCAGCTTCATTTGTTGATTTTTTGTTGAAAAATGAATCAGTAGTTTTAAATTTTTTTTCATGATTAACTGTATAACAAAAACAACTTGTGAAACATCAAACATGCATTATAACATTCACTTATGACGCATAACAATAGGCTCAGCTACAAGCCTACAAGTTTTATGATGTCACAACTAAACTTTATGAGGAGCAAATTCTATATTTTGTTAATTACTACTATTTTACATATTTGTAGATAAAAGTTCATGTGAAAATTTGTGAGGTAAGTTAAACAAGGGGTTCAGGACAAAACTATTAGCTCGAAAATATAATCATCAAAAACTAAGGAAGAAATTCGAGCAGATAAAACTTCATGTCGAAATCTGTGAGGTATTATTTTACAAAACTATTAGTTGATAAGGGAGGTTCAGCCCTTCCATATAATCATCAAAATTTATTTCAGGAAAATGCGATAAAGAATCAAGGAAGAAATTCGTACAAAGAATTTTGAGCTACCTTGAAAATGGAGGCACGGGGGTCGCGTGGAGTACTGAAGCAGTGGAGCGGGAATGAAATGGCTAGGGCTAGGGTAGCGGATTTTAGAACAGTGGAGCGTCAAAATTTCTATATTATATATATTTTTATAGAGTATATATATATATATATATCTTTATTAAATAAACTTTAGAAAGCGGTTCTTAGAAGAATCGTTGTCTAAATTTCTATATATAGAGAGAGAGAACTTTAGATCAGAGACGGGCGAAGCCCGCCGGAGCGGTTCTTAGAAGAATCGTTGTCGAGAACGGGCGAACGCCCGGCGGGGGGCGGGCGAAGCCCGCCTAAAGTTCTGTACATATATATTTATACAGAGTTTTAGACTAAAATTATATATATATATATTTATTTATAAAAATCGGTTCTTAGAAGAACCGTTGTCTAAAATTATATATATATATATATTTATAAAAAATTTAGACAGCTGTTCTTATAAGAACCGTAATTTTTTTTATAAAATAAAAATTGAAGAATCGCTATCTAAAATTCTGTATATATATATTTGCGGGCGCAGCCCGCAACGGCGCATACAGAAGTTGCGGCCGAAGGCCGCCCGAGAGCATAGACAGCGGTTCTTAGAAGAACCGCTGTCTAAACTTTATATATATATATATATATATCTAAGAACCGTTGTCTAAACTTTATATATATATATATATATATATATATATATATATATATATATATATATATATATATATATACTGGCGGGTATATGTCAGAACGTTTTTTTTTATTTTAATTAATTATTTAGTTTTATTACTTATTATAAATACAGTGGTTGCGAAGCCCGCCGGGGGCGGGCGAATTCTACTGTGGCGCGTAGAACCGTTGTCGTATATATAAATATATATATATATATATATATATATATATATATATATATATATATATATATATATATATATTTAAAAAAAAAAATTGGGGGGGGGGGGGGGGCGGGCCCCCATGGGCCCCACTTGGATCTACCCCTGTCGATACATGTTAAATTAATACAAATCACTCTCTCACACATCACTCTAAGCGGAAGCTGAAACTCGAACAACCGTCATCACCTGACGTTGAGCTATAGTAGTAGTGCGCGGTAACTGCTCCTCAAGTCCTGTCATCTCGTCATGTTGGTCGTGTCGGTGCTCCATCTCTCTGAGCTCCTAAAATGATATGGTCACAACCGATAGTTAGTCATAAAGACTAAGTCATTTTGTCCTCGTCTCTCCCCCGCGACTCCTAGGCGCCGAGCGGAAGGACGAAAGAGGAGGACAACAAAGCAGTAAAAAAGGGAGCCAGTGACAGTGAAACTACTCCATCATGAATAAAACCATCTAGCAGGTATAACATTGTTCTAACAGTTCTATATAGTAACAAGTATTGTAAGTAGAGAAACAGTAGTACTGAAAGAAAGTGCAGTATAGTAAAAGTAAGTATTGTGCAGGAAAGTAGGACTAACCCGTCTTGATATACACCGAGCCTCCAACTCGTAGGACTAACCTATCCTGATATACCACTCCCGAGCCTCCAGCTCGCAGGACTAACCTGTCCCGGTATCAAACACCTGAGTCTCCAGCTCGTTGGACTAACCCGTCCCGATATACAAACACCCGAGGCTCCAGCTCACAGGACTAATCCGTCCTGATATACAACTTTCGAGCCTACAGCTCGCAGGACTAACCTGTCCCAGTATCAAACGCCCGAGCTTCCAGCTCGCAGGAGTAACCCGTCCTGATATCAAACACCCGATCCTCCATCTCGCAGGACTAAACCTGTCATGTATCTCTCCAACCCTACACTGGTGAGTTTGCCACATTGTTCCCTTAACCTATTAGACTACTCTTGTC
The DNA here is from genome assembly GCA_039583875.1 of Platanthera guangdongensis. Classification (NCBI taxonomy): domain Eukaryota; kingdom Viridiplantae; phylum Streptophyta; class Magnoliopsida; order Asparagales; family Orchidaceae; genus Platanthera; species Platanthera guangdongensis. The sequence continues at coordinate 148,553,821 of CM077154.1, forward strand.
TAATTTTTGTTATACATAACAATTTAGGGTTAATCATGGACTTCCCGAGGTCGTACCCGGTGAAGGGCTCACAACGGTACTAGAGAATACGATGGACTGAAGCCCAAATCCCCTTTTCCAGGACACTTACTTTTACTAGTGTCTACCTGTTATTAATACTCCACTCTCGTTATTTCTCTTGAGTAAACCTAATGACTTTAAGGTACTTATTGGGAAAACGACGATCTTTCGTTTGATCCTGCATTAGTTATTCTCTTTAGTAACTTGTACTCTAACACTCAATACTAAGTAGTGACCTACTTATGATTCTGACCAGGGTTTCAAACTTCCCAATACATCTCTCAATTCAACTATATCTCATTACCGTGCATGCCCTAATGCTACATGTCACTTTTATTAAACGCAGCCCATGACTTGACTCTAACCCATATGAGATGACCACTGATTCCTTGGGCCAAAGTCCTCCAAATTTTTTATCATGGGTTAATTATATGATTATTGATAATAAATTAGAATCCCATAATTTTCTAATTATTTTGGGACCAAAATAAAAATTATTTAATTAAGTGACCTAGATCACATTGAACATGAACTACTATAACCAGAGTCCTTTATGTCTAACTAATTTATCTGATGTTCGTCTAGGTTAAAAATATCTTCATACCAAACATCCTAATTTTCTAACATGATTTGACCCTTGTTTTTTATTTATGACTAAAATCACAATGTTTCCCCTTTTCAAATGAAGTACTAAAAATAATCAACTAAAACTTTTGGGAGAATTCCTAGTCATTAATATTGATAGCATAATGCTCAAAACAAATTTCCACAGTGATATCAAGTGGTTTGACCTACTGTTAAAACCGAAAACTCGGTCTCTTGTGGAGTTCATCCTTGGGGAAGCGGTGATCGCATACCTACTTCTCTCTTGCAAGCCAAACAACAAAAAAAGGAACTGACCCAAAGGCTCGATGTGGAGGTCCCACCACACACCCGGAAGATCTTAGAGAGCTTCCCTTTCTTAGCCAAAGGCCGAGCTAAGGCTACCTCAGAAAGCGCAAGAAGATCAGAACACTAGTAAGCATGGCTTCTGAGGTGCCCCTTGGGTCCTAGTTATAGTTTTCCGAAGACGATCTGCAAATAGCCAACCTCTGCTATTTTGAACAGCTATGTGCAGCCCAACTAGGTCTGACAACAGCGTAACTCCGTTGTTCTAACAAGTTATTCGCACCCCTGGCAAAGGCACCCAGGTAATTTTACCTTTGGGCTCCACTAGACAGGTTCCAAGGATTTGGAGGTTGGCTCGCCACAACTCACCATCCCGTAGGGGCGGACGCGACCTGGCTCCCGCAGCTCGCCTTCCCTACTCGGCGAGCACAAGCCAGGCCGCCGCAGCCCGCCGACCCTTGCACTAAGGTGGGCTGGTGGCCAGGTCGCCTATGGGAGAGCGGGCTGGCTGGTCTGGGACTGCTACTACAGAAGGAATTCCAGAGGAACTGAGTTCGCTGAGCTTAGTTCGACGAATTTGGATTTTAAACCTCTGAGGTTAACTCGAAGAATGTCGAGCTCCGTTCGACGAACGCCAGGTCACCTAGTTGGACTGTGTGAGAGCCGAACAAAAACAGATCGAAATGATTTTAACTGAAACTTTATTATCCGAAAAAAGTGTCTATTACAATGGTATAGCCTCCCTTTTATAGAATGGAGGAGATGTGAGAGATTACAAATAATCAATGTGGGACTAAAAATTTACAAGTGTATGCGGCTTTACAAAAGACAAACCGGACAAGCCGTGCGGTTAGACAAACCGGCTAACCGCCTGACTACCAACAGGAGGAGAGATCAAACCGCCATAGGAGACCGCTAGACCGCTCGGTCTCCGAGTCGCCTGAGACAAGCCGCCTGACCGCTGGGATACCAAACAGCAACAACCTGGCACACAGACCGGCTAGGAGAAACCGCCAGACCGCCCGGTCTCCAAACAGCAACAGACCGCGCGGTCTCCAACCTGCAACACTCCCCCTCAAGCTGGAGCATAGATATCAATCATGCCTAGCTTGTCGCAGATATGGAAAAATGAAGCAGACACCGGCTTGGTGAAGACATCTGCCAACTCGTTGTCGGAAGTCACAAACGGAGTGCAAATTTGTTTCTTCAATATTTCTTCCCGAATAAAATGACAGTCGACTTCTATGTGTTTTGTTCTCTCATGAAAGACCTGATTTTTGGAAATGTATATCACGACCTTATTGTCACAGAACATATGAAGAGGATAGTTGTAAACCTCTCCTAAGTCAAGTATGAGAGTCTGCAACCACTTCAACTCACATGTAGTCGATGTCATGCTGCGATATTCCGCCTCTGCACTAGACCTGGAAACTACAGACTGTTTCTTGCTCTTCCAACTCACAAGATTGCCTCCAACAAACGTGCAGAAACCTGATGTCGATTTGCGGTCCCCTTTGTCATCCGCATAACTTGAATCAGAGTAAGCTTCAACCCTTAGGTGACCATTCTTCTGAAAGAGGAGTCCTTTCCCTGGTGCAGCTTTAATATACTCTAATATCCTTAGTGCAGATTGTAGATGAAACTCCCTCGGAGCTTGCATGAACTGGCTCACCTTGCCAACAACATAAGAGATGTCGGGTCTGGTTACCGTGAGATATATGAGCTTGCCCACCAGACGCCGGTATCTCGTAAGATCGGAGAGAAGAGGCGAGTCATCTGTCCAAGTTTTGTCTTCTCCAAGAGCCATAGGACAACGTGCAGGTTTAGCACCAGTCAGTCCTGCCTCCTTTAAAAGATCAAGAGCATACTTCCGTTGGGAAAGGACCATGGAGTTGGGCTTTCTAGAGATTTCAATCCCCATAAAGTATTTGGGGGAGCCCATGTCCTTTGTGACCAGATGTTGACGAAGGTGTTTCTTTGTCATCAATACCCCATCCTGGTCATCGCCAGTAAGAAGAATGTCATCAACATAAACCGCAAGAACAACAAGACTAGAGGCGGTTTTCCGAACAAACAAGGAATGATCTGCTGAGCTTCTTGTAAAACCAATGGCCGCAACAATGCCACTAAACTTGTCAAACCAGGCACGAGGACTCTGCTTGAGGCCATAGATAGCCTTCTTTAGCCGGCATACCCGTGTCTCCCCCTGAGCAACATACCCAGGAGGTTGCTCCATGTAAACATCTTCCTGCAGATCACCATAGAGGAAAGCATTCTTAACATCGAGCTGCGAGATGGACCAATCCCTATTGACAGCCACAGAGAGAAGAACCCTAATAGTGCTGAGACGAGCCACTGGAGAGAAAGTGTCAAAGTAATCAACGACATAAGTTTGGGTAAAACCCTTGGCAACCAGGCGAGCCTTGTAACGATCCACACTGCCATCCGGGAGAAACTTCACAACGAAGACCCATCGACAACCAACAACATCTGTGTCGAAAGGAGGAGGAACAAGGGTCCAGGTACCCCGTTCAGTGAGAGTAGCAATCTCCTCATCCATGACAGCTTTCCAGTGAGGAATAGTAAGGGCCTCCTGGTAGGAACGGGGGGTGGCAGTGGCCGAGATAGCCAGTGCAAAAGCTCTGCGAGAAGGGGTAAGACGATTGTAGGAGAACTGTGGAGGGAAGACGATTGATGAGATAGCAGGAGAGGAGGACAACATAGCCCCAATAGGAGCGAGGAACATGCATTTGAGTCAGCATAGTGCAAGCGACATCAAGGAGGTGACGGTTTTTGCGTTCCGCCACCCCATTTTGTTGTGAGGTGTAGACACAGCTTGTTTGACGAATAACAGCATGGTGAATACAAAAAGAGGAGAAGTCTTGGCTAAGATACTCCTTAGCATTGTCAGAACGAAGAATTTTAATAGGCGTATCAAACTGAGTCTTAACCATAGAATAAAATGAGGTCCAAACAGAGAACAACTCGGTGCGATCCTTGAGAAGATACACCCACGTACACCGAGAGAAATCATCAATGAAGGTGACAAAATATGAACTACCCCGACCGATGGTGAGGGTAGGAGCGGGACCCCATATGTCAGAGTGAACGAGGTCGAACAGACGGGAAGAGCCCCGACTTTGCGTTGGTGGGAAGGACGAGCGGTGATGTTTGCCAAGTTGACATATATCACAGTTTAGAGGAGGATGATGAGGAGGGAGGTGGGGCAGGAGCTGGCGCAGAATTCGGGGAGGAGCATGTCCAAGGCGAAGATGCCATTGGAGAAGATCTGTAGAGGAGGAGGAGAAGGCGGATAGAGCAGAAAAGTTGTCGAGGAAGTAGAGGCCACCACTCTCAGTCCCGGTAGCAATCGTCTGTTGGGAGTCCGGATCCTGAAAAGCACAAGAGATAGGGGTGAATATGACAGAACACTGTAGTTGCTTGCATAAAGAAGTAACCGATAATAAATTGCACGGAAGCTTGGGCACATAGAGGGTATCAGCCAGACAGAGAGATGGAGTGACTTGAACCATGCCCATCCCATGGACAGGTGAGGGAGATCCATCCGCAACAATGACCGGGGGAAACTGAGCATGTGTTTCAAGAAGAGAGAAACATTGAGGATTGTTTGTCATATGATTTGTTGCACCAGAGTCGATTAGCCATCTTCCGCGAGTAACAACATGAGCACTACCAGAAGAGGTAACCACCGAGGCGGACAAGCTGGAGGAGGGGAAAGCCATGGAAGCAAGAGAGGAGCAAACCGCGACGATAAGAACAAGCCGCGAGAAGAGAAAGAAGCCGAACGGTTAAGCGAAGAAGAGAAGAGAGCACCAAGCCGGGCGAACAAAAAACAGGTCGGACGGCTAGGAAGGCCACGACCAAGAAGCAGAGCAAAGTAAAGGGAAAGAAGTCGCACGACTTGAAAAAGTCGGGCGAACAGAGGAGAACAAGTCGCACGGCTAAAGATGAGGCCGGGGCGACTAGCAAGCAGGAGCGGGTAGAAGGCAACAGGCGCGACGACTTAGACACCATCTTCCCAAAACCCCGAAAACCCCCCGTCACCACACATCTTCCCAAAACCCCGAGGTGATGGTAAGGGGGGACGGGGGTACATAAACACCAAGGACCACCCGCTGCAAGCAATGTGGGACTAATCCAACCACGGGATGGCGGGGATATTCCGCCACATGGGGGGCCCACTGGGGTCAACACCCAGACCTGAAACGCGATGGGGAAGCCCAAATATGCGGTCTCACACACACCCAATCCCGCTGGACCTTAGTTCTCAACACACCCCCGCAGCGGGATGCCTCTGATACCATGTGAGAGCCGAACAAAAACAAACCGAAATGGTTTTAACTAAAACTTTATTATCCGAAAAAGGTGTCTATTACAATGGTATAGCCTCCCTTTTATAGAATGGAGGAGATGAGAGAGATTACAAATAATCAATGTGAGACTAAAAATTTACAAGTGTATGCGGCTTTACAAAAGACAAACCGGACAAGCCGTGCGGTTAGACAAACCGGCTAACCGCCTGACTACCAACAGGAGGAGAGATCAAACCGCCATAGGAGACCGCTAGACCACTCGGTCTCCTAGTCGCCTAAGACAAGCCGTCTGTCCGCTGGGATACCAAACAACAACAACCTGGCACACAGACCGGCTAGGAGAAACCGCCAGACCGCCCGGTCTCCAAACAGCAACAGACCGCGCGGTCTCCAACCTGCAACAGACTGCTTCTGAGGTGCCCCTTGGATCCTATTTATAGTTTTCCGAAGACGACCTGCAAATAGCCAACCTCTACTGTTTTGAACAGTTATGTGCAGCCCAACTAGGTTTGCCAACAGCGTAACTCTGTTGTTCTAACAATCTATTCGCACCCCTAGCAAGGGCACCCAGGTAATTTTACCTCTGGGCTCCACTGGACAGGTTCCAAGGATCTGGAGGTCGGCTTGCCACAACTCACCATCCCGATGGGGCGGACGCGACCTGGCTCCTGCAGCTTACCTTCCCTCCTCGGGTGAGCGCGAGCCAGGCCGCCGCAGCCCGCCGACCCTTGCTCTGAGGCTGGCTGGCAGCCAGGTCGCCTATGGGAGAGCGGGCTGGCCGGTCTCGGATTGCTACTACAGAAGGAATTCCAGAGGAACCAAGTTCGCCGAGCTTAGTTCGACGAATTTGGGTTTTAAACCCCCGAGGTTAGCTTGAAGAATGCCAAGCTCCGTTCGACGAATGTTGAGCTCTGTTCGATGTACGCCGAGCTCCGTTCGACAAATGTCGATCTTCGTTCGATGAACGCCGATCTCAACCCAAGCTCAATTCGGTGAAAGCCTGACTCGATTCGACAAACTCCAGGCGGACGCGGGTTGGGTGGGCCAGCCCGTGCAACTCGGCGAACACGGGAGTGTACACCTAGGATATCCATATTTCAAAATATCTACGAAAATGTCATTATTAAAACAAGTATCATAAATAATCATCCAAATTTTTTTTATAAAATTTGCAGGGGTTCACAATTCTGAAATAAGGGTTTAAGCTAATTCCCATAATTTTACACGCACTGTAAATTATTCTTTTAATTAAAATCACATAAGGATATAATTTGAATTATACTATTTTCATAAGAAATAATTCTCAAAAACTCCCACAAATTTTTCCATAGAAATGAAAAGATCTTTTAGGGCTTGTGCCAACAAATTAAAATTTTCCAAGCTCATTTGCCCTAGTTTTCTTTTAAGGCACATATATGTGTGCTAGTTTTGAAATAATTCTAAAATATGGGATTTTTTATTCCAAAAATCCCAATGTTTCCATGAAAGGAGTATTCCACCTCCATAAACCTCTGTCCAAAAATTCATGAACATGCATTAGGTCAAATGAGCTTAATTCCCATTTTACCTCATTTTGCTATTAGCACAGCATTTTCAATTCTACCTTCACCATGTGTAACGCCCCGAAACTCAAAAGAGTGACGGGAGGTGTTTGGCACCAAGTTTGGAATTTGGCAGGGGTCACACGGCCTGGGACACGGGTGTGTCATAGGCCGTGTCCTTGGCGGGTTGAGGTGTGTTTGACACAGTCTACTGTGTCGACACAGGGCCTGCTGTGTCGACACAGGGCATGCTGTGTCGACACAGGGCCTGCTGTGTCGATATAGTGCATGTTGTGTCGACATAGGGTGCATTGTGTCGACACAGCAGGCCCCGTGTCGTTGCCGATCTCAACCCAAGCTCAATTCGGCGAAAGCCCGACTGGATTCGACAAACTCCAGGCGGACGCGGGTTGGGTGGGCCAGCCCGCGCAATTCGGCGAACACGGGGGTGTACACCTAGGATATCCATAATTCAAAATATCTACGAAAATGTCATTATTAAAACAAGTATCATAAATAATCATCCATTTTTTTTTTAAAATTTGCAGGGGTTCACAATACTGAAATAAGGGTCTAAGCTAATTCTCATAATTTTACACGCACTGTAAATTATTCTTTTAATTGAAATCACATAAGGATATAATTTGAATTATACTATTTTCACAAGAAATAATTCTCAAAAACTCACACAAATTTTTCCATAGAAATGAAAAGATCTTTTAGGGCATGTGCCAACAAATTAAAATTTTCCAAGCTCATTTGCCCTAGTTTTTTTAAGGCACATATGTGTGCTAGTTTTGAAATAATTCTAAATTATGAGATTTTTTATTCCAAAAATCCCAATGTTTCCATGAAAGGAGTATTCCACCTCCATAAACCTCTGTCCAAAAATTCATGAACATGCATTAGGTCAAATGGGCTTAATTCCCATTTTACCCCATTTTGCTATTAGCACACCATTTTCAATTCTACCTTCACCATGTATAACGCCCTGAAACTCAAAAGAGCGGCGGGAGGCGTTTTGCGCCAAGTTTGGAATTTGGCAGGGGTCAAACGACCTGGGACATGGACGTGTCATAGAGCGTGTCCTTGGCGGGTTGAGGTGTGTTTGACACAGTCTGCTGTGTCGACACATGGCCTGCTGTGTCGACACAGGGCCTGCTGTGTCGACACAGGGCCTGCTGTGTCGACACAGGGCATGCTGTGTCGACACAGAGTGTTGACACAGGGCGTGCTGTGTCGACACTCTGTGTCTCTGTGTCTACACAGAGTGTCGACACAGGGGTCTTGGCAGGGTCTCGACTAAATGTCCCGACACAGTTTGAGTTTGTCGCGGACGTGTCCTGCTCCGGTTTGTGAACCGTGCGATGTTCGGCCCAGTTTTTCCAGGTCAGACCCGGATCGTAGCCATACATTTCTTTATGATTGGGATCCGACGGCTGGAGGTTATTCCTATTGGGATATACCCGAGTGTAGGGTTTCAAAACCCTCATCTTCTATTCGCTGGTTCTCTGTCTAAGTTCTAGAGAGAGGGGAGAGCAACGAGGAAGAAGAAGTCTAGATCCGGTCGTCGGCGGAGCTTCAGAGCTCCAAATCGTGAACCGACTTCGGATCTACGGAGGCAAGGAGAGGGCGGTGCTTTTCATCTGCATACTTTTTCATGGCGCCAAGGAAGAACACTAGTGTAATGATTCTCTACTTGAGCATGTGAAGCTCTACTTCTTTTGCAAAGGGAAGCCCGCTCTCACGAGTTTGCAATGAGTTTGAGGCGTTCCTTCGGGTAGACATGAATAGTCCCCATTGTGTACATGTACAGTCTGTAATCGAGAACAGATATAAGCATGATGTGTGAAGCCTACCCAGACAAGTTGGTCTGGATCGGTGATGTTGCATTGCATAAATGGCCGGAGAAGACTCCGTGCGAATGTTTGTTTTTCGGGTTTTCTACGTGGTAGATTGCAACAGAGAACCTTGGGGATTAACCTATAGGTGCACCCGAAAAACTGGGCAGATGCGTGATTCTGCCAACATGGTGGCTCGGGAGCCAACCCGAACATAACTGGGTTATGTGATATGTGTAGGAGATACGGGACTCGTGGAAGCTTGACCTGCGCAGACGACTTAATTGACCTTGTGGTGTGAGCAACGGGTAAGGTGGAACCGTACCCGATCTATGTCGTTCGGTTAAGAGACCTAAAGTTACTTGGCACTTACCGTTGGCATAGATGGAGGGTCTTAAGCAGTGGCCAGAAAGACCAGATGCTCACGAGATATTGCCGTCCTGGGGGCGGTGGTGAGTCAGCGGACTTTGACCGTGATCACCGAGAATGTGCCCTAAGAGCACGGGGCGTGTGGTCGTGCGTGTCTACGCCTGTGATGTAGTGTTGTTACATTACTGTTTGGTTATGCTAATAAAGTGCAGGGAAGGAGCATCGTTGCCCCGAGTTTGGGGGCAGGATCGTTATAATTTGGTCAGCATGACTGACCGTTGCTTTTGTTTGCCACCGTGCGGCGGATTGTTACTTGCAGGTGCTGCGGAGCCGAGCGGTAAATAGCGGGCTAAAGCCCAAGTTGCTGAGCCGGCCCTCGAAGGCCTAATTTTGTGTGTTTTATTTTATTCATGTATGGCCGGCCTGCGTGCCGAGGTTTGGAAAACATGTAATTTGAGGAAAACAATTGTAAGGCCATAAGGCCAGTAATTGTGTATTTGTACTTCATTCCTTTTGTCTTATTAGTGGACATTCATGCTAGTGTTGGGTTTTTATTAATGCAACTTTTATTTGCTTCCGCTAGAATGCTCTGTGTAGAACGTTGATATTAGTTGGATGGTTTCCATTGAGCAACCGCCCGGTCTTTCTGTGGTATATGACGTCGGGCCCCGGCCAAACCTACTGTTATATGTTATGCGACAGATAGGGGGTGTTACAATTTGGTATCATACTACTGGTTTCGGTCAGGCTTAAAATTAATTTGTGGGCGAATTCTTTTAAGGGGTGGTGAGCATATATGTGTGTGTCATCGTTATAACAACAAAAGAACCCATGAATGTCCACTTAGGAATGAAAATACACGTGTTTGAGGAACTTGCGCGTTCCTATAATTGCGTTTTGCAATTTTGTTTGGTCGCTTAACGTTGTTTTGTACAACTATATGTGACTAGAAGCGGTGCTGGACCGTCGGAACGCCGAGTTTCTGAGGCTAGTAGTGCACCAAATAATGCTCCTACAACACCTTCATCGGCTGAGACCATACGATTGGTTGTCGAAGCAGTGTTTGTCATGATCAATGTGCAGCCTGCAAGGCAAATATAGCAGTCCGCTCCTGCGATGGAGTAGGTACCTCTTCCAGAAGTTGAGCCGAGAAGAGTGGAGCAGGTAGTAGTAGAACCGTTGGTGCCGAGGAGGGCAACCGAGAGACAGCTCAAACATGTCATGAGCTTTAATCATCCGGTATTCTCGGGGCTGGGAACCCCATCTCAAGCTGAAGACTGGCTCTCCCGTGTGAAAAGAGTCTTGATAGCAACAGAGATGAAGGAGTGGAAGATGACCACTATAGCTATGTTACTGTTGGATGGAGACGTTAGGCTGTGGTGGGAGGGTTTGGAGCTGCATCTACTGAGAGGAAGGCAACTTACAGACTTCTCGATGGAGGAGTTCTCGAGACTGTTCTTGGCTAGGTACCTCCCTTCGACTCAGTGAATAGCTTTGGAGAATGAGTTCCAGAGGTTGGTACAAGGAGAGAGTAGCGTGGATGAGTATCTCCACGAGTTTACCTGAATGGGTCGGTACGCTAGCTCCAACATCACGGATGAGGAGCGAAAAACAAACAGATTCTATGAAGGTTTGAGAGATGACTTGAGGCTACTACTCTTGGGACCGATGACGCAGGGCTTCTTGACCCTGGTCAACAAGGCCCGGTCCTTGGAGAAGGACATAAAGAATGTTCAAGTGAAGAAAATCTTGGGTGATAAGAAGTCTGAGTTCATGGTGCCGGCTAACTCAAAGTCTAGGTACCGTAAGTTCTTTAAGAAGGCTAGGACTTCGGGTCTAGCTCCTTCTTCCGGTGCTTCTGGGGCGACTACGGGTCGGACCCCGGGTGCATGTTTCACTTGTGGAAAACCGGGGCACTTTGCCCGTGACTGTTGGAGCGGACGTCCCAAGTCCGAGAAAAAGCCGGGAGCGACTTATGAAGAGAAGGGCAAGGCGGTGGAGTCAACCGCGTCCCATTATGCTCCGGCTCAACCAAGGGTTTATAATATTGGCCAACAGGAGGCCATCAAACAAGCGGATGTAGTGACATGTATGGTTTAAATTTATAGCAAGTCAAATTATTTTATACTTGTTATGCGTATGTTACCTTACCACTACTTGTTTAGGATTTGTTTTGATTTGTGAGTTTCCGGCGAGAGCACTCCTTGATACGGGAGCTTCATATTCCTTCTTGTCCGAAGGATTCATATCGCGAATCGGAGTACCTTCTTCGATGGCGAAGGACAAGTTGGATGTGTTGTTACCAAATGGGTGTTCGATGCGCGCAGATAAAATCAGTGGTGTTAAGATTCGCATTGGGAATCAAGAGTTCGATCTGCAAGTGTTGTTACTACCGCCGGTGGAGTTCGACATTATATTTGGTATGGACTGGCTCTCGGAGCAGCAAGCCTATATTGATTGTGGTCGCAAGGAAGTCAAGTTGGGAGCAAGTCGTGAGACGATTTTTACGGGCTTGAAAGGGTCGAGCAAGACGTTGATGTCTGCTCTTCAGGTGGTGAAGGCGGTTCGTGCTGGTGCAGAGTTGTTCTTTACACTAGTGGAGGTTGCAAAGCCGAAGCATACGTTGGATAGTATTTCAGTGGTAGCTGAGTACCCTGATGTGTTCCCCACTGATCTTCCTGGAGCCCCGCCTCAACGGGAGATAGATTCCATGATTGAGCTAGTGCCAGGTGCGAAGCCTGTGTCACGATCTCCGTATCGGCTAGCGCCTAAGGAAATGTCGGAGCTGAAGGTGCAACTTCAAGAGTTGTTGGAGCAAGGGTTTATGCGTCCAAGTTCGTCGCCTTGGAGCGCACCGGTCCTCTTTGTAAAGAAGAAGGACGTGAACTTGAGACTTTGTATTGATTATCGGGAGTTAAATAATCTAACGGAAAAGAACAAGTACCCAATCCCAAGGATCAATGATCTTTTTGATCAGTTGGTCGGGTCGACGGTGTACTCTAAGTTGGATCTCAAGTTTGGTTACTATCAGCTGAGGATAAGGGAGAGTGATATCCGTAAGACAGTGTTCAGTACAAGATACGGACATTACGAATTTACGGTCATGCCGTTTGGGCTGATTAATGCGTCGTCGGTGTTCATGGATTTGATGAACTGGACGTTCAGGGAGTACTTGGACCATTTTGTAATCGTCTTCATCGACGATATTTTGGTGTACTCGCAGAGTGAGAAAGATCACTTCAGGCATCTTCATTTGGTTTTGGAGACGCTTAGGAGGAATAAATTGTACGCTAAGTTCTCGAAATGCGATTTTTGGTTGTCCTCAGTGACATTCCTCAGTCATATAGTGAGTGGAGAGGGTATTGCAGTGGATCCGGCGAAGATTATTGTGATACGAGAGTGGCCTGGGCTTTCTACGGTAGCGGAAGTCCGGAGCTTTCTGGGGCTTGCCGGCTATTATAGGCGCTTCGTGGAGAACTTCTCGCGGATAGCGTTACCTCTCACTACTTTGATGAAGAAAGAGCAGAAGTTCGTTTGGACGCCGGAGCGCGCGCGAGCTTTTAAGGAGTTGAAGTGTCGGTTGACCACGACGCTAGTTCTTAGTTCGCCGCGTGGGACCGAAGGTTTTGAGATTTATAGCGATGCTTCGGGCAGTGGTTTGAGTTGTGTGCTGTTACAGCATGGAAGCGTTATAACATATGGTTCGAGACAGCTGAAGGTGCACAAGAGGAACTATCTGGTCCATGACTTGGAGTTAGCGGCCGTGATTTTTGCATTGAAGCTGTGGAGACATTATTTATACGGTGTGAAGATTGATATCTACACCGATCACAAGAGCCTGAAGTATTTGCTGGATCAGAAAGATCTGAACATGCGGCGGCGTAGGTGCATGGAGTTCCTGGGGGACTATACATTCAAGATCCACTACGTGCCTAGTAAAGGCAATGCGGTTGCGAACGCGTTGAGTCGCCGGGCCCCAGCTCAAGCCAATTGGCTGTTGGTCCATGACGAGTGGTTGGTTCGGGAGTTAGAAGCGTTGGAGATCTCTTGCGTAGACAAGCAATCAAGTGCTGAAGCATTATTGAATTGGACTAAAGTCCAATATGACATGGCTGATCGGATTCGGCAGGCTTTGGATATGGATGTCCACATGAAGCAACTCATGGCAGGCTTTGTTGTGGAGGATGGATTACTTTGGAAAGACGGTCGTCTGTGCGTCCCAAACGTGGGCAATTTGCGAGTGGAATTGTTGTACGAGGCGCATCATACCAAGTACTCAATTCCCCCGGGGAGCACGAATATGTACCGCGATGTTAAGAAATTATTCTGGTGGCCAGGACTGAAAAAGGATGTGGCACTCTACGTGGCGAAGTGTCAAACTTATGCCTTGGTGAAAGCGGATGGCCAAAGCCGGGAGGATTCTTGAAATCCTTGCCTATTCCGGAGTGAAAGTTCAACGACATTACTATGGACTTTGTGCACGGGTTGTCAAGGTCGCAAAAGGGGAACGACGCCATTTAGGTGGTCGTAGATTGTCTAACGAAGGTGTCGCACTTCATTTCGCATAGGAAGGATGATCCAGTTGAGAAATTGGCAAAGCTATATGTAGATAATATTGTGTGGCTTCATGGTGTACCCCGCAGCATCGTGAGTGACCGAAATGGGCGGTTCACGTCCAATGATTGGATGCTGGTGCAGCAGATGTTGGGAATAAAGCTGAGTTTTAGCACAGCCTTTCATCCGCAAACGGATGGGCAGACCGAGAGGGTCAATAAGACAATGGAAGACATGCTTCGCATGTGTGTCCTGGACTTTGGAAAGCAGTGGGAAGACCACCTATACTTGGTGGAGTTCACATACAACAATAGCTACCAGACAAGCATACAAATGGCGCCCTTCGAGGCCCTTTATGGTAGAAGATGTCGCACGTCGTTGTTTTGGTTGGAAACGGGCGAGTCAAAATTGTACAAGCGACAAGAGGTGGAGGATGCTACTTCTTCGGTGAGTACCATTCGGGAGAGGTTGCTAATCGCTCAGGACCGTCAGACTAAGTACTATAATGCCAAGCACATGAACGTGGAGTTTGTTGTTGGCGATTGGGTGTACTTGAAGATCAAGCCGTTCAAGGGTGTCTCGTAGGTGCGGTGCTTGAAGAAGCTAAGCCTGAGGTACCTTGGACCGTTTGAGGTTCTGGAGCGGATTGGTGAAGCAGCGTACCGGTTAAAGCTGTCAGTGGAGCTTAGTGGTCTACATGATGTATTCCATATATCGGTGCTACGGAAGGCAGTGCAAGAGCCTACGTAAGTGATCGCGGTCGATCAAGTGTCGGTCGATAGTTGGTTGACGACAAAGGTCAAGCTCGTACGTATTGAGGAATCGGAAGTCAAGCGGTTATGCAATAAAGAGATCAGGATGGTTAAGGTCCGTTGGGACAATTACGGTCGGGAGGAGCTCTCTTGGGAGCGAGAGCAGACTATGCCTGAGGAGTACCCGGAGTTATTTTGCTCAGGTACCGTTTAAGTTCTATGTTTATCTTTCCTTTTTGTAATTTCGTGGACGAAATTCTTTTAAGAGGGGGAGAGTTGTAACGCCCCGAAACTCAAAAGAGCGACGGGATGCGTTTTGAGCCAAGTTTGGAATTTAGCAGGGTCACACGGCCTGGGACACAGACGTGTCATAGGTCGTGTCCTTGGCGGGTTGAGGTGTGTTTGACACAGTCTGCTGTGTCGACACAGGGCCTGCTGTGTCGACACAGGGCCTGCTGTGTCGACACAGGGTGCGTTGTGTCCACACATAGTGTCGACACATGGTATGTTGTGTCGACACAGAGTGTCGACACGGGGGTCTTGGCAGGGTCTCGACTAAATGTCCCGACATAGTTTGAGTTTGTCGCGGACGTGTCCTGCTACGGTTTGTGAACCTTGCGGTGTTTGAACCAGTTTTTCCAGGTCAGACCCGGATCGTAGTCATACATTTTTTTATGATTGGGATCCGACGGCTGGAGGTTATTCCTATTGGGATATACCCGAGTGTAGGGTTTCAAAACCCTCATCTTCTATTTGCTGGTTCTCTGTCTAAGTTCTAGAGAGAGGGGAGAGCAACGAGGAAGAAGAAGTCTAGATCCAGTCGCCGGCGGAGCTTCGGAGCTCCAAATCGCAAACCGACTTTGGATCTACGAAGGCAAGGAGAGGGCGGTGCTTTTCATCCGCATACTTTTCCATGGCGCCAAGGAAGAATGATGGTGTAACGATTCTCTACTTGAGCATGTGAAGCTCTACTTCTTTTGCATAGGGAAGCCCGCTCTCACGAGTTTGCGGTGAGTTTGAGGCGTTCCTTCGGGTAGACATGAATAGTCCCCATTGTGTACATGTAGAATCCATAATCGAGAACGGATATAGGCATGATGTGTGAAGCCTACCCGAACAAGTTGGTCTGGTTCGATGATGTTGCATTGCATAAATGGCCGGAGAAGACTCCGTGTGAATGTTTGTTTTTCGGGTTTTCTACGTGGTAGATTGCAACATGGAGCCTTGAGGATTAACCCCTAGGTGCACCCGAAAAATTGGACAGATGCGTGATTCTGCCAACATGGTGGCCTGGGAGGCAACCCGAACATAACTGGGTTATGTGATATGTGTGGGAGATACGGGACTCGGGGAAGCTTGACCCGTGCAGACAACTTAATTGACGTTGCAGTGTGAGCAACGGGTCAGGTGCAATCGTACCCGATCTATGTCATTCGGTTAAAGAGACCTAAATTTACTTGGCACTTACCGTTGGCATAGATGGAGGGTCTTAGGCAGTGGCCAGAAAGACTAGATGCTCACGAGATATTGCCGTCCTGGGGGCGGTGGTGAGTCAACGGACTTTGACCGTGATCACCGAGAATGTGCCCTGAGAGTACGGGGCGTGTGGTCGTACGTGCCTGCGCCTGTGATGTAGTGTTGTTACATTACTGCTTGGTTATGCTAATAAAGTGCAGGAAAGGAGCATCGCCGCCCCGAGTTCGGGGGCGGGATCGTTATAATTTGGTCAGCATGACTGACCGTTGCTTTTGTTTGCCACCGTGCGGTGAATTGTTACTTGCAGGTACTGCGGAGCCGAGCGGTAAATAGCGGGCTAAAGCCCAAGTTGCTGAGTCGGCACTCGAAGGCCTAATTTTGTGTGTTTTCTTTTATTCATGTATGGCCGGCCTGCGTGTCGAGTTTGGAAAACATGTAATTTGAGGAAAACAATTGTAAGGCCATAAGACCAGTACTTGTGTATTTGTACTTCATTCCTTTTGTCTTATTAGTGGACATTCATGCTAGTGTTGGGTTCTTTATTAATGCAACTTTTATTTGCTTCCGCTAGAATGCTCTGTGTAGGACATTGATATTAGTTGGATGGATTCCATTGTGTAACCGCCTGGTCTGTCTATGGTATATGACGTCGGGCCCCGACCGGACCTACTGTTATATGCTATGCGACGGATAGGGGGTGTTACACCATGCATGTTGGATCCTCTAATATGCAAAGGTTCAAATGACTCCAAGTTTTTACCAAGGCCTTAAAATGACCTAAGAGCCATGCCACCCAAATTTGGGGGCATTTGGAGTTAAAATATCTCCCTAAACTCCATTTATTTGATGAATCAAATTTTTACTAAAAATATCGAAAAATATCCTCCAAAGATTCTGATTTTTGGGCACAGTCTAAGTCTATTATACACTCATTCATGACCTAAATTTCACTACATGTGGATTTGTAGTTTAGCCTAGGCATTCCTTTTAAATTCTGCCCTAGCCTAAGAGAAATCCTAGGAGAATGGCCATACAAGGAGCTGCAGTGCTCCAAATTGCATGTTTATGGTGGCAAATTAAATTTCAGACCGAGATCTACAATTTTTATGTTGATGACAATTTCTGAATTTGTCTTTAAGGGGCCTAGATTCAACATGCAAGTCACTGCATGAAATGTGATAGAAATGTAATTAAATAAACATACACTATAGTTTAATTAATCAGAATGGACGGCATCGGGTCGTCGTCCCCGATGCGCCAATGGCCCAGATCCATCCTAGCTGGGCCATTTTCATCTTTTTTTCTGGCCACCTGGGCCACTGCCACCGCCGGCGATTGTCACCACCACCTTCGTTGAGTTGGTGGCTAGTGTTTCCCGACGATATGACTGCCGGAGGTGGCTCCTCCAACGAACCCGAGCAAGAAGTAAAACTCGGTAAATTCTCATTTTTCTCACATGGCATCAGGCTCAATTGAGCTCGATATCTCTCCTAGAGGATCTAGCAGACTGGCACAGGGGGAGGGGAGGAGAAACAGACCTGGATGCGGGCTTGGCGGCGGGTGTGGTGGCAGTGCGCCATGACCGACGATCTCTCCGGCGAGTTAGCTCCAAAGCTTGTTTCTCCACCTAAGGCTTTGCTCCAGGAGTTGATTTCCACTCCTCTCAGTGCTCTGAAGGTGATGGTGAGGTCAAATGGGGGTGGGGTTGGCTGGTTGTGGAGTTTTGAATAAGGGGGTGGTCGGCCTCTTCCTTGGATGCTTCACCTTGAGCTCCAAGTGTCCACCAACCCTTAGTTTTTTGCTAAAAATGAGCTGGGGAGCTCAGTGGTGGGCTTGGGAAGAGTGGAGGAGGGTCACATGGCCTTCACTCCCTAATTCCCCCTCTCTCTCTCTCCTCCACTTGGGAAAAAGACTAAACTACCACATGCATGTCACTACCCTCCAAAACCAAAGGGTAGGGATGCAAGTAGACACTTGAGTTACTAATGGTCCACGTGCCATAGTCTTAACCCATTAAAAATGGGCTTGACTTCTCATTTTCTACTTTAGGCCTTATGCTGACCAAGTTTGACTTTTAGGGTTGACTTGATCAATTTGATGAGTGGGTTGGCCCCACTTGATGGTCATGGACCCTATGACATCATCCAACCTTGGTTGGGCCATGGTGATGGCCTACTTGGGCTAATTGGGCCTATGTATGAGGTTTTGACCAAATTAGGGTTAAAGTTGACTTTGGTCAAATTGACCAATTGGGTGACCCTATGATAGGGCTTTTGGGTCACTTAGATTTCCTTTAGAGTTAGGGACATAGTGGTGAGGTCAAGTTGTACTTATGGTTTCAATTTAGGCTAGTTTGACTTAGGTTGACTTGAACCCTAATGTGGGCCCCATGTGAGTCCACTCTAACTCCCTGGCCCCTAAGGTCAATACCAAGCCAAATCATTCTCACTCACCACATGTCCTACCCTAATTTGAGTTAAGGAGCTGGCACCCCCATTATCGTGCCACTACAAAGTCGAAGGGAGATGAGTTTATGTAGGGTTTTGAAGCCACCAAATGTGAAGTCAACCACTTATGTGAAGGCAATTATGCACAAGCAGGTCGTGAATTAGGGGCATACTACTTTTGGTCTTGCTCTATGGCTTCAAAATTTCTAATCTTGTTTGCAAGACAATCATGAGTCATGACAATATGTTTAATTTGATGTCTCAGATTAATTTGATGTGTTATGCTCTGACACTAGTTTTATATAGTACATGCTTACGACAATACATGGAAGATCCTCACGTGAGACCGTGATAGTATTATCCATTATTTGCGTCTCTTGAATACAATGCGAGACAAAAATAATACTATTGCTTCACTTGATATCTTTATTACGTAGTGTTTGACAATAGTAATATTTGTTAGATATATTAATATATGTCTGCACGTGTCGAGACCGACTCAGAGCATGTTATTGGGTTCGTATCACTCTAAGGATCGGCTCTACATTGGAGATACTATATAAACTATCCAAAACTTGATAGGGAATATAGACTTTTTTGAGTGGAGCCAAACCCCGAACATTCTCACGATAGTTCATATTCCCTATCTTGAGTTGTGAGGTGTCTCATTTTATTTGATCAACGGAATGTATAGACTTAACTTAAATAACGATAGCATTAACCAAGTGAGTTCAAATCTTATTAATCCTAAGTTATTATATAACAAACTTGGACATGTGAATTATAGAAAAAATGCTAGATCTAGCTAAGAATCATAACATCATTTTAGATCTGTCTATTCGATTTGACAAGTATGCACTACAACAAACTGCACCTGTCGTAGAGACTGAAATATAACTAAAACACAGTTTGTTACTAATACTATATTTAGTAATGAATTTTTTCTGTTGTTAGTAAACAGTACATTTTTGTAACGAATATTTTATATTTTGTTACAATAATAATTAATTTGTTACTATAAATATAAGTATTTGTAACAACACTAATGTTACGTTACAAATAGTAATTTTTCCTTACAATATATATCAATTGTAACCACATCATGAAAGTGTTTTGTGACAAAGAGATTTTACTTACTATTAGTAATATTTACCTGCCTCTTTTTAGTCCCACACCGCTAGTTAAAACTTGAATTTTGGGTTTATATTACCTATTCCACAATGAATGTTTGAAATCAGTCGGGCTGGCGCCCGCCCGCCCGCAGGCCCACCTGCCGTCCCGCCCGACCGCCGGTCCGCCAGCACGTCGGCCGGCCCGCCCGCCCGCGGGCTGGTAACTAATTTATTATGAGGAAGAATGTTTTTTTGGTGAGGAAGTATCATTTGTTACAATTAATTTATTTATAACGACACGCATACATTCGTTACAAGAAGTTTTAGCGTCGAGCTTTAGAGGACAACCGTTACATAAATTTTTTTTGTTACCAAACAGTTTTGTAACGATTTTTGGTACTTATTGTAATGATTTAGGTCCTTACTATAAGTGCAATTTGTTGTAGGGTGAGGTATGTGCTCAAATCAAAATCACTAGAAAATCTTTCAAGTCAGTTTCTAGAAGCGCACAACTTCTGGAATTGATACATTCAGACCTCTATGATTTTCGAAGTCATGCCACTAGAGGGGGGAATGAAGCATTTAATTATATTCATAAATGATTTTTCCAGATATTGTCATGTGTATTTATTGAAATCGAAAGATGAGCCTTTTGAGACATTTAAGACTTTTAAGTATCGTGTGGAAAATCAGTTGAACTTTAAAGTTTAGAGATTTAAAAGTGATTGATGAGGAGAATACACTGCTATTAGATTCAAGGAATTTTGTGCCTTTGAGGGAATAATCCTTGAAATTGCAGCTCTTTACACACCCCTGTCAAATGGTGTTGCCGAGCGTAAGAATAAAACTTTAACAGGGATGTTGAATTTTATGCTCCTCACAACTGTCATGCTTAATTCCTTTTGGGGAGAAGCAGTCCTTACTGCAAATCACATTCTGAATAGAGTACCTAATTCTCAGCCATCTTCTACTATGTATGAGTTGTGGCACGATCATTCTTGTAGATATGATACTCTAAAAACTTAGGGTTGTATTGTTTATGTGCATATACAAGTCCTTAAGAGATCTAAGGTGGGACATAAAACAAAAACTTGTGTCTATCTTGGTAGTGTGGAAGATAATGTAGCTAACAGATTTATCGATTTATCCACTAATACAGTGATAGATTCTAGAGATGAACTATTCTTTGAAAATAAATTTGTCAAGGATCATGATTTGTCTGTCTCCGGGTATACTGATATAACTTCAGAATTTACTATAGAGCCTGAAGCTGGCCCCTCTAACACTACTCTCTAACCTTCTGAGGTGGAACATATTCATATTAGAGCATCTACAAGATAAAGAATCCATAAGAATTTTAGTGAGAATTTTGTCACTTATCACTTAAAAAATGATCCATTCTACTAGCAGAAAGCAATGAGATCTAAAGATTCGTTAATGTGAGGGGAAGCCATCAATGATGAGATGGACTCGCAGTTATAGAATAACACTTGACATCTATTTGACTTGCCAAAAGGAGCTAAAGACCTAAGATGTAGGTAGGTTTTGAAGAAGAAATTACATAGTGGTGGGTCTATAGCCAGATATAAATCACGTTTAGTAGTTAAAGGTTATAAACAAAGAGACGAATAGACTACTTTGATATTTATTCACATGTGTATCACCTATCGACTATTTGGATTATTCTTGCCTTAACATCTATCGAGAACCTTATAGTTCATCAGATGGATATGAAAATAACCTTCTTAAATAGAGAGCTTAATGAAGAGATCTACATGCCATAACCCGAAGGTTGTGTACATAAAGATCTAAGAGATAAAGTATGTAAACTGAACAAATTAATCTATTGGCTTAAACAAGTGCTTAAGATGTGGCACGTGAAAATTGATCAAGTGGTAAAGAGCTTTGGACTTTAGTCCATTCTTCCCGACAAATGCATTTATCATCGTTCAATATCAAATCAAACAGTCATCATATGTTTATATGTGAATAACATGTTGATCCTGGGGTCGAATCTTACTGCAGTTAAGGATATTAAATCCACTTTTGTATAAGCATTTGACATGAAGGACCTTGGTCCTATAGATACCCTGTTAGGTATGCAAGTTAGAGTTGACAAGGGTCGAGTTATCCTTATTCAGGCTCATATATAGAGAAACTTCTTTCTACATGAGGATATAAAGACTATAAGCCAGTTGAGATACTGTTTGATCTTAATGTCAAGTTGAATCCTAATGAATAGACCAACGTTGATCAAGTGAAATATTCTAAATCATCATGCTCGCCCGGCTGAGGATCAACGACCAGCTTGTTGAGGTGGAGAAGCAGCTCACCGTTGACGAGCTCATTCCCGAACTACTCGTCTAGGAATCCACCTTGCCCGATCGCGTCCCTTACTCGACATCGGGCTCCAGCAGCAGCGACAACGACAGTAGCAGCGGCAGCGGCAAAAGTACTGATGGGGAGGAAAGCGATGAAAGCGGCGAGGAAGAAAAGGATACCGACATTAGAGATGACAAATATTGGCCTGATACTGGCGACGATGAGTCCTAGTTGCTCGTCGATTTTTGTCATGCTCTCATGTAACAGATTGTTAACAAATTTTTGTAACTTGTAAAATTTTGACATATATATTTATACAAGTTTAAGTTACCGCATTCTCTGATATTCTTTACTCGCATGTTTATTGGTTGATGGCGCTCGCTAGGCTCATAGAATCGGGGAGGATGAGTGCTTGTGACGCTTTACCCACGCGTTGAGATCGGTCATAGTCGCGCAGTTATTACTCGCACGGCCATAGTCGCTCCAACAATTCGCATCCTGATGCTTGCATGTGTGTCTGTGTGTATACTCGACATAACATACTCGCACGCTTGCTAAGGCATACTCGCATACTCGCCAAGACATACTCTCACCTACATAATTGTTTATCTCGCTGGAGCTAAACCCGATTGGCTTGGAGACCAGAGCCGACACCCATCAGGAGCCGAGCTCGACTGGTGGTGGGAAGTAGTCGACACCCAGCAGGAGCCAAGTTCAATTGGGGGGTGGGAATCAGTCGACACCTAGCAGGAGCCAAGATCAACTGGGGGTGGGAATCAGTCGACACCCAACAAGAGCCAAACTCAACTGGGGGTGGGAATCAGTCGGCACCCAGCAGAAGCCAAGCTCAACTGGGGGTGGGGATCAGTCGATACCCAGCAGGAGCCAAGCTCAACTGGGGGTGGGGATCAGTCGACACCTAGCAGGAGCCAAGCTCAATTGGGGGTGGGAATCAGTGGACTCGGGGAGGGCAGTAGTCGGTCTGCCTAGGCTGACATGCAAGGGGGGAGCTGATCTCGGTCGTCAGTGCAGAGGCTCGGTCTTATAAGAGCGCTTTTGGAGGCATCGTCCCATCATCTGCCCTGGGTTATTTAGGAGGAACGGGCCGATAGTCAGTTTCTCGGATCAAGCACGAAGCTGAACCCTAAAGCCACAGAAATCTTGAGATGAAATAACACAAAGAAACCATTGGGCTGCCCACAGTAGCTAAGGCTTCTTGGATGATGAATGGACCTTCCCAATTCGGATGTAGCTTGTCAACCGTTGCTACCCTTCCTGAAGCGTCCACCTTTTTCATGACCAGATACCCTACGAGGAAATGTTTTAGGCGGACATTTTTGTCAAAGTGCTTTGTCATGCGCCACTTGATCTCCTCCTGGCGGATGGAGGCTAAGTCACGAAGCTCTTCAACAAAATCCAGCGAGAGCCTTTGAGCGTCTTCATTCTCTAAGCGCCATTCTTCGCTGCCATATCCCGATACTATGACTCTCGGGCTCCGAACCTCAAACTCCACTGGGATGAGTGCCTCAGACCCGTGGGACAACTTGAAGGGAGTTTCCCCCATAGCCGAGTTTGGAGTCGTTCTCAGAGCCCAAAAGACTGAGGGGAGCTGCTCCGCCCAATTACCCTTCAAGTTGGTGACTTTCTTCTTCAGGAGATTGATGATCGACTTGTTGGCGGCCTCCACTTGTCCGTTGCTGCGAGGATGATGCACAGAGGCGAATCGAAGATCCGTCCCTAGATGCTTGCAGAAGTCCCCTAACTCCAAGCTGGCGAACTGTGGACCATTGTCGGTGACGATGGCGAGAGGGATCCCGAACCTGCATGCAATCTCTCCCCAGATGAAATTCTTCACAATCTGAGAAGTGGTCTTGGCCAGAGCTTTCGCCTCAATCCATTTGGAGAAGTAATCGATCACGACCAGGACGAACTTCCTCTGTCTACTAGCATTCTCTGTCCACTGGCCTGTGGGAAAGAGCCGATCAAGTCCATTCTCTAGATGGAGAAGGGTCATGGAGCATTGATCGAGCGAAGGTGTTAAGCTGGTTGTAGTTGAAGAGGCGCGAAGAGCTGACATTGCGGACATTTCTTGGAGAAGGCTTCTGCATCCTTTCGAATGGTGGCCTAGAAGTATCTGTGCCTTGGAATTATTTATTCCTGAGTACGAGTTCCCGAGTGACTGTCACACTCTCCCGAATGAATCTCCTCTAGAACACGAGAGACTTCTACCTCCGACAGACACCGGGCTAGGGGGCCTGAGATAGTCTTACGATAGAGCTCTCCTTCCTGTAGTAAGTAATATGCAGCTTTGTAGCGAAACTTTCTTTGATCCCCCTCACTGGCAGGAACCTGACCTGTTGCAAAGAAAGAAATGAACGGATCCCTCTAGGATGCCCTCTGCTTGATCTCCATCATCTCTCCCTCTTCGATGGACAGTCGGAACAATTCAGTCGCAGCCCCCCCAGCACGGGGACCGTACTTGGTGAGGTAGTCGGCCTCTGAATTCTCCTCTCGGGGTACATGCTCGATGAATAAAGATTGAAATCCCCCGATCAGACCTTTCACCTTGACTAAATACTTCTACAGGACCAGATCATTCACTTCAAACTCGCCCCTGATCTAGGACGCGACTACCATCGAGTCGGTGAAGACCCTGATATCCCGAATCGCTAACTCCTTGGCGAGACGCAAGCCAGCCACCATAGCTTCGTGCTCCGCCTGATTATTTGTAATGGGAAAGAGGATCTCGACTGCTTGCTCGATCCTGTTTCCTTGGGGGCTTACTGGCATGACTCCGGCTCCCACAGAATACCTGCCCGAAGCCCCATCCACGAACATCTTCCAAGAGACTGGGGTAGAAGAGCCTTCATCTCCTTCCACCTCGACTGAGAAGTCAGCCAGGAAATCTGTTATTGTCCGTGCCTTGATCGCTACCCTCGGAGAGTAAGAAATGTCAAACTCGCTAAGCTCTGCCGCCCATTTTGCCAACCTGCCTGAATGCTCCACTCCATCCAGGATACTACGCAGAGGGTGATCAGAGACGACCCTGTTGGAATGAGCCTGAAAATAAGGACGGAGCCTCCGAGCCGAAACCACCCGAGCAAACACCAACTTCTCCAGAATAGGATATCTCGTTTCCGCCTGTCGCAGCACTCTACTCACATAGTAGACGGGGAGCTGCTTCTTGCCTCCTTCTCGGACCAACACCGAGCTAACTGTCTCTGCTCCTACTCCCAAATAAAGTAAGAAATCTTCATCTCCCTGCGAGCCTTGAAGGAGAGGATCTTGGGTTAGCTGTTGCTTGAGCTTTCCAAAGGCCTCCTCACACTTCGCGGTCCACTCAAACTTCTGATTCCACCGAAGAGTTTTGAAGAACGAAGAACACTTTTCTCCCTCCTTGGATAGGAAATGGCTAAGGCCTATCAGCCTTCCTGTCAACCTGTGGACTTCCTTGGGATCTCTCGAAGACGTCATCTCCAAAATGGCCTTCACTTTGTTCGGATTAGGTTCCACCACCCTGGGAGTGAGAAGGTGACCTAAGAACTTCTCTCTTCTACCAAAGACGCACTTGGCCGGGTTGAGTCACATCTTGTACTTCCTCAGGGTGGCGAAGGTATCCACCAGATCCGCTATGTGCTTTGCAACGCTTTTGCTCTTGATAAGGAGATCGTCCACATAAATTTCCAACTTCCGCCCCTTCTGCTCCTTGAAGATTTGATCCATCATTCTCTGGTAAGTCACCCTTTATGTTCTTGAGCCCGAAGGGCATCATTTTGTAGCTATAACAATCATCACTAGTTATGAAGGAGACGTCGTGCCAGTCGGGGGGATGCATCAGAATCTGGTGATACCCTGAAAAAGCATCATGAAATCTCATCACAGGAAACCCGACGGCAGAATCAACCAGCACATCGATTTGAGGCAAGGGGTAGCAATCCTTCGGGCAAGCTTTATTCAGCATAGAAAAATCAATACAAAGACGCCAGCCCCATCAGGGCTTCTTCACCATTACAACATTGGATACCCAGCCTGCATACTGGATCTTCAAAACAAAACCTGCCCTCAACGGCTTCTCCACTTCCTCCCTTATTTTTCCAGCGAGCACGACAGAGCTCTTCCTTTACTTTTGACGAACGGGAGCCACTGCGGGATCCAGGTTGAGGTGATGGCAGACAACATCGGCGTCAACACCTGACATCTCGGCGGTGCTCCAAACGAAAACGTCGACGTTCTCCTGCAGGCAAGCGGTCATCTCTATCTTTCCCTCCAGCGGCAGGGATACTCCAACCTTCAACAGACCAGGCTCTCCTCCTCGAGAGATCACTTCCACCTCTTCTGCCTCCTCAGCAGTACACAAACCCTTCTCCTTCTCCAGCAGCTCCTCTAACTTCTCTGCATCCCCCATCCAGTTGATGGTACTAATGACATTCAGGTAGTACTCCCTAGAGGCCCTGAGATCTCCCCTAGTCCTGATCTAGAGATCTCCCCGACAGTACTTCAAGCATTGATGGTATGATGATGGAACAACCTTGAAATAATTAATGAGGGGACGCCCAAAGATGACATTGTATCCACTCGGCGCATCGACGATGATGAAGCGGCATCAGATCGAAGTCCTGCCGAGAGTAACCATAAGCTCCACTGCCCCTTCCACCTATTTCTTCTCTCCTGAGAAGCCAAAGAGGGATCCATCCGCAGCCTGGACTCGAGACGCTTCCACCTGAATCCCTTCAAAAGTTCTCTTGAAGATGACGTTCACCGAGCTCCTGTTATCCATAAGGATTCGGTCGACGGTGAAGTCTTTGATGACAACTTGAATAACTTGGGCGTCGTGGAAGGGGTTCTCATTCCCCAGGATGTCCTCCTCTGAGAAGGTGATCTTTTCTAACGGCGGCGGGTTCTGCGATGTCGAGGTGACGTTCTTCTTGTAGATCTGATGGAGACTTCCCTTGCGGGAAGCTCCGAGCCCAACTCCTCTGTTTATTACTCTGATATGCTCACCTCTTGGGCCATGTATCACCTCTCCGCGACCTCCCAGGTCGACACGATCCTCGTTCCTCCTCCTTATCGGAGCTTGGAATGCTACTTGTCTGATCGGGACCTCCTGTCTCTGCTGCTCCCTCTCTGCTACTCATGTCTCCAACCTCCTCCTCGCTTCCCAGAACTCCGGGCAAGCCAACGTCCCATGCCCCTCTACTCGATGTATGTCGCAGTAGAGGTAAATCTCCGCCTCCTGACGCATCGCCCGTTGCTCCCTCCGACGGCGCTTGTTGTCTTGACGGGCGATGGTCATTGTCTCCCTTCTTCCTCCTCCTCGGCCTCCCCCCTGCCGGTTGTCATTCCTTCTCTCCTCTTGAAAACGCGGCCTCACCGGTGGCCTCCATTGGGGGAGATTCTCAGGATACCGGAACCACCTATCTTCCCCTCTTCTTTCTCAGGCCTCTGCCAGCCTCATCTACTCTTGCCTTCGAGGCCTCTCCTGCCTACTCTCTTCCACCCTCTTGGGCTCTTCTCTCGTCCTCCTCTCCTCTCTTCTCCTCGTCTCTTCCTTCATCCTCTCAACCTGCCTCTCTGGCGTCCTACTAGCCTTCGCCCCCGAAGGTCCTGTTCTCTACCCTTCCATCAGATCATCTCCCTCCAGCCGTGCCAAGAAATCTTTGTTCTTCTCCTCTCCTTGGACGAACGTATTCTCCCTCTCTATCATCTCCTCAAAAGACCTCGGGGGATTAGACCCCATCTCTATGCTGAACAGTCCCTGCTTCAACCCGAACTTCAGGGCCACCATCAAAGTGAAGCTTTCCACCTCCTCCACCTCCAAGATCTCTTCCTGGAAGCGATCAATGTAGTGGCCTAGGCACTCATGCTGTCCTTGGGTAATCTTGAAGAGGGTTGTTGCCTCCTTCTTCCTCTTCTTGGATGTCGCAAACCTCGCCATGAGGCCCCGACGCAGATTGGAGAAACAGTAGACGGAACCTGCTGGCCTTTGGTGAAACCAGTCTCTTGCATTATCTTTAAGGGTGATGGAGAAGAACCAGCACTTGAACGTGTTGGACATGTTGCGGATGGAGACAATGTCTTCAAACCACTGAAGATGCCTGACAGGGTCATCCCTGCCAGAGTAGTATGTGAGAACGGGCTCTCGAAACCCTTCGGGAACGGGGGTGGTGAGGATCTCATCACAAAAGGGTCTCCTCCCTCCATGGCGGTGGTGAGTTTTATCCTCGGTAGAGACATCATACTCGCTTCACTGGCAAGTATCACGGTATCTTGTCGGTGACATCGGATCCCGAAAACGGACCCCTTGGCTGCCCGCCGGATGATGTCGCGACTGCATCAGTCGCTCTTCTCTTGCCCAAGCGGGAACC
The DNA here is from genome assembly GCA_039583875.1 of Platanthera guangdongensis. Lineage (NCBI taxonomy): Eukaryota > Viridiplantae > Streptophyta > Magnoliopsida > Asparagales > Orchidaceae > Platanthera > Platanthera guangdongensis. Next base: position 148,581,882 of record CM077154.1, read on the forward strand.
TTCCCAGCTCGCCTCGGGTAGACATGAAAAATCCCTGCAATGATCTCGCGAGCTCTACTTTTGGATATCAACTGAGCCTTTGGATTCTATTTCCCTAGAGACCAGGTCGCAACCTTGCGACTTTGTTACCAGCTAGTCTCCCTCGTACCCAGCTCGACCAATTTTGGTTATGGAGGGGTTACTTCTTTCAAGCATCCGGGTACGTGGTGGGACCTTCCTACCGCAGGATCTGGGGTCCTGTTTGTTGCTTTTGTTCTTCATCCCTGTCATTTTAATCATCTAGTCTCATTACGGAGCCAGTAACTTTAGGCTGCCTTGATCATATTTATGAGGTTGGGAATTTTCCTGGCTTCAACACACGGGCCTGGTTCAGCAAGTTCAGCAATGTTGTCTCCCTTGTTGGCTTCGCTCGGAGTTCTGCTGATCATTCTCTTTTTGTTCACAAGACTATTAAGTGTAACACCTCTCCTGTAATAACCGTATAATATGAGTCCGGTCGGGGCCCCATAATATACAAACGATATAGCTTAAACATTATAAAATGATATAAACTACCCAACTCCAAAACTCAGACCAAACACAGTGGAAACATACAACAGCGCCAGAAGTGATCCACTAACATACGAGTATCAAAACGGTCTTAAGGCCTTACAATAATTAAGAGTTTAAAACTCAAACAATAACATCAAACATCAACGTGCATAAGCACTCCTAGACTACTTCGACATGTAAGCCGGAAACATAGTGCGTTAAGCATCACATTGCACAAATAGAGCTATTACACAGAACTCTTGCCTAGGCCTCACCCGCTTGTGAGTCTCAAAACTCGGGCTTGCCTGCAAGTTCTGACTTCTCATGTCAAGATTTCATCTCACATACAAATCGATTATAAGAACCCTTGCTGGACCACACCCGCTCGTGGGCTTCATCGCACGGGCTTGTGTAACGCCCCAGTTTTCCCGAAAGTTCAATATCTGGGGGTTACCGTCGACGAACTCGAGGCCGTTCGACAAATGTCAAAGTCCATTCGTCGAACTCGAGGCCGTTCGACGAATCTAGAAGGCCGTTCGTCGAACTCGATGCCTTTCGACGAATATCGAAGGTCGTTCGTCGAACTCGAGGCCGTTCGACGAATGTCGCTGGTCGTTCGTCGAACTGGAGGCCGTTCTACGAATGTCGAAGGCTGTCCGTCGAACTCGAGGCCGTTCGACGAATGTCGAAGGTCATTCGTTGAACTCGAGGCCATTCAATGAACTCGGGGCCGTTCGACGAACGTCGAAGTTATTGTGTAAGCCGTTCGACGAAAGTCGAAGGCTAATTCGTGGAGTTCTGTGACCTGTTGCGTAAGCCTTCCGTTTTCTCTTCATAACTGATCCTAGGGCCCACAATCCTCTACCAAAGGGCTTAAGAAGGATTGAGCGGGATTTATCCCTCATTTTGTCTCTTTTCTGGGTGAAGATTAGGGTTTGAGAGTTGGAGAGCGGAGGAGGAAGGAGTGATTTCGCCGCCCTTGATGGAGCTACGGAGCTCTGATTATTGTTTTGAGTCCAGATCCGTGGAGAGGACGTGGAGGTGCTCGTTTCCATCCGTGCAAAGCAAGATTTCATGGCTAGGAAGAGGAGTCGAAGGGTAACGACACTTCTCCTCTTGGTTTTAGGATGTGTGCATGACATCCACACTTTTCTTGTTTTCTTTCAAGCATTCTAGGCACCGAATCTCCCAAGTGAGAGGGATTCGGGTTGCCATGGTTCAACAGGAGACACCGGGTCGATTGTGTCCGTCCCCGGCATGATATTGCATTAAATATTTGCTCTATTAGTGGATTAGGCATTGTGGGTGAAGCTGTAGTCGCGACCGTTAGTCCGACTCGGTGATGTTGCATTGCGAGCCTTAAGGATTTTGTATAAATCCGTTAGCGGCAAGATGTCGTCTGTGATGATGTTTTTCCCCTTTTTCGTGTGAGTATGTGTGACAATTTTTATTACAACCAATTTTTACAGGGCAAAGATCGCAAGCAGAAGCAAGCTCGCCGGCCAAAAAGGCCCAAGCCTCATAAAGTGGACTTCCTTTTTATTTCATATATTTCGATTGAAAGATATGCTTCTTGAGATGTAATCCGGCTTGCATGCCGAGGTAGCCTATGAGTGTGTATGCACGTTGCTATTATTTAATGTAACTGCAGTCATGGACTTATGATGTATAAGGCCTTAAGGCCATTTTTGATACTCTTGATTTGGTGGATAACTTCTAGTTTTGGGTGTCTGTTCCGCTGTTGATGTCTGAGTTTTGAGTTTGGGTAGTTTATATATCATCTTATAATGTTGAAGCTGTGAAGTCTGTATGTTGTGGGGCCCCGGCCGGACCCATATTATATGGTCATTACAGGGGAGGTGTTACAGCTTGTCTTAAGCTCGACGTTCTCATCAGTTTCACAAAAGGGGGTTTGTATTGCCGGGACACTCTCCACACATGACTTGCACGTCACGAGCTAGCTAGCCGACTACAGAGACAAACCACGCCTTAGCGCATCACAATCCCAAGCCTTTCCCATCTTAATCTACCATTCGTACCATACCGTCCCCGCTCCGCCGCGTGTACTCTAATTTCCACCCGGTCCGGTTCTGGTTATACGTACTCACACGAAAGAGGGGGAAAACAACATCACAAACAGCGTCTTGCCACTAATGGATTTCTAACAAAATCCTTAAGGCTCGCTATGCAACATCACCCAGTCGGACTAACGGTCGCGACTACGGCTTCACCCACAATGCCTAATCCAGTAACAGAGCAGATTTCTAGTGTAATAACATATCGGGGACAGACACAATCGACCCGGTGGTTCCTCTTGAACCATGGCAACCCGAACCCCTCTCAATTAAGAAATCTGATGCCTAAATGCTTGAAAGAAAGCGAAAACATGGATGCCATGCACGCATCCTAAAGATCGAGAGGAGAAGTGGTGTTACCTTACGACTCCTCTTCCTTGCCATGAAAACCTTGCTTTTCACGGATGAAAATGTGCGCCTTCAAGTGCTCTCCACGGATCTGGCCTTGGATCAACGATCGGAGCCCCAAAGCTTCGTCAATGGCGGTGGAAGACCTACTCCTTCCTCCTCACTCTCACCCAAACGCTAGGTCAACTCTCAAAATGGGAAGAAATGAAGGGAAAGAGGCTCTCAGCCCTACTTATGGCACTTGTACGAAGTGTCTTGAGCCATATGATCAAATCCTAAGAGAAATCAGACGACTAACAAGCCAAACGACGCAACCGCTTCTGCGCGCTATCGTCTGGCGGTGACTACCTACCGCCTGGCAGTAGTCTCACGAGAGCTCGACTAAGAAAATAAGGCCGCTCTAACACCAGCGGTAGTACTAACGCTGCGCGGTAGCTCACTCATCGACATCTTCTCAACGCACTGAACGTCAAGCTATCGCCGAGCGGTGCCTAACTAATGCTGCGCGATAGCACTCAACGCTCTCAATGCTTTCCACTCAGCACTCTCAACGCCTGGCCACTCAGCGCTCTCAACGCCTGGCCACTCAGCGCTCGCAACGCCTGGCCACTCAACGCTTAACTACCGTCGGGCAATAACTACTATTGGCGGGTGATAGCTTCCAAAGGCTCCTTTCTGGAAAACTATGGTGTTACACTAAGGGGCTCGTGGTTCTGGCTATCTATGTGGCTGATATTCTCCTTACTGGTGATGATAAGGAAGGAATTGATCTAGCAAAGAGACATTTTCGACAACATTTTGTTACTAAGGATATGGACTTTGGTGGACTCCCAATAATTTTTCATATGTACGTTTGGTGCTCATTTTGATCGCATTGATGGTGGATCTTTCAGAACACATTTGCCCATCTGTATGTAGTCAACAAACTCCTACTTTCATATCATTGTCAACCATATCATCTAATATTTGACCAACTTCATTCATTATATTCACAAGGTAATCCTTTTTTAGTTGACAATTTCTTTATTCTTTGACACAAGTCATATGTGTAGTGCATCATTTGATTTCTAAAAATTATATTCGACTCATACTGATTTGAGGTTGCCGACATTATAACACTGACTCACTCCTTAGTTTGCATTGTAAATCTTCTCAGAATGTAATTTGTTTGGATAACCTTTACATTACGAATATTGGATACGTGCAATGCATGTTTATACAGTAAGTCCTTTCATTTCAAAACACTGACAAGAGCATTCTATAGCATTATTCTTAGTATATATTGTCACAACTCACAACTCATTGCTTACCAACGCCACCTACATCACTAAGACGTGTCTGGTATATGACTGTATCAAGGTCATATCAACTTTCCTCTGCTACTACCAAACCCACATCACCCTTCATAAAAGCTTGCTCGAATATTGATTAGATTTTTTGAGTATAAATCTTTGACATTTGCTTAAGTGTAGGACAATTTTTGAATTTTAGAGTGATTGTACTTTCTTTATATTTAAAGTCCTCATCATGCTCACTCCCTCGCCAATCATAAATTAATTTCTCCATTCCAAGGAAACATTCAACTAATGAACTTGTGGGCTTAGAGCATCCGTGCAAACGATTATTAGCAGATTCGCTACGTTGTGTGGATAAAATGTCAAGATCCAATATTTTCTTATTAAAAATAACGGTCCATCTCATTCTAAGGTTGTTAAGATCATTAACTATCAATTCTCTTGCAAATTTTCTTTGTTTAACATTTCTCTCGAAATTATCTCAAACTTCATTTCAATGTCACATTTACTCACGCAAGTATAAAATAAAAATCTAATGTGCTTATCTTGTTTGAAAGTTGGTACCTTACAAGGTGCTTTTTTCGAAATATGTCATTGACACAAGTGATGTTGAGTAGTACTAAAAACCCTCTCTATAGCAACTATCATTGTTTGGTCTTGATCCGTAAAAATGGTAGTTAGCTGTTTACCTTCAACAAATTCTAAAAATATTTTAAATACCCAACAAAAAGATGCTATCGTTTACTGTGCTACAAATGTACAATCAACAAAAATATTTTGCCAGTGGTGGTTCACTGCTATAAAAGTAGCACATGCCAAATTATATCTGTTCAACATGTAAGTAGTATAAAAAATGAGAACATAGCCAAAACATTCACAATCCAATTTTCATGGGCCGTCGATCAAAAAGAAATTATGCAGACGATTCATTTCATCTGTCTGTATATAAAAAAAGAACATGTTCTCAACCAATTGCCTCTTCTTAAATATTTTCAATAATCGAATTGCATCTCCAATTTCGATGAGTACTCTTCTTTCTCGATGCACAATGTTTTAAACATCCGCTTTCGTGAACCCGACATTATGAGCACCTCCAACTTCTTCTGCCATGAGGTTGAACGTGTCAACCGTTCGTATTCCAACTCCTGTCATATTCTTAATAAAACCTTCTTGACCATCAGATACATGACGACGCGTTCTCAACAAATGTGCATCTTTTGGTAATGTCAAATGATGATTGCGCTCTTCAATGAATTTTATTATCCTCGAGTTCTTACCCTATTTGTCGACAGTGAAGTGTAAGAAAACAAAACAACTTGTCTGAGTATCGCGATGGTGAAATTTCTTCTCTGGTTTCTCAACCTTAAACCCCACTTTCGAACATGAAAACTCTCAACCCTTGATGATCCAAGTATGAGTCCACTAAAACACATGTTGTTTCCGCACACTAAAACCACATCCACGTGCATATTCCGAGTACATTTCGTAAGCCTCATGTGGGAAAAACTACTTCCTTGTGCACCTGTAAACACATCGTTGAAGATACGAGCGAATACTTTAGAAAAGAGATTGAATTATTTATAAATACGGCCGTATTTTGAATTATACGATTATAATAAGACAATATCTTACGTTGTGCAACTTTTCATTCGCTGGAGAGGTGATCTTCTCCTCCTCATTCGAATTCTCAGATGACAGATCATTGTTTGACATTCTGGAGAAAACAAATACTCCCTCCCCAGACACCTGTCGTCACCATCACCTAAGCTTCAAAATCCTCTGCTACGCTTGTGAGTTTTCAGCTATTCAAAAATAATCAGGAACGAAAATAACGAAGAGATACAACAGTAAATTACGAGGTCTGGACTTAAGGCAGAGTTTTGACAAATTTTCAGGCGGCGTGGAGTTACAGAGCTCTCTTCTGGCGCGCAATGCCGGGATATACACGTTCGGCGTGATTCCAACTTGCAATGTCAGTGGTATGGACTTCGGTGTCTGATGTTTCCGGCGGCTGTGATGTAGGGAGCTCGCTCGCTGCTAGTTAGGTCAGCTTTTCTTCAGTCATTTGTCTTCGTTTCGAATTGGGAAAGTGGGAAGCACAAAATAATGAGAGAGAAATGACGAGCCCGTGACGACGATGGAAATGGTATTATAAACGCACAAGTTAATAGTTACGCAAATTTTTTTTTCATGCTACATAGGCACAAATAAGTAAATGAAATGCATGAAGAAGATGCTGCAATGATATATATTTAGGACGCTGTTACGTGCACATCACTTTTGGTTATGTGCACACCAAACTCTTTAAAATAAAGGACGATGTTATGTGCACACCACTCTTGGCTATGTGCACACCAAACTCTTAAAATAAACAATACCATTATTTTTTCCAATCCCACCTATATTAAATCTAAGTGCACACCCCGCTCCTATTTTCTCCCGAAAGCTGAAATCCTACCCTCGCTCCAGCTTCAGCCTCGCTTCACATGACATACAAGTAGAATTAGATGTGATACTTCAAAAATACAATACATCATCGACTATTCAAAAAACGAATTAAAAAGAAAACTATGAGAGCAATTGGATTCTACAACAAGTCAAACTGTAGATCCATTGATTCCAGGTCTCTTAAATGGGCAACCAAAAGTAAGATTGAACAAGCAAAATGGCCGTGAAGATATTAATATTCAATTTTAAATAATTTGTAAATATTTTATTTATTTAAGAGAACTAATATTCATATCTTTATGTTCGTGCATGTTTACATGAACTTAAAAATTGACCGTGTAAATTTTTAATTATATCGGTGGAAATGATTTGAGATCTTTATTTTTTATTTTGTTTGTTTTTTGTTGATTTGAAATGTAAAAGAAAAGAAATCATTTGTATTTGAAGTAAAAAAAACTCAAAATTTATTTCGATGTTTATTTAATAATTTGGCATGCAAATAAAATTTATGATACTACTTGATATTTTGATCTGCAAATAAAATTTCTAATGTGCACATATCAATAATATACAGATAGCCAAAAATGATGTGAAGTAACTGCCCTATATTTATCATTCCAAGGTGGTCCCGCATAAGAGGGGGAGATTATTAGGACCGGGCTCCGTCCCTAAATCTCGATCCGGGTGATAGGTGTTGCCAAATGAAGGTATCAAGGGGCGGGATTTAGGGAAAGACAGCAAAACAAAGGGCCCGAGCAGATTCTAACTAGTGGCGGGCGAGCAGATTCTCACTAGTGGCGGGCGAGCAAAATACTCGCCCGGAGCCCGGACGTAATAATTTTCCCATAAGAGGCTGCTCTGTTTTTCCCGACCGCTGGGATGCCGGAGAGGCGGCGAGCCTAAAAATACTTCTCTTCTCGGTGTGATCGGCGGTCTATCGTCCCCGTATCTTGTCACGGCGATCCCATGGTTCTCCTTTGGAAGTGAGCCGCATCTCGTTTCTTGACTTCTTCCCGCTCTCTAGACCTATTCCTCCGTCAGCCGGGTTGCCGGAATCCTTTCCTCTGCAACGAAAACCCCTTTCTTCTCGGCCTCTACCGTCTGCTAAGGAACATACGCAGCTCATTTGTCCGATGAGATGGACAGCTCCCATGGTTCCAATCAATTGAGATGCCGCCGGATCCCTGATTTGAAATCCGATTGTAAGTCACATCGCTATATCGAATCACTGGTTATTTATTTGATTGGGTTTCTTGTCATTCAAACTTATGAGTCATAAACTTACTGTAGAAGAATCGGTTTGTTCTATGACTGGAGGATGATCTGTGAAGATTTATCGTGTTCTGAAGGCATATAATGAATGAAATATGTAAATAAACTAATTATATTTGCATGATATTTTAATTTTGAAATTGCATATCATTAATCTCAATTAAAGGAAAAGTATTTAGAACATACTATTGATATCTATGACATTTTAATATTGAGATGGCATTGCCTTGAACTCTAACGAGGATCAACATGAAAGAGTATTTTTTGAGAGAGGAGGTGAAGATCCAATCAAGGTGCATAGAGATCAAAAAGATATTGTTAAGTTTGTAAGTTCTAGAAATATTTACATTCCAACTTCGATTGATCTCCTACTTAAAGGTGGGATGATTATTGAACAATCTTTTACAATGGATTAGCCTATAAGCTAACTATCTTATGCTACTGGTTGATTTGGGATGATTCTTTCTTGTAGATTTACCAAGCTTTCCATGCAGAATAGAATGTTGAGGCTCGACAATTATCTATTCGCACTACCTTGCTGAATTTTTTTTGACGGATGTTCTTAATGGTCCAGTATTCCAGTCATGTCGGTCCAACCGATAACACGACTAAGGGTTTTTTTGGTATGGAGGTGTCCGTCGTGAATGTTGTTGTTACGAACTGTTGCTCGTGAATGCTCGACTTCACATTAGATACTCCATTCATTTTTATGTTAGAATCAGTTTTTCTTTTCTTTATGGCAGTCATAACCGTTATGTTAAACACATATTCATGACGGTGATGTTTTTGCCCAAACTCACAAGAGCAAAAAACGTTGTGCAAAACAGAAGACAGTTCGTAACCATCGCGTTCACCACTGCCACTGTGCCGTGCCATACAGACCCTATGTTTTTCTGATTACATTTGAATTGACTGAATCATGGGGTGCCTTATTGAATGGGTTCCAAGTTAACGCACTCTGCATCTAAAGGTTGTAACTTTATCAGGTAAACTTTATTCTCTTTGTGGTCTTATGATATAATCTATTTAGGTGGGTTAATCGTGCACTAATCGACAAACCATAATATAAAATTGGTGTCTTATTTAAATATATTTATATTTAGTATTTTCATATTGGAAAGTAATTATGGGTTTTAAAGCACATGTTTCTTATCCTGTTATTACCCATTATAAATAGTTTCATAACTCATCCTACTAGAATCTTCATACATTTTCAAGCTATCTTCAATGATGGTACTTTATTCTTCATGTATATGTTTTTGTACTAAATAAAAAAATTCATTTTTCTCTAAAATCATGTATTGATCCTCTCGAGATATTTGTATCTTTTATTCTATACTCATCATGAATTCTCTTATAAATCTTCCTATTATAACTGTCATATTTATTTAACCTTCAGTTATAATTCTCTCCTTTTTCAAGTTCATGGTGTAGTTAATCCATAATGTCAACATTAATTTTGCTTTGTTTCTTGTGTACTCATTGGTGATAACCGCGGTTGTCCTATTCTTGTGCGTAGTCAATGCAATAGTCATCAAAGTATCAAGTATCCCCATTCCTGTTTTTTATCTTTGAATTCTTAATCCACTTTTGTTGCAAGTCAATTCTTACTTCCTCATGTTTAATAATTTGCTGTCTTTCTTGGTATCTTTTGATTTCTTTATTTTCATTTAGTTCCTTGCAAATGTTTTGTAGAAGAAATTGCATTATATTGAGTACTTCATAGTTACACATGAGTATACCTCTATTTAGTGGTTACAAGCAATACTCTAAATCATTAAATACATAATATTCTAGTGATACAAATACGACCTCATGGACACGTGTGTCCCTCTGCTTATGTAGCCCTAAGGGGCATTATCATAATTTGTATGTCCCATCTCCCTATATAATGGAGTGGTAGCTGAGAGAGTGCAGTTTGAGGAGAATGTGCAACCTCCCCCTAGGAGGACAATGCGGGAATATTCACTTCCAACAGTGGAGAGCATCTCTCTTATTGTTAGGCCGGTGATTACCAATCACACTTTTGAGATAAAGCCATTGATCATCCAAATGATACAAAATACTGTTCAGTTCTCTGATCTTTCCCTTGAAGATCCGCAGGCTCATGTTGAAGAGGGGTTGGGGTGCATGGTCTGCAGACCTGTTGAGGCTGAACCCTTTTGAGCATGGTGCTGGGAGTACTGGCGGTCGTCCTTTCGAGCCGTGTGCTGGGGAGGCCGTTACAGCTTGGACATCTCTCCAGTTTGCTCGTGGGGAGACAACAAGGAAAGCTTCCTAGCAACACTAAGGTCAATCCAAAGGAACACGGTCGAGCAGCTTCCACTCCTACTGGAATTTCCCGGGGAGTATTCATGTCGATTGCTTAATCAATGAAGCCCCCACCATGGCCATCTGCGATACAGGTGCATCCTTAAACTTAATTTTCAACACATAAGCTGAAAAATTTGAATTAAGAGAGCCGATATTGGATTTTGTTTCTTTAGTTTTGGCTAACGGTTGCACTGTTACTACTGAGGGAGGAGTAAAATATATTGAAGTAAATTTAGGAGGGGAGGTATTTAAGGCCGACTTCCAAGTAGTGGGGCCAATTGAAGACACCTCTCCCCCAATACTTGGAGGTCGATTTCTCATGTCCCTGAAAGCCACCCTCCACCCTTCTGGCTGTAGTGTGGTGTTTCCAAAATTTGATTCTGCATGTGCTGAAATTTCACTTGATTTGGGTGCTTGTCATGAATTTGCTGATAACATTGATATCAGTAAATTTGACAAGGGAGAAAGTGAAGAATGTTTATATCTTGCCTCACCATTTGGTGAAGGCCCTACCTTACTTCCTGTAAAGAGAGGCTCAAAATCTTGTATATACTTCTTTTTAATTGATAGTTACAAGTATGAATACATTTATATAGGAAAGGAGAAAGAGGAGAAATCCCAATCTAACATGTGGACTAATACAATGAGGAGGAAAAGAGAGAAAAAGAGGGAAAAATTGGGCCACTAGATGAGTCCTAAACTGGGCTTCTCTAACACTTTCTAACAATTTACCTATTGTGGAGATGAAGTATTTAGTTAAAGAAATGATTTCTAAGGAGAAAGCGTTTGAGGACGTTGTTGATACAAAAAAAGATGTTGGTGACCCGCTTGTGGAAGGCACCGAGGGTGAGAAAAAGAAGGTGCAATGGGTGGATCTTATGCCCCCGGATGGGGTGTTGATGAAAATGTGATGGATGATGAGTGTAAGGCTGAAGTTAAGGAGAAGAGAGATTGTTAGTGGTCGCCAAGTGTTGAAAAGAAGAAGAGAGAAAGGGATGAGAGAGCAGCTCGCTCTGCCGCTTTCCGGTGGGAGGAGGAGATTGGAGTTAGAAGGGATCATTCTCTACCAAGCTCCAAAGAACGTATCTCCGGTCCTCTGCTAGAAGTGGAGGACTACCACAAATCAACACATAGCTAATTTGTTTTAAAATTTATGATAAAAATTGATAGTATAACGCCCGAGAGAGAGTTTCAGTCAAGATGTCAGCAACTTGGTTTGTAGCAGGGACATGCTCCAACTCTATCTTCATTGACTGTACTTTTTCCCAGATAAAATGACAGTCAACTTCAATATGCTTTGTGCGTTCGTGAAAGACCGGATTCTTGACAATATGTATGGTGGCTTGGCTGTCACAGAATAGGGTCGCCGGTGATGAGAGACGAACACCTAAGTCACCCAGAAGGCCCTCAAGCCAAGTTAACTCAAAAACGACAGCGACCATAACCCGGTACTCGGCTTCAGCAGAAGAGCGAGCAGCCACAGTTTGTTTCTTGCTACGCCAAGTTATGAAATGTCCTCCAAAGTAGGTACAGAAACCCGTTGTGGAGTGCCTATCATCAATGGATCCAACATAGTTAGCGCAGAGTACGCGACAACAGATAGAGATGTGGATGGCTTGTACACCAGCCCTTGTCCTGGAGTGGTCTTGAGGTATCGAAGAATGCGCTCAACAGCCTGAAATCGAGATGTCTGGGGAGCATGCATAAAATGACTCACGACTCCTACAGCAAAAGAGATGTCTGGGCGAGTAACCGTGAGATAGATCAGCTTCCCAACCAAGCGTCTGTAGTATTTTGGATTTGTAAGCAGCTCATCAGAGTCAGAGCTGTGGGCTGAGAGCTTGTGATTAGCGTCCATAGAAGTATCCACAGGTTTGCATCCAGAATAGCCGACATCATGAAGAAGATACATACAGTACTTCCTTTGTGATAACACAAGACCATCAGGGCGTCGAGCAACCTCAAGGCCAATAAAGTAGCGAAGGTTGCCAAGGTCTTTGGTCTGAAAAACAGAGTTTAACTGTTCCTTGATATGTTTTATCCCTTTAGTATCGTCGCCAGTAATGATGATGATATCATCAACATAGACAAGTAGGATCACTGTTCCGGTTGCACGGTGTCGGGTGAAGAGAGAGAAATCAGCCGAGCTCCAAATAAAGCCGATATCACAGACAACCTTGCTGAATTTTTTAAACCAAGCCCGCGGGGACTGTTTGAGACCATAAATAGACTTCCGAAGAAGACAGACCCGAGACTCCCCCATGGTCTCCAACCCGGGAGGTTGGTGCATGTAAAGTCTCCTGCAGATCGCCGTTGAGGAAGACGTTCTTAACATCCAACTGATAAAGGGTCCAATGTCGATGAACAACCAAGGAGAGAAGAACGCGGACGTTGTTCAATTTGGCCACTGGAGAGAAGGTTTTCTCATAATCCAAACCATATTGCTGAGTAAAACTCTGAGCCACGAGAAGGGCCTTGAGTCACTCTACGGTGCCATCCGCCGCATGTTTAACAAAGACCCACTTGCAGCTCACAAAGTGCTGTCCTGCGAGAAGAGGAACCAGATCCCAAGTCCGGTTAGCGCAAAGAGCCCGCATTTCATCGTCCATGGCCTCCCGCCACCCCGGGTGTTATAGCGCCTCCCGCACAGTGTTAGGAATATAGATAGAGGAAAGAGAGGTGACAAAGGTGTAGAGAGGTGGACTCAGCCGATGGAGAGAAACATAGTTGGCCAAGGGATGAGCTGTAGAGGCGGGAGCCGGATCTGTCGTTGCCGGGGTATTGCTGGAGGGTGGTAGCTGGTGCAGGGAAGCATCCTTGAAGCGACGGGTGTAGACATGGAGAAGGGGTGGAGGAACCCTAGGGGGTCAGGGAGAGAGGGGGTTGGAGATGGCAGAGAAGAGGACGTGACAGGTATAACATGCCGAGGAAGAGGAGGAGAGGAAGTCGAAGTGGGTGTAGGTAAGTGGAAGGGCTGATCTTCGCAGAACGGGACATCCGCCGAGACGACCAACTTGCCATCAGAAGAAGAATAACAAACATACCCCTTCTGAGTACGAGAGTAGCCAATAGACATATATTTGGCCGCCCGAGGAGCAAGTTTGTCGGAAGGTAGGCCAAGAAGATGAACATAACAAACACACCCGAAGACGCGCGGGGTGAGAGAGGTGGGATTCGCGGAAGGATAAAGAAGTTGAATAGGTATGACAAAGTCAAGAACAAAAAAAGGTAGACAGTTGATGAGATGACATGCCGTGGAGACAGCAAAATTCCAATAGTCGGCCGGAAGCTGCATTTGAAACATAAGGGACCGAGCAACATCAAAAAGGTGATGATTTTTTCGTTCAGCCACCCAATTTTGTTGAGCGGTGTACACACACGAAGTTTGATGGATGATGCCAAATTCGGTGTAAAGAGTAGAGAAGGTGCGACTAGTATACTCGCGAGCGTTATCAATGCGAATGACTTTGAGAGGGGTGACAAACTGCGTACGCATTTCAGTTAAAAAGGCACAAAACACAAAGGTAAGTTCAGTACGATCATGCAGTAAATATATCTATGTAACACGCGAGTAGTCATCAATAAACGTGACAAAATAGCGGAAGTCAAAGATACTGGGGACTTTATAGGGATCTCATACATCAGAGTGAACTAGAGATAAATGAGTACTACTTCTGGTACATGCAGGGGGGAAAGAAGAATGATGTTGTTTACCGTAAATACAAGATTCGCAAGAGAACTCTCGTAGAGGAACATCAAGAAGAGCTCGCTTGAGGATCGGAAGAGGAGCATGGCCAAGACGGCGATGCCAGTCGACGGTGGAGACAGCGAAGAGAAGAGTGGATGGTATATCCAGGATGTGGAGCCCATTCACCAGCTGCCGCTCACCAATGATACTCCGGGTGCGGCGATCCTGCATAAGAAAGGAGGAAGGAGAAAAGGTTATGCAACAATCAAGTTCATGTGTTAGGCGACTAACAGAGAGTAAATTGAAGGGCGACCTCAGAACATGAAGAACCGTGGAGAGAGAAAGAGCCGGGGTAAGTTGGAGAGCTGCGGCGCCAGAGACCGGTAAGGTGTCACCATTGGCCACAGTGATATGCGAAGGATGAACTGTCTGGAGATACTGGGAAGGCTTCTGAGAGGTAATATGGTGTGTAGCGCCAGAATCAACGATCCAGCGGGGGCTATGAGAGAACATGTTATACCTCCCGCAGAGAAAGACGCAACCGAGCCGGAGGAGCGGCCGAAGACACCTTATAGCTGTTGGAGTTGGGTGCGGAGCTCATCGATATGTTGGCGAGCAGTAGACGCCGAATCCTGAGTAGAATCCCCAGTGGGAGCAGAAGCAACAAAGGAAATATCCGCAAGGTGGGGAGGTAGACCATGCTTGCGGTAACAAGTAGCCTTGAAATGACCATCCCAGCCACAGTAGGTGCATTTCATAGAAGAACGACCCCCACGCCCTCGTCCCCAAGGCGGAGGTCGGCCTCCCCGGGTGGAAGAGCCACGAGCAGGAGGAGGGGTCGGAAGGGGAGGCTGCTGAAGGAGAGCAGGTACAAATCCTAGAGGAGCCTCAGTAGGAGGTGTAACTTTAAGTAGCATGGAGCAGACATCTGACAACGAGTGAGTCGTCGTAGAAGAGAGAATCTGCGCTCGAACACTATGCTGGTGGGGAGGAACACGCGACATCATCATCGCGATGGTGACAACCTCTTTCTGGGCCCGTTGAGTAGCGAGATCAGTGGTTGGAGGCTGATGTTGAATCCAGGCCTCGGCCAGGGTCTTGGCTTGGGCAACAAAAGATATCATATCACCGGGAGCACCTGGAGTGAGGTTCTGAAGGTCAAAGAGAATATCATAGAGGTGATGAAGACTGTTGTGCCCCGAGTAAAAAGAGTGGAGTTCCTCTCACGTGGCCTTGGCCGTGTCATGATACATGACCATCCTGTAAGGCTCAGTATCCATAGAATTTAGGAGTCATGACTGGACCCGACCATCATTGCGAAGACAGTCATCAGAGGGAGCAACGGGGGTAGCTCGGGTTAAGTGGTGAAGAAGACCCTTGGTCTGCAGGACACGTCGAACCGAGTGAACCCATTCAACAAAGTTTCGTTTTCCAGTCAGTTAAATGGTAGTAATCCGGAGCTCATCGCGGAGTTCGGAAGTCGGGGTAGCCGCACGGGCTGGAGGAGCAGAGGTGGCAGCGGAATCATCAGAAGCCATGCGGTTAACAGAAGAGACTGGGCGGCTAGCAGAGGGAAAGACCGGACGACGAGTAAGGAGAAGACCGGGCTAGCAGGGATAAGGCCGGGCGGCTAGCAGGAGGAGGCCGGGCGGCTAGCAGGAGAAGACGTTCGGCTTGGTAGAGAAGACCAGACGGCTAAAACAGAAAGTCGGGAAGCTAAAACAGCAAGCCGGGCGGCTAGATGGAGGCTGAATAGGGAGATCAGGAGCAGTAGAAGCAGAAGCCGCACGGTCTTGGCGGACACACCAGCGACAAGGAGTGTCGCGACCAGGATGCGGCTTGCAGGAAGAGAAGAGACCGCTAATGACACGACAAGTCGCAGCGACTATCCGATGTAGAGGCAGGATACAGAGTCCGCATGGTCAAGGTGAGACCACCAGCGGCAAGTAGAGGTGCCACGACCTAGATGCGGACACTCGGCTAGAGGAGAAACCGCGACAACGTGAGAGAAGGCGCGACCAACGAGAAGAGAGAAGGCCGGGAAAAGGGGGGGCGCGGATAGCAAGAGAGACCGCTCGGTCAGAGACAGCGGGAGACCGGGGCGACTAGAGAAGTGACGGGAGGCAGAAAGGAGAGAAAAACAGGCCGCGCGGATAGTGAGGAAGACCGCGCGGACAGATACAAGAGAAGGTGGGTCCCACGTGAGAGTTTATAAAAGAGAGGGAGGAGGAGGAGGAGAAGGAGAAGGAGAAGTGGAAGCCACAAGGAGACAAGGTAGAGAGAGCGGTTAGAAGGAGACAGGCCGCACGATACGGCGGCTAAGAGGGAGGAGGAAAGGCCGCGCGGTTTCCAGGAGGACAGGCCGGGCAAGCAAGCCTGAGTGGACAGAATCGGGAGACCGCGAACAATAGACCGAAAACAAATACAAGGAGGAGACCGGTTCCCTCTGATACCATGTAAAGAGAGGCTCAAAACCTTGTGTATACTTCTTTTTAATTGATAGTTACAAGTATGAATACATTTATATAGGAAAGGAGAAAGAGGAGAAATCTCAATAACATGTGTGACTAATACAATGAGGAGAAAAAGAGAGAAAAAGGGGGAAAAATTGGGCCACTAGATGAGTCCTAAACTGGGCTTCTCTAACACTTTCTAACAATTTACCTATTGTGCAGATGAAGTATTTAGTTAAAGAAATGATTTCTAAGGAGAAAGCGTTTGAGGACGTTGTTGATACGGAAAAAGATGTTGGTGACCCGCTTGTGGAAGGCACCGAGGGTGAGAAAAAGAAGGTGCAATGGGTGGATCTTATGCCCCCGGATGGGGTGTTGATCAGAATGTGATGGATGATGAGTGTGAGGCTGAAGTTAAGGAGAAGAGAGATTGTTAGTGGTCGCCAAGTGTTGAAAAGAAGAAGAGAGAAAGGGATGAGAGAGCAGCTCGCTCTGCCGCTTTCCGGCGGGAGGAGGAGATTGGAGTTAGAAGGGATCATTCTCTACCAAGCTCCAAAGAACGTATCTCCGGTCCTCTGCTAGAAGCGGTGGACTACCACAAGTCAGCGCATAGCTAATTTGTTTAAAAATTTATGATTTTAAAACTCCTGGAAGTTTAACTTTATTTCTGTTCTGCTTTTGAACCGTATCTTGCTATAATAGCTATAACATTGTTTAATACAGGTATTGTGTCCAGCTTGAGAATGTTAAACAAAACGCTAGTAGGAGGCATCCCATAATTTTGCTATTTGTTAGTTTTTAATTTTATATTGCATGAATATGTGAGTCCAGCTGAGGACGTGAAAAGCAGCCTTGATGAAGCTGCGTCCCATAATTTTGCTATTTGAGTGTGATTTGCATGTCTTTACTAATGTTGATTTAGATTATGTCACTTTTGTTTTGTGCTTTTTGCTTTCTTGTAGGATTTGGTGGCGTTTGACTTGGTTTGGAGGAAGCTTGTGAATTTGGGTAACTTCGTCCCTTTTTTCAACGTTTCACAATTTTTTCTTTTCAAATTGGAATTAATAAAAATCTGAAGTACGGGGGAGGGGTAATTGTGCTTGAATATTGAATATTGTTTATTCTGTTTGCATTGTCATGATTATGATTTGTCATTTGTATGAATGTGTTTAGCGTTTGTGTATCACTTGTTCCCCTACTTGTCATGATTGTTTTGCCCTCTCGCCGACATTTTCATTTTGTGGATGTCATGTAGTGTTATCATATTATAGTAGCGTTTTGGTTTCCGAGCTTCACTCTTGTGAAAATAGTTCATGTAGTGTTATCATATTATAGTAGCTTTTTGGTTTCCGAGCTTCACTCTTGTGAAAATAGTTCATGTAGTGTTATCATATTATAGTAGCTTTTTGGTTTCCGAGCTTCACTCTTGTGAAAATAGTTCATGAGTTTAATTTAGTAAGATAATTTTTATCTGCATCCTTTTGCTCACACGATTTGAAATATGTTTGTCGTTACTCATTGCACGGTAGTGATTTCAGTAGCTGTGTGTATTAGACTTTTAGTGTGTCAAATCGCTAGGTACTAATTCTTGTTCACTTAAAATTGCGTAGTCTATTGTGTTGCCTTAGGTTAACCTTACTATAATTTTCAAACCATTGCATATTTGGAATTTCTTTGGAACAAAATTTAGGCCTTTTCTTAGATTGTTTGAGCCTTGCACAACTCCTATTAATATTCATCATTGCATACCCACAATGCGCCTACACCAGTTCCTTTTGTTCAGCACCACCATTCATAATCATCACAGCCATATAGCCATCGCGTCACCGCAGCTAAGTGTCGAGCTCATGGACTCTCTTCTTTTGTGTTGGTGGAGATTATTTTTGGTGATTTGTGTGGAAAATATTCGTGAAAGTAAAAAATGTGTGGTGCGAGAAGAAAATTCATCACCCCATTTATCTAAAAAAAGTGAAGTAATAGTAAAATGAATTAAAGTGTTCAGATATGTGATGTTTTGTGGTGTAGTTCTATCTTCTTTTGAGGCGATTTGTATTTTTCCGCGAGCTCAAAAATTTTCGGCTTAGGTGCGGTTATAATCATCGTGTTTATCTTTGTTTACCCCACATTTTCCCACGCCTGACATATTCCTCCCAATTAAGTCTTAGTGATTCCATTGTTAGTTTTCAGTTGTGTGCGTGGAGATGATGTTGGTAGGTAAGCTTTTGGCGTCAACAATGGTGGATTCCATTGTGGATTACCCGGGTGCCACCGAGCTTAAAATTCTTCCCTAATAATTTCTTTTGCTTTCTTTATATGCAATCTTTTCAGTTTGACCCACCGTTGCAATGTTTATGCAAATTGTATTTCCCTTTTGTGTGCTTAGAAATGATTGTATGCTAATAGTTTATCCTAATGCATTTCCCCTATCATACTTTTCATTTTTGTGAATCAAGGAAGTGATTTGATACTATTTGCTGGTACACTATTCTACTTTTGGTTGTTGTTATCTCTTCTGGGTGAGAGTTGTTTGCTTGGGACAATAAAATGTGCAACTGGGGGGGAGGGGGTATTTGGAGGACGTTATGTTCAATTTTTTCCACGCACGCGCGTGCGCCCTTATGCGCAACCGCGTGCGCCCTTATGCGCACGCGCGTGCATGCACTATTCTATTAATCAAAGTTATGGTACATTTCCTGTAGCAGAAATGGCGCAGGTGTGTGTTTCTTCACGCACGCGCATGCGCTCACTATGCTGGTCACGTGAGCGTTTTGTGAATTATTTTGGTTGAAATTACAGTGATCAGCCAATGCGCGTGCGTTTTTTTCTCGAACGCGCGTGCGAATATTGCTCATTTGCGTGCGTGATCAATGCTCCTTTTTCTGGTTCTGCTCTATTATCCTTCGCGCACGCTATTTTTCAGATGCTATAAATATGAATGTTAGGGTTATTTCTATGGATCCGAGACCTATGATTCGCCTAGGAGGTGCGCCGCTCCCCTTCCAGCCGCTGAACTCGCTTCCTTCCACCTCCCAAGCTCCATTCAAGCCATTTTCTTTCAACCTCAAGCTTTCTCCACCATTTACAAATGTCACTCAAGGATTGGGAAGGTTTAGATCAAGCTGAAAAGGTGCTTTGTGGAGTTTGCCGACGAGATTGAAGAAGGAAGTCTTTATAAGAGATGGCGGGAAGTAGGAGATTGGTGACAACTCCTCCTAGACTCCGGACGGTAGATGTGGTTGTGTTTTAAAAGACGGAGAACCTATCCGTACTTCTCCTTCTACGGCCATGGAAGAGTCTCGCGTTCCTTCTTCATATCGCGGTATATTTTCTCAAATAATGCTTGGACTTGTATTAATCTTTTCATGCACTCGATGTTTAAGTGATGTGTGAAAGTATTTGCTTTGAATCTCTTATTAATGGCAATGTTGCTTGAGTGTTTGAGACTTGCTATTGGTTAGATTTGAGGTGTCATAGTTTAGTTAATGCATTTAGTGCTAAATTGAAATAGTGAAGTCATCCTTGATTGACTTGGTTTGACTTGCTAATGACACGAACTTCAATAGATTCTACCATTCCGAGCTCCGTGGATACGATAATCCCTAGAGTGAAAACTCACAATTTTATTACTTGCCTCTGGTACTCTTACCGTGTATCACTTAGTAAACCGAAAAAGCTCACATACCCCTCTACCATCGCCCAAAATTAAACCTCGATACTGGATCTTGCTCCAAGGTATGAATTTTTCCCTAAAAATATATATATACATACTTCTGATGTAAATCTTCTATCTTTGAACATGCTCAATCATCATCCGAGTAACCATTAGCTATTTTATTCAGCAAATTCTTCACGATCGAGTTGCCCATTCTTGGTATAAAGGATGACTTTTCTTGGTGAGCCCTTAAGATTTCTTAAATTCCTGTACATTGTGGTCCTCATTGTCCAATCCTGCAGCCCGCTCTACCCTGTCAGCCGCCGTCCGGCCCAACCTTGCAGCCGGCACGACCCATCCACTGTCGGAAATACTCCCCTCCACCCCTTCCTCCACCGCCGGACCTACTGAGGCTTTATTTGTTTCGGCGGTGGCGGTTCGATCCGGCGGGTGGAAACAGAGTGTTCGAAATGGAGGGGGGAGGTGGCTGCTCCAAACAGAGCTTTTTGGGGTGTTTCTCAAGGCGGGCGGGTGGAAACAGAGCAAACGCCGCCGGAAGTTCATTTGTTTACCCTCCTTCCGACGGCGTTTGCCCAAAACGGAGCAGTGAAACGCCCAAACAAATAGAGCCTGAAGCTTATTTCTTCCCCCACTGGTTTGATCTCCCTTCTCCGTGATCCTTCCCCTCTCCTAAATTTCTTTCCAGCAGTCCAACTCTATGTCCAAACCCAAGCCGTGTACTCTCCCTCGGCCACCACTCTTATACATTTCCTCCTCCCCTACAGTACCTGTGGACTCACTCTCCAATTCCTCCCTCTTCCGTTTGCCTCCACCCAGCTCTAAACCCCCACTGACAACCTCTTTACCCTCCGCCTCCCATTCCCATTCCCTGCCTTTCTTCCCCATTCCAGTTGGCATATAGTTAGCCCATTATCCTCTCTCCATCCCTCCAACAAACACCTGTTAAGTCCAGCCACATCATAAACAACTCCATTCCACGATCTCGTTACCTTCTCCGCTTACTACAACCTTAGATGCCCGCCAACGTCGACTGCACGTGTAAATTGTGGTAAAAGTCATTTCTTTTTTGTTGTTTATTTTGGCAACTTGTATTGTGATGAATATCTAGTTTATTGTGCTATTAGTTCATTTTGTCGTGCAATTTGCGAGACGTATTATGGGAACGCTTAACATTATTTGTGCCTCTTTCATTTGCAAAATTAATATTTTGTTCTTCTTTAATTAATTAATTGTGACCGAACGTGCCCCTACTGATAATTATATATTAATTAATTATTTGCTGCAATTTTGGAGCGGACCACTTTCCTCTTGCATTACACCTCAGTGTACTTAGGGTTACTAAACCCCTTTCGAGTCGACCTGCCACTGCATCAAATTGGTATCAGAGCCCAATATTTGGGTCACATTTTTATGTGCAGAGGTAGATTCGGGCTTTATGTTAGCACACGAGGAGCATGTGTATGTGGACCCCTTTTCCACAGCTCTTCCAAAGCCTTCTTTTCTCTTAGCCCCTCTACCTGAGCCTTCACCTCTTATTGCCTCCACCAGTCCCTCTTTGTTTCCACCCGCGGAGTCGCGCCATATAGATCACATTGTACCATCGGTGGTTCCACCGACACTGCAGTCTGACGAAGATACATTATGGTCAGACGAAGATTATTATTGACAGACAGAGATAAATTATTGTCAGACAGAGATATTGTCAGACGGAGATGCATCACAGCCAGTGCGACCAAATTCTACAGACAACGTTCTTCTGATCATCGACCACGACTACTACACTACGGGCGGGCCAGATATTGTGCGCTATCTTGTCCGTTGGAGCGTCCGACCACTACATAGTGCCACTTTGATATCTTCAGAGGAGCTCGAGAGACTCGTCCCGTGGCGACACAGCGAGGATGACCACTTGCACTCACCCGAGATGAGTTCTTTTAAGCCGGGGGAGTTGACGACGCGCCATGACCGACACGTATGTATTCCTGCAGGAGGTGGTGATCTGATGCCCAGACGGACGATCAGAGACCGTGGTTGCGTCCGGGTGGTTGTTCATAATCGATTTCATATATGGGTTTTGTTGTTCTGAGTTATATTTTACCCCCGATCAGTCTAGATACATGTGAGTTGTCTGATTACGACGGTTATTTGTTTTCTTTTGTTACAACAATTATTTTTAGGTTTTAAATAGTGCAGCGGCGGTTCAAGGATGTATCGTGGATTTTGGAAAATCAGAAACCGCCGGTCTTCAACATGCGCGACTCCTGTTCATCATCTTCCCGCTGGTGCGACGTCGGCGCCCGCTTCCATCTCCCCGCCTCCCCTCCCGGTAAGCCCTGTGCTTGCCCTGTTCCCTGCCCTACCCCCGTTGGATTCCTCATTGTCCCAATCCTGCAACCCGCTCCACCCCGCCAGCATCCGTCCGACCCAACCCTGCAGCCCGCACGACCCATCCACTGTCGGAAATACTCCCTTCCACCCCTTCCTCCACCGCCAGACCTACTGAAGCCTATTTCTTCCCCCACTGGTTCGATCTCCCTTCTCCCTGATCCTTCCCCTCTCCTAAATTTCTTTCCAACAGTCCAACTCTAAGACCAAACCCAAGCCGTGTACTCTCCCTCTGCTACCATCCCCATACATTTCCTCCTCCCCTACACTACCCGTGGACTCCACTCTCTAATTCCTCCCTCTTCCGTTGGCCTCCACCCAGCCTTAAACCTCCACCAACAACCTCTTTACCCTCCGCCTCCCTTTACCATTCCCTGCCTTTCTTCCCCATTCCAGTTGGCATATACTTAGCCCATTATCCTCTCTCCATCCCCCAGCAAACACCTCTAAAGTCCAACCACATCATAAACAACCCCATTCCACGTTATCGTTACCTTCTTCACTTACTACAACCTTGGATGCCCGTCAACGCCGCCTGCATGTGTAAATTGTGGTAAAAATCATTTCTTTCTTGTTGTCTATTTTGACAACTTGTACGGTTGTGAATATATAGTTTATTGTATTATTAGTTCATTTTGTCGTCCAATTTGCTGGACGTATTCTCCGAACGCATAACATTATTTGTGTCTCTTTTATTTGCAAAATTAATATTTTGTTCTTCTTTAATTAATTAATTGTGACTGAACGTGCCCCTGTCCTGCTGATAATCATATATTAATTAATTATTTATTGTAATTTTGGAGCAAACCACTTTCCTCTTACATTACACCTCAGTGCACTTAGGGTTGCATTTAGAAATCCCTTTCGAGTGACCTGCCACCGCATCACTAGTCAAAGATGGTTGCATAAGATAACTGAAAGTGCGTAATATTTAAATAATTTTCTAGAATATAGAATAGAAATTTCAAACCAGCCTATGCCGGTCCCAAGCCCGGATGAAAAATGGTGAGAGTTGTGTTAGGTAGAAGACCAATGTAAAATTTAGTCACCCTCATGAATATGGATCATTTGAGAATTTGTGCAAAAGTTAGGTCGTTCCCCTTAAGAAACGCGTAGTATGGTCCGAATACGACATCTTGTGAAGGACCGCTGCATCTCCAGGACTTAGGTGTAGTGTTAAATATGCACGAGTCCTCATCATATGATCCGAATGCGGCGTCTTGACAAGGACCCCTGCACCTCAAAATGACTTGAGTGTAGTGTTAAATAGGTAAAAGTTCTCACATATTAGGCGTCCTAGGGAAGTATATCGTATGAATTGTGATCAACTTAGGTTTATAAGTTAGAATATGGGTACACTAACGAGGAAAATGATAGAAGTAGTGGATACGATGATTAGGAGAAGGATAAATATTTTATGCCTGCAAGAGATTAGATAGGTGGGTGAGAAAGCTAAATTTTTAGATAATTCTGGTTTTAAATTATGGTACACATGAAAAAAAATAAAATAAGCAGTGAATATGTATTATTGTGGATACTACTTGGAAGGGTGAAGTTGTTGAGGATAAGTAAAAAATGTGATAAAATCTTAGTCCTTAAATTGGTCATAGGAAAAGAAACTATTAATGTGATCAGTGCTTTCGCGCCACAAGTAGGATTAAGTGGAACTATTAAAGCGCATTTTTGGAAGACTTAGATGATTTAGTAAGAGAAGTCCCACAAAAAGAGAAGATTTTCATAGGAGAAGACTTAAATGAACATATAAGGAAGGAAAATGTAGATTACACAGCCGTTCATGCAGGATATGAATATGGAAGAAAGAAATGAAGAATGACGAATCATTTTAGACTTTGCTGTAACCAATGAGCTAATTGTATCAAATACGCTTTTCATAAAGCGGGAATAACATTTAATTACGTTTAAAAGCGGACCAAATAAGTCACAAATTACTTATTTTATGATTTGCAAAATAGATAAAATGATTTGTAAGGATTACAAAGTCATACCAGGAGAAAATTTGACAACACAACATATGTTAGTGGTGTTAGATGTACAAATTAAGTATAATAAATTTAAGATAAGAACAAAAATATTGCAAAAAATTTTGGTGGTAGAACTTCAAGATGAAAAAACAGGTTGCTTTCAAGAATGCAATTATGAAACAACTAGTTGATGACACTTATGTTGATCATAATACCTCATGAGAAGTTATGTCTTCACATTTAAGGATAAGTGGAAAGAACATACTTGAAGTATCAAAATGTCGTGCGCCCCCCAAATAAAGAATTTTGGTGGTGAAAAGAGGAAGTGCAAGACATAGTTAGGGCAAAGAGAACCCGCTATAAAGTTGCCAAAAAGAAGTTAAACAAACAGTAAGTAAAACAAGAAGTCAAACTTATGAAGAATTTTATAAGCGACTTGATACCAAAGATGGAGAGCGTGATATATATAAAATTGCTCGAGGATAGAGAAAGAAAGACAAGAGATTTAAGTCAAGTAAAATACGTTAAAGATGAGACGGATATAGTTTTGACGGATGATGTGAATAGTAAAGAGCAATGAAAAAGATACTTTTATCAACTCTATAATAAAACAAAAGAAATAAATCAAAATAGTATAAGAACATAACGTTTTATTGTAAAATTCAAGTGTCAAAGATAAAAGATGCTTCTAAATAATATGAAAAATGGAAAGACGGATTGAGTCAGGCGATATACCCATTGAAGTATGAAAATGTGTAGGAAATGAAAAAATTTTGTGGCTTACATATTTTTTCAATAAAATACTGAAGTCAAAGAGGATGTCAGATTAATGGAAGAGAAAGTATCTTGGTACCTTTGTATAAGAATAAATGAGATATATAAAATTTGTGTTAATTATAGAAGAATTAAATTGGTGAGTCATACCATGAAATTATGAGAAAGAGTAATAGAAAGAAGATTAAGACGAGAGACTAATATCTCAGAGAATCAATTTGGATTCATGCCAGGAAGGTCGACCATGGAAGCTATACATCTCTTGAGGAGACTCATTGACAACTATCAAGAAAGAAAACAAGATTTGCATATGCTGTTTATTGACCTTGAGAAGGTTTATGATAGAGTTCCAAGAGAAATCTTATGAAGAGTCTTAGAAAAGAAAGGTGTAAATGTATCATATATTGACATAATCAAAGATATGTATACAAATTTAGTGATAAGGGTAAGGACATCTGGAGGATTAACACATGAATTCCCTATTACTGTTGGATTACATCAAGGTTCAGCTTTAAGCCCTTATCTCTTGTACTCTTATCTTAAATGAGCTCGCCAGACATATCCAACAAGCAATACCTTGGTGTTTATTGTTTGCGGATGATATCATTTTGGTTGATGAGACGCACGAGGGTGTAAACGCAAAACTTGAATCTTGACGGAGATACTTTAGAAAAGAAGAGTTTTAGGTTGAGCAGGGCAAAGACGGAGTATATGGAGCTTAAATTTAACAGTACAAGAAGGATAGATGACTTCGTTATTAAGTTGGGTGATTAAGATATTTCCACGTAGTGAGTGTTTTAAATTTCTTGGATCGATAGTTCAAAAAGATGAAGGTATTGATAATGATGTGACACATAGAATCCAAGTGGGTTGGTTGAAGTGGAGAGACGCGTCAGGGATCTTATGTGATCGTAAAGTACCACTAAAACTTAAAGTACTGCAATTAGACCCGCAATGCTCTATGGTTCTGCATGTTGGGCAGTGAATTGTGTAAATGAGCAAAAATGGGAGTTGCGGAGATGAGAATGGTTAGGTGGATGTGTGGATACACGAGATTGAATAAAATTAGGAATGAAAGTATCAGGGATATGACAGAAGTAGGACCAATTTCAAAGAAGATGCGAGAAGCTCGTCTAAGATGGTTTGGACACGTACAAAGGAGGCCATTAGAGGCACCTGTTAGGCGTTGTGAGAGTCTAGTCACTAGGCATGTTGTAGACGAGGGAGGGGTAGACCAATAAAGACTTGGAATGAAACTATAAAGAAAGACATGATGTACTTAGGCATTAGTGAAATTATGACAAAAGATAGACGCAATGGACGACAAAGGATCCATATAGCCGACCCCACTATAGTGGGAAAAAGGATCGAGTGTTGTTGTTGTATAGAATAGAAATTTCGAAGACGGGAAATAAAACTAAAGCTATAGAGAGGTAAACACAAAATAAACAAAAGATTTTATAGAGGTTCCACATTCAAATTTGGTACTCTTTCACTACTTGTGGGATAGGACTGCCTTTAAATGCCACAAAATTTGTTTTGCTAGGAGCCTCAAAAAACTCCTAGAGCTTTTTCCACCTAGAGGCTTAATAATATACAATCTTTTTCTCGGAGACTCAAAAATTACCCGAGTCTTTTTTTGGAGACCCAAAAACCACATCTGATCTTTTGAAAGGGGGTCATGTAACCCTTTACAAATGGTGTGAAAGTTTAGCAAGAAAAAAAAGGATCACCTTAGGAATTGTAGCTATCTCAAGAAGAAGAGAGACAATTTACAGATCTAGGGTTTTAGCCAACAAAGAGAATACAAGAAAGTGGTCGTCAGAGCTTTTGCTATCTCCATCATAAAGAGAGCTTTTGCTATCTCATCATAAAGAGAGCTTTTGCTATCTCCATCATAAAGAGAGCTTTTGCTATCTCCATCATAAAGAGAGCTTTTGCTATCTCCATCATAAAGAGAGCTTTTGCTATCTCCATCATAAAGAGAGCTTTATATTCCTTCTCAAATCTTCAAGTCTTCCAAAAAGGATGAGCGACGGAAATTGGCACCTTCCTTCTTCAACCGACTTCTTTTTTTGCACCTTCTTACTTTGGCGACTTCCGTTTTTTGCTTTGTAATAACTCTCTTGAATCCCTTCATACGTCCAATACAATTCATCGTGCTTTGATAAGCGGCTTCAATTTGACTTTTTTTTTAAAAAAAGTCGAATACAATTCGACGTGGTGCTCCGGGAATTCTTTTGTTAGGGTTCCATGCCATTAGTTATCTATTAGCGGTTGTATTATTAAGAGTCTTTAAGTATTAGAGTTGGGTTATATGAGTCGAGTCGTAGTTACGAGCTATTAGAATCTTAACGTTTTAGTGTTGTGCACATCTCTTTCATATTGAGCTTATTTACGCCCCTGCCATTGTAGTCTACAAATAGACCCCTTGGGTCATGTATGAGGATATGAATGAATTAAATCAAGTTTCTCCAATGCTCTCCAACTCTTCTCTTTCTCTCTCAAATCTCCTCTTCTCTTCCCCGGTTATTCTACTCTCCATCCCACATTCTAGAGTTAGGGTTGAGTAAGGATCCCCTCTTCTTCTTCCTTCCTCCTTCATCCTTCGTCATGCTTTAGGTGAGCAAGACTCCCCTTGTGTATCTGCCTCCCGCCACCTCCAACGAGATCCCAAAATAGGCCCATAACATCTTCCTTCGGACAAGCGTTGATGGAGGGATGGATCGATCAACGTTCGTTGAGCTTCAATCAGCGATCATGGTTTCTTGTTCTTCAAGAGAATGAGCTTCCTTCTGTTAGCGATGATAAAATGGAGGGTTCGGTCGGTGATTGATGTGCGCTCGGTCGACGATTGTTGCGCGCTCGATCGGCGATTGCTGAGCGTTCGGTCGGCGATTGCTGAGCGCTCGGTCGGCGAACGGCGATCCTTGTGTTGTTATATGATGCAGACCTTCCATAATTATGCTCTTGAATGACAGCTACTCTTCAGTAATTTCATATTCAATTGAGTTGTGAATTTATGTCATAACCATTCTATTTTCAGTTTCCCAATTTTCAAATTTGAGGTTCAACGGTTTGGGTTTTGGAAACCCAAGTGTTAAATAACTTCTAATCCCTTAACTATGATGGTCAATCTTGCTGCATTGGATCATCTAGAAAGTATGAATCATCTAATTTTTTTAATTACGGATAATAAGTAATAGCCAAGCCCTTACTATAGTGGGATAAAGGCTTGAATGTTGTTGTTGTAAGGATAATAAGGAATAAAGCCGAGTATGGGAAACCTATACATCTCTTGGGTTGAGATAGTGATTTGTTCACTATGGTTTAACATATGGATTAGAGTGTAAAGAACTACGTGATGTGTTGAAAAACACACATTCCGGGATATGATAAACACCTAAGCATCCTTTGGATTTGCTCTTGAATGAAAGTAATCAACTTATGGCTTCGGTACCATGCAGAAATTGTATTGTATTGAATACTTCATGGCTACACATGTACACCTCTTAATTATAGAGGTTGTACGGAATAATCTAAGACCTAACATAAAAGGGCAGCTCGGTGCACAAAGGCATCCCCGCGCAGCGAGGGTCCGAGGAAGGGTCCGACCACAATGGTAAAATGTAGGCAAACCTTACCATGCATTTTTGCAAGAGGCTACTCCCAGGACTCGAACCCGTGATCTCAAGGACACACGACAACACCTCAACCGGTGCGCCAAGGCTCCGCTTCAATCAAAGACCTAACATAATACAGAATATTCAAATCCTAGTTATAAATACAGAAATAACTAGATTATACATGAATACAATAATAAATAATAAATGTCTGAATAATCTAAGATTCTCTTTTGTTCCAACATGCATGACATATGCTTCTACTTTTTTATCATTATATATGCTAATTCTTTAGTTTTCTTGCATGAAGCCTCTAAAAACTAGGAGCGATAAGTTTTATGTGAAGTCTTCTCGACCCTTGTGCATTTGTCACTAAAATTGATATTTTAGTCATCCCTTACTGGTTCTCACTACAGTTAGTCTAAGTTGTGATGCATCACTTACTACAAATAGTTTATGCTGCGTGGTATCACTTGCGAAAGGCATTCTAGAACTAGAAAAGAAGCTATATGCATTTTTTTGCGTTGTTATAAGAATGAAGGTTACGCTAACATCAATTTCGTCCTTTTCATTCCAAACTTGGGACAGAGGCCAACGATGCCGTTCATTTTCGAGCAATATTGTGCATTGTATTCGTAACCATTATGTTTCCTATACATTTTTCATAATGTTAACCACTTTAGGGAGGTCTCAGTGTTTACTTCATTATATTGTTTTTGTAGAATAACTTTATTCATCCAAAGAATCACTTTACAACTTATGAGAATACACATATATAGGAAGAAAGAGAGAAGAGTAATCCCAATCTAAGATGTGAGACTAAACTAAGAGAGTGATACGATCTAGCAAGAAGTAGAGAGGAAAAAGGAGAAACTAGAGGGGAAGAAGAAGAGACTAGGGTTAGGGTTTGAGAGTAGAGGAGGAGAATACCTGATAGTTCATGAATGATCATCCCAAGCATCCCCGGGCTATAAATACCCGGGGAAAGAGGGGGCCGGCCGGCCCCCTCAAGTGGGGCTGAACCGGAGTGGTTCAGCCCCTATCCCGGCCGGTTTATTGTGTGGGGGCTGAACCGGATGGTTCAGCCCCGTTGTCTTGAGCGCGCTCCTTGATCCGTCGTGAGTACTTATGTCCCGAGAACCCAAGCGGGTGTGGGGGCATAACATTCCCCTCCCCATCAAGCACCAGCTTGTCCTCAAGGTGGAAGTCTGGAAACCGCTCTCGGAACTCTAGCAAGTCAACCCAGGAGTTGTGAGCTGCATCCATCTGTTGCCATTTGACAAGCACTGCTGGTCGGTATTCCGTGCCCGACTTCTTCCACTTGGTGAGCAAAATAGTTTCGGGGGATGGCCGCAACTCACCCGTGCTGGTTGCCTCGGGTAGGAAAGGGCTGGCCTGAACGGAAGCCCCGAGCTTTTTCTTTAAAACAGAGACATGGAATGTCGGGTGGATGCGAGACCCCGCCGGAAGATCCAAGGTATATGCGACAGGGCCCACCCGGCGTAGGATGCGAAATGGCCCGTAGTAACGTGGGGCGAGTTTCTGATTGACCCTCCGAGAGACAGACAGCTGGCGGTAAGGTTGGAGCTTGAGGAAAACCTCATCGCCCACTGCGAATTCCCGTTCGGTGCGGTGTTTGTCCGCCTGCGCCTTCATGCGGCCCTGAGCGACCCGCAGATTGTCCCGAAGTACGGCTAAGGTGCGATCCCGGTCCTGAAGTGTCCGTTCCACGGCTGGAAGAGCGGTGCTGGCGGGTTCATAAGAACTCAAAGTAGGGGGAGGACGGCCGTACACCACCTCGAATGGGGTGAGCTTGCTAGCCGTGTGGAAAGACGTGTTGTAGCAGTACTCCGCCCAATGCAACCAACGGGTCCACGTGCGCGGCTCATCCATCACAAAACACCGCAAGTAAGTCTCCACCCCCCTGTTGAGGACCTCCGTCTGTCCGTCTGTCTGAGGATGATGGGCGGTGCTCATGCGTAGCGTGGTACCCTGTAGCCGAAAGAGTTCCTTCCAAAAACTGCTGATAAAAACCGGATCTCTGTCGGAAATGATGGAGCGCGGAAGTCCATGGAGGCGCACAATCTCCCGCGCAAATAACTCTGCAACTGTCTCCCCGGTGTACGGATGGCTCAAAGGCAGGAAGTGACCATATTTGGAGAGCTTGTCTACCACCACCAGAATGACGGTCTTGCCGTGGGACTTGGGCAGTCCGTCAATGAAGTCCATGGAGATGGTGTCCCAAACCTGGTGCGGAATCTCTAGCGGAGTGAGGAGCCCGGCTGGTGATGTGGTCTCGTACTTCTGGCGCTGGCAAACCTCACACTCCCGCACAAATTGCTGCACATCTCGCCGCATTCCCTTCCAGAAAACATTGGCCCTAAGCCGTTGAAGAGTCCGCAGGATTCCCCCGTGGCCGCCGGTGGGAGAGGCATGAAACTCCTGCATCATCGTTGTCCGCCACGGCGACGCGGATGGAATGACCACTCTGCCCTGAAAGTAAAGCCGCTGGCCCTGAAGATGATAGCCCGGCTCCGTCTCCTTACCCTGCTGTAGCGCCTCAACAATGTTGCATAACTCGGGGTCCTGGAGTACCTCTGCCTGTATCTCGTCCAAGGTGGTGACGACCGGTCCCGACACGAGAGAGAGAGAGCTCTCAGGTAGGCGGGAGAGGGCGTCCGCAACCACATTATCTCGGCCCCGTCGGTACACAATCTCGTAGTCATACCCCATCAGCTTGGTTAACCACTTCTGCTGCAATGGGGACGCTAAACGCTGCTCGAGGAAGTGCTTCAGACTCTGATGGTCGGTACGGACCTGGAAGTGCTGTCCCAAAAGATAGGGCCGCCACATTTCGACTGCATGGATAATGGCCAACATCTCTTTCTCGTACGTCGAAAGTCCCAACGTCCGAGGGGCCAAGGCCTTGCTGAAGTATGCGAGCGGCCGACCCTCCTGCATCAGAACTGCCCCGAGGCCGACGCCAGACGCGTCAGTCTCAACCACGAACTCTTTAGCGAAATCCGGCAGGGCTAACACCGGTGTAGTAGTCATGGCCTGTTTCAAGGCCCGGAAGGCCTCATCTGCTTCGGTGCTCCACTGGAAGGCATCCTTCTGTAACAGTTGGGTAAGAGGTCGAGCGATCTTGCCGTAGTCCTTCACAAAACGGCGGTAGTATCCCGTCAAGCCGAGGAAGCCACGCAAGGCTCGCACTGTCGTGGGCTGGGGCCAAGACACCATACTAGCAATCTTCTGTGGGTCGGCCTGGACCCCACGGGCGGACACTAGGTGCCCCAGGTACTCGACCTCGCTCTGCCCGAACGAGCACTTGGACCGTTTGGCGTATAGGCGGTGCTCCCGCAGTGTGGCGAGGACATGTCGCACGTGCTCCAAATGGTCGTCCCAAGTCCTGCTATAGATTAGTATATCATCAAAAAATACCAGGACATACCGGCGCAGAAGTGGTCGGAAGATCTCGTTCATCACAGCCTGGAAGGTGGAGGGGGCGTTGGCCAACCCGAACGGCATCACCAAGAACTCATAGTGCCCGTCGTGGGTGCGGAACGCCGTTTTATGGACATCCTCTCCCTTCATGCGAATTTGATGGTAACCGGACCGAAGGTCCAGTTTGGTGAACAGACTTGCGCCGTGCAACTCATCCAGCAGCTCTTCAATCATGGGAATGGGAAACTTGTCCTTGATGGTGGAGCTATTCAGCCCCGGTAGTCGACGCAGAATCGCCAGGAACCGTCCTTTTTCTTGACCAATATGATCGGAGAAGAGAACGCGCTGGTGCTGGGCCGAATGATGCCCGTTGCCAGCATCTCCCGTACGCTGCGTTCGATCTCTGCCTTCTGAACGTGCGGGTAGCGGTAGGGGCGGATATTGGTAGGGTCCACCCCCGTCTTCAGCTGTATCTGGTGATCCCGGAAGCGCGACGGAGGAAGAGTGTGTGGCTCCTGGAAGACATCCTCGAACTGTGCTAAAAGAAGCTGCAACTGGTCCGACTCCACCTGTGTTTCGGGTCCCTCAGCCGTCACCCCGAGTATCATGGCCATCATACTCCCCTGCTCCTCCAGTCTCAGCAGACTTCGTAGTGAGATCTCCTTGAGGGGGGAGGATCGTATACCGTGTAAGCAGTAATCGGTCCCCTGCTGCGTGAACTCCAGTGTCATGCGGTCCCAGTCCGTAGTCACCCGCCGTAGTTGGCGGAGCCACTGTACCCCAAGGACCATATCGGACCCCTTAATCGGCAGGAGGTAGACATCGGTGCTACACACATATCCCGTAAGATGTATCTCCACTCCCTTCAGTGCCCCTTCGCACCGCAGCTTGCTACCATCCGCGACCATGACCTGGAAAGCCGCATTCTTGTCTACTGGGTGCCCTGCCCTCAGTGCCACCTCCGGGTTGATGAAATTGTGGGTGCTCCCACTATCAATGAGGATGGTTACCCTTTGTTTGCCAATCCTGCCCTTGATCCGCATAGTGAGGGGGGCCATACACCCCTCCATGGCCTGAATCGAGACTCCAAACTCCGCCAAGTCCAACTCCTCCTCGTCCTCGATGCCCGGGGTGTCCTCCTCCTCATCCTCCTCGCGCAGCATGAAGACTTGCACCTTTTGGCAGCGATGCCCCGGGGCGTATTTCTCATCGCAGTTGAAGCACAATCCCTTCTCCTTTCTGGCCTGTAGCTCAGGCCAGGTGAGTCGCGTCACTGTCGGTCGAGCCGCCGGTGCCTGCTCCCTTCTACCTGCCGCTGGGATGGGTGGGGCTCTTGGTGGAGCCCGATTCTTCTGTCGGTTGAAGCGCTCCTCCTGTATGCGCGCCAGACTGATGGCATGACTAAGACTGCGCGGCATGTACGCATGGACCTCATCCCTCAAATGATCCCGCAGGCCGGATATGAAGCAACTGAGGAGCGTCTTCTCCTCCCAATTGACCCGGTTCGCTAGCTTCTCAAAGTCCGCTCGGTACTCCATCACTGTACCCTTCTGACGAAGCTTCTGTAGCGTGGCCTCCACATCCTCGTATTCCAACGGCCCAAAACGTGCCACGAACCCTTCCACAAAGTTGGCCCATGTTGCGTATCCGTAGGCCCGTATGAACCACTGAGCCCACTGGTATGCGTCGTCTTCCAGATGGAAGGACGCCAACTGCACCCACTGGTCATCTGGAATCTCCTGATAAGTGAAAAACAGCTCAGCCTTTTGCACCCACTCCAACGCATCCCCGCCGCGGAATTTAGGGAAATTCATGCGAGTTCTCTTCGGAGGCATGTAGGGTCGTTGATGCATGTCGCCGTGTCTCCCGTTAAACTCCGGTCCCTGTGGTGGTCGGCCGTAATGGTCATGGAAGTTCGCTCCCCCTTGGCCGCCGCCCCATTGCTGTCCTCCGCCTTGAAATCCTTGTCGGGGAGGCTGTTCGTGCCATGTTTCGCCGTTGCCTAACCTCACCGGCCCTCCCACGTGCTGTGGCGTCGGTAGAAGGCCCATTCTTCCTCCGAAATTGGCGTTGACAGCCCCGGTGGTCGCAAGGGCACTGCTGGAGCCTCGCGGGTCCGCCAGGGCTCTGCCGCGGCCCTCTCCTGGGTGGCGGAAGGACCGCCTGGTCCGCTTCCAGCCGGCACGCCCGGGTGCGGCAGATGTTGGGCGGCCCAGGTCGGCGGGTGTCGGGGGAGATAGCTGCCCCCTGGGCGGCTGTAGTCAGCGCCCCCCGACGCCCCTGTCCAGCCCGCCTGGCTGGGCGGCGCTCCGGTCCAGGCGGGGGCCGATCCGATGCCCGCGGGCTCCGTGCGGCTCGGATCGGTCCCGATCCCGCCCTGGAACAGGTTTCCGGAGCCGGCTGCCCCTCCATTGGTTGCCGGTTGGCCATTTTGCGACGCCTCCGCCTCCGAATCGCTGCCCGGAACCGCTTTTCCCTTCAACGACTGCATCAACAGCGCCTTGATCTCCTCCATGCGTCCATCCATGCGTTCTTCCATGCTCTTTGTGGACGTGTTCAAGCGAGCTTCCATTGCCGTCACCGAATCCGCCAACCCTACGTAGTTCTCCTCTAGGGTTGCCAATCGTGACGCTTCCGCCTCCGAGCGAGTCACCATGGTCGCAGGAAAGTTGCTCTGATACCAAATGATACGATCTAGCAAGAAGTAGAGAGGAAAAAGGAGAAACTAGAGGGGAAGAAGAAGAGACTAGGGTTAGAGTTTGAGAGTAGAGGAGGAGAATACCTGATAGTTCATGAATGATCATCCCAAGCATCCCCGGGCTATAAATACCCGGGGAAAGAGGGGGCCGGCCGGCCCCCTCAAGTGGGGCTGAACCGGAGTGGTTCAGCCCCTATCCCGGCCGGTTTATTGTGTGGGGGCTGAACCGGATGGTTCAGCCCCGTTGTCTTGAGCGCGCTCCTTGATCCGTCGTGAGTACTTATGTCCCGAGAACCCAAGCGGGTGTGGGGGCATAACAGAGAGATATATGAGTTGCAACATGGGCCTAAGAATGAGCCTAATTACATGACTTCTATAATACTTCTAACACTCCCTCACAAACTGGAGTATACAAGTCGTAGGCACCGAGTTTGGCCAAAAACTGATGATATAGTGGTCGAGATTGTGCCTTGGTAAATATGTCAGCAACTTGCCCAGAAGCAGGAACATGCTCCAATTCTACTTTCTTTAGCTGAACCTTCTCCCGAACGAAGTGAAAGTTAACCTTAATATGTTTTGTTCGCTCATGGAACACGGGATTCTTAGCAATATGTATGACAACCTGACTATC
This sequence comes from Platanthera guangdongensis, assembly GCA_039583875.1. Lineage (NCBI taxonomy): Eukaryota > Viridiplantae > Streptophyta > Magnoliopsida > Asparagales > Orchidaceae > Platanthera > Platanthera guangdongensis. Next base: position 148,617,515 of record CM077154.1, read on the forward strand.
ACATAAAATAGTTATTGATGACGATAGTTTAACTCCCAAATCACCAAGGAGACTCTCAAGCCTGGTAAGTTCAGATACAACAACCGTCATTGCACGATACTCAAATTCAACAGAAGAGCGAGCAACAACAGATTGCTTCTTGCTACTCTAGGTGATAAGATTTCCTCCAAAATAGGTACAAAAACTAGTAGTGGAGCGTCGATCATCTAGAGAGCCTGCATAGTCAGCATCAGAATACGCAATAAGAGATAATAAAGTAGATGGCTTATACACGAGTACTTGTCAAGGAGCAGTTTTCAAGTACCTGAGGATGCGTTCAACTGCCTGGAGATGAGAGATCTGTGGTGCATGCATAAAACGACTGACCACTCCAACGACAAATGAGATATCAGGTCCCGTAACCGTTAGATATATCAATTTCTCTACAAGCCGTCGATAGTACTCCAGATTCGAAAGCAGTGAATCAGAGTCAGATTCATGAGCACACAACTTGTGGTTCAAATCCATCAGAGTGTCTGCAGGTTTGCACCCTGTGAGGCCCGCATCTTGAAGAAGGTCAAGACAATACTTTTGTTATGATAGGACAAGCCCACCAGGTCGCCTTGTTAGCTCAAGTCCAAGAAAGTACCAAAAATTTCCTAGATCTTTAGTCTGAAAAACAAAGCTTAAGTGTTGTTTAATCTGTTGTATCCCCGTGGAGTCATCACCAATAATCAAAATATCATCCACATATATGAGGAGAATGACAGTCTCGATTGATTGATGACGAGTGAAAAAGGAGAAGTCTGCCGAGCTTCTCTTGAAACCAACCTCATGAACGACCTTATTGAATTTTTCAAACCAAGCTCGAGGAGACTGTTTGAGACCATAGATAGATTTTCAGAGCAGACACACACGAGACTCCCCTATGTTCACAAACCCGGGTGGTTGATACATATAAACAATCTCAAGAAGATCGTCATTCAAGAAAACATTCTTGATATCCAGCTGATATAGAAGTTGTTGAATGATATATGTAAAGACTCATTAGTAAAGGCCCGTTTAGCCTATTAACTACCTAGGATGTTTAGTCTCACATCATGTATTAGAGATCTCTCTCTCTCCCTATATATTTGTACTCACACATGTATTTTTATACTGGAAAAAAGATATACAAGGTTTTACTGGATTTTCCTTCTCTGATCGTGTACTTTTCTACATGGTATCAGAGGGAATACGGTCCTACTCTTGCGGCTAAGTTGTTTTTTAACCGCTGTTTTTTGTGTCCTCCCGCACGGCTTTGTCTCATATCCGCGCGGCTTCTCCTCATATCCGCGCGGATTCTTCTCCGCTCCTTCTCGCGGTCTTCTCTTATCTTTTCGCTCTCTCTTCTCATTCCGTGGAACCACTCTCTTTTCTTCTCTCCCCTGGCTTTTTATAACCTTCTTCCGCTCCCTCACGGTGGGTCCCTCCTTTTCCGTCTCGCGCGAACTTCTTTTCTTATCCGCGCGACCTCTCAGTTTCCCGCAACTTACTTGTGTTGCGGACTGACCCTTAACCACTGCACCTGCTCTTCTTGCCTCTCTGCCGAGCTCCTTTCTTCTCGCTGCTGCTGTCCGCAACATCCTTGGTCTACCCACGCGGTCTGCTTCTCTCTTCTACTCGCACGATTTCTCGTCGCGCGATCTGTTGGCTTCTCGTCGCGCGGTCAGCCCACTGATATTGCTGCTTTGACCTACTCTTCTCTCCGCGGACTTGTCTTGTTGCGCGGACTTGGCGCCTACTGCTCTTCGCCTTGAGGCTCTATCTCATCGCGTGTTTTGGGCGCATAGTGCGACTAGTACGGGGTGCTTGTCGCACGAGCTTCTTCCTTGCCGTTGTGGCTTGGTCTCTTCCCGCGGGGATTGCCTCATATCTCTACCTGCTCCGCATCTTGGTCGCGTCTTCTTTCCTTGCCACTGGTGTATTGACACCATGACCGTGCGGTCTTCTCGTACGATTTCTTCGCTGCTTGGTCGCTGCGAATTCTCTCATCGCTGCGACTTCTCCTTTCTGCTGCGGTCTCCACATGTTGGTCGCGGCCGCTTCCTTGCCGTTGGTGTGTTGTCACCGTGACCGTGCGACTTCTCCTGTTCTCTAGTCGGGGCGGCTTCTCCTCTCTACTCGCGCGAACTGTCTTTGGCCTTTCTTGTCCGCGGCGATCTTCTCCAACCGCTGCAATCTTCTCTAACCGTTGCGGCCTCCGTTTTCTGGTCGTGGCCCTCTGGCCGCTGGTGTTGCCACCGTGACCATTACGGACTTGGCCCTGCCGCTAAGGTTGCTCCTTGCTGCTGCGGATTGTTTTCTTAGCCGCTGCATCTTCTTTGCAAATGGCTGCCCATTCATCTACGCAGAGCCTTACGAAAGACATTGCTGACTTGCGCCTCCAAATCCAACAACTTCAAGGGAGGATCGATCATTCTTCAAGCTCTGTGATATCCATCTCTGGTGGTGTGTTTTCTTGTCTTGCCCATAGTTCGTCCTGGATCTTGGATTCCGGGGCCTCCCACCATATTACCTCACAGCTGCCATCTCGCTACTTGGACTCAGTGCATCCCAAATATATTACTGTTGCTAGTGGGGACACCATTCCTGTCTCTTGCTCCGCCGACATTCACATTACTCCCGCCATCACTCTTCGCTCCGTTCTTCATGTTCCGGGCTCTTTTTTAAACCTTCTCCCTATTAGTCGTTTACTCACGATCTTGATTGCTCAGTAGCATTCTCCTCTACTTCTTGTGTTGTGCAGGATCGCAAGACGCAGTCTATCATTGGACAAGGACATCTCTCGAATGGTCTCTACATCCTTGATCTCTCTCCTCCGATGGTTCTGTCCTCTGTTAGCTCTTCTGAGTGGCATTGCTGTCTAGGACACCCTCCTCTAAACATACTCCGTAAAGCTCTTCCCGATGTCTCCCTCCGGGAATTCTCCTGTGAGTCACGTATCAATGAAAAACATCATCGGTCGACGTTCTCGGCTCATCCCACTCGGAGTGCCGCTCCCTTTGATCTTGTTCACTCTGATATCCGGGGACCATACAAAATCACCAATGTTTTTGGCTATAGTTATTTTGCTACCTTTGTAGATGATTACTTTCGAGTGACATGACTGTATCTTCTTCGTGATCGCTCTGAACTGCTGGGTGTTTTCCGTGCCTTTATAACTGAAACTCGCAACTAGTTCTCAACTACAATGAAAAATCTTCGTTCTGACAATGCCCGTGAGTACACTAGTCATGCATTCACTAACCTATGTGCTGAGTTTGACATCATCCACGAAACCTCATGTTCGTATACCCCCCAGCAAAATGACGTTGCTGAACGCAAGAATTGCCACCTCCTTGAGGTTACCCACTCTCTCATGTTTCAAATGCATGTTCCCAAGAAATAATGGAATTTCGCAGTTTCTACTGCATGTTCTCTTATTAACTGCATGCCTTCCTCTGTTCTCAACTTTGCAGTTCCCTTCAACCTCTTATTTCCCTCCACACCTCCCTTTTCACTCCCACCCCGCGTATTTGGATGTGTGTGCTATGTTCATACTCTTGGCCAGTACACAGATAAGTTTGCTCCTCGTGCCACAAAATATATGTTTGTAGGTTACTCCTGTACTCAGAAGGGTTATGTCTGCTTCTCTCCTAAAGATCATAAGGTTGTTACTTCTGCTGATGTTACCTTTCTCGAAGATCAGTCATATCATTCTCCCCCCACCAGCTCTCTCCTTCCACCACTCCTTCCACGGCCGATTGTCCCCACTCCTTCCAACCTACCGCCTCTCCTTCCTACACTCCCACCAAACCCACCTCCTCTTACTACCCCTCTCCCTCACAAACCACCTGTCATTCGTGTGTATAATTGTCACCCTTCTTCCTCCTCTACCAGACAGGAGATGCCCTCCTCTGATGATATGTTGCGGCTTGCAGATCCGACAACTTCTGTGCAAGAGGCTCTCCAACATCCGGGATGACGAGCAGCTATGGACGAGGAAATGTCTGCTCTTTGGTCAAACCACACTTGGGATCTTGTCCCTCTTCCGTCTGGACAGACTTGTGTGGGTTGTAAGTGAGTGTTTGCCCTCAAACAAGGCCCAAATGGGACGGTTCAACGTTTGAAAGCTCGGTTGATGGCTCGTGGTTTTACTCAAAAACAAGGTCTAGATTATGATGAGACCTTTTCTCCAGCTGCCAAACTGAATACTGTTCGTGTGTTAATCTCTCTCGCTGTTCATCGACACTGGCAGTTGCACCAGTTGGATGTCAAAAATGCTTTTCTTAATGGGGATTTGCAAGAAATCGTCTATATGCAACAACCACCCGGGTTTGAGACCACGTGGGAGTCTCTCGTCTGTTGTCTGAAGAAGTCACTTTATGGTCTCAGACATTCGCCTCGGGCATGGTTTGAAAAATTCAGTCAGACTGTCATTACAGCTGGTTTCACTCGGAGTTCAGCCGACTTCTCATTGTTCACTCGACATCGTCCATCAGGCACAGTGATTCTCTTGGTATATGTTGATGATATTCTAATTACGGGACCTTACAAGGATACATAAGACCAAATAACATCCGACAACTGTGTTTCAAACAAAGGACCTGAGAAGCCTTCGTTACTTTCTTGGTCTCGAGGTGGCTCGGCGACCTGATGAAATGGTATTATCTCAAAGGAAGTACTGTCTTGACTTGCTGCATGATGCAGGCTACTCTGGATGCAAACCCGCCGACACTCCCATGGATAGTAATCACAAGCTTTGTGCTCATGCGTCAGACTCTGATCTACTCCTTCCAAATCTCGAGTATTATTGTCGTCTTGTGGGAAAACTGATATATCTCACTGTTACTAGACCTGATATATCATTTGTTGTTGGGGTTGTCAGTCGATTCATGCATGAGCCACGTATCTCTCATCTCCAGACAGTTGAGCGCATTCTTCGATACTTGAAGACTGCTCCTGGACAGAGACTTGTATACAAACCCTCTTCGTCTCCCTCATCTCTGAGTGCTTATTGTGACGCTGATTATGCTGGTTTATTGGATGATTGTCGCTCCACAAGTGGATACTGCACCTATTTTGGAGGACATCTCATTACTTGGCGTAGCAAGAAACAATCTGTTGTTGTCTGCTCATCCGCTGAGGCCGAGTATCGTTCAATTACAGCTATTGTGTCTGAGCTCTCTTGGCTTGAAGGTCTCCTTGATGATTTAGGAGTCAAGCTTTCCGCACCGGCCACTCTATGTTGCGACAGTCAGGCTGCCATACACATTGCTAAAAATCCTGTTTTCCATGAACGAACGAAGCACATTGAGGTTGATTGTCATTTCATTCGAGAAAAGGTTAAATTAAAGAAGGTAGATTTAATGCATGTTCCAGCTACCGAACAAGTTGCTGACATCCTCACCAAGGCCTTACCACGACCTCTGTACTATCAATTCTTGTCCTAGCTCGGTGCCTACAATTTGTACGCTCTAGCTTGCGGGGGAGTGTTGAATGATATATGTAAATGCCCATTAGTAAAGGCGTGTTTAGCCTCTTAACTACCTAGGATGTTTAGTCCCACATCATGTATTAGATCTCTCTCTCTCTCTTTCTCCCTATATATTTGTACTGACAAGGTTTTATTGGTTTTTCTTCTCTGATCGTGTACTTTTCCACAAAAGCCATTGACAATGAATTGTTTAGGAGATCAGTACTCGAACATAATTTAACTTGGCGACAAGGGAAAAAGTTTCATCATAGTCAAGTTCTTGTTGTTGAGTGAACCCCTGAGCTACAAGCCGAGCTTTTAGACGTTCAACTATCCAGTGTGCAACATGTTTGATTGCAAAGACCCATTTACAACCAACAAAACTCTGCCCAGGAGGAAGAGGTACAAGATTCCAAGTCCAATTGACCCAAAGATCTGTCATTTCCTCATCCATAGCCGCACGCCACCCTGGATGTTGGAGAGGCTCTTGTAAAGAGTTAGGTATAGAAACGGAGGGGAGAGAGAGAACATAAATTTAAGCAGAGGTGGGGAGAGACGGTGGAAGGAGATGTAATTTGCCGAGGAATGAGCCGTAGAGGTTGATGCCGGATCGACAGGCCGCGAGATCACACCGGTAGAGGGAAGCTGCTGTAGGGCATCAGTCTTGGGAGGGCGACGTGTGTAGACACGGAGGGGTAGTTTGGATTGGACTTGCGTGAGAGTAGGTGTGTGAAGGAGAGGTGGAAGCAGAGACGTGACCAGAACCGTGGGCCGAGGTAGAGGAGGAGGAAGAAGAGGATCTGTAGGGGTGGTGTGAAACATTTGATCTTCACGAAAAGTGACATCAACAGAAACGACTATTTTACCGTCGGTAGGGGAAAAACAGACATCCCTTTTGGGTGCGAGTGTATCCAACAAACATGAATTTTGTCGCACAAAGAGCAAATTTGTCAGTGAGAGGACCAAGGTTATGGACATAACATGTACATCCAAAAACACGAGGCGGGAGAGAGAATAGAGCCTTGGACGGGAAGAGGAGGGTGACTGGAACTGCAAAGTTGAGGATGGACGAGGGCATGCGATTGATTAGATGACAGACAGTAGAAACCGCAAAGTTCCAGTATAGTGGAGGAACCTGTATTTGAAACATTAAAGATCTGGCGACATCGAGAAGATGACGATTTTTCCGCTCCGCCACACCATTTTGTTGAGGGGTATAGACACACAAAGTCTGATGGATAATACCGAATTCGGTGCACAGATTAGAGAAGGTATGTCTGGTATATTCTCGCGCATTATTAGTACGAATAATTTTAAGTAAGTAAAAAATTGAGCGCGGGTCTCGTAATAAATGTACGAAAAATAGATGAGAGTTCGGTACGATCACGAAGTAATTACAGCCAAGTAACGCGCGGGTAATCATCAATAAATGTTACAAAGTAATGATTGCCAAAAACACCAGGAATCTTATATGCTCCCTAAATATCAGAGTGTACTAAGGAAAAAAGGAGCATCGCTCCGAGTACAAGAAGTAAAAAACACACGATGTTGTTTGCCAAAGATACATGATTCACTAGTAAACTCTTTAAGAGAAATGTCTGGAAGAGATTTCTTGAGAATTTGGAGAGGAGCATTACCAAGTCGACGATGTCAATTAACAGAAGAGACAGTGGTGAGAGCAGTAGGTGGAACATCCACAAAAGATACAACCCGTTGGACAACCACCCCTTAACAAGTGTAGTCTGCATTTGTCAATCATGCACCACAAAAGAGGAGCGTGAGAAGGTAACACAACAATAAAGGTCTTGAGTAAGTCGGCTAACAGAGAATAGGTTAAAAGGGGATCTTTGGGCATGAAGAATTGAGGATAACGAGATGGTTGAAGTAAGAGGCATATTAGAAGCGTCAGAAACCAGGTTGGTGTCACCATTGGCCACTGTATTAAACTTGGGATAAGCAGAGTTCAAGTTTTGAGGCGGTTTCTGCGAAGAGATGTGATGTGTGGTACCCGAGTCCACAATTCATTGAGAGCTGTGGGAGAGGCAAGATATACTTTCATTGGAGATCGATGTCACAGAGCCAGAGGAGCGACTAACCACTCCTTGTAATTGTTGGAGTTGAGCACGCAGAGCAGCGATGTCATCACTAGTGGCGGAGGGAGAAACAATCATAATAGAAACAGTAAGGTGAGGAGGACAAACCATGCTTTGTGATAACAGGTGGCATCAAGGTAACCGTCCCGACCGCAGTGAGAGCATTTAAAGAGGGTACGACCACCACGACCCCGTCCCCGAGAATGACGACCTCCACGAGCCGGTGAACCTCGAGCAGAAGGAGCAAGAATGGAAACAGTCTGCTGGAGGAGAGCCGAAGTTAGATTTGTAGGAGCATCCAGTGGAGGAGTAACCTTAAGGAGCATTGAACAAACATCAGATAGAGACGGTGTAAATGCGGAAGACAAAATCTAAGCTCGGACACTATGACAATTCCAACTGCTTCTTTTTGCTCCCATTGCGCCACCAAATCCGCAGAGAAGCTATAAAGACACGAGGAGGCCCGAAAGATAAAGAGGGCACCAACACAACGAGAACCCTGCGGATAGAAAAAAGCTATCCACCAGAGAGGAGGAGCCCGCAGGAGAGCTGTGGTTAGAAGGAGCATAACCGCCGAAAAACTAGGAGACCGCAGGAGTGGAATGCGGTTAGAAAAAGCTAACCACCCAGAGTGATTGGTGCTCTGATATCATGTAGAATAACTTTATTCATCCAAAAGAATCACTTTTCAACTTACGAGAATACACACACACACACATATATATATATAAAAGAAGAGAGAGAAAGAAGAGAAATCTCAATTTAAGATGTGGGACTAAACTAAGAGTGCTATATGGGCCTAAGAATGAGCCCGACTTCTGTAATACTTCTAACAGTTTTAGTGAAAGGTTTATTTAAAATTTCCCACGTATTTTTGCTGGTGTTTGTATTATGTAAGGACCATCTAGTTAAACTATTGCGTTGTTTATAGAACAGGTGCTAATGGAATTCTAAGCTGTCAATGTGTATGATTGAGACCTTTTTGGATTCCCTTCTATGATTGGGAAATCATATATGAGTACATGACTACCGACAAAGTTGTATTTACATTTCTTCATTTTTTTTCCCTTGAGAATTGATTGAAGCAGTCTCTGTTTGAAGTCATTCTCTTAAATACCCCAGAAACCTGTGGAGAAACGAGCTGCAAAATCAAAATTTCAAAGAGTCATTTCCTGTACCAAGCCGCAGAAAAAATTTCAATGCTTTCTTCGACTAATTGTTTTATTCTTCCCTACAATTCTTCCCCAGAAGTGACTTTTTTTGCTTCTAGCACTCTCATTCGAAAAATTTGGATTCAAAACGCTTAGTTTTCAAGTTTGACCTCATCAGTCTTCTTTAATGTTAAGTAGGAAGACATAATGAAGCCCATAATTATACTAATTCCACTTGGATGAAGCTTGGCTTATATTTTTGCTCCATGCTTGAAAGCAATAATAATTTCTTTCTGTAATTTGTTCTGCTACATATATGATTGCTATGCCTTACATCGGTCTCGTCAATCCTTCAATCTTATGCAGGAAAAAAAAATAAAAGATGATAAATCCCTCATCAGAACAGCTAGGTCAAAGACTTTTATGCCCTTGTGGTGACGTTCAATGCTATATCATCAACGAAGGAGAGGAAGGGCATTCAGCCTTTGAATCCATGGGGTCAGAGGACCCAACCTATTTAGTGGGAGGAACCCATGCTTCCTCTGATATCTCCGCAAACATTCCTTTGCCCTACGTTGGGCAATCCTTCCAGACTGATGTAGAGGCCCTCGAGTATTACAACAATTATGCTCGGAATAATGGCTTCTCGGTCAGGCGGGAGCGGTCAAAGGGGAACCCGGAGCATCCGATGGGAGTTTACAAACGCGAGCTTGTTTGCCACCGCGCGGGGCCTCCGTTGCCTCGGAAAACCAATGACGTGAAGCGGCAGAGGAATAGAAAGGCCTCTCGTTGCAAGTGTGAGGCACAAATGGTTATCAAGAAGGCCATTTCCGCAGGAGTTGCTCGATGGGTGGTGGTTAACTTTAGCAATGTTCACAATCACGACTTGATGGATGGCAGCGAAGTGCGATACTCTCTTCCTTATCAAAATATATCAGCACTCGACCGGGATCGAATATTAGCACTTTCGAAGAGTGGCTGCACAGAGAATCTTATATTGAGGACTCTTGAGATGGAGAAAGGAGTGAGTCCCGGTCAGTTGGCATTTGGGGAGAGGGATGTGAAAACTTTTCTTCAGGCTTCCAAGAGCATTAACCGAGAGAGCGAGGGGTTGGATCTCCTTAGAATTTGCAGGGCGATGAAGGAGAAAAACCCAGATTTTCGCTACGATTTTGTATCGGATGAGAACAACAAGCTGGAGCACATTGCCTGGTCTTATGCTAGTTCTATCCGCGCATTTAAAGTGTTCAGCGATGTTGTCGTTTTCGATTCGACCTTTCATCTTAATGCCTATGGGAGGATGGTGGGAGCCTGGTTTGGTGTTGATAATTACGGGCATGCCATATTCTTTTGTTGTGTCATCTTGCTAGATGAAAGTCCAGAGTCATTAAAATGGTCATTACGGGTAAATTCTTTCTTTCCTTCTTTTTTCCTGCTGGGAGATCCGTATCTATTGATTACTGTTATACTCATTCTATATCTTCAACATTGAACATGTATTTATGTGACTGCAACTTAATTTTTTTAAGAACTTATTCCCGAAAAAGTGTATTAATCAAGGAGAACAAAAAAGAACTTAGACAACATAATCAAAAGAAGCCCCAAAAGACACGGGCTTTGTTTGGAAGTGTAGAAAAATGCATAACAAGAGAGAAATAAAATAATTTTATCATTTTCTCAAACAAATGCTTCCATACTCTATACATGAATTTGTACACTTATACACTTAAATAGGAAAAGAGAGAGAAGAAAAAGTCTCAATCTAAGATGTGAGACTAAATCCTAAAAATGAAGTATGCTCTAAATGGGTCTTATATTGAACTTTTACACATCTTTTCTTCAACACTCCCCCGCAAGCTGGAGCATACAAATCGTAAGCACCCAACTTGAACAAAAACAGGTAGTATAGCGGGCGAGATAAGACCTTGATGAGAATATCAACAACTTACCCAGCAGCATGAACATGTTGTAATTCTATCTTTTTCAATTAAACTTTCTCCCGAATGAAATGACAATCAACTTCAATGTGTTTAGTTCGTTCATGAAAAATATGATTCTTGACAATGTGTATGACAACTTGACTGTCGCAAAATAGAGTGACCAGTGAGGAAAGTTTGACTCTTAAATCGCCAAGGAGACTATCAAGCCATGCAAGCTCAGACACAGCAGCTGTCGTTGAACGATACTCAGTTTCAGCAGATGCGCGAGCAACTACAGATTGTTTTTTGCTGCATCAGGTAATGAGATGTCCTCCAAAATAAGTACAGTATACACTTTTGAAACAATGATCATTCAATGAAACAGCATAATCAACGTCTGAATATGCAATTAGAGATAAGAGAGATGAAGAGTACTTGTATACAAGTCCTTGTCCAGGAGCAGTCTTCTAAGTATCGAAGAATACGCTTAACTGCTGCAGATGAGAGATTTGTGGCTCATGCATGAACCGACTTACAATTCCAATAACAAATGATATATCAGGTCTTGTAACAGTGAGAAATATTAGATTTTCGACAAGACAACGATAATACTCTGGATTTGGAAGGAGAAGATCAGAGTTTGAGACATGCACACAGAGCTTGTGGTTGAGCAGGGGAGTGTCGGCATGCTTGCATCCAAAGTAGCCTGCATCATAAAACAACTCAAGACAGTACTTTCGTTGAATTAAAACAAACCCATCAGGGCGCCGAGCCACCTCGAGACCAAGAAAATATCGAAGATTTCTCAGGTTGTTTATTCAAAACACATGTGCCAGATGTTGTTTGATTATGTGTATTCATGTGAGATCGTCTCCTGTAATCAAAATATCATCAACATACATCAAGAGAATCACTGTGCCTGTTTGACGATGATGAGTGAATAAAGAGAATTCGGCTGAACTCTGAGTGAACCCAACAACACTAACAGTCTGACTGAACTTGTGAAATCATGTCCGAGGAGACTGTTTGAGATCATAAAGTGATTTTTTGAGACGACATACAAGAGACTCACCCGTGGTCTCAAACCCGAGAGGTTGTTGCATATAGACAATCTCCTGTAAATCGTCATTGAGAAAAATATTTTTGACATCCAATTGATGCAAAGTCCAGTGTCGATGAACATCGAGGGAGATCAAAACACGAACAATATTGAGTTTGACGACTAAAGAAAAGGTCTCATCATAATCTAGATCTTGTTGTTAAGTAAAACCACGAGCCACAAGGCGAGCCTTCAGAAGTTGAACCGTCCCATCCGGACAATGTTTAATGGCAAACAACCTCTTACAACCCACGCAGGTCTGTCCAGGAGGAAGAAAGAGAAGATCCCAAGTTTGGTTTATCCAAAGATCAAACATTTCCTCGTCCATGGTCGCCCGCCACGCCGAATGTTGGAGAGGCTCCTGCACAAAGGTAGGGGTGGTAATAGAGGATAAAGAAAGGGTGGATTTTTAGAGTTCCGGAGAGAGGTGGTGTAAGGAGACATAATTCGTCATCGGGTGAGCAATAGAGACGGTTGCCAGATCGGCAGGCCGCAAAATATCATCAGTGGAGGGCATCTCCCGTTGAGGAGCAGATGGAGGACGATGACGAGTATACACACGAATCAGAGGTGATTTTGGTGAGATTGGCGTGAGAATGAGAGGTGGAAGGTTAGAAGTAACATGGACAGCAGGTCGCAGAAGTAGAGGTGGAATTGGAGAATTGGTTGGTTGAGAGTGATAAGCCTGGTCTTCGAGAAAGGTGACATCAACAGAAGTAACAATTTTGCGATCCTTGAGAGATAAGCGGACATAGCCCTTCTGAGTACGTAAGTAACCAACGAACATATATTTTGTGGCACGTGGATTAAGCTTGTCAGTGAACGAGCCAAGATTATGAACATAACAAGCGCAGTCAGAGACACGAGGGGTGACTGAAAAGGGGGGTATGGAGGGAAAAAGAAGATTGAAAGGAGCCGCAAAGTTGAGAATGAAGGAAGACATGTGGGTAATAAGATGTCAGACTGTAGAAACCGCGAAATTCCAATAAAGTTTGGGAACATTCATTTGAAACATAAGGGAATGAGTGACCTCAAGGAGGTGACGATTCTTGCATTCGACAATGCCATTTTGTCGGGGGGTATAAGCACACGAATTTTGATGGATGATCCCAAACTCTGCAAATCATGAAACTCCCCCAATTAATTTCAACCCTCTTCATCTCCTCTTTGCAAATCATGAAACTTCCCCAATTAATATGATTGCCTTTTTTGTATTTCATTAATATTTAATTAATATTGCCACCTCATATTCCTCTTTAATATGGCCGGCGCCCCTTCACTTCTCCTCATTAATAATTACCCCCTCTTATTCCCTCCAAATAACTACAGCCACCTTTAGTTTATATCTCCCTTGGCCTCATTTACCGTACCCCTCCCTCTTCTCATTTATTCATTCAGATATAAACCACCACTTCCATATTAATTCAAATATTTGCTCATTCAATATTAATTCACATTATTATGACTGTCCATATTCCTATTTCCTGCTCATTAATATATCCAAATTAAATTCATTCACTCTTTCATCTCCCCATTTATTTTCATTTCAAACCCTTCACATTCATCCTCATTCATCCTCTCATTCCCTTATATATAGAGACAATATTCCAAGCATACTCCTCTCTAGCTCTCTCTACCAAGCAAATTTTGGGTGGTCGGATCCGGAAATGAAAGACGCTCGAAGAGGTTCAATATTATGCTCACACGAAAAGGCCATAGTGGATCACCGGTCTCTGTGCGTACCGAAGAATTCAGATGGAACAAGAGGCGCGTAGCGGTAGTTGAGTGGCTGCTGAGGCAGTTGACTTGGATTGATATAGGAATCGAATCGAACCCAAGCCAGATGTTCCGGTGCTTTTTCCTCTCCAGGGGAAGTGGTTCCTATATCAATCAACATTTTTTTTCTAGTATTAGTTTTATTTCATGTACTTTGTGGTTTTTATGCAATTTTTAATCTAGCTTTTACTTTAATGAAATGCTTTATTTTCTGTATCTCTTTATCTCATGCAATGCTCACTCCATGTTTTTTTTCTTAGGCTCTGTTTGGCTCAGCTGCAGCGATTGCAGAAGCAGTGGTGAGAAGCAGTGGTGGAATAATCAGCTGTTTTGCAGAGTGGTGCCAGAATCTGTGAAACTGTTTAGATGAACAGCTTTTGTAGAGCTGTTTCAAACGGAGAAGCTGTTTAATCTGTTTGGCAATACAGATGTGTGATGCACAGTTCTAGAAAATAATAACATGAACAAGAATTATCTATACAGAACAATAACCATGAACAAGAACAAGAATTATCTAACAGCAACTGAAGCCAAAATTTTATTAAAGAAACCATAACCTAAACCAAACCATGAAACAAGATATATATGTACAGATCTGTGAAAAAAACACAGGTTACGACAAACAATAAACAAGATATATGGACAGATTTGGACAGAAAAGTTCTGCAAATCAACAAAAAACTGGACACAAAAAAGTGTGATTGGTAAGAAGAACGATCGGGGTACAGGAAAAGGAAAACCTACTAGAGATTCTTCGTTGTCGGCGACAGGGAAACTGGAGGAAGCCTGATTTGTGAAATTGCTCGCCTGCTTCGTCGTCGATGGTGGCCTCTGAAAGAGAAGAGGGAGCGATGTCGTGATTCGGCAGTCGGGATTGTTTCGCGAGGGCGGTTTGCAGCGGTGAATCGCAAGAAAATCCGTGACTCCGAATCTCCCTGTTTCTGCGATCTGGAGTCATGAGAAAATATCGCGATTCCAGATCGCTGTTTTTTCGCGATTACAGGGCGGCAGCTGCTGCAAAATCCGGGCTGAAATTTCCGTTTGGCGGAGCTGCACAGGAATCTGCGGCACACCGGTACAAAAACGCGGCGCCAAACAGAGCCTTATTGTCATGTTTCTTTTTATTTACCGTACCATTTTTATTTCGTACCAAGTAGTTATAATATTAGTCTTGATTATTGCGAACTTTGTTATGAAATAAATATTTCTCTTTATAGTCGTTCTTTTCTACCTTCGATTTATTTGTGATTAATATCAGGTTCATATGTCAATGTGTGAACTTTTGTATTTGTTTTTGTTGGTTAGTCGAGAGGCTCGTGTACGAATTGATGACTCACGAATAAAGAGAGTTGAACGCAATTCTCGAGAGGATGACGTGATTCTTCCGGTTTTGCGGGATTCACTGCGGTAAGACAAGGATTAAGTTATCGATTATAGAACAAGAGTTTGTTTGATATTCTTAATCTCAGTTAGACGTATCCCTCGAAAGAGGTGCGTTCATAATTTGGGAATCCCTGCGATCAAGACATAGATTAGAAGGGTATAAAATTATCTTTTCTATTTCATTCGAAGTGCGTTTGGTTCAAATTTAGGTTTCTTATTTCACATTTTAGTTTTAATCATAAATTTATTTTAAGTTTCGATCGGTAAAATAATAGTTTGTTTTCTCGAAGTAAAAGTACTCGACATACCCGAATTTTAATACGTCATTGATATTTTTATATCTCATGCTATATTTCGATAGGTACACTTGCCTTAATTGAGTGTAGATTGGAGAACACGATTTTCTCTATCAGCAAGTGGCTGACAGGAGCACGACCAGCAGTGGCAAGAAGCAAGCAGCAGCTAGAATCGACAACAAAATGCGGCGGCTAGAATCTGCGGCTAGGATTTTCGGCAAGGAGGAAGCAGCAGCTGCAAGGAAGCAGCGACAAGGAAGCAACGACAAGAATCTATGACCAGGCGCTAACAATGGCAGTAGAGAAGCTTTGCGAACAAGAGGGTAGCGACAACTATCGATCAAGCGACAAGAGATTGTGGTCTCAACAACAAGATGAGAGCACAGGAGGCTAGGAGAAGCGACCACTTAGAAAACTGGAGGCTTGTTACTACGGCCAGGCGAGCAACGTCAACGGATAGAAGCTGCGACAATGTTTTGCGGCAAGAGCAGCTGCAAGGATCGCCTGCAAGAAGATGCGGCAAGGAAAGCAAGACAGTCGGCTAGGAGGGCAACGACGGCTTGGTGTTCCACTGTTGCGGCTAGGCGAGCAACAATCAAAGGTCGACGAGCAAGAAGAAGGGTCACACGATCTGAGAGTGCAAACATAGAGGTCGCACAACCTACGGCAAGAAAGAGTAGGTCGTAGAGACGTGCAGACTAGTGAGGCCCAAGAATCTCTATAAAATCAGAGAGGGGGGGGGGAATGGGAAGGACCGCAGAGAAGAGGAAGATTGCGATTAAGCCAACTATAACTGCAAAGAGAGGAGGAAGGCTGGGCCGCAGAGAAGAGCCGCGATTAAGACACTGCAGTATTGCGGTTAAAGGAGATATTAGCCGCCCAAATACGAGGTTCTCGCAGCAAGAAAAAATAACGACCGGTTAGCTTTGATACCGTGTAGAAATACACGATAAGTGAGTAAAATAATTTTATTAATTTCTCAAACAAATGCTTCCATACTCCATACATGAATTTGTACACTTATACACTTAGATAGGAAAAGAGAGTAGAAGAAGTCCCAATCTAAGATGTTAGACTAAATCCTAAAGATAAAGTAGATTCTAAATGGACCTTATATTGGACTTTTACACATCTTTCCTTCAACAAGAAGTTTAAGGAAAGGAAGACAATTTTTTATTGAGAGAATAAAATTTGTATTATTTCTATTTTATTGTGAAGGACATAACCTCATAGGAATAAAGATAGATGATGAATGTATATTCTTATAGGAAGAAAGATGGATGATGTTGTTATGGGCTTTGTGCCCGATTATTATCCTTAGGATTTTATTATATCATTTTGTGTTATTGTTCATTGTCGTTACGCCGTAGTTTTTAAATAAATTCATGTGTTTATGATGGAGATTCATTAGATCATGCACCAGGAGGGGTTCGCCACAAGGCGGGACCCACGTTCGTGTATTCGCACATGAGCACTTGACCGGATCGTCGATCCGACTCCGCAGATGTGTCTAGATCCGCGGCGCAAGTCGAGATCATATATTATTTTATATATTTTGGTTTATTATTGTTATATTTAAGTGATTTTCCCCCCGGTCAATCATAGCCGTTAATTGAGGATTCCCTAACCTTCATGTTATTATAAATAGAGGTGTTACAGGCTAATCTAAGGCATTGCAGGTTTTGGAGAAAGAAATTCTCGGAGCTCCGTGATCACCCGAAAGTACCGACGCCGTGAAACCCTAGGTGACGACTCCTAGGCGCCCGATCTCCTCCTCATGGTATCCCCCCATCATAGCCTTATTCTCCCCTCCCTGCAACCACATTTCCACCGCCCCAAATCCCCCAAACCGCAGCTAGTTTGCTATTCCAGCAACCCCCCCTCACAGCCGACCCTTCTCTTCCACTCTTACAGCTGGCCGCCCCTCCCAAGCCCCTTTCAGCACCCGCCGCCTGTGTTCCCTCCACTCCCTCACTGCCACCTTCCCCCCACCCTTGTCTCCGGCCGCCGGTTAGCCCCTCCTGTCCCACCACAGCCCTCGTACCTCCACAACCCAAACCACCTCCACCAATCCTCCCCTTCGTGGATCCACCTCCAAACAACCCTAATTTCCAGATCAGTCATGATCTGGAAATTTCAGCCCCCGATCCGTTATTTCCAACACTCCCTAGCCCTGATCCGTTACTACATCATCAGATCTACCCACCCCCGCCCGGATTTCCACCTACGTGGTCGGATCCATCCATTTCCGGTCCGTTTTCATCATCCGCCGCCGAGGACAGCCACCAACATCATCTCCACGCCGTCGGTTCACTTTCGATCGCCGATCCACGCATCCGGCTCCGGAATCTTCGGTGCCTCGGTCAGCCCGCTACTTAGTGAGTCCTTTGTTGTATTGGTTTATATGATTTGACATTATTATTAGATTGATTATTGTGCTTTGCTTGGATTTGTACTTGTAGAACTTTATTGCGATAAGCTAATAATTGCAGGTGAGATTTATTCGCCGCGCGCTAGGCTTTGGCCCTCCGAGTGGAGGAAGGTCATTACAAAATTGCTAAAAATAAATGCGCGTTCTCTGCTCTTTTATTAATTTGTGTGGTTTTAAAGTTTTCATTGCTCTGATTTATTCATCGCCGTCACCGACGGCTGCATTGCATTTAGACTAGCATTTGTGTGTCACACCGGCATCCCGCCTTAGAAGCCTAGGTTTTGTGCACCCCATAGCCTACCCTACATCAATTTACAATTATGCCTCTTATAAGTCTATTTAACGAACCCCTTGGGTCTTGTATTGGTTTGCACAAACTAATCTCTTCTTCCTCTATATTGTTTATGAGATATTGACAGGTCTCTCCTCCCGAGCACACCCTGCCTATGCAACTGCGGTTCCGACTCCACTATAGTACTATACCCTCCGGTCCTACTCCAACGAGCAAATAAAAACTTGGTATCAGAGCTATGTTATCCTCCCCCGCAACGAGACAACTCTCTGCCACTGCTTCCCCTTTTTCCCGCTGCAATCAACAAGGTTAAGCCGATTCGACGGGTTAGCGTATCGTCTTCGACACGCCTCTTGTTTGTTGACGTTACTCCCAACCTACTATCGATCCTTTCCGCCCGCTGCTACTGTCGTTCCTTTCTGACCGCTACTTCTGCTGCCTTCATAGGGATTTTCTCCACCTAGTAACCTATCCTGCAATATTGATGTTGCTCCCAGTCGTTGTTCTGCTCCTTATCGACGCTAATTGCGTCGTCTTCTTCCCGCGCTAATCACTGCAATCGACATCTTCTTCCTACACCACGCCTCATTGTCGAAACACACGTCATTCTGCCCCCTCCAGGCACAATCCTCTGCAAGATCTTCTGCCAGTTCGTTATTATCCTTTTTGAGCCCCACGGAGCAGCAACCAACGATCGCAACAACACGTTATTCGAGCCTGGGCCTTTATCTCAAGCCCTCAGCAACGCAACACCTTTTTTCTCGAGCCCCCAACATGCTAAAATATATATTACAACAAAAAGAAGGATGTTTTTTTGCCTCATCATAGGGAGGCGTCGCTACTCTCGCTCAGAATAATCCAACCGTCCAATCACCCGCTCTTTATCTCGTGCTACTCCCAATTTATCGCTGACCGTACTCTGCATTATGGGTGCCCCTCCCGCTCTAATGGATACTATCAGGGACTTAATGCAAACATTCATGACCTCCATAAAGGCACACCTTCGAGACACTGAAGCACATCGTCGAGAAGATGTAATCACACTCGCCAACAAACTAAATGATTTGACAACCGCTATTTTAGTCACTACTACTCCACCTACCGATCACGCTTACAACAGCCAGACACCTTCCAAATGCAACATCATGTCCCATTATGTCAAGTTGGCATTTCCAACTTACGATGGGAAGCATGTTCACTTAGGTTGGCTCACTAGATGCGAATAATTTTTTACCCATCAGAGGACACTGGTGACAGAGTGGAGTAGTCTGGCCTCCTTCCAAATGTTTGATGTCGCTCAGTTATGGTTCTCCCATTTGTAGGTTGACAATCCTGAAATGATCTGGCGGGCACAAGGGCTATGTTATAACTGCGATAATAGTATACTCACGATCATCAGTGCAAAAGACTTTTTTATCTGCACATGGAGGACTCCGATGAAGAAAGGGTTGGCTAAAGTGGTCACCGTCGTCGATCTCCCTTGAGCTTGAGGTCAAACTCTTTTTGCACGGCAGGAGAGATATTATGGGCTTTGTGTCCGATTATTATCCTTAGGGTTTTATTATATCACTTGCTGTTATTGTTCATTGTAGTTCATCATAGTTTTTAAGTCCAAGTGTTAGGACTTATTTACATTTATGCTCAGTGTAAGTCTATTTAACCCCTTGGGTCTTGTATTGATATGTAAGAATTAATCTCTTTTTTCTTTGTCTTGTTTATGAGATCTTGTAGTTCTCTCCTCCCAAGCACACTCCGCCTAGGCAACTTCTGCTCCGGCTCGACTGTACCCTTTGGACACTACTCCGGCGAGCACTTAGCAGATGTGTACATATTTATTCTTTTATTAAAGATTTAAATTTATGATAGTTTGGGTATTATTATAAATTTAAAGTGAATCTCTCTCTCTTCCCAGTCCCTTCATTTTGGTTCCTTCAGTGAAAAGGTCCCTCATCGGCCCGAAAACTCTGTGATTTCAGCTCCTCTCCGGTCGCCAAACCTATCCCTAATTATAGTTTAGTACTAATTATCCAAACCTCTCCTGGGAGTTTGCATAATTACAAGTTGCACCACTCTTATCTTTTGAAATTACAAAAACCTCCCTTATATGTTACCTTTAAAAACATCCATGCACAAAATCCCCCCGTGATGCTTTCCTCTAGGGGGTATAGTTTATGAAATGTAACTTAAATGAGAGGTTTTTGTAATTTCAAAAGATAGAGGGGTGCAACCTGTAATTTTGCAAACATGGAGGGGAGGTTCCGGTAAACGACCCTTATAATTTATAAACCTTTCTTGTAGGATGTATACCCTGCTCTCTAGTTTTAGAACATTTCTCTCGAAGTTATTGAACGAAAATCTCTTGTTACAAAAGCTTTCTCTAGAAGTTATTGAGCCATATATTGTCACATTCTCTCTCTACTTCAGGCATTTTGCAGCCTAATGGGTGGAAAGCCCCCACAGACTGTAATGACTGACCTGAATATGAGGCTTAAAGATGCAATAGTGATCAACCTGCCTAATGTAAAGCATGCCTTCTGTATATTGCATGTAATTTCGAAGCTATCAAGCTGGTTTTCCTTTTTGCTTGGTTCTGAATTTGATAGATTCAGATCCGAGTTTCAGAGAATTTATGATTCAGAGACTATGGAGGAGTTTGAGGATCAATGGACTAGTATGGTTCTGGAGTTTGGCCTTGGGGAAGATAAGCATATCTCCCTTCTATATTCTAACAGGTTCTATTGGGCATTACCATACTTGCAAGGCTGGTTTTTTGGCAGTTTATTGGCTGCCCCTCATTTGCTATCCATTCAGTCATTTTTCAAAGGATTCCTGCACCCACAAACCCGTCTGAAGGATATTATAGAACAGGTAAGAACTCCTAAGAACTCTTCATCTTCTTCCTCAATGTCGTTGAAGTTTGTGGACTGAGGTTTTCCACGTTTCCACAGGTGGGCGTCGCAGTTGACTTCCAGAATCAAGCGGGGGAGGAAGCAACGTCACAGCGGAGTCAGCATACTGTCAAGCTCAAGACCTGTATGCCCATCGAGGAACACGCATCATCCGTCCTCACCTATCATGCCTTCGAAATGTTCCAGAAGGAAGTAACGGCGTCAGCGCTATTCGCAGTTTACGAAACAGCTCCGGAGAACTACTTGGTGCGGCACCATCTGAAGCCCGACGGCGGGCATTTTGTCAGCTGCGTCCCCTCCGACGAAGACCTCCACTGCAGCTGCAAAGGTTTCGAGACCACCGGCATATTGTGCCGGCACGCTCTTCGAGTTCTGTCGTTGAAGAACTGCTTCTTCATTCCGGAGAAGTATCTGCCGGCTCGTTGGAGGCGAGAAAGCTCGCTGTTTCCGAAGAGTAGCACCGTCAAGTACCGTTCGCAAGCGCTGCTGTCCCTCGCTTCCATTATAATCCAGGAATCCGCGGCAACGAAGAATCGTTTCGAATACGTGGAGTGGCATCTTAGCCGGCTTCTGAGTCATGTTAGGGAGATGCCGGCCGTCGATTTCGCCGCGCCGGAGGTGGAGCAAGATTCGTGTTTTGACAATGTGGTGGATATTGCTACGGTGCCATCGATCAGCAGGGGGAGGCCGAGAAAAATGAAGCAAGCGGTGAAGACTGGGAGGGAATTGCATGCATCATCCTAGAGATGCTTATATTCAAATCGTTTGGACCTAGAGTTCATGGCTTGACCTGTGACACATTTTTTAAAGCAGGGGCGGATCTAGAAATTTCGACAAAGGCGATAAGATATTATCTTTCTCCAGACAACAAGAAATCGGAATGCCTCCGTCTTACTGGAATTGTTTTTCCTTCTTACGACCACTGTTTTTGGCATGTAATTAGTCAAAATTAATTGCCCTGACGACACCATTTTGCAAAAATTCTTGGAGGGCCCGGGCCCCAGCTCGCCCCGCCTTAGGCCCCCCTTTGTTTTTAAGTCACATGACTAAAGGTTCTAGAACTATGTAATGTACTCTAGGCTTGTATCATAAAAGATTCTAGTGCATGTGGAATGTTCTAGAGAGCTCTAGATTTATGGAGTCTTCTAGAAGGGAGTGGATGCCTCTTGTATGTTATAGTAGTGTAAGCAAGTCAAGAGTTGTGTAGATAACTCCCCTGTCGAGCTGTATAGCTCTTTTTTGATCTTCTCCATCTCGAGGGAGGCTAATTTGGCTAGTCGGGCGAAATGACAAGTGGAGCTGAGGTCGCATGGACGTTGCAGAGCATTGGTCGGATGGTGAATGTGTCTCTTCAATGAACAATGTAAGAAAATAGTGGCTGGTATTATTCACTTGGGAGGAGATGGTAGTATTATAATGTCCATCTATTTTCTAACTTTAGAGCAGGAGGATTTCTCCATGAGATCATGTGTTTGTATTATTATATGCATGTTTGAATGCAAATGCAGCGTTTGGTGGGCTGTTTGTAGTGGTTTAAATATACATTTTTTTGCTTTAAATAATTACATTAAAAACCATTATTATTATGAGCTCATATTATTTGTGCCCAACAGCATACTTAAATCCTCTTTTTCTCGGAAGTCTCAACAATAATACCAACTCAAACTTCTGTGATATATTAACTTAAAAACATAAAACTGATGTATGAGCTCAGTAAAGCACATGCGAACTTAAGGTTCTATTCTGCCATGCTCCGACCTCAACATCAACATTTCGTGCTAAATATAACCAAAAGTCAATCACAAATCCAAAATGAAATTTAAACAAAAAAATCAAAGAAGTTCTAACGACACATTTTCATTTGCCATCACAGTTTCACAATGCGCCTCTCAGACACTGCAGCTGTATCAAATAGAACCCACGTCTCCACTTTGATTTTCTTGGACAGAACTTTATGAATCCTCATAAAGAAAAATGAAACAAACCATAAAAGAAAATTTCCCAAACATTTTTCTAAAACATAGTTTGGAGTTATTTGTACATGAGTCAACCTTCTTCCCTCTATGATCGAAAATAAGATGCCAGGACCCCACTAGCATACCCAAAGTATCCTGAAATTGCCCGAGCACTCTTAGCTCACCTTGAGCAGAGCTCGCAAGATCATGGGTTCATTTGGCATGGCAGGGACGGTCATGAACGCAACAGTTACGAACCATCATTCATTTATCACAACCTTTTTTGCTTTGGTGAGTTTGGACAAACATCACCAAGGGGAAGAAGGGGAAGAAGTAAATTCGAACATAAAAATGAATGAAATTTTTAAGGTGTTTTGGAAATGTGAGTTCATTTGTATCACACGCTTATAACAGAGAATATGAGTTCAATTACCGCAACAGCTAATTTCTGAGGTTCTTATTTATCCGTATTGTCATTTACAGGAACATCATTAAAATCACCAGGATTTGCATATAGCCACTCTAGGCCCTATCCAAAAACTAAATAGAGTGCCACAGAAGGGCATACCATGAAGTAAACTTTGATCATCAGTTTTGGTTTGCACGAGAAAATTCGCTCTCCTGCTTAGGTGGTGGGACTCGAAGGATTTATTAAAGTGCTTTGCATCCAGAAAGTGTAGAGAAATGCGGACAAATTTCCGCTCCTTCGGCTATTAACACATGATCAAGCACAGTGCTTGCTTGAATATAACCTACTGGAGCTGAACTTCATTATGATCCTGTGATTCTTTCAGTCGTTAATATTATGAACTAACGGTGGGTGTTACTTCTGCTTTGCAGAGAGGACACAGGGTATTAATCTTCAGCCACTTGTTGATGCATTCCAAATGGAAGAAATGGTGGCACGGGAGCTCGCGAATGTCATCGTTATCTTCATATTTTGCCAGGCAGATGCAGCATTCCTGCAGCAATTTATGGTATAATAGCAGTTACAACCACAAAATTAAGGCTGTTTCACACTGTTGTAATGCATTGTGCTAGGGATCCATAAGATAAATATCTAAATTGCTAAAAAATTCTGTTTGATAACAAAAAGGTTATGGTAAGGATTTGAGAACTGGAATGCTACGAAGCATGACTACTTGCAGCGGCCTTATACATCCTATCTAAAATGTTTCGGAAACAGAAAACTCTCAAAAACAGGTCCCCAAAACTCTTAATTTTTTTACTTTTGATTTTAAAAAGTTCAGCTACACTTGAATACCCTAGAGTATGATAAAAAAATCCTTGACAATTGTGCATGTTGTTATGATGACACGGAGAAAGGTACGTGTTTGGATGATAAGCTGTGAGAGTCAATTGATTACATAGTTTCATACTTTCATTAATAACTTATATCTATAATGTACTATGGATTTATGATACATAGAAACTTTGTTTTCATTTAATATATGATATGTGAGATATAATGATAAAAAAAAGAGGACGTTAAAGTCACACATGCTTTTATATTTGTTAAAATAAGGAGTATAAAAGGGCTCATCCATTGGCCCATTGAGTGACCCATTTCTTTATGTTAAGTGTTTAGTCCCACATCATAGGATGCTGTTGACTCCCCTCTCTCCTCTCTTTAAATACTTGTGTATACTCTTGTTTTATTTTAAATTTTTGATGAGGAATAATAAAATATTTTTATTTTTCCTTTCATTTATTGTGTACTTCTACATGGTATGAGAGCCAAGGCGTTTCTACGGACCGTTTTATTTGCGATTGAGACTTGCTCTCGCCTCTCCGATTGAGCCTTTGCTCACGTATCCACAAGCGTCCATTGTTGCAGCTCTTCGTGCAGCTTCTTCGCTGAGATCTCCTCTTCCTGCCGCTGTGCCAACCTCCAGTGTCCACTGACCTTGTCATGCTCGCCAGGCTCCTGTTTTTCGAGCCTCTTCTTGCTGAGCCCCTGCTGTGTCGAGCTTCTGGTCTGCAAAGCTCCTGCTTGCAGAGCTCCTCCTTGTCGAGCTCCTTCCTGCCAAGCTCCTTCGTGCCGAGCTCTTTCCTACCAAGCTCATGTTTGTCGACCCCATCTATTTGATGCGACCTTCGGTGCCCTATCCTCCCTTTGTGGTTGTTATGGACATGCTTGCCAGTTCTTCCTCATCTCTTCTAGTTCTCGCTCCGGCTCCTCCTGATGTGCAGGATGAATTGAGGATTACCACTATCTCCTTAATTGAGAAGAGAAATTTCGTAGAATGGGTTCACTTTGTGTGACGTGTTCTGCAAACCAAGGGGGTTGCCTCATGTTACTCGCACTCCACCAGCTGAACCTACAGAACTATGGCTATGTGATGATGGTCAGTGTACAACCCATATTCGTCCAGGAGAGGCCCCACCAAGGCCAGGTCAGCACAAATCAAAGTCAACAAGTCAAGATGGAGGTCAGGGTCAACGAGCCAACATACCGAAGGCCTGGGCAAGCATGACGAGCTTCCCTCGCATACTCGCCAATAGGCGAGTTGCTCGCCCAGCCGTGCGAACTCCTCCAGGAAGTCGCCTAGTCGCCAAGGGGTGGTGGGGTATAAATACCCCCCCCCCCCCCCTCAGGTTTTCCCTATAAATAGGACCCCGGGGGTACGAGGTGAGACACGAAAAATCCCGGCAAGGATCTCGCGAGCTCTACCTTTTGGATACTGGCTGAGCCTTTGGATTCTTTTTCCTTAGAGACCAGGTCGCGACCTCGCGGCTTTGTTACCAGCTAGTCTCCCTCGTACCTAGCTCGACCAATATTGGTTGTGGAGGGGTTGCTTCTTCCAAGCATCTGAGTACGTGGTGGGACCTTCCTGTCGCAGCATTCGGGGTCCTGTTTGTTGCTTTTCTTCATCCAAGTCACTGAGGCAATCTAGCCTTGCTACGAGGCTAGTAACTTTAGGCTGCCTTGATCCTATTTCTGAGGTTGAAAATTTTCCTGGCTTCAACACTTGGTGCGGTGAGCGTGGATAGCGACCAAGGAAGAAAGCTTCGTGGTTTGGCGAGATGGTGAATGGTGGCGAGCATGAAGAGTTGGTCGGCAACTCGGCGGGTGCTGGTAACCCCGCACGAGGTAGCGAGTTCGTGACTGTAGCGACATTTGAGGACTTCGCCAAGAGGATCGAGATGACATTACTCGCCGGACTTTCTCATCGCCCCGATGTCACGGCGACCTCCCCTCGACGCGTGACACCGCCGGATGAGGAAGTTCCGCCGAGACGAGTTGGGAAGGAGCCCGCATGGGCAAGGGAAGAGCGACCAATGCAGTTGCAGCATTATCCAACGGGTAATCAGGGTATTAGATTCCGAGATCCAGAGCCGCCAAGATACCGTGATACTCGTCTTTGGAGCGAGTATGATGATTCTAGCGAGGATGAAACTCGTCATCGCCAGGGGGAGAGGAGCCCCTTTTCTGACGAGATCCTCCCGGCCCCAGTTCCTGAGGGGTTCAGAGAGCCCGTCCTCACCTACTACTCCGGCAAAGATGACCCGGTCAGGCATCTCCAATGGTTTGAGGACGTGGTATCGATCCGCAACATGTCCGACGCCTTCAAATGTAGATTCTTCTCCATCACCTTCAAGGGCAACGCAAGGGATTGGTTTCACCAGTTGCCAGTCGGATCCATTTACTGTTTCGCCGATCTGTGTCGGGGCCTCGTGCCGAGGTTCGCGACATCCAAGAAGAGAAAGAAGGAGGCAACATCCCTCTTCAAGATTACCGAAGGACAACATCAGAGCCTATGTCATTACATCGATCGCTTCCAGGAAGAGATCTTGGAGGTGGAGGAGGTAGACAACTTCACCTTGATGGTAGCCCTGAAGTTCGGTCTCAAGCAGGGGCTCTTCAGCATGGAGATGGGGTCCAAACCCCCTAGGTCCTTCGAGGAGATGGTGGAGAGGGCGAATATGTTCGTCCAGGGAGAGGAGAAGAATAAGGATTTCTTGGCACAAATGAACGGGGATGAGCCGTTGGGGAAAGGGAGAGAGGGACCTTCGGAAGCAAGAGGTGGAAGGCCGTCAGAAAAGCAGATCGAGAGGAGAAAGGAGGAACGAAGGAGAAGAGAGTCGAGGAAGAGAGGAACTGAGGAGGGAAGAGCCCAGGAGAGCAGAGGAGTGGAGGAGGCAGGAAAGGCCTCAGAGAGATGAAGAAGGGAGGCCCGCGGAGGCTTTGGTAAAGAGAGGAGAAGAAAGGCGATTCCAATATCCTGAGAATCGTCCCCAGTGGAGGCCACCGGTTCGGCCACGTTTCCAGCCAGAAGAGAGGATGAATGACAACCAGCAAGAGGGAGGCCGAGGAGGGAGGAGAGAAGCGATGACCATCGCCCGTCAGGGGAACAAGCATCGCCGGAGGGAGCAACGGGCGATGCGTCAGGAGGTGGAGATTCCCCTCTACTGTGATATTCATCGGGTAGAGGGCCATGGGACATTAGCCTGTCCAGAGTTCTGGGAAGCAAGGAGGAGGTTGGAGGCTGGAGTAGCAGAGAGGGAGCAGCAGAGGCAGGAGGCCCCGATGGGGCAGGTGGTGTATCAGGCTCCAGCAAGGAGGAGGAATGAGGATCGTGTCGACCTGGGAGGTCGTAGAGAGGTGATTCACGACCCAGGAGGTGGGCAGGTCGGAGTGATCAACGGCGGGGCCGGACTCGGAGCTTCCCGCAAGGGTAGTCGTCGCCTCGCAGAGCGTCACCTTGACCTCGCAGAACCCGTCGTCGTTGGAAGAGATCACCTTCTCTGAGGAGGACATGCTAGGGAATGAAAATCCCTTCCATGATGCCCAGGTCATTCAAGCTGTCATAGAGGACTTCACCGTCAACCGAATCCTGGTGGACAACGAGAGTTCGGTGAACGTAATCTTCAAAAGAACCTTCGTCGGGCTTCAGGTGGAAGCTTCCAGAGTCCAAGCTGCGGACGGACCCCTCTTTCGCTTCTCGGGAGAGAAGGAGGTGAAAGGAGGGGTGGACCTTCTGGTCACCCGAGGCGGAACTTCAATCCGATGCCGCTTCGTCATCGTCGACGCGCCAAGCTGCTATAGCGCCATCTTTGGGCGTCCCCTCATCAACTACTTCAAAGTCGTTCCTTCTTCCTACCATCAGTGCCTAAAGTACTGTCGTGGAGATGTCCAAGTAAGGATCAGGGATGATCCGAGAGCCACCAGGGAATGCTACCTGAATGCTGTCAGCACCATCAGCTGGATGGAGGATGCGGAGAGGTTAGAGAAGATACTGGAGAGAGAAGAGGGTCTTCGTGTTGCTGAGGATTTAGAGGAACTGGAGGTAACTCGAGAAGAGAACGTCGACAGAGCGCTTTGAGAGAGAAGAGGGCCCCGTCAGAAGCAAAGAAAGAGCGTCGCCGTGCTGGCCGGTCCAATTAGGGAGGAGGTAGAGAAGTTGCTGAAGGCGGGGTTTGTCTTGGAGATCCAGTATCCAGGCTGGGTCTCCAACGTTGTAATGGTGAAGAAGCCCGGAGGGGGCTGGAGGTTATGTATCGACTTTTCTATGTTGAATAAAGCTTGCCCGAATGATTGCTACCCCTTGCCTCAAATCGACGTGCTGGTTGATTCCGCCGTCGGGTTTCCTGTAATGAGTTTTCTTGATGCTTTTTCAGGGTACCACCAGATCCGGATGCATCCCCCCGATTGCCGCAACGTCTCCTTCATCACCAGTGATGGCTGCTACAGCTACAAAATGATGCCCTTCGGGCTCAAGAATGCAGACGCAACATACCAGAGAATGATGGAACAAGTCTTCAAATAACAAAAGAGGCGGAATCTGGAGGTATATGTGGATAACCTTCTGGTAAAAAGCAAGAGCGTCGCGGAGCACATACAAGATCTGACGGAAATTTTTGCCACCCTGAGAAAGTACAAGATGTGTCTCAATCCGGCCAAGTGCGTCTTCGGGGCAGGAAGAGGAAAGTTCCTAGGTCACCTCCTCAGTCTCATGGGGGTGGAGCCTAACCCCGACAAAGTTAAGGCCATCTTGGATATGACATCTCCAAAAGACTCCAAAGAAGTTCAGAGATTGACTGGAACGCTGGTCGGTCTTAGCCGCTTCCTCTCCAAGGCGGGGGAGAAGTGTTCCCCGTTCTTCAAAACTCTCTGAGGTAAGCAGAAGTTCGAGTGGACCGCGGAGTGCGAGGACGCCTTTATAAAGCTTAAGCAGCAGTTAACCCAGGCTCCTGTCCTCCAAGGCCGGGAGAGAAGCGAAGACCTCCCACTATATCTAGGAGTGGGAGCAGAAGCGGTCAGTTCTGTGTTGGTCAGGGAAGAGGGAAAGAAGCAACTCCCCATTTATTACGTAAGTAGAGTGCTGCGGCAAGCGAAGACGAGATACCCTATCCTGGAGAAGCTGGTTTTTGCCTTAGTGGCTTCGGCTCGTAGGCTCCGCCGTACTTTCAAGCTCACTCTATCAAGGTCGTCTTGGATCATCCGCTTCGAGGTATCTTGGATGAGGTGAAGCATTCTGGCAGGTTGGCAAAGTGAGCAGTGGAACTCAGTGAATTTGATATTTCTTACTCTCCGAGGGTAGCGATCAAGGCCCGGGCAGTGACAGACTTTCTGGCCGACTTCTCGGTCGAGGTAGAAGGAGACGAAGGCTCTCCTAGCCCAGTCTCTTGGAAGATGTTCATGGATGAGGCTTCGAGCAGACATTCCGTGGGAGCCGGAGTAGTGCTAGTAAGCCCTCAGGGAACCAGGATCGAGCAGGCTGTCGAGATTCTCTTCCCTGTCACAAACAATCAAGCAGAGTACGAAGCCATGGTGGCCGACTTGCTTCTCGCCAAGGAGTTGGCAATCAAAGATATCATGGCCTTCACAGATTCGATGGTGGTTGCCTCGCAAATTAGAGGGGAGTTCGAAGCGCACGACCCTATCCTGCAAAAATATTTCAGAGGATAATTCACAGGCCGATTATCTCGCAAAATATGGTCTCCGGGCCGGGGGAATAGTGACCGAGTTATTTCGACCGTCCATCGAGGAAGGGGAGATGATGGAGATCGAGCAGAGAGCCTCGTGGAAGGACCCGTTCATTACGTTCTTAACGACGGGTCAGCTCCATGCCAGTGAAGGAAATCAAAGGAAGTTCTGATACAATGCTGCTTACTACCTGCTGCAGGAAGGGGAGCTTTACCACAAAACCATTTCGGGCCCATTGGCCAGGTGCTTGTTGGAGATCGAGATCCCCCGTGTTCTAGAAGAGATCCATTCAGGAGAATGTGACAGCCATTCGGAGACTCGTACATTGGAACAGAGGATCTTAAGACATGGTTACTTCTGGACAACCATTCGGGCAGACGCAACAGTCTTCTCAAAGAAATGTTCTAAGTGCCAGCTCTTCGCAACGCTTCAATTGCAACCTGCTCGGCATCTTCGCTCGATCACCGCCCCTGGCCTTTCGCTATTTGGGGAATGGATTTGATCGGCCCTTTTCCTCAGGCTAGCGGGCAGAGGAAGTTTGTTCGTGTCATGATTGACTACTTCTCCAAGTGGATCGAGGCCAATGCGCTCGCCAAGACCACTTCGCAAACCGTAAAGAACTTCATCTGGGGAGAGATCGCCTGCAGGTTCGGAATTCCCCTGACCATCATCACCGACAACGGTCCGCAATTTGCCAGCCTGGAGTTGGAAGACTTCTGCAAGCAGATAGGGACAGATCTTTGATTCGCCTCTGTGCATCATCCTCGCAGCAACAGACAGGTAGAAGCCGCCAACAAGCTAGTCATCAACCTACTGAAGAAGAAGGTCACCAACTTGAAGGAAAACTGGGCAGAGCAGCTCCCCTCGGTCCTATGGGCTCTGAGAACAACTCCAAACTCGGCCACGGGGGAAACGCCCTTCAAGTTATCCCACGGGTTTGAGGCACTCATCCCTGTGAAGTTCGAGGTTCGGAGTCCAAGGGTGATTGCAGCAGAAGATGGCAGCGAAGAGTGGCGCTTGGAGAATGAATATGCTCAGAGGCTCTCGCTAGATTACATTGAAGAACTTCGTGACTTGGCCTCTATCCGCCAGGAGGAAATCAAGCGGCGCATGACAAAACACTTCGACAAAAACGTCCGCCTCAAACATTTTCTCGCTGGAGATCTAGTATTGAAAAAGGTGGACGCCGAGGGAAGGGGAGCAACATTTGGCAAGCTACACCCCAACTGGGAGGGCCCCTACATCATCCAAGAAGCCTTAGTCACTGGAGTCTATTATCTCCAAGATCAAGTAGGAGAGCAGCTGGGAGGTACTTGAAGCGGGGATGAACTGAAAAGGTTCTATCCCTAGCGATAACATGTACTAAATCTTTGTAATCCTGTTGTATATATATAAAACTCAGTGACGGCCAAATTATTTCTTTCTGTGTTAATCCATCCCAAGATATCTGAAGGCTTTGAGGTCCAGCCTCGCGATCGACTCCGAAAACCAGCGGTCGACCCGTTTCTCCTAAATATCTCGGATCGGATGATGGGACGATGCCTTGGGAAGCGCTCTTGTAAGACTGAGCCTCTGCATTGACGACCGAGATCAGCTCCCCCCCTGCATGTCGGCCTAGGTCCCCCCGATTGCATCACTCCTCCGACTGGAGGAACTATCAAGAACAGGCTTGGACGCTAACCTCCCGGGCTCGATAGAGGGCCGGTCTCACCAAGCAATCATTAGTAGAAACATCTCAACTACCCCCAAGGCAGGATAATCTGCCGAAGAAGGGGCGAGAACGAGCCCAATGGAAGGTGTTGGCCTCGAGTGCGTCCTAAAGGACCCTCGGAGGAACAATACCCTTTGCTCACACACTGGCACTCGTAACGAGATGGCATGGCCGAAAGCAATATCCACTGTTGGATCGAGATACGAGCCTTCGACCCGTTCCTCCTAAATAGCCCACAGCGGATGATGGGACGATGCCTTGGGAAGCGCTCTTGTAAGACCGAGCCTCTGCATTGACGACCGAGATCAGCTCCCCCCTTGCATGTAGGCCTGGGTCCCCCCGATTGTATCTCTCCTCCGACTGGAGGAATTATTAGGAACAGATCTGGACGTCAACTTCCCGATTCGACGGGTTCAAGATCGTCTCTTTTAAAAGTATCCTTCATTTGCAAAACATCCGTGCAGCTAACTCATCCGTCGGCCCTCAAGTAACAGGATGAAATCACCTTAACCCCGGTTGAAGTCCTCGAGTGGTAGAGTTATCATAAGTCTGAGTCCCTGCATGAGCTTCTCTCCTGCATATCGGCCAACGACCTCCTCGAGTGAGACCAAGTTCCTCGTTGGAGTGATGTCGTAGTCCGTGAACTCTGTACGGGCTTCTCCCCTGCAAACCGACTACTAGCCACCCGAGTCGACTGATTCCCACCCCCAGTTGAGCTTGGCTCCTGCTGGGTGTCGACTGGTTCAACGAAAAGTTGTATACTCGCCATGGACTGATATATCGGGAATATCGTCCAGCCCAAGCTCGTCAGGGAGCTGCTGGGTATTCAGAGGGGATGCGAGATCCTCGGCCGTCGCGGCGACGTCCATCAGCGATGACGGCGGGTTGTCGATTTCGGGGGCGTGCGTTTTTTTGGACTTCTTCATCTTCTTCTTTTTGCCAGGAGGCAAGTCGGCAGCGACTTCACCCTCCCGCGGCCTTTTCGGCTTGGAGGGTCGGATGAAGTCGGTCAACGCATTAAGGCTCTGTTTGAGAAGTTCCTCGTCAGCTTTTGACATATCGGCGAGCTCCAGTAGGTATACCTCGAAAGCCAGCCCCCCTCTTATTTATAGAGGTCGACGGGCACCAGCGGGATGCGAGTACTTCAGAAACTCGGCATAGCAGCTCGCTGAATAAGTGTTGGATGATTCTTTCCGAGCTCCTACATCGCTCGAAAAGAGCGGGGATTGTGTACAACTCATATTCGTCGAGGAGAGGCCCCACCAAAGCCAGGTCAGCACAAATCGAAGTCAACAAGTCAAGATGGAGGTCAGGGTCAACGCGCCAACATACCGAAGGCCTGAGCGAGTATGACGAGCTTCCCTCGCATACTCGCCAATAGGAGACTAGGCGAGTTGCTCGCCCAACCGTGCGAGCTCCTCCAGGAAGTCTCCTAGTCGCCGAGGGGTGGTGGGGTATAAATACCCCCCTCTCCACCCCCTCTCAGGATTTCCCTATAAATAGTACCACAAGGGTACGAGGTGAGACACGAAAAATCCCGGCAAGGATCTCGCAAGCTCTACCTTTTGGATACTGGTCGAGCCTTTGGATTCTTTTTCCTTAGAGACCAAGTCGCGACCTCGCGGCTTTGTTACCAGCTAGTCTCCCTCGTACCCAGCTCGACCAATATTGGTTGTGCAGGGGTTGCTTCTTCCAAGCATCCGGGTACGTGGTGAGACCTTTCCTGCTGCAGCATCTGGGGTCCTGTTTGTTGTTTTTCTTCATCCAAGTCACTTGGGCAATCTAGTCTTGCTACGAGGCTAGTAACTTTAGGCTGCCTTGATCCTATTTATGAGGTTGAGAATTTTCCTGGCTTCAACAGTCGGGTCCAGTCTTCACTTCTCAACTCTAGAGTCTAAACCTTACCGGATGACCATGTACCATGAGACTGCAAAGCTATGTGGGACGAGCTTCAGTCTCCTTATTCTAGGCAGGATAGTCTCCAACATCTCTTCGATATTTTTACCGGCCTTCAAGCAGTTGACCCTAATACTACTGGGGACCTGACCTCCTTTGTGGCTACGTCCAAGACCCTCGTTGAGGTCTGGCTTCAGCACCAACCCCATCCTTGGATTTTGCAATCCAGCGAGCGTAGAAGGAGGTGGTTAGCATAACTCTCATGATGACCCACCTACCTCTGCATATTCAGAGTGTCCGTGCGATCATTCTCTCCTCACCCATTGTTCTGTCTCTCTTTGATGTGTGCTCTATGATTCTTAAAGTTACTCCGCCACCTGATGTTGTATTACCTCCTTCACTGGCCCTTTTGGGACACTCCCCAGCCACGCGCCCTTCTCCTGGGTCTCGGGTGGTCAACAAGGCTCTCACAATGGCGGAAGTAATGGTCGCCCTCACTTGTCCCGGCCCACTACTCGAATTTACATTTACTGTGGCCGCCAGAATCATACCAAGGCCACTCGTTTCAAGAAACTTGGGCTCCTGCCACACTCACCTGCTGCGCCTCATGCTTCTCCTATGGTTGATGTCCCTTTCACTTCCTGCACCGACGTTGACATTTTGCGCGAGGAACTCCAACAGTTACAGGGGATGTTTACTCGGGCTACTGACTCCACCTCTACCAACTTTGCAGGTATCTCATGTTTTCCCACAACCCGATATAGATTGTGGACGTTGACATTTTGCGCGAGGAACTCCAACAGTTACAGGGGATGTTTACTCGGGCTACTGACTCCACCTCTACCAACTTTGCAGGTATCTCATGTTTTCCCACAACCCGATATAGATTGTGGACTCTGAGGCTACCAACCACATCTCTCCTCAAAAACCTTCTCGGTATTCGGATGCCCTGTCTCCTAAGTTTCTCATGGTGGCAAATGATGATACTAACCCTATTTGCGGCTCTGGCGATGTTCCTCTTACTATGACTCTTCCTCTCTGCTTTGTCCTTCATGTTCTTGACTCTCAGTTTCATCTTCTTTCTGTTAGTCATTTAACTCAGAATCATTTGTCTAATCACGTTTCTTCCTCTTTCTTTGCCATGCAGGATCAACATACTCGGAATATCATTGGTAGGGGTCGCTTATCCAATGGGTTGTGTACTCTGGATCTCCTCTCCTCAGCTCTCTCCTCCGTCACCTCCACTAATTGGGACTGATATCTCGGGTATGCTCCTCCTCCTATCCTCAAGCGTGCTCTCTCTGACTTTCTTTTTTCTGATTTTCAATGTGAATCCTGTATTTACAAGAAACATCATCGTTCTATTTTTTCAACACATTGTACTAAGAGTGCTGCTCATTTTGATTTAGTGCAGATATTTGGGGTCCCTACAAAACGGCTAGTGTATCTAGTGATCGATATTTTGTTACTTTTACTGATGATCATTCTCGTCTAACATGACTTTATATGATGCATGGCCGCTCTGAGTTACCATGCATCTTCCGCTCGTTTCTTGCCGAAACTCAGACCCAGTTCTTGTGGTCCCTGAAAATTCTTCACATAGATAATGCACGTGAATATACTAGTCACAGCTTTCAGGACACCTGTGATGCGCTAGACATTCTTCACCAAATCTCCTGTCCTTATACACCTTAACAAAAGAGCGTGTCAGAGTGTAAAAATCATCACCTCCTCGAGGTTACTAGGTCCCTCATGTTCCAAATGTAGGTTTCCAACGTCTACTGACATCAGTCTCCATTGTCTGCTACCTCATTAATCGCATGCCCTCCTCTGTCCTAAACTTTGCGACACCATTTTCCATCCTCTTCCCCGCAGCCATTCCCTTTGGCTTGACACCTCGCATCTTCGGTTGTGTTTGATATGTCCACCATCATGGCCCCGTCATGGACAAATTGACTCCTCGTGCTACTAAGTGTATGTTTGTTGTCTATTCTTGCACCCAAAAGGGCTATGTCTGTTACCCTCCCTCTACTCAAAAACTCATCACCTCCGCAAATGTCACCTTCAATGAACATCAAACTTTTCACCAATCCAACACTTTATTGTCTTCCACCCCTGGCCTTCCACGTCCTCATGTGCTTACCACCACAGAGCCTCCCCTGCTTCCCACTCCTTTAGTTGTGCCTCTCCTCTCCCTACCTCCTCCGCCTTTTTGTGTCTACACGCAACGACTTCTTCGGTCTACTGCCTCACGAGATACTCTAACGGTCATTGATCTGACATCGACATCCACCGCTCACCCTACTTCAAATCATGTATTGTTGCATCGCTTATCTTCTGAGCTCCACAGATTTGCAACATCCTTGTTCACTATTTCCACCCCTTCTTTACATGAGACTCTTCAACATTCGTGGTGGCGGGCCACCATGGATGAGGAAATGGACGCACTTTGGGCAAATCACACGTGGGACCATGTTTCTCTTCCTTCTGGTCAGACTCTTGTTGGTTGTAAGTGGATATTCACTGTAAAGCACAATCCTGATGGGGAAATAGTGCTTGTAGACCTTCCGGAAGACGGAAAGGTCGAACGCGATCCTCTCTTCCCGAAGGAAGCAAAGGAAGCTCATGAACATTTGAAGGCTCGCTCGGTGGCTCGAGGATTCACACAACACAACCTTGAATATGAGAGGACATTCTCGCCCATTGTGTCGGTTGAATATTGCCTGGGTCTTGATCTCTAGGGCTATTCATCGACATTTGTTGTTGCATTAACTAGACAAGAAAAATGCCTTCCTGAATGATGACCTCGTTGAGACTATCTACATGTCACAAACTCCTAGTTATGAGATCACAGGGGACTCGTTTGTTTGTCGCCTCAAGAAATCTCTCTATGATCTCAAACAGTCTCCATGGGCCTGATTTAATAAGTTCAGTCGGGTCATTCACGATGTTGGCTTCACTCGAAGCTTGACCGACTTTTCTTTATTTACTCGTCATTGCTAGACAGACACGATGATACTGTTGGTATATGTAGATAATATCTTCATCACGGGCGATGATTTCAGTGGTATCACAATGGTAAGGAAGCACCAAACATCTAAATTTCAGATCAAGGATTTGGGGCCCCTATGTTAGTTTCTTGGTAATTGAGGTGGCCCGTTATGGTCTCGTCTTTGTCTCAACGAAAGTACTATCATGACCTTCATGACACTGACTACTTTAGATGCAAGCTTGCTGACACACTCGTGAATGCCAACCATAATCTTTACACTCATGTTTTGACTCTGATCTGCTCCTTTCTAACCCAGAGTACTATCGTCGTCTGGTGGGAAAGCCAATATATTTTACAATTACAAGACATGAAATATCCTTTGTTGTTGGAGTGTTCAGTCGTTTCATGCATGCTTCACAGATCTCTCATCTCCTGGCGGTTGAGCATATCCTTCGGTACCTGAAAACTGCTCTCGACAAGGACCTGTGTATAAGCCCTCTCTCCCTCCCTGTCTCTTGTGGCTTATTCTGATGCTGACTATGCTGGTTTTCTTGATGATCGCCGATCAACAAGTGGTTTTTGCACATACTTTGGTGGACATCTTGTCACGTAGCTAAGCAAGAAGGAAACTGTGGTTGCACGTTCATCCGCAGAAGCTTAGTAATGCTCTATGGATTTCGTCGTTGCTGAACTCACATAGTTGGAGAGCCTTCTGAGTGATTTGAGTGTGAAACTACCCTCTCCGACCATCCTTTTTTGTGTCAGCCAAGCGACTATTCATATTGCCAAGTATATCGAGGTCGATTTCCACTTTGTTCGGAAAAAGTGCAGCTTAAAAAATTGGACTTGCGGCATGTGTCTGCTGCTGGGAAGTTGTCGATATCCTCACAAAAGGCTTACCTCGACCACTATATTATCAATTTCTGTCCAAGCTTTTTTCCTATGATTTGTACGCTCCAACTTACGGGAAGTGTTAAAATAAGGCGTATAAAAGGGCTCATCCATTGGCCTATTGAATGTCTCATTTCTTTATGTTTAGTGTTTAGTCCCACATCATAGGATGATATTGATTCCCCTCTCTCCTCTCTTTAAATACTTGTGTATACGCTTGTTGTATTTTAAATTTTGACAATGAATAATAAAATATTTCTATTTTTCCTTTCATTTATTGTGTACTTCTACAATATTATTTCATATTTATCTTTAAACAATTAAATTCAAAAATGTATCCTATATCCTAATGTTTATGAAAATTACAAATCTCGTTTCCATATTGTATCTAGTCTCCGTCCAGCGCAACATAGTTGGAATTGACAAGAATACATACAAGTGTAATTTTTATATCATTAGAATATGATGAGGTAAACTAAATTAGTATGTAATTAGCTTATCTATACAATTATGACAAGAAAACCTACAACCAGTGTCAGGAGTAATGGTATACATATTCAACATATTGTCTAACTGTGGAGAATATGATCTAGGAGAGAATTGCTATCACGACCAGAAATATGACAATGAGAAATGAGACATTCGTGTGGGGACTGTGGGGACTAGTTCCGACATCACCTTGTCGGCAAAGTTTTAGTCGTTCACAAAGAAAAAAAAATACCTTTTTTGAACTTAAGTAGAACATGAGCAACACCATACCATAATCGTCAACTGATACTCTATTAAATAGAGCATCAAAAATGCATAAAAACACTTCTCTGGGAAGTCATTCAAATTGCCTTCTTAAAAAGCTATTTCTCTGCTTTCATGCAACGGAACTCTCCTCAAAATAATTAAAACAAATACCTTGAAACTGTATTGCGACAAAATGTGCTAGTTCTTTATGAAGAAAAATTTGTGAAGCAATTGTTATAAACAACTAGAGAACTAGAAAAGCAATTGGCTGAAGAGAAGCACAATGTATACGAACTTACAGCATCTTCAGCAGAAATAGTTTGCTCCTTGTCGGTCCCAGCAACTAAAATTCCACCCTCGCCTTCAAGATTCATCTCCCTCTCGGCTGCACTCCGTCTTCTCTTCGCCTTAAACTTATAGACTGGGAGAGAATTAATTGATTCTGTAGTGGCGCCTCTAGTCTGAACCATGTCCTCCCTCAAGCCCATAACCGAAATTATGCATGGCAAGCAGCAGCAGATTATAACACACAGGACGAATGGCATAGCATACCCAATGCAACTAAATGTAAGGAATGCCAGGCACAACCTGAAATTAATAATTAACAAAAAGAAAAATGAAACCTCAAAAATGACAGAACTGAATCCAAAGAATAAGGGAGGGAGCTTGCAATTGGGAGCTGTCGAACAGATGAAGTGCTCTGTTTGGGAGAACGGTGCCATTGTGAACACAGTTATTGAAAACTTAGATATTGTTTGAGTAGGTGAAGTGATAAACACTATTTTCTCAAAATGATGATTTAGGCCAGAACACTGCTGAAATCATTCAGGCGTAGTCAAGATTTTACAGTTGCAAACCCTCGGATCCCAGGAAATGGGATTTGGGGTAAAAAATAGTTATCAGAGTTTGAAACAAAGGTAAATTTCCATGATTGTGTTTACTATCAGTTTCACATGGTCAACACTCAAACACCACAACTATCCCAAACAAAATCTATAAGTGCAAATACCTATACAAGTTCGGAGCATCTGAGGCAGATGAATGCCCACCAAATATCCACACATTTCCCACAACAAACCAGACAGCAAAAAGGAAATCCAAAGCCATCTTGAAATGGTCAACAAGTGCATTCAAATTCAGCCTGTAGACCAAAAAAAGCTCATTTTAGAATTCAGTATTTGTAAGGATGACTTTATGGAGAAAGATCTCAAAATTTTGATCTAGCTAAGCACTTGGGCACACTGATAACAAGAAAGCATTTGACGGGCCAACGAGCTCTTTTCAAGCAGATCAAATGTCCTGGCCAACAATTAACAACAATCCAGGGGTCAATTAATCCAATTGCCTAAAACTCTTGATGCACACTATAAATCCAGTGAATTTCTGTTCTGATTTCATAACTAATTTCTGAGAAGACCTCACTGCAAAGTAATTAATTGATCTGCAAATTTATTATCGGTACATTTTCCGTAATTTTAGCTGCGTATAGTTGTTGCTATACATAAGGTGATAGGACGATACAAAATAGAAAAAATTATTAATGATAATCTTCCAGATCCTCACAAGACCATGAATCACATCTACAAACATGGGATGCAGATCCGGACAAG
The DNA here is from genome assembly GCA_039583875.1 of Platanthera guangdongensis. Classification (NCBI taxonomy): domain Eukaryota; kingdom Viridiplantae; phylum Streptophyta; class Magnoliopsida; order Asparagales; family Orchidaceae; genus Platanthera; species Platanthera guangdongensis. Next base: position 148,657,061 of record CM077154.1, read on the forward strand.
ATAAACATGGTGACAACAGACATGAAAAATCTAAGAAATAAAGAAAAATTCAAGTCAAGGGCATGTTCAGGGAACCAAGTGAATGGCAGTTCAGGGAACCAATGACATGTGATTTCTTGTATGCATGAATGTTGTATTTGACATGTCTAAAACAATACGACAGCCCAACTCCATTTTCATAGCTATAATTATCTGTGATTCAAGATGAAGATAGAAATCATCCTGCACTCTTTTTAACCCAGGCTAAAATTTTCTTTTCTTGATTTTCCATCAGATCCACACAAAAACCCATTACGAGAAACAAAAATTCTTAGTCATAATGCTCAATTACCTCATTTGTGTGTAATTAATTATGCATTAATTTTTTTTCTTTTGAACAGTTGGTGAAATTTTCATCGTGTTCGTGTTTGAAAATGCAGTTTGTTCAAGTCATTTGTGTGCTTAAACTATCTTCTTTGATATATGACTACATGCACATATTGATTGCCACAGTATATTATATGTAGAAGTAGAACACATGCTTGGAGGACTATGAGACACATATATACATGTTTGACACAAATGGAAATCACGCATGTTTGATACACATGCTTGTTCATGTTTAAAAATGCAAATTACTTGGATGTGAATCTACAAGTTGACTTGGAGACATGTGATGAACTTTATCTAGCGAATGGAAACTTCTACTAAATGGGAGCTTAGGTAGTTTAGTGTTATAATTGTGTAAAATCAATATGGTCTGCAATGATCATAGTGCATCAGACCCAACTTCGGTTCCCTTTTCGATCTTCACTTTGTACTTTGGTTACCCTTTTGATTTTCACTTTGTGACAAATGGTATCATAGCCAACGGTTCGGCTGGACCTAGCGATCCACGCAGTTTGTAGATCCCATAGATTTTGGTACCTACCACCAATTGAGCAAATAACTCCTATGATGAGTGCTCATGACTGAGTGGGGCTTAGTGCATGATACCTTGATAATCCGAAAAAAACATTTAAAGGGGAGTGATAGTGCTACGGGTCAACCCGCAATGCCACAATACCCCGACAGAGGTGGTGGCGATGGTAGAGATAAAAGGAAGCCGAGCTCAACCTACCAAGAATGTGAATAGAAGGAAGAAGGGGGAGCGGTGCTCAACTCTAACCCTAGAAGGGGAAGAGGAAGAAAAGAACTAAGAGAAGGGGAGAGAGTTGAAATTTCATAATTTCTTCGATACCTTCTTTCATGACCCAAGTAGTCTTTAAATAGACTTACATGATGACATAAAACGTAATAAGTTCAAATTATTCGACTTATATAAAATACTTACAGTAAAGTAACTAACGACTTTTAATGACTCATAATATAACTACTTAATACAAGAAACATAAAATATTTAAACGATAACTTGTTACGGGGAACCATGACATCTCACCTGTTCTTCAAAACGAGCTTTGCCCTCAAACTCGAACGAGGCTTGCACTGTCTGATCATCCAACTCTTTAATTACCCGCCATAACAGCTCCTCGTAGCGCATCGTTGTCGTGGAATTTGCATTGAGCAGCAAACCTTCATTGTGTTCACAAATGTCACGAATGATGGTGACATTGTCAGAGGGGTGCAGCCTGTGTAGCGAGGTGATTCCATTAAGTAATCCGAGTCGCGGGGTCCTTCCTACGAGGTCAGCTGAGAAGGTTCGTCATGGGGACGGTTGGAAAAGATGTGGTCAACTGTCCGGAGGGGGGGTAACTGAGAGTGGTGGCTGGAAGAGAGTAGTAGGGATCAGCGACTGCACTAATTGTTGCGGCTCCATCGTCGGGCTCGACAACAAAGGTGTTAGATGTGAGAATTGTGGGAGGCAGCAATCAGAGAAGATGGTGGGGCGACAAGAACTGCGAAGATTGGCTGGGCTTCTTCGGGCTCTGGTTGGGTCTATGGTTGTTCCAGTTGAATTATCCGATCATTGTGAGACTGTCAATGTTGGAGGTGAGTCGCGAAATCACGATTTAGTGTGCTTTCGACTTCTGAAACATCAAACTGGGGATAATTTGCTTGTCAGAGATCATCTCCACACCAATGTAACTGAATAATAACTAATAAATCGATACCATTAATCCATTAATAAATAATCAACTAATTAATAATGGAAAAAAGGTGACTAATTATTAATTTTTGCAGGCGCATGGGTCAACATGGACAAAATAGTTGTATGATGGGAACAACGACCAGACTTGAAAAACAAATGGCGTGCGACTCAAAAAGCAGAAACGAACTGCTTGATGAAAGGGGGTTGGATTCGACTTTGCCGAAGGAAGTCAGAGCTACTGCGGCTGCGACTTCGAGGAAAACTTGTCAATGGCTAGATGTCGTGTGCGGAGGGAACATCGACGACGCTATACCCACAAATGGATGGATGTTTTGCATAGAAGGAAGTCGATGTGTGACTGGCTTCTAGAGGAAAGGAGCATACGATGGGGAAGGGGATCACACGGGTTGCTGGAAGTTTGTTGTTTATGGCATGTGCTGGCGAGGAGTGGGGGTCAGTAGATTGAAGGGAAAGGTGACATGTAAGGCTTGAGGATCGAAAATGCGCCTAGATATAAGCAGTCAAGCAGGGATCCTACAATGTCGTGCGTTGTCCAAGCGTACACTGTGAGGCGGCGACATCAACGCTGAAGTTGGTCAACCATGAGGCCTACGAGGGTTGCGCCCATTATCCTTCTCTGGAAGCAATGAAGGGTTGTGCTCCTTTCACTGGCTGCTTACAAGGGCACTTAAACCCTTTCCCTGGATTCATTTCAGCAAGGGCGTCCGACGAGGATCTGTCGAAGTGCTAGGTTCAGACTAAGGTTATTGTGGTTGTGAGCGCAGAAGTGGGATGACTCTAATACCAAGTTTTTACGGGCCTTCCGTAACGCGTAAAAGCCAAGTCGGTGGTGGTGGTGGAGGAGGAGATACAAGGGAGTCGATCTCAACCTACGAAAAATGTGAGGAGAAGCAAGGGAGGGGGGCAGTGTTGAAACCTAATCTTAGAAGGGGTAGATGAAGAAAAGAAATGAGAGAGAAAGAGAGACTTGAACTTTCTCTTCGATATCTTAAAAACCCAAGTGATCTTTAAATAAACTTACATGATGACATAAAACGTAATAAATTTGAACACTTGAACTTATATAAAATATTCACAATAAAGTCATTAACGATTCATAAGATAACTACTTAATACAATATACAAAAAATATTAAAGGATAATTTGTCGTGTGAGGCTATAACAAATAGTTGATGTAAGGAGATCTCACCCAACAGGGCATTGTTAAAGCATGCATGATTATTGGATTTAGTCCCCAATCGAATATTAGATAAATACATTGGTGTATGGATACCAAGTCTTTTACTCTGACCCATAATCTTAAGCATTTGGGTTGAAATTGATTTAACCATCGGTATATTTAGTCCAATGAGTTCCTCTTTGATCTATACTCCTTATCAAAATAATTACATGTATTTTCTTGGCAAGCTCATTGAATTTATGATTATCTACTTCAATTATACTTGTGGATTATCACTAGTGGCACAACTTCATGAATACTTTTTATCCACATTCCTTTTATTTCTGCATGTTGTAATTAAAATTCAATTTAACCATACCAATGAAACTAGCTACTAAATATGCCATCCTTCCTTAACATTTTCATATTTTATTGCAACCCCTAAGTTGAGTAAGTTCTTAGCATATATCCATCCTGACAACAATATATTGAATGTTGTCAGGATAAATGAATACTAAGAATGGTAATGTTGAACTAGTTAATCCAAGGTAATATTGATTAGTCCTTTGATATTCAACCATACTACTGACTCAGGTACATTCAACAAAAAATGATGGTTATAACCTGTAGAAATGGAGAAAGCCAACCTTGTATATATGTCCACTTGGTAATAGTTACAAGTATACACACACTTATATAGGAGAAGAAGGAAGGGAGAAATCCTAATACATGATGTGGGACTAATACAAGAAGAGAGAAAAAAAAAGAAACAACATGGGCCCTTAAATGGGCTTTTCTAACACTCCCCCGCAAGCTGGAGCGTACAAGTCGTAGGCGCCAAGCTTGGATAAGAACTGATAGTATAGCGGCCTGGAGAGAGCTTTCGTCAGGATGTCCGCAACTTGGTCGGTAGCAGGAACATGTGCCAAATCTATCTTCTTTGATTGTACCTTTTCCCGGATAAAGTGACAGTCAACTTCGATATGCTTTGTTCGTTCGTGAAAAACCGGATTCTTGGCAATATGAATTGCTGCCTGACTGTCGCAAAATAAGGTTGCCGGAGATGAGAGACGAACACCTAAGTCTCTCAGAAGGCCTTCAAGCCAGGTTAGCTCAGAGACAACAGCAGTCATAGCTCGGTACTCGGCTTCGGCAGAGGAACGCGCAACCACATTCTGTTTCTTGCTACGCCAAGTTATGAGGTGTCCACCAAAGTAAGTACAGAATCCAGTTGTGGAGCACCTATCATCAATAGATCCTGCGTAGTCAGCGTCAGAATACGCGACAAGAGATAGAGATGTGGATGGCTTGTACACGAGTCCTTGTCCGGGGGCGATCTTGAGATATCGAAGGATGCGCTCGACAGCTTGAAGATGAGATGTTCGAGGAGCGTGCATGAAACGACTCACAACTCCCACAACAAATGAGATGTCTGGTCGAGTCACCGTAAGGTAGATCAGCTTCCCAACCAAGCGTCTGTAATATTCCGGATTTGTAAGTAGCTTGTCAGAGTCAGAGCTATGGGCCGAGAGCTTGTGATTTGCGTCCATAGGAGTCTCCGCAGGTTTGCACCCAGAATAACCTGCATCACGAAGGAGGTTCATACAGTACTTCCTTTGAGATAACACAAGACCATCAGGGCGTCGGGCGACCTCGAGCCCAAGAAAGTACCGAAGGTTGCCCAGATCTTTGGTTTGAAAGGCAGAATTCAACTGTGCCTTGATCTGTTGTATTCCTGCCGTGTCGTCGCCAGTAATCAGGATATCATCAACGTAGACCAGAAGAATCACAGTCCCGGTTGACCGATGTCGGGTGAAGAGAGAAAAATCAGCCGAGCTCCGAGTGAAGCCACTAGCACAGACCACCTTACTGAACTTTTCAAACCATGCACGCGGGGACTGTTTGAGATCATAAATGGATTTCCGAAGATGACATACCAAAGACTCCCCCGTGGTCTCAAACCCGGGAGGCTGGTGCATATAAACTGTCTCCTGGAGATCGCCGTTGAGGAAGACATTCTTGATATCCAGCTGATAAAGTGGCCAATGACGATGAACAGTCAAGGAGAGAAGAACGCGGACCGTGTTCAATTTGGCCACGAGAGAGAAGGTTTCCTCGTAATCAAGGTCATGTTGCTGAGTAAACCCCCGTGCCACAAGACGTGCCTTCAGACGGTCGATAGTGCCATCCGCCGCATGTTTAATGACAAAGACCCATTTGCAGCTAACAGGGGTGTGGCCAGCAGGAAGAGGAACCAGATCCCAGGTCTGGTTAGCCCAGAGAGCCTGCATTTCATCGTGCATAGCAGCCCGCCATCCTGGGTGGTGAAGCGCCTCCTGCACATTGTTAGGAAGAGAAATAGAGGAAAGGGAGGTGGCAAATGCGTAGAGAGGCGGTGTGAGCCGATGTAGAGAGACGTAGTTGGTCAAGGGATGAGCTGTCGAGACGGGAGCGTGATCGATCGCAGCCGAGCTATCGCTGGCAGCAGGGAGCTGGGTCACGGGAGCACCCTTGGATGGGCGACGAGAGTAGACACGGATTAGCGGTGGAGGAACCCGAGGAGTAACGGGGGGAGAGGAGGAAGAAGACGGCACAGATGGCGTGACCGGGACAACGGGCCGGGGAAGAGAGGGAGCAGAAGACGAGGGAGCAGAAGACGTGGTGGGGCCGGGTAAGTGGAAGGGCTGGTCTTTGCAGAAGGTGACATCTGCAGAAACGACCATTTTGCCGGTAGTAGGAGAGTAGCAGACGTACCCCTTTTGAGTGCGGGAGTAGCCAACAAACATATACTTGACGGCCCGTGGAGCAAGTTTGTCGGAAGGAGAGCCAAGAAGGTGGACATAACAAACACACCCGAAGATCCGTGGTGTGAGAGAGGTGAGGGGGATGGAGGGATAGAGGAGTTGGATAGGCGAGGCAAAATCAAGGACAGAGGAGGGAAGGCGGTTGATGAGATGATAGGCGGTGGAAACAGCAAAGTTCCAATATTCGGTGGGAACGTGCATTTGGAACATAAGGGAGCGGGCAACATCGAGAAGATGACGATTTTTGCGTTCTGCCACCCCGTTTTGCTGAGGGGTATACGCACATGAAGTTTGATGGATGACACCAAAGTCAGTGCAGAGATTGGAGAAGGCACGACCCGTATACTCCCGAGCATTATCAGTGCGAATGACTTTGAGAGGAGTGGCGAACTGCGTACGCATCTCAAGTAAAAAGGCGCGAAAGACAGAGGGAAGTTCAGTGCGATCATGTAGGAAATAGAGTCACGTGGTGCGGGGGTAATCGTCAATGAACGTGACAAAATACCGAAAGCCAAAAATACTAGGGAGCCGATAAGGACCCCAAATATCAGAATGAACTAACGACAAGGAAGTAGTACTCCTGGTACAGGCAGGGGGGAAAGAGGAACGGTGTTGTTTGCCGTAGACACAAGATTCACAGGAGAACTCCTGTAAAGAGATATCAGGAAGAGCCCGCTTGAGAATCGAAAGAGGAGCATGTCCAAGGCGGCAATGTCAATCAACAGTAGAGATGGTGGAGAGAAGAGTTTGTGGGAGATCCAAGATGTACAACCCATTCACCAGCTGCCCCTGACCAATGGTACTCCGGGTGCGGCGATCCTGCATAAGAAAAGAAGTGGGTGAAAAGGTAATACAACAGTCAAGGTCGTGTGTGAGACGACTAACTGATAATAAATTGAAGGGAGACTCCGGAACGTGAAGAACCGAGGAAAGAGAAAGTGTTGGCGTAAGCTGAAGATCAGCGGAGCCAAAGACGGGGAGGGTGTCACCGTTGGCCACAGTGATGCGAGCAGGATGAGAAGTTTGGAGATATGCTGGGGGCTTCTGGGAGGAGATATGGTGAGTAGCGCCGGAATCAACGATCCAACAAGGATGATGAGAGACGCAGGTGATACCCTCCGTAGAGAAGGACACAACAGAGGTGACAGATGAAGCAGCAGGTGCCATGCGGAGAGCAGAAAAAAAACAGGTGGCTAGCAGAGGCAAGGCCGGGCGGCGAGCAGAGAGGAGGCCGGCGACTAGCAGAGGGGAGGCCGGCGGCGAGCAGGAACAACCCGCGGCGGACTGGATCCGGTCGAGTCGAGTAGGGCAGACCGCAGCTGCAGAGAGATACCACGCAAACAGAAAGAGGCCGCAGCGGGAAGAGAGTCCGCGCGGACAGAGACAGGCCGCAGCGAGCAGAGACAGCGGACTGGATGAGGTCGCGGCGAGCTGGAGTAGGCCGCGGCGAGTACAGACACGCTCAGCAAGGAGCGGGCTATGGGAGGCCGCGGCGGACTGGATCAGACCGCGGCGGACTGGTGCCGGCTGTGGCAAGTAGAGCACAACAGCTGACCGAGAAGAGAGGGCAAGCTGGGGGAGCTCGGCAAGTCGCGGGAACTTGGCAAGTCACGGCGACTAGAGGGCGACCGCAGCGGGCTGGACCAGTCCGCAAGGCGGAAATTGCAGAGAGAAGTGAGCCCGTGGCGGACAGGGAAAAGAAACTTGTCCGCCAGAAGAGGAAGGAGAGCAGCCGCAGGCAGGAGAGAAGCGCGGACAGAAGGAGGCCGCCGAGCTCACGGCGGACAAAAGAGAGCAAGAAGAGGAGGCGAATACTGAGCTCGCAGCGGACAGAAGGAGACCGCGGACAGAGGAGCGAGTTCGCCGAGCTCGCGTCGGACATGAAGAGGCCGCAGCGGACTATGGGAAGCAGTGGACCCCACAGAGCAGAGAGAGGGCTATCAAGAAGGACCAGAAGAGGAGGGAAGAGAAGTGGTTCCACGGGAGGAGAGGGAGCGGTTTGGACAAAGGCGGGCCGCAGGTGCTATGCGACTAGGAGTCGCGGACACACACACTCAGGCTGCGGAAACCGCAGGCCGCTGGGCGGATAGGAATGTGAGTCCGCAGGAGACCGCAGGCCGCGGGGCGGACATAAATCGGAGTCCGCAGGAGACGGAACCTGGCTCTGATACCATGTAGAAATGGAGAAAGCCAACCTTGTATATATGTCCACTTGGTAATAGTTACAAGTATACACACACTTATATAGGAGAAGAAGGAAGGGAGAAATCCTAATACATGATGTGGGACTAATACAAGAAGAGAAAAAAAAAAGAAACAACATGGGCCCTTAAATGGGCTTTTCTAACATAAACAATAACACTTTATACATAATGATTTCAAATCAATTTCACTGCACTGCTTAATTAAACAGAACGGAACGGTGTACCTTCGAGCATTATTCAATGGATTCTGTCCGAGTTGTGAAGCACCACCAGTTCCCGCACTATTGTCTATTTGCAGAGACCGTGCGACTGAAATTGCACTGTTTTGAGGCAAACTTTGAACGGAATTCGCTGAAGATTGCGCAGTTGTCTGGCTGTTGCGATTAATGTAGCGCCAAAAAAGATGAGGAAGAGTAGCAATACAACCTGCTGTGTAACCTATAACCCACGTGAATAATGGAGCATGTGGATGCTCTTTCCTTGAAAAGGAGAGCACAATTAAAGCTGCTGCGATCTGACTCAGATTTACAAGGAGCTCAATGGAAATCCAGAAACCAGAATTCAAAGGGCTCCTTTGACGACGGCCAAAAGTATCACGATTTCTAGGGAAAGAAGCACTTCTAGAATTCGATGCAGCGGGTAACCTAGATGGCAACTGTGAATCTGGAACATGTCTGGTTGTTGAAGATCTCCCTTCACTGTGCAAATTAGGGTTGTTGTGTATATCCCAAATTGATGTGGTTGCAGAGGTTGAAACATTCCTTACAATATCAATTGCATGCTCGTCTGCATTAGTACTTACTGGCCTCTCCATAGAAAATGATTGTCTGTCTGTTGACTTCTTCGCTAATGTTTAAAACCTGGAAAGAAGACACTGATGAACTGTTTCACATCCAGATCCCTGGTTCAGCCACTTATGCCTTCGATAAATGGTGCTGAAATTAGTTGAATGTTCACAGAGTAGTATGAAGATGGTATAATCTAGCGGACGGTTTCTCCCTTCAAGTACATATGCTCTGCAAAAAAATCAAAATCTTATCGAATGGTGAAAGAGTTTCTTCAAATGATCAAAACTACCAGTCACGCAATTCCACATATAGCTCACATGCATTTCTCAATGGTGAACAATTAGCCCTAAAATGAATACGAAGTAGCAAGCATCAAACGAAGAAAAAAACAGCAACAAATGCATTCCGTGTCTAAAAGAAACAAATTACCCTGGGAAACTTAAAATGTTCCCGCTATGCGATCAACAAACAGTATAAACAAAAAGATACTTACCATACAAACCCCTCGAATAAAACATCAAACCCTAGAAACGAGGTGTTTTTTTCCCTCCGAGAACAAATGGGCTCGAAGAATAATCGGGAAATAGCTTACCAAATCCAGCTATGGGGGTGCAATCAATCGAAGATCTGCGGAGACAAAAGGAAGAATTCATGAATCTCATGCCTTCTTCATCACAATTTCCGCCGGAAGATCGGCCAGATCTTCCGATCTTCTGGTTTTATTTTTACGCAATCAGCTTTGGAGGTCTCCGTTCGCTTTGGTCTGCTGCTTGGAATTAAGCGTAGCGACACACATAATAAAGGGGCCATTTTGGAAATTATTTCCTCCGAAAAAAAAAGCATTTATCAAAAAAAAATTAATTCGCTGCCAAAGTTGCACACCACACATTAATTTTTTATATACCTCTCTTTAAAATCTCAAATGAAGAAATATTTGCAGGCTTATAATAGATACTTGCAGTCCTATCTTTTAAAAAGAAGATCAATTTCTTATCCTAATAAAAGTCTCTAATTGCCGCCCCCCTCATCGCCAACCCTAAGAAATCCGCCGCTCGGAGAAATCTGTCGCACACCTCTGCACCTCCGAGCCGACATCCGCCACTGTGCGAACCATCGCGCTCCGCCGAAGCCAACAATGTGCTTCTACACCACTTTCCCTTTGACCCCTCGTTCGTCCCAATTCCGCAGCAGCAGGTGAGCTTCTGTGACTCTCATCCAATATCTGATTCGACGTCTCTCCAGAGATTAAAATATTGGCAACGGCTCGGCCAGAGTTAAGTCGGAGAGCTCCTCCCTGTAGGTCAGCGAGGGCAGCAGCAACTTCTAATCAGGGTTAGTTGTTAAAACCAATGTTATGTGCAGCAGGCATGTATGGCCATATTCCTGAGTTTTTTGTTCTTCTTTCACCCTAAGTGCCTTTCTTTTGTATTATATATTATGAAAACAGTTTATCTATTTTGTCTAGGGTTTTATGTGTACATAATTTGATCATTTTTAAAGGGGAATAACGTTGATGCTGAAATATTATAGCTTAAATTCATTTTATACCCAACAATTTAAACTTATTATGGGTCTGTTTGGACCTCACTGAGCTTCAGACCGTAGATAGTGATACGCAACAATTTAAGTTTATCAATTTAGCTGACAGGGTTCCTTATTTGACAGATATTTACACTTGCTATGTTATAAATGTACTTTTTTTATTTGAAGAACTAAAGAGTCTTTGGGTTTTTAGGGTCTTTTATGCATTCAAATCGTGGGATTCTCTGTCAACCTCCAAAATTTGTTGAAGATGTCGGAGTCTTCATCTCCAACAATATCTCTCATTTTTGAGGTAATACAGTTCATAAGTTTTAGCTTGTGATTTTTTTTTGGATAGTTAACATTGATTTTTTTTTGTGATGGTTCATCAATTTTGTAGCGAAATGCACAGTGGCGGGGTAAAATTGTTGACTTATGGAGATGTTCCTCAACAACCACATGTTGATGTGGGGGAACATTTTGTAACAAATATGAGTTTTTCTACTGAGAAAGAATTGATTGCATGAGCTAGACATGTTGGTAGAGGATTGAGATTTGTTGTTATCATTCTAAGGGCCGACAAACTCGAAAAAAGAGCAAAACCTAGAGTTACTCTTGGATGTGATAGATATGGAGTTGTGCGAGCAAGTCAAAATCCTAAAAAAATTGTGAATGTAATATGTGTAAGATAGTGTACAAGCTAGCGTTTATTTTGGGGAAGATGTATTCCGGTTGAACGATGTGTTCATTGCTATAGCGGAGCTGAATGAAAAAAATATAGTTTTTGTCGTTTTATTTTTGTAAGAATGATAAAATTTATGTTTTTGTTTGAATGTAATATGTGTAATTTTGGGTTTATTAGTTTTAGCAATTAGTGGAGAAAAAAAGATAAAAAAAATCAAATATAAAATTTTTAAAAAGGGCTGCAAATATCCGACGGGCCTGCAAATATTTATTTTTGGGCTGCAAATATCTAAGGGCTGCAAATATCAATTATAGGCCAGCAAATATCAGCGCCCTAAAATAAGGGCGCTGATATTTATGGGCCTACAATCGATATTTATATAATTTGAATATTTGCAACTTTAAAATAAATATTTGCAATCTCGCCGAATATTTGCATAATTTTTTTAAAAAATTACATTTGATTTTTTTTATTTTTTTCTCTACTAATTGATAAAATTCAATAAACTCAAAATTACACACATATCATTCAAACCAAACATCAATTTTATCATTCAAACAAAACAAAAATGACAAAAGCTATATTTTTTCATTCATTTCCGCTATAGCAATAAACATAATCATTCAACCCGACTACATCTTCTCCAAAATGAACATCAGCCTGCACGAAATTAAAAAAATATTTTATTTAGTATTCTAAAACTGAATTGCTATCATGAAATAAATTTTTGAAGTTGCGAAAATCTTACAAAATGAATATATGGTTTTTTTTGATGTCTTTTATAATAAGCTTGAATGAAGTGGATGACAAATCTACAAAAAAATTGAGTATATAAATTAAAAACAATTATGTAAAAAATAAATCTCACTTGAACAAATGCATACCTTTCACATATTCTGAATACGTTTTATGTAAGGAATTTCTCATTCTTCCGCTATGTCTTTGTGGTACCTCGACCATACCAGAAATAGTTGTGGTTGCAGACAATATTCATGAATTTTCAAAAGAACAAAGTGGTTATCATTAACAAAACCAATATTGATGACTATTCTAAATGTCGGTGGCGCTGAATGTAATGGAAGAAAGATGGATAATTGTTCTTTGTAGTAATGAACAAATTGGATGTTATAACATGATGTCACTACTAGACCCATATCTGACATGAACATTCATTTATCCACAGGGGTAGGAGTAATATAACAATCCAATGAGCTTAGTAACTCAAATCTCTGTCTCTCCCATTATCATGTTGTATAACTTTTCATATTCACATAATTCTTGACACAAATCACGACGCACTTGAACCCAATTTTCCTTCATGTTCATAACAATACTTACCACTTTATATCTGCAATGACTATGGCCCATCACATCAGTGACATCAATAATATATGTTGATATGAATGATGACATTTGTGATCTGATACGCTCAAGTAAAGTATTTCTTGTGTAAATAACTTTTCTTGCAGCTTTTTTCATGTTCATCTTTAAAGGTTTGAATATTTTGGGTTGTTGTTCAAGCATTAAGACATGCTCAAAATATAAAGACTCTATTTTTGTTGATTAATAATCATCCACCATTCTCTTCAAATTCCCCTTTGGACGTCCCCTCAACTTTCTCTGAATTTTTGGTTCTTGAGTTTGACTTATGATAGAATGATTATTTCACGAAGCTTTCTTTTCATTTTTTTATAGATCTGTACTTGTCTTATATCTATTTAAGAATCCTTCAATATCATTATCAATATCATTTTCATCTGTGCATTCAACTTTGACTGAAGGAATATGTTTTGTCCCTTGCAAAATATTTTTACTAATATGAACCCGACAAAATAGATTGTGTTTGAGGAAATACACTCATGATTGTGTTCAGTAAAACAACTTCCTAATCAGTTACAAAACAATTTGACAAATTATTTTCATCAAAAATACTCTTGAAGCACTCCAATGTACATTGATAGCTAGCCTCTGTTTCATTTGACATGAAAACAAAAGGCGAGAAAAAAGACTGATTTGTCGATATTAAACCCAAAATGCAAAGCAAAGATAATCGATATCAGTTGGTCTTATAAGTGCAATCAATCATGAAAGTATTTGAGAACATATTAGTCAACATAATCGAAGTCGGATGTGCAAAGAACAAACATTCCAACTGATTAGTAGAAACACTCACGACATTAAAACTAATATATCCATAATTAACAATGCACTTATATAAAATTTGTAGTGGAGTCCCGCCCTGCAATTCGACTCTGAGTATCTTTGCTTTCTGATTGTAAATTGTCCTCAAGGTCGTTAGTGTTTGCTGAATTTCTTTTTGTTAGTGCCATTTTGGAGTTTCATACTGACATTACACATATCTTCAACTATTTTCTGCTCGCAGCTACTTAATCTTCCAGCATAAGGATGCGTTTGTAAACGAGTCATCTCATGATTATGAATCTTGCATACAACTGTGATTTTCCATTCATTTTGTTCTTCTCTCTGTCCTCTAAGTAAAATTTAGAATCATATCTCTTTGAGCTAGTTTTTTGTAGATTTTGCTTTATCAAATTTTTAGGATCTTGACTTGCTTGCACAACTCCATATCTATTGCATCCAAGAGTAACTCTAGGTTTTGCTCTTTTTTCGAGTTTGTTGGCCCTTAGAATGATAACAACAAATCTTAATCATATTCCAACATACATTGCCAATGCAATCAATTCTTACTTAGTAGGAAAACTCATATTGGTTACAAAATGTTGACCAACATCTACATGTGGTTGTTAGAAATATCTCCATAAGTCAATAATTTTATCACTCCATCATGCATTTCACTCTAAAAATAAGTTGAACAAAATCAATGCTAACTATGCAAAAAATAAACAAAAATCACAAGCTAAGATTGATGAACTCTAAAATCACATAACTGAGAGGTATTGTTGGAGATGAATGATTTGACATCTTTAACCAAATTGTGACGTTGATGTTAAAATTATTGAAGTGGGAGTGTAGTGGAGGTGAGCGGTCTGATTTGTGCAGACCGCATAGACCGCCACGACCTGGCAGGTTGAAGTCGACGGTTAGCCTGGTTGACTTCTTCTTTTCTTCTCTCCCGCGGTCTGGTTCAACAAGCAACCTTGAAAAATAATCAGACAGTTAGCCTTGTCTAACCGCGATTGTTGTTGTCTGCATTGTGAGACCGCACATTTGGCTGAAGCTTCAGGTACTCTGGCTCGCAAGAAGGCAAGCGGTTACCGCGGTTTACGACGGTCAATCACACAACTTGTTGTAGCCTTCTCAGGCGGGTTGTTTGCCAAAGTTCGCTGGTTGTGGACATGTTCATGGCGTTATGACAAGTCCAGGGTTGTTGCCTAGTTCGTTGTATCTTCTTGCTTGTGCAATCTACTTTGGTGTTCGTGAAGTCCGCAGTATTGTGCGATTTGGAAGCGGAGTTCGTATATCGGCGCTGTCTGATGACGGTATCCAACAGTCCTTCACCTGTGCGGACTTGACTCAGAATGCGTGATTAATTATCACAAGTCCATGCAGACTGAGGTTCTATCCGCTCGCTATGCGGACTGGTGGTGCTTTTTGCGTAAGCGGTTAAGTTGGTTTATCGCGCGCAGTTAGAGTGGTGTGTCCGCACTTCTTTGCGGACAATTTTTATTAGTGGCGGGCTGATGCTTGTATCCACACTTGTGCGGATACGTGGTGCAAGCTGCAGGTTTGATGGGTGGTTATCCTATCGCTATGGGCAATGACGGTACTCCTCCTCACACCTATAAATATGAGTCCCCGACTCGTCATAAATATCGAGAATAGTGAAAACTCAACTCGCATTTAGATACCACGGTTACGTTTTTCTTACCGGCATGACTAAGCGAAGTTGAATATCTATGTCGGCTGTGCGACTAGCATCAGGTGGTTGGGCAACTAGCGGAAGCTTAGTGTGGAACAGTTTGTGATTTATAGTCAGCGGTATGCATCAGGTCGTAGTCTGTGGCTTGAAGTCACCTTGCTCGACGTTGCGGATAGAGTTTGGAGTTCGCCCTGAGTATCAGCGGGTTATATTTCTTGATCATTAACATTCAATAACAGGCAGTACGCATAACTAGTTGTAGATATGAGACTTAGACGGTTTCAGCTGATGTAGCTTGTAGCTTGAGCAGTGTATGCGGTTACAATTATCTGTTCGCGCGGTTTTTTCTTTGCCTACAGTTGTTTTTTTTTGTTTTCCTTGGGTACATTGGCAAAATCATGTCTCACAATATACGTCTCGCTTTGTAAATCAGATTGAATTCCAATTTATGACTATTGTGCTGCTGTTGTGCTGGTTATTACTTGGCTTCTAGTATGGTTGAGTGTTCATGCGATCTCTTTTTCAGCATCCTATAAATTTTCACATTGTATCATAGGTAGGTTGAGGAGCAAGCGATGATTCAACCTTGAAGGTATATGCTTTCCTCGTTGAAGTTCAAGTTAATCAGGAGGGAGCAATGGAGGCCGGTTATGTAAGAGGTCTTGGAATCAAACTCTTGACACAGACCAACTTTAAGAAGTAGAGGTCTTGCATGAAGAGTTATCTGATTGGTGAGGATCTTTGGGAAGTCGTCGGTAGAGATGACATACAAGAAGTGGTTGCTTCCACCCGGAATACTGATGTGGTGAGAGCTTAGAGGAAGGTGAATGCTAAGGCAAAGTTCAATCTCAAGTGAGTGATCTCACCAGAGCTGTCCGATCACATCATCGGGTGTCGATCATCGGCTGAAATCTGGATGGCCTTTGAAGGCCTACTCAATAGGAAGAACATAACTCAGCTATAATTCTAGGAGATTGAATTGGCTAAGGCCACTCAGGGAGACTTGTCGGTGTCATTCTTCTTGAAGATGATGAACTTTTACACTGAGATTTCAGCGTTGGACCCGGGAGAGCCTATCTCAGAGGCAAAGCTGAAGAAGCACATCATATGTGGTCTGCGAAAGGAGTATGCGGCATTTGTTACTTTTGTGCATGGCTAGGCTAATCATCCATCTTTGCTCGAGCTGGAAAATCTGTTGGCTTTGCAAGAGAGCTTGGCAAAGCAGATGGCTGAGGTGTTGATCTTAGGTGGAGAAGATGAGGTTCTATTCTCGATCAAGAAGAAGAGATGAGACATGAAGAAGAAGACACTTGCTAACGATGGTCCGTCTTCTTCACAGCAGGAAAGGAGCAAAACTCCTAAGCATGATGACAGTAAGAAGTGGGGCAGACCTCTATGCTACAGGTGTAACAAGCTTGGTCACATCCACAAGGACTATAGAATGAATCTTCATCCAAGGCATGCTGTAGAGAAGGAGGAGACTGAGTACACAGTTGAGAAAGGAGGATAGGGGGTGCCTTCATGACAGGAACTTGTGTTCGTGCACTTTCCTCCATCAACTATCAGGATGACTGAATCGTGGACTCGGGGTGTGGTCATCACCTGACCGAGAATGAGTCTAAATTATGGTATCTGCAGGTCTACAAAGGTAACATTGTCATTATTATTGCTGATGATACTGTACATGTACTAGAGAAGGAGTTGACAGTTTCTTTAGGCAGTGATTGAGGGCCACTCACCTTAAGGAGTGTGTATCGCGTGCTAGGAATGAAGAAAAACTTCTTCTCGGTGACCAACGTTGTTGATGTTTTGTATCACGTTCTGTTTGGCCCAACAGAAGTGATGTTTCTCTACAATGTATCAGCTATGAAAGCTGACATCACTCATGTTGGAAGGAGAGTGAAAGACTTGTTCGTGTTAGAGATAAGCTCCTATGTTGATAAAATGAGGGCGAGTGACAACACTGCTATCTAGCATGATAAGCTGGGGCATGTTGGGATGGATAAGCTGAAGGCTACGATGATAAGAGGCCTGGTGCATGACCAACCTAGTCTTTCATCCTTCAGGGACGGTTATGTCTGTGCGGGATGTCTGTATGACCAACCTAATATTGACTTTTCCAGGTATACTTGGGTATACTTCATGAAGGAGAAGTCAGGGTGTTTGAGAAGTTTATGGGGCTTCAAGGAGGTTATGGAGGACCGGCTCGGCCTTCGGATTAAGAATTTGAGAGCTGAGAATGGAAAAGAGTTCAACTCAGGCGAGTTCTTTAACTTCTGCAAAAAGAATATAATATAAATGGAGTTTACTTGTGCGCATACTTCACAACAGAATGGAGTTGCAGAGCAGAAGATCTATCATTTGACGGAGACCTGCAAGTGATGGTTTCATGCTAAAGGTATTCCCTAAGCTTTCTAGGCAGAGGGAATGACCTATGTAGCATATGTCATCAACCGGATGCCCCTCAGTCCGAACAACATGAAGTCTCCACATGAGCTGATGTTCAAGGATAAGCACAGTATGGAACATCTTCGGGTGTTCAGGTTAACCTGCTACGTGCATGTTCCAAACGCTCACGTGACGAAGCTAGATGCGAAAGCAAGGAAGATAGTCTTCATTAGATATGCTGAGGTAGAAGGGCTGGAAATACTTGGATCCAGAGACACAGAAGTTGTTGTCTCTTGGGATGTGGTATTTTACGAGTTGACATCATAATAAAGCAGCTCATCTGTAGAGTTGCAGGAGAGCAGCTCTGACAGAGGGTAAATTGAAGCTGCTCGGGATCTTCAGGTAGAGTTGTCTATGTCACCAGTTGCTCCGGTTTCGTCTAACTATAGGGTGGAGGCTTCTAGATCTGGAAGTAGGGGGAGCGATGCTCCTGGTGTGCCCGAGATTAGAGCTAGTACATAAGAAGCAAAGGGAGTGGTGGATAAGGGTCAAGCCCTGCAGAGGTCCAAGAGGACTATTATCCCACTAGCTCAGTATAGAGACAGGAACATGGTGAGTTTCATCTCATGTTTCTTCGCAGGTCCCTTGGATGAACCAGAGCCGTCGAGCTTTGAGAATGCCACTTACATAAAGGAGTGGGAAGATGTCATGGATGAGGAGATGACCGCCCTCAGGAAGAATAAAACTTGAGATCTTGTATCCAAGATCGAATGCATTACTCTGATGACATGCAAGTGAGTTTTAAAACTCAAGAAGATGGTTGATGGCAGCATCAAGCGGTACAAGGCTTCCCATATTGCTTGGGGGTTCTCACGGCAATACGAGGAGGATTATGAAGAGACGTTTAGTCTGGTGGCTAAGATGACTTCAATGCGGGTGATGATTTCTTTGGCTCCTTGCCAAGTGTGGAGGATTTGACAACTCGACGTAAAGAATGCGTTCCTTTATGATGAGATTGACATGGACATTTTCATGATGCAACCACCAAGTTATGTATCTGAAAAAGATCCAGGATACGTCTGCAAGCTGAAAAAGACCCTCTATGGTCTGAAGCAAGTTCCTCAAGCATGGTACAGGAAGATCACAGAATACCTCCAGTTCTGTGGTTATTTTGCTTCAGATTCAGATTTCAGTCTGTTTGTTAAGAAGAAGGGGGAGCTTCAAGTCCTCATTCTGTTGTATGTTGATAATATGATCGTTACAGAGAACTCAGAGGAGGAGGTGGCTAGGCTCAGGACTTAGCTTGTCATCCAGTTCGAGATGAAGGATCTTTGGGAGCTCCACCATTTCCTTAGACTCGAGGTTAAGAGGCAGAAGAACAGTGTGTTCGTTTCCCTAAAGGACTATGCGGAGAGAATCGTCAAGCGATTCGACATGCAGGAAGGTAAGTGCAGTTCTATTCCTTTGGAGGTTGGTCTGAAACTTCGGATGAATGAGGGAAGGGTTCTTGCAGACCCTTTGATGTTCAGGGATCTTGTGGGGAGTCTCATATATCTGAAAATCACTAGGCCGGATATTGATTATGTTGTGGGCCAGGTTAGTTCGTATATAGTGGAGCCGCGGAAGCCTCATCTTGTGGCGGTTAAAGGTATCCTGAAGTATGTCAAGTCTACCTCAGAGATGAGTCTCTTTTATAAGAGAGACACAAGCTTCCATCAGTATGACTACATGGATGCTGATTATGAAGGAGATACAAATAATCAGAAGTCGATGTCTATTTATGTCTTCTTCAAGGGATCTGAGTCTATCTCATGGTGCAGTAAGAAGCATGATTCAATGTCTGTCTCCACTATAGAAGCAGAATACAAGACTTCAGCCCTAACAGCTCAGGAAGCCATCTGGCTGCTTAGGAGATTAGTGGATGACATCCATAAGAAGGTGCAAAGTCTTACTCTGCTTCACAATGACAATAAGAGTGCTCTTAAACGGGTCAACAATCCAGTTTGTCATGCGCGAACGAATCACATCGAGATCGAGCATCACTTCGTTCGGGAGAAGGTATTGAAGGGATCTTTGATTGCTAATTATGTGCAATGTCAAGATAATATGACAGATATCTTTACGAAACGTTGCTGAATGAGCCATTTATTCGGTTACGGGGGATTGCTCGAGCTAGTTTCCACTTCCCACTTCAAGGGATAGTGTTAAAATTGTTGAAGTGAGATTGTAGTGGAGATGGGAGGTCTGATTTGTGCAGACCGTACAGGGTGCCGCGACCTGGCGGGTTGAAGTCGGCAATTAGCCGAGTTGACATCTTCTCTTCTTCTCTCCTGCGATCTGATTCAGCAAGAACCCTGGAGAAGTAATCAGGCGGTTAGCCTTGTCTAACCGCTTCTGTTTCTGTTGGATTGTGAGACCACACAGTTCGCTGAAGCTTCAAGTACTCTGGCTCGCAAGAAGACAGACGATTAGCGCGGTCTGCGGAGGCTAACTGCACAGCTTGCTGTAGCCTTCTCGGGCGGTTTGTTTGCCAAAGTTCGCTGGTTGTGGACTTGGTCATGGCTACATGACAAGTCCAGGGTTGTTGCTTTGTCTGCTGCATCTGCTTGCTTGTACGATCTGCTCTGGTGTTCACGGAGTCCGCAATATTGCGCGATCTGGATGAGGAGTTTGCAGATCGATGCGGTCTGATGGCGGTATCCGGCAGTCCTTCATTGGTGTGAACTTGGCTCAGAACGCGTGACTGATTGTCATAAGTCCACGTGGACTGAGTTGTTGTTCGCTCGCTATGCGGACTAGTAGTGCTTTTAGCATAAGCGGTTAAGTTGGTTTATCGCGCGCGGTCAGAGTGGTGTGCCTGTACTTTATTACGGATAGTTTTTATCACTAACAGATTGATGCTTGTATCCGCACTTGTGCAGATACGTGGTGCTAGCTGCAAGTTTGACAGTCGGTTATCTTATCGTTGTGGGCGGTGACGACACTCCTCCTCACGCCTATAAATAAAAGTCTTCAACTCGTCATAAACATCGAGAACAGTGAGAACTCAACTCATGTTTAGATCTTGCGGTTACGTTTTTCTAACCGGTGTGACTAAGTGAAGTTGACTATCTGTGCAGGTTGTACGACTAACACTAAGCAGCTAGACAACTAGTGGAAGCTTGGTGTGGAACAGTTCACAATTTACAGTCAGCGGTGTACAATAGGTCGTAGTGCGCAGCTTGAAGTCACCTTGTTCGAGGTTGCAGATTGAGTTTGGAGTTTGCCCGGCTTATCGTCGGGTTCTGTTTCTTGATCATAAACATTCAATAACAGACAGTCCGCGGCTAGTCATGCGGATAGACAACTGGGTCAGTTTCGGCAGACAGAGCTTGCAACTTGAGCAGTGTGCGCGGCTACAGTTATTTATCCGCACGATTTCTTCTTTGCCTACAATTATTTTTTTCTTTTCCTTCTGTACATTGGTGAAATCATGTCTCACAATATATGTCTCGCATTGTAAATCAGATTGAATTCCAGTTTATGACTCTTGTGCTTCTATTGCGTTGGTTACTACTTGGCTTTTGGTGCAGTTGAGTGTTCCTGCGACCTCTTTTTTAGCTTTCCATAAATTTTCACAGTTGATAGAGACGCCCACAATTTGAACCCAGAAATCCCTACAAAAATAAAAAAACCTAAAAATGAGCTGAAAAACCAAAAACATTGAGCATGATAACCTACAAACAATGAACAAATAGGAGCTGCATTGCCCCAGAAAATCAGAAAAATTGAACGAATAAAGGAGTAGGAAAACCAACATACCAACAACGATAATAGTAGTTCACGCAACGACGACAAAAATCACAAAACCCTAAAAATTGAAAAACCTAGAGTGCAAATCAAAAAAGAAATGGCTTCGGCATCCTGGATGGAGTCACTCCTTCGATGACATCTAGGAAGAGATAAGGAAAAAAAATTTGCTCTGTGGAGGGAGAGGATCGAGGAACAAACCAACAGTGGAGAGAGAAGAGGAACAAACTGATGGTGCCGAAGAGTTCTTCAGGCGGCGGCGTCAGCGGCAAGGAGTCTTTGGAGGGGCACCAGTGGCGTTTGTGATCACTCCAAACGATGGCGTTTGCAATAACTCCAGATGGTGGTGGGAGGTTTCAGGCATGCACAGGCGGAAAATTGGTTTTAGGGCCGAGCGATGAGGGTGTCAATTAAAATGTTACAATTAAAAAATAAATTGGGTAGATTTTAAAAAATAAGCCTCCAAATATCTATTTCATAATAGGATTAATCATGGGGGGAGAGTGGTTAAATGCACCCTTAAAGCTTTAAATGGGACTTCATCCCCATCACTATGAATTAACTTATTCTTTTTAATCTTATTAAAATTCTGAAAATTCTTATAACGCTATAATTAAATCAGCCTATAATTATATGCAGGCCGTACTGTGGCAATGTGCAGACTGTGTATTTGAAAATGGTTATATGCATGTCAATTTCTGAACGAGTTCATCACTTCCTTTGGTTTTTTAGTTTGACCTGCATTTATCTTTGGACTGTATATAACAAAAAATGACCTGCATATAACATGACCCTTAAATTATTTATCCTGTGGCCTGTGATGATTTTGATAAAATAAAATTTACATGCCTTATGCTAATGCTAATGCAGGACCCATGACCTCCAAAAAAACCTTTGGCTTATAGTTCCAATAATATGTTTTTTTTTCTTTTTCTTGGACTTTCTTTGGAACTTTGTTTTGAGTTCTCCAAATACTCAATTAACAATAAACTAGCTAATGCCTAGTGATATATATGTTCCGTTTCAGTTACTGATAAAGCCACAGCTTGTTGCTTCAAGAGTTCAATGTTGTGCGGAGGCCCAGTTGTGAAGCTGTATGGCGCATTGCTGTCTGACACGTATGAGCTTAATTGGGCACCAGACTAAGGCTCCATTTGAGAGGACTTATTTTTACCGGTCAAACGGTTACGACCGCATGAACCAGATCTTATTTAAGATCCGCTTCATGCGGTCGTAACCGCTTGACCGGTGAAAATAAGTCCCCCCAAATAAAGCCTAATTGTGTATCTTACTGGTGTGTTTAAAAATCCCTGCGAATTAACTTGGGTTACAGGGTAGTTCTGGCTGTATTGACTGCATCTTTTGGCGTAACTGGTTATTCCTTACCTCAGGATCAAATTGGCTAGCTATTGGGAAGTCAAAATTGTAACAGGCGTGCATGGGACTATTCCTATAATAGGATCGCCTTTGGTAGAATTATTACGTGGAAGTGCTAGAGTGGGCAATCCACTTTGACTCGTTTTTATAGTTTACGTACTTTTGTATTGCGTTTTTTTACTGTCATATTTATGTTAATGCACTTTCAAATGATACGTAAGCAAGGTATTTCAGATCCTTTATAGAGAAGACATATCATATATATTTGAAATTTATTATATCGGGAGGCTCCGTTTGGGGGGACTTATTTTCACCGGTCAAGCGGTTACGACCGCATCAACCGGATCGGTCCGGTTCATGCGTTCGTAACCTTTTGACCGGTGGAAATAAGTCCCCCAAACGGAGCCTAAGTTTGATGCTCGGGCGTAGTCGGGGCCTCACATGGCCGGGCACTAGGCAAGTTCATAATGCCTTGTTTAACCATTCGTTTGAGAGAGCTTTTT
The DNA here is from genome assembly GCA_039583875.1 of Platanthera guangdongensis. Lineage (NCBI taxonomy): Eukaryota > Viridiplantae > Streptophyta > Magnoliopsida > Asparagales > Orchidaceae > Platanthera > Platanthera guangdongensis. The sequence continues at coordinate 148,680,209 of CM077154.1, forward strand.
CCTTCCTTTCTATTTTCTAAAAAATGTCACCGTTCATAATGTTGTGTTTGTTTTAGAGACGTGTGATTTTCTAAAAAGACAACTTGAAATCTTGTTATTTTGCCCCTTTTACCCCTGTGAGACTAACTATTCTCTATGCGGTGCCTTCCCGGTACCTAGCTCGATCATCTTTGGTTGTGGAGGGGAATCTCTTCTTAGCTTCAATGTACGTGGTGGTGAGACCTCCCTGCTGCAGTGTTTGGGGTCCGCTAGTTGTTTTTCTCTCTCGTGTTTTATCTTCAGAGCTAGGCGTGCTGAACAGCTGGGTCAAGTACGTGTAACCTCGAGTTGCACTTAGGTCAGAATATTTTGAAGTAGAGAATTTTTCCGGCTTTTATAACAGTAGTATGCATTTCATCAATGAGTGTGCATGAGTCTTACATGGCTCATGTACGACAATACACAAAGTAATGCAAATATTGATCAGTCATGCATGACACTACTAGCGTGCGCACTCTCTCTCTCATGCATATCAATCCACGGATTTAAAAAAGAGAGAAAAAAAGACATTACACAGCCATGTATGTAAGTTTCTTTAGTTGGAGCTGAGTTATAGCTGAGAAGTTAGCCAAGCCATGCATCTAAGTTTTCTTTAGTAATATATTGTGTTAAGTTTCTTTTTTGGGGTTCCAACTTGTCTTTGGGTTCAGTGTGTTTCCAACAGTATTGATCACATATAAAATATAATCTGCAATAGAATAAATCTATGAGAAATTTCTAAAAGTTGTTGCGGGCCGCTCAGGGTTCTAATTTTGAATAGGCTTGCATGTCGTACAACCCAACCAATCTTCGCACACGGAGCATGACCCATGTGCAATGAGTTGTTGAGGTGAGGTTTTGAACCTGAGACGACATCCTAGATAGAGGGACTTGCCACCAGACTCCATCACTGGTTTGAGTTGCAAGCCCCGTCCTCTACCTTGGAGGTCGCGGGTTGAAAACCCCACCTCAACATTCCGGTGCATATGGACCGCGCTCTGTGTGCGGAGATGAGTTGGAGTGTACGACCGGCCTACATGCATGTTCAAAATGGGACCCTGCACGATCCGTAACAAAAATAATGAATTAAGTCAGGTCATCGTTTCTTTTCTTTCATTGGCACACCAACGTACACATGATCACTCATTAAATATATTTATAAATTTATTGAAATCTTGTAACATTCTTATATTTATTATCAAATAAAAAGATATAAGTATAGATCAGTTTGTTATATATTATGCGAATGTGAGGGCAATGGGGGTGGTGACCATGTGCTTTCCAGAATCCCACACAATCTTTCCTCTTCTTATCATGTCACTTCCCTGACTTGGGTAACTTCCTCTCATGTCGAACCTCATTTCGTAGCTTATCTCCTGGTTCACCCTTGTAAACTTAAGTCTATCAGGCGACAAAAAAATGTCCACCCCCGCCGGCTGCACAATCTTCGGAATGTACTCCTCCCTGGCATTTCCCACGTTCTTCGCAGTCCTCGTCACCTTTTGGCTCGTCACTGTCCGCGTCAAGTTGACCGCAATCGATGGATAGTTCAGATCCGTAGAATTCAAATGGATAACCCCGCTGCAATTTTTCTTCGGCCCCACCATTTGGAATACCTCCGAATAGGTGTAGCCTAAGCCGCATAGATATCCGATGTAGTTGTCGGCAGTGAGCTTGAAAACAAGGCCGGGGTCCAATGCCTTCACCGGGCTCACCATTCCGGCTCCTGTGGTAAATATCCCTGCAGCGTCGTTCGAAATTTCGTCGATGATAATGTCGTCGGGGAAGTGAGCGGTCCATGAATCGTTTGCCGTGGTGACAATGGCAGAGATGATCTCCGACGGGGTCCAGCCAAGGTGTTTTTTCCGGACCAGCGCCGCTATTCCGGACACGTGCGGCGCGGCCATGGAGGTGCCACTATAGAAGTTGAAGGTGTGGGTCGCGAGCGGGCTGGGGTTTGGGCCGACGCTTTTGGGCCAAGCAGCCAGAATGTTGACGCCCGGCGCGAGCACGTCAGGCTTGATGAGCCCGCCGTTCATCCGACTCGGGCCACGCGATGAGAAGTAGGCCACCGCCGGGGAAGGCATGTGGCCGAATTGGGTGCCGTTGAAGCGGATGGCGGCAATGGCGTTGGGCTTGTTTGTGAGATAGTAGTCAAGGATTGCCATTCTTGCCTTGAAGTTGACGGATGAAGTGGGGAGGACGTCTGGAAAGGAATTGGTGGTGTAGCCCTGAGTAATAAAGTCCAGTACGATCATACCCTCCGCACCGGCTTTGTACACGGACTCTCCCATCTGGGCGTTGTCCACAAGCTCAGGCTCACAGATCACGATTTTACCTTTTAGATTGAGCTTAGCCATTTCGTCGGCAGCACAGCCTCGAGAGTTCACATTACCATTGCTGCCAGGATATTCCAGTGGAAATAGAGTGCTGGAATTCCAGGTTGTCGGCTGATACGCCGACTCCCCGAGGAACGTCCTCCCATCTCCCAGCTCCACAATAGACACTATTCTTCGATCCGTTGTGCAGGCTCCGACTGCCAGCACCCAAGGCGCACTATGGCAAAGCGTCATCGGGTTAACCCCATAGTTCCCCGCCGAAGCTACGGGAATGATGTTGTTTTGTATCGCGGCCATAGACCCCCGTGAAACCGCGTCCTCATAAAAGGTAGCGTTAAACTTGCCTCCAATGGACATATTGATGACATCCACCCCATCCTTTATTGCTTGCTCAATAGCAGCATAAATGTCGGCGGAATGGCATCCCTCGTTCGGGAAGCAGACTTTATAGATAGAGAGGTGGGCCATGGGTGCCATACCGGGTGCCATGCCGCTCGCCGTTCCGAGGACATTCGCATTTTTGACGAAGCTGCCCGCCGCGATGCTCGCCACATGGGTCCCGTGCCCTTCGGTGTCCAAGGGAGATGTGCGGCCCCCGTATTGGAGAGCTTTTGCACCAATGATCTTTTTGTTGCATGGGAAACCTTTGTAGGTGCAGTTGCCCTTCCACCTTGACTTCGGCGGCGTGGAGGGAATCATCGAATCGTCGAAGGAAGGGTGGGTCGGCTTGATGCCGGTGTCTATGACGCCGATGATGATTCCTTCGCCCATCATCGTGGCTCCCCATACATTTTTCCCGGTCACGCCTAGGTACCTATTATAAAAGTATTTATTGCAATGTTACTAATTTCCACTATCTAGCTAAGAATTATGTATATATCTATATTATATTAAAATAAAATAAAAATTATTTTTTGATTAAATATTTGTTTTTCTGATTTTATCTCCGTTAATCTATATTATATTAAAAGAGAAAACACTGTTTAATTAATCATTCATCTTTCCGATTTTATCTCACATATATTACAAAACTTTCAATCTCATTGTTTTTTAACAAAAAAACCTTGATTAACAAGGAGTAAAATCCGTTGCTAATTAGATAAATTCGTTGCTAATTTTAATTAGCAAGAAATTTAGCAACGAAAAAATTTGTATCTAATATGGTACTAGCTAAATTTAGCAACGAATTTATTTCTTTCTAATTAGCAAGGATTTTTTAATTAGAAGGAATTCAGTTAATGCTAATGTTTTGTATTTTATATAATTATTTTGTTAAATTTAAATAATATTTATATACAAAAAAATATTTTTTAATATACACTTGTTGAAAATTGAACCAGAGACCTCTTATATATAAATTTTTTACCCAACCAACCCTCCTAATCAACTAATTCGTTTATAATTGACGGTAATATATATATATATATATATATATATATATATATATATAATATATATATATATATTATTATAAATTTATATTATTTATATATTCGGTTATTTATTTATACATACATATATTTATTTATTTATTTATAATTTAATATATATATAGTTTATTATATATAATTATTTATATATATCGTTGTTTATATATATTATATATATTTATATTTTTTTGTATATTTTATATTTGTTTATTTATTTATATTTTTTTTATATGTATATATTTAGTAATTTCTCGTTGGAGTAAGACGTGGAGATCGCACGAGAGTGTGACGAGCTCGGCGGGGAGATCGTGCGGGAGAGTGACGATCTTGACAAGTGAGCACTATCAGGATGAGAATGAGAATATAAATAGTTTCTTTACTTTTTAAGAATTAATGATATATTATATATATAAATATATATATATATATATATATATATATATATATATATATATATATATATATATATATATATAAGTATGATGAAAATATTTGGAGAGAATTGAATCTTTCCCTACATAAATATTTAATCTAAAATAATTAGCATAAAAATTTTGAAAGAAAATATTTCATTTCTATTTAGCAACAAATATTTTGCAACAAATTAATTCGTTGCTATTTTTGCAACGAATTTTTTCGTTGCTATTTTTGCAACGAATTTTTTTGTTGCTATTTTTGTAGGTAAAAACAAATATCATTTACCTAGCTAAATTTGATGCTAATTAACAACAAATTATTTAGCCTTCCTAATTTTCGTTGCTAAATGAAATTTTTCTTGTAGTGTAATTATGTGTTTTTAAAATTTTTAAATATGTGATCTCATATATACAAAATTTCTTATCTACAATAAAAATGCATTCTAACTATCGCTCGCAAACCCCCCACATAAGAAAAAAATGAGTGACCGGAGGAGTCTAACATTCGGGAGTTTGCGAGCGGCGGGAGCGTCATATCACACCGCGGCAATGCCGTGGCTGAAGTACAGTCACACAACTTGCCCCTAAGTCCTAACAATATATCATACCCCGGCGTGTAGGTTGTTTCGACGTGATGACGTTGGCTGCGCTGCGCTCCCACGAAGCCAGGCTTGGACTTAATGCTCTCGAGCTCGCCGGGAGTGAGCCGGGCAGAGAAGCCGCTGAGGACATGGCGGTAGGAGTAGAGGAGTCTGGGGGCGCCGGAGTCGAGGGTGGAGTTTGGGAGGAAGGAGGCATGCCAACTCTCCAGATCTTCGTCGCTGAGGAGGTCGTGTTGTTGATGTCTTTCCACGTCAATAATATAGATCTGCAATATTATGGCAGTAATTAATTAATTAAGGTTTATACTCATGATTACTGAAAAGCCCTCCAGTTAGTTATTACCTGCATCTCATTTGCATGGTCGTGTACAATGGGAAGTAGCTGAGCATTGGTGGTAGCAAGATAATGAAGAAGAAGAAGAAGAAGTTGGCCGGAGACGAAGAACACGATGGCCACTGAGCAGCGGAGCTTCATTATTATTATTAATTAAAGCCAGTTGCTGGCCACTGAGGAGCCGAAGATGATGTATATATACTATATATAGTAGGAGAGGCATGCATAGTGATCGAACTGGGCTGTGCAAGAAGACATGAGAGGAAGCTTCTTCATAAGTCATTATTGGATTTACTGTACTTGGGATTGTCTTTAATAATTGAGTACATAGGTTCAGTTGGGAGGGATCCGAGGAAGAGTAAGTCATTTTCATTGTCGTATAATTTATTTAATTTTCTTTTTTTATTAATTGACTTCAATCGGCCATTAGATATATATTTATATGATGTGTCCTCTCACCTCTGATATCTGACTATTACACCCAATAATAATAATAACAATTAAAAATTCTTCAGTTTTTCGTCAACCCCAAAAGATAAATAATTATATATTACTGTATAACATCGCCCGTACAAATAGAATGTACAGCTATCTGAAGGTTTTAAGTTAGCACTAATTTTTTAGTTTTACTTTGCAGGAAGAGAGAAGAAATGATGAGGGGAAGAATAATTTTAGATGAGTCTTTTACTAATCTCACAAAAAATAAGAATGCTTACATATTAATGACATCTTTATATATAGTTCCGGCAATTACTGGATGGATTACATTTAAGAAGTTAGAAAGTAAATAGAGGATGGGGGTTATATTAAGATACTTAATGACAAAACATATTAATGATTGTTGGAGGAATTGTTTAATTTGACCAAAGTCAAATGACAAAAATGAGATTATATATATATATATATATATATATATATATATATATATATATATATATATATATATATATATATATATATATATATATATATATATATTTAATGTATGTTGACCAAAGTCAAAAGATAAATGTAATAGTTTTGGAATTAGCATGCATCTTGGCGGAAGAAAATAATAAAACGGAAGAAAACTGAAGTGGCGTGAATGATGTACAGGTGGCTTGCCTCCATTAGTTTGAAATACCTATAAATAGGTGTGCAAGGATTGAAAGCTGGGTGTTTGCAGAAGCCTGGCAAGATTGCGCAATAGCGCGTGAAAAGAATTGTAAGTAGAAGCCTTGCAAAAGTTGCGGACAGCTTTTGGTCAAAGGTGCGGACTCCAATATCTGCCAATTTCAATTGGCCAGCAAAGTTGCGGTCTCCATTATAAAAAAAAATTGTGGAAGCGGTACAGCGCGGAAGATTAAAGGAGCAGGGGAAATTAATTGCATGTAAGCAATTAATTTTGCGGACTGAATTTTGCGGGCAGTTGTGAACAACCTTGCGAACTGAAGTTTGTGGAAACCTTGCGGACTGCGACATCCTCGCGGACAGGAATTTTAGCAACCTCCAAGAGATCTTTTGGGGAGCTTTAATGTGCGTGCTTGTGTTGTAGACTCGCATTGAGTTGTAACTCATAGTGGAACTGTGTCGTAGTCTTGTAAAAGTTTGATATATTTATAATTATATAAAAGCTTGTGTATTTGTCTCTTGGCGGCTTCTGCGTTTGTCTTTGAGTGCTCATTATACGCTTCCAACAGTGGTATCAGAGCAGGTTGCGAACCTTGAAAGTCACTCAGAAGAAGTGAAGAGATCGCAGCAATGAAGATGATAAATGCTATGCCGGGTCAAGTTCCCAAGTTGACGAAAACGAACTATGGGAACTGGAGCATTCAGATGAGAGTGTTGCTAGCATCAAAGGAGCTTTGAGAGATAGTTGAGGATGATTATGAAGAGATAACTGCTGAAGTAGTGGCGACATTGACTAACGCCCAGAGGACGACCCTACGAGAAGCAAGAAAGAGAGACAAGAAAGTTTTGTTCTTGTTATATCAAGGGGTTGATGAAGCAACCTTTGAGAAGATCTCTGATGCTTGAAGTTCTAAGGAAACATGGGAAACCTTGCAACGCTCCTTGCAAGGAGTTGACAAGGCAAAGAAGGTGAAGCTGCAATCTCTTCGAGCAGAGTATGAAGTTATGAAGATGCAAAACTCTGAGAAAGTTGGTGACTATGTGACTCGTCTGCGGACACTTGCAAACAAAATGAAGCACAACGGAGAGACGATTGATGATATGAGTTTCATGGAGAAATTTTTACGATCGATGTCAAAGAAGTTCAACTATATAGTAGTGACGATAAAAGAGTCGAATGATTTCACTCAGATATCTGTTGATGAACTCATAGGCTCTCTGTAAGCCCCCATGAATACCACATGCTATAAGATGAAGAGTCAAGTGGCTTAGAGAAAGCACTTCAGACTCAGCTGAACTTTGGAGAGAGTTCAGAAAGAGGAGGTGGCCAGCGAGGTCGAGGCTACCAAGGCAGAGGCAGAGGAAGAAGAGGAGGAAGACATCAGAACTTCTAGAGAGAGGCGGAGCAACCTTAAGGTAGAGAGCAAGAAGGAAGAGGAAGAGACCGTGGAAGAGGCCGAGGTAGAGGCCATGGTGGAATGGCGCAAGTCCAATGTTACAGCTACAATAGGTTTGGGCACATGAGTTATGACTGCAGACTTCTGAGGAGAAATGAGGAAACCAACCATTATGCTGAAGCAAGAAACACTGGTGGTGATCCAATGGTGTTCTTAACTTACAGAGGAGCTGAATGTGGTAGAAATGAAGTCTGGTACTTGGACATAGGAGCAAGCAACCATATGTGTGGTGAGGAGTTGTTCACTAACCTTAAACCAAGTGCTGGTGCGGTTAGTTTTGGAGATGCTTCGAAAATCTTGGTAGAAGGCAAAGGTTTGATAGTGGTTACCCTAAATGGTGAGAAAGTGCATCTTAATGATGCGTTCCATGTTCCTGGCTTGAAGAGTAACATCTTAAGCCTTGGATAGTTGGTGAAGAAAGGTTACTGCATTCAGTTGAAGGATGATTTGTTGGTTATGAAGAACCAGCAAGGAAAAGAGGTGGTGAAAGTAAAGATGACGATGAATCGTCTCTTTACATTGAATATGGATGCCGAGGAGACGACATGCCTACCAAGAACTGAAAAGGAAGAAGAAGTTTGGTTGTGGCACCATAGGATGGGTCACCTAGGCTTCAATGGTCTGAAGCTTTTGTCACATACGAAGATGGTGGAAGGTTTGCCTAAGATCTTACCACCACAGAAGATTTGTGAAGCTTGTACGAAAGGAAAGCAGAAGCGGCAGAGTTTTCAAGGAGGAAAGTCTCATAGAGCAAGAAGACAGCTTGAACTAGTTCATTCGGATATTGCTGGTCCGTTTGATATTGCCTCGGTTGGAGGAAGCAAATACTATATTACCTTCACTGATGACTTTAGTCGGAAGTGTTGAGTTTACTTCTTGAAGAAGAAGTATGAGGCCCTTGACAAGTTCAAGGAGTTCAAGGCAATGACAAAGAAGGAGAGTGGACAACCACTAAAGGTGCTCAGAACTGATAGAGGTGGGGAGTACACCTCTAAGTTATTTGATGCTTTCTGCAAAGAGCATGAGATTTCTTATCAGTTGATAGTCGCATACTCGCCTCAGCAGAATGGAGTTGCTAAGAGAAAGAACTTGACGATTCAGAATATGTTGAGTATAATAAAAGGTAAGAAGTTGCCGAAGATGTTCTGAGCTGAAGCAGTACAATGTGCTGTGTACTTGCTAAACAGATGTCCGACAAAGAGTGTGAAGTTCAAGACTCCATATGAAGCATGGACTGGATGGAAGCCAAGTATGCAACACTTGAGAGTGTTTGAGTGTGTAGCTTATGCTCACATCCCTAATCAGAAGAGGAAGAAGCTTGATGATAACAGCGAGAAGTGTATATTTATAGGCTACGCTCCGATGAGTAAAGCTTACAAGTTATACAATCCTGTGACAAAGAAGGCGATCATCTCAAGAGATGTCTTGTTTAAGGAAGATAGTTGTTGGAGCTAGGATGTGAAAGAGAGAGGCATCAAGGGGATGTTTTATGATGATGATGAAGAAGAAGGTGGTCATGAAGCTGAAGTTGTGGATGGTGGAGTTGAACCACCATCACCACCGAGCACAGATTCAGGGGGAGCTTCAACTCCCTGCTCTAGTGGAGCAAGCACCAGCAGAAGCATCTCTAAAGGTTCTCAACCTTGGATGAGAAGGTTGGAGGATATCTACGAGGACACGGAGCCAATTCATGATAACTTTTCTTTATATTGTCGTTTAACAGATTGTGAGCCGTACTCGTATGATGAAGCTGCGCAAGAGAATACTTGGAGGAAAGCAATGGATGAAGAGATGACATCCATCAAAAGGAATGATACTTGGGAGTTGGTCACTCTACCGGCAGGTCATAAGCCTATTGGTGTGAGATGAGTGTATATAGTGAAAAAGAACAAGGATGAAGCAGTAGAGAAGCACAAGGCAAGACTCGTCAATAAAGGCTACTGATAAGTTCAAGGTGTGGAATACGACGAGGTCTTTGCTCCAGTAGCGTGGATAGACACTATCAGACTGATCATTACACTACTTGCTCAGTATAAGTGGAAGATCTGTCAGATGGACGTCAAGTCCGCATTTCTCAATGGTTATCTGGAAGAAGATGTGTATGTCCAGCAGCCTCCTGGATATAAAGTGAGAGGCCAAGAGAGGAAGGTCTACAAATTGAAGAAGGCATTGTACGGTTTGAAGCAAGTGCCTCGTGTGTGGAATGAAAGAATTGATGGATATTTTCAGAAGAACGAGTACATGAAGAGCCTGTATAAGTATGCACTCTACACGAAGGTGAAGAAGAACGGTGATTTCATGGTCGTGTGCTTGTATGTTGATGACATGATATTCACCGGCAACAACCCTCTTATGTTTGAAGAGTTCAAGAAGACGATGAAGAAGGAGTTCGAGATGACTGATCTGGGAGAACTCACTTACACTACAAGATATACACTTTACAGTGACATTTTTATTGCGACGTTTGGAAAAGCGTCACAGTTTGTTTTCTATTTAGCAACGCTTTTTATAAAAAAAACGTCGCTAATACCAATAATAATATTAGCGACGTTTTTCATGAAAAAACGTCAATATTAATGTTCAGTTTTAGTGACGATTATTTTTAAAACGTCATTAAAACATATGATTTTTATAAAAAAAATTGTTATCAAAAAGTTCAAAATATTTTCATTATAATCATGTCATTTATTAATTGAGCATGAAGTGCATGACATCATGTTTACATTTAGATAAATAATGTCAAGATGCGATATCCAAACCTCGTATGAAATCAAATGCCCCTACTAAGAGTTGTGAGGTTTTTGAGAACTTAATATATATCGTACGGAATGACCCTACACAAAATTTTTGAGGTTTCACGGCAACTTTGTGTCTAATATTCCCTACGAAGAGTTTTTGGGGGTACCACTGATCTGTGGACAGAGATCAAGTGGGCAGCACCCCCTGGTAGTGTTTGAGGTTAGTGCCCGGGCCCAAATTTTTTTAATATATTAACATTGCAATTTAAAAGACTTACTTTTTAATCTAATCTCATAATTAAAATATAAAAATTTATATAGATGAAAATAGTAAAGTTTTGGAGGAAAATTAAAATATCCCCCCCCCCCAAACTTTATTTTTAGGTTTTAATTCAATATAATGCACTCCAAACGATGGTTCTTATAGATGAAAAAACGTGGCTGTTGATGTATTTTTTACAAAAGTTTTTTCATTTGGCGGCATGAGCTTAATTTGTGCGGGAAAAAATTTGAGAACATTTCAGGCCACATTTTCAAATGTAAAGGTGAGTAAGGGCCATAGGGCTGGTTTTTTAATAAAAACAAATTCATTCTCTCCCAGGCTTCTAACCTAACACCCTCGCCATTCTCTCCCATTTCTGCCGGCCGACAGCCCTTGTGACTCTCACCTCTAATTTGTCCCGATCATGTTGATGCGCGAAAACGGCACCGGGGGGACAGCTATCACCGAGGGGGTGCTTGGCCTCACAGTCTAGGTGAGGAGGAAGGAAAAGGTTGCGGGAGGAAGGGGCGAGGCTTGAGAGAAGAGGCGAGCCTTGATCAACAGAGAGGGTTGATCAAGAGAGGAAGAGGAGGGAGACCAGGAGCGGTCGAGCAGACAGTAATCGCAACGGTTGCACTTGCAGGTTGGTTGCCGAGAAGAGCTGAGCTGAGCTGAAGGCAAGACTTGCTGTGCAGAGGAGCAAGGCTTGCTGAGCAGAGGAGCAAGACTTGCCGAGCAGAGGAGCAAGGCTTGCTGAGAAGAGGAGCAAGGCTTGCTGAGCAGAGAAGAGAAGAAGGGGGGCCGCTAGCAGCGGCAACAACACACTTCGCTCGTCGCGGCCTAAATACCACTCCTGCGACGGGCTTTCCTTTTATTAATAGCTAGAGATTACAAGCTTACAAGTACACCTTCACAACAAAATCATTAAAGGGGTACAAGGAGAAGCTGGCGGCTAAAGGAGAAGAACGTGCCAGAAAGCAGAGAGGAGAAGCTGCCAGAGACTAAGTAAAAGAGTCTGCCAGCTGCTGGAGGACTGGGAAACTGAGTCTGCAGAGTCTACTGGCAAGCTGCTGAAGAGCTGTGGAGGACTGCGCGGACAGGAAACTGAGTCCGCAGAGCTTGCTGGAAGGGTGATGACGGACTGCGCGGACTGGAAAACGGAGTCCGCAGGATCTGCTACCGAGACTTGTCTCCACCTACAGGATCCCTGAATGTGAGGCTTCAGGGGGTATTTATAGGCCCAGGGAAGTTCTTGAGGAAGCGGGGCCCAGTGACATCAGCATGACGACCTGCGCGGACTCCGCGGACTGGGAATTTGCGTCCGCCACCTTGACCGATGAAGCAAGCGGAAGGACGCCGCTGGAGAGAACTGGAGGCCGCCCCTAGCGGGCGACCTGGGCGGACTCCGGGAGGAGTCCGCCCGGCTGGCCGGAGGCCGCCCCCTAGCGGGCGGCCTGGGCGGACTCCAGGGGGAGTCCGCCCGGCAGGACGCCGGGGCCGCCGCCTAGCGGGCGGCCTGGGCGGACTCCAGGGGGAGTCCGCCCGGAGGGCTGGGCCGCCCCCTTGCGGGCGGCCTGGGCGGACTCCAGGGGGAGTCCGCCCGGCTGGACGCCGGGCCGCCCCCTAGCGGGCGGCCTGGGCGGACTCCAGGGGGAGTCCACCTGGCGGGCCGGGCCGCCCCCTTGCGGGCGGCCTGAGCGGACTCCATGGGGAGTCCGCCCGGCTGGACGCCGGGGCCGCCCCCTAGTGGGCGGCCTGGGCGGACTCCAGGGGGAGTCCGCCCGGCGAGCCAGGCCACCCCTTGCGGGCGGCCTGGGCGGACTCCAGGGGGAGTCCGCCCGGCTGGACGCCGGGGCTGTAACACCCCAGTTTTGCAAGAGGTTCAGTCTGCAGTTCTGGAAAATTTTTTGGGTTTCTGGCAGGAGGCACACGGCCTGCGACATGGGCGTGTCGCAGGGCGTGTCGACACTCGGCCCAAGTGTCGACACTTTTTGCTCGACAAAGTGTCGAGAGTGTGGCACACGGCCTGCGACACGGGCGTGTCGCAGGGCGTGTCGAGGCCGTGTCGACACTCGGCCCAAGTGTCGACACTTTTGCTCGACAAAGTGTCGAGAGTGTGGCACACGGCCTGCGACACGGGCGTGTCGCAGGGCGTGTCGAGGCCGTGTCGACACTCGTCCCAAGTGTCGACACTTTTGCTCGACAAGGTGTCGAGACTGGGGTACACAGCCTGTGACACGGGCGTGTCACAGGGCGTGTCCCGCTTGGTCGACGATCTTCGCTCGACATTTTTCCGCAGTGTCGACACAAAGCCTGTCGACGGGTGTCGAGACTTGGCACACGGCTTGGGACACGGGCGTGTCCCAGGCCGTGTCAGCTCTCGGGTTGGTTTCGGGGCCGTGTTGTTGGAGGCACACGGCCGGCCACACGGCCGTGTCACTGGGGACACGGGCGTGTCGGGTTGAACACGGGCGTGTCGGATGCCCGTGTGCGATTCCAGGCGCGTCGATTTGAGACGGCGAATGAGGCACACGGCCCTGGACACGGGCGTGTGCCAGGCCGTGTTCGGCCCAGATCTTCTGTTTTCCAGGCGAATCGCGGCCATTCTTTTTCTGGTTTTGGGATCTAACGGTTCAGGCCATCTCTTGGGAAGTTAAGTCCGAATTTAGGGTTGGAAACCCTCATTGTTTTCCAAGTCTTCTCTTTCTAAGTTCTTGAGAAAAGCTAGAGCAAGGAGGAAGAAGAAGAAGGTCTTGGGCTGTAGGAAGGGTTTCGGAGCTCCAAATCGCGAACCGAGTCCGGATCCGTGAAGCTTAGATCGTTGCGAAGATTTCCATCCGGCTATTTTGCCATGGCAAGGAAGAGGAGTCGGAAGGTAACGACATCTCTCCTCTCGGTCCTTAGGAGTCATGTACTAGCATCATTTATTTTCTTTCTCTCTAATTTTTGGGCACCAAACTCTCAAATGAGAGGGGTTTTGGTTTGCCAAGGTTCAAGAGGAACCTCCGGGTTGATTGAGTCCGTCCCCGACATATTTTTGCATTAGAGATCCGCTTCACTAGTGGATTAGGCATGGTGGGTGAAGCCGTGGTCGCGACCGTTAGTCCGACTCGGTGATGTTGCATACGAACTTAGGGATTCATAGAGATTTCCGTTGCGGCAAGATGTCGTTTGTGTTGTGGTGATGATTGTCTCGTTTGCTTGAAAAGGTACGTGTAGTCGAACCCGGACAAGGTTAGCTCCTCGTGGCGGTAGATGGTTTCCTTGAGGGACAAGGTTAGCTCCGTATGAGTTGGAGATGGTTTCCTTGGTGGACAAGGTTAGCTCCGCACGAGTTGGAGATGGTTTCCTTGGTGCGCGGGAACGCTGCAGTACAAAGAGGGATTACGATGTATTTAGTCTTGGTTTGTGTTGTGCCAAGGCGTGGCTATGTCTCCGTGGTCGGCTGGCTATCCCGTGACATGTGCGTCATGTGTGGAGAGTGTCCCGGCGAGACTAGTCCCCTTCTGTGAGACTGACGAGAATGCCAAGCTTGGGGCAAGCCTGGGCAAAGAGGCCACGAGCGGGTGGGGTCCAGCAAGGATTCTTAGAATCGGTCGGTCTGTGTTTGTTGGAATCCTGGCATGAGACGTCAGAGCTTGCAGGCAAGCCCGGGGCTAAGCCCACGAGCGGGTGGGGCCTTGGCAAGAATTCCTTGTGGCGGCCTGTGCGCCGTTTGAGGGAGAGGTGTCTCCCTTAGTGTTTGCGGCTTTATGCCAATGGGGAAATGTGAGTACCCAATTGATGTGATGTTGTGCTAGATGCATACGCAGTAGGGTACCCTGGGTGAAGCCCGGGTGTTGCATTCATGTTGCATAGTAGGCCCTTTTCTTTATATGCTCAACCAATAGAGAACATGTTTGATGATTGAGACATCCAAGCCTGTTTTAGTGTTCTTCTGTTTATAGCTATTTTTTATTGCATATGAAGTGCTGACTTGCAGGTTGGAGGGTTCCCCGGGGTCCGTTAGGGGCGGCCGGGAGGAGATGTGTTGTTACACAGTTTGAGGTCACCCTTTGCTGACCCACGTTACTAATAATTTTTACAGGGCAAGGATCGCATGCAGGAGCTAGCACGCCGGCCAAAAAGGCCTAAGCGCATGAAGTGTTTTTCCCTCTTTCGTAGCACTACTTTGATGATGATTGTTTGAGACTCTTTTGTCCGGCTTGCATGCCGAGGTAGACTAGGAGTGCTGAGCACATTCATGATTGATGTGTTATGTCTCTTTTGGACACTTGATGTTAGGCCTTAAACCCATTTGTTTTACTCTTTAGTGGTGGATAACCTCTAGTCCTGTTTATTTCCGATGTGTTGTGCAAGTATTTTGAGTTTGGGTAGTTATTTCAACTTATAATACTAAAGCTGTGGCGTTCGTATGCTGTGGGGCCCCGGCCGGACCCATATTATACGTCCACTACAAGGGAGGTGTTACAATTTGGTATCAGAGCCAGTTTGATTCAAGGTTAGTGCGTAGAGAGGTTATCCAAATAAGAGTAACGCGGGACCGTGAGTGTCCTTATGTTTTAGTCTTGAGATTGGAGACTAATCCCTTATTTCTTATTTTTCTGAAGAGTGCAAGCAACGAGGCGGGCACTTCAAGAGCAAGGGATGATCTCTCGGCGAGCAGTGCTACTGCTCCAGTCCTTTTGGGCACGGGTGTAAACCCGGCCGACTTCTGTCGTATGCTTGCAGAAGCGATGGTGGCAGCCCAAGCGGCGGCTGCAGCCCAGGTAGCAACCCCTGCTACACCGGACACGGCGACGGCCGTGCTAGGCGGAGAAGCCGGGCGAGTGGAGCCTTTGGCAGAAAGGGTGGTGGTAGGACATGGAGACCGACACATAAAGTATTTCCTGAGTTTCCATCCCCCGTCCTTCAAGGGTATTGGAACGCCAACGGATGCGGAGGATTGGTGGGTTCGTATTCAAGAACTGTTAAGGGCGGCAGAGACGCCAGAGGAAAAGAAAGCTGAGTATGCGGCGTTCATGTTGGAAGGAGACGCCAAATTGTGGTGGGTGAGCCATAGCGGCCGCCTGTTCCCGGGACGCACCCCGTCAGTGGAAGAGTTTGGAGACGCTTTTCTTAAGAGGTATATCCCAGTTTCAACACGGTTGGCCCTGCAGAGGCAGTTTCTGCATCTAATGCAGCGAGACAAGATAGTGGATGAGTACGTGCAAGAGTTCACCTGTTTGGGTCGTTATGCGGGAACGACAATGACGGATGATGTAGAGAGGGATAACCTCTTCTACCAAGGGTTGAGGGAAAATCTGAGACAACCCCTCATCTCCATGAAGAGGGCGGGATTTAATGAGCTAGTTGAAGCCGCCAGGAGTTTGGAGAATGATCTGGAGCGAACCCAGCGTCGAAAGGGTTTTACTCCCAAGCACGGGGAAGGGAAGCCCTCCCAATCTCATGTAAAGTCTGATGGGAGCAGGTGGAGGAGGAAGCCTCACACTTCCAGGTCGGGTGAGAGGAGCACGTGGACGCCTGGGGATTCTCACTCTAGGGGACCGCCGACGTGTTACAACTGCGGGAAGGTTGGGCACATAGCCCGTGCTTGTCAGCAAGGGGGAGCGGGGCAAGAGTCAAAGCAGGAGCAGTCTGTGCACTCGGGCCCCAGTGCTGCAGAGAAAGGAAAGATGGCGGAGTCGAGCGCTTCTCGGTTCCAACCGGTGCAACCAAGGTCTTACAACCTTGGACAGCAAGAAGCGATCCGCCAAACCGACGTGGTGACAGGTATGAAGAAAATTTAAGTTTGCATTTGTGCTTCATACTTTTAGACCTTTTTTTTTCGTGTGTTGTCTTGTTGTAGGCTTCGTGTTAGTTTCTGGATACCCCGCTAGGGTATTGTTCGATACGGGAGCATCACACTCCTTTCTTGCGGAGAGCTTCGTCCGAAGGGTAGGAGTCGAGTCTTTCTCGGCGGACGCGGAACTGAAAGTGCGCATGCCCAATGGGTCATCTATGACCACCGGGGCTAGAGGGCGCATCTGTTGGGAGCTAGACGGAGTTGACTTCGTTTTGGAAGCGGCAGTGTTGCCGTTAGTAGAGTTCGATGTCATTTTGGGCATGGACTGGCTTGCAGAGCAGCGCGCCAGCATTGATTGTTTGTCCAAGGTAGTGACCCTAAAGAGTAAGGGGCAATCAGAAGTCAAATTTGTGGGCCTTTGTGGAGTAGCCCATTCCCTAATTACGGCCATGCAAATGACGCGGGCGGTTAACCAGGGAAGTGTGGCGCTGGTAGCGTTGTTGGAGGTTCGTCTCTCCCAACTATCTTTTGAGGAAGTGCCTGTGGTGGCAGAGTTCAGGGATGTGTTTCCGGATGAACTTCCTGGAGCGCCTCCTCGGCGGGAGATCGACTTTTCGATCGAGTTAGTGTCGGAGGCTAGACCGGTGTCGCGTCCTCCTTTTAGGATGGCACCCAAGGAGTTGACGGAATTTAAGGTACAGTTACAGGAACTGTTGGAGCAGGGGTATATTAGGCCCAGTTTCTCACCGTGGAGCGCACCGGTGTTGTTTGTAAAGAAGAAAGACGGTAGCATGCGCCAGTGCATAGACTACCGAGAGCTGAATAAATTGACCGTCAAGAATAAGTATCCGATCCCTTGGATAGATGATTTGTTCGACCAATTGGTGGGGTCTGTGGTATATTCGAAGTTGGACTTGAAGTCAGGCTACTATCAGCTGCGAATTCGAGATGAGGACATACCCAAAACTGCCTTTGGCACAAGGTATGGACACTTTGAGTTTACGATGATGCCGTTCGGGTTGACGAACGCACCATCGGTGTTCATGGATCTGATGAATCGAGTATTTCGGGATTACTTGGATTCGTTTGTGGTTGTCTTCATTGATGACATCTTAGTGTACTCCAAGTCAGAAGTGGAGCATAAGACCCACTTGAGAGTGGTCCTGCAAGTGTTGAGGGAGAACCAATTGTTTGCAAAGTTCTCAAAGTGCGAGTTCTGGTTAGCCAAGGTGGCGTTTTTGGGCCACGTGATTAGTGGTGATGGGGTGGCGGTGGATCCAGCGAAAGTGGAGGCCATCAGAGATTGGCCGGTGTTGAGGACCGTGGCGGAAGTCCGAAGTTTTCTTGGACTAGCCGGGTATTATAAGAGATTCGTGGAGAATTTCTCGAAGATAGCTCTACCCCTCACCTCACTCACTCGCAAAGACCATAAGTTTGTGTGGACCCAAGAGTGCAGTCAATCATTTGAGGCCCTGAAGGAGAGGCTTATGATGGCTCCAATCCTGAGTTTACCGCAAGGGACCGATGGATTTCAGATTTTCAGTGACGCATCGGGATGTGGTTTGGGTTGCGTGTTGGTGCAACATGGCAAGGTGATAGCTTTTGGGTCTAGACAGCTGAAACCTCATGAGAGGAATTACCCCGTCCATGACTTGGAGTTGACGGCGGTAATCTTCGCGCTGAAAATATGGCGACACTATGTGTATGGCGCAAGGGTGGAGATCTTCACGGACCATAAAAGCCTGAAGTATCTCTTGGATCAGAAGGACTTGAACATGCGGCAACGCAGATGGGTTGAGTTTCTTGGAGACTACGAAGTGGCAATTCAGTATACGCCGGGTAAAGCCAATGTGGTGGCGGACGCGTTGAGTAGAAAGTACTCGGGGCAAGGGAATTGGATCGAAGCTCATGATGAGCGGTTGGTACGGGAATGGGAGTCCCTTGGATTGGAATGTGTTGTGAGAGGCGAGTCTAGCGTGGCTCGGTTGAACTGGATTGAAGTGCAAAACGACTTGTCCGATCGTATTCGGGAAGTGACTCGATTGGATGTGGAGTTTCAACCTTTTGTGTTGAAGGCTCAAAAGGGCGAGAGCAGCGCCTGGGAGATGTTTGGGGGAATCTTGAGAAAGGATGGAAGGGTTTGTGTACCGCAGTTTGGCAATCTCCGTGAGGAGTTGATGTTTGAGGCTCATTTCTCAAAGTACTCCATTCACCCGGGCAGTACAAAGATGTACTTGGATATGAAGAAATCCTTTTGGTGGCCGGGGTTGAAGCGAGATGTAGCTTTGTATGTGAGTCGTTGCCAAACATGTGCCTTGGTGAAGGCCGAATGTCAGAAACCGGGCGGGTTCCTGAAGCCCCTTCCAATTCCTGAGTGGAAATTTGAGGACATCTCCATGGACTTTGTGCATGGTTTGCCTAGATCGCAACATGGTAATGATGCTATTTGGGTGATCGTGGATCGCCTAACCAAGGTGGCTCACTTCATCCCAAATCGGAAAGAGGACAGCGTGGAAAAGCTGGTGGAGTTGTATGTTCGCAACATTGTGTGACTGCACGGAGTTCCTAAGAGCATAGTCAGTGATCGAGATGGACGGTTTACGTCTAAGGACTGGAGATTGGTTCAGAAGAGCTTGGGCACGAAGCTAAAGTTCAGTACGACGTTCCATCCTCAAACTGATGGGCAAACAGAGAGAACGAACCGTACTATGGAAGATATGTTGAGAATGTGCGTTCTTGATTTCAGCAAGAGGTGGGAGGATCACCTCTTCATGGTAGAATTTGCATACAACAATAGTTTTCAAGCAAGCATAAGAATGGCGCCATACGAAGCTTTGTATGGGAGGCGGTGTCGAACGCCAATGTCTTGGGCAGAGGCGGGAGACACCAAACGGTTGGGAAAGGATGCGGTGGTTGACGCTTGTGAGTTGGTACGGACCATCCAAGAGTGTATGAAGGTGGCGCAAGACAGGCAAGCAAAATATTTTAATGCTCATCACCGGAAGGTGGAATTTGCAGTTGGTGATTGGGTTTATCTGAAGGTCAAGCCGTTCAAAGGCGTCTCACGGATTCGCCGACTCAAGAAGCTGAGTCCAAGGTTTTTGGGGCCTTTTGAAATTGTTGAGCGGGTAGGAGAAGCAGCTTATCGGTTGGCGCTGTCCGCAGATTTGAGTGGATTACATGACGTCTTCCACGTCTCCGTTTTGAGGAAAGCCTTGGTGGAGGCTAGCGTAGTGATTGAGCCGGCATCGGTGCCGATTGAGGAAGACTTGAGGGCCCGAGTCCTTCCAATTGCTATAGAGGATTCGGAGACTCGGCAGTTGCGGAATAAAGAAGTCAAACTCGTAAAAGTTCGATGGGACAACTGTGGTTGTGAGGAGTTCTCTTGGGAACGAGAACAGGCCATGTTAGAAGATTATCCAGAACTCTTCATGTCAGGTACAATTTAAGTTTTGTGCCCTTCTGTTTTGAAATTTCGGGACGAAATTCTGTTAAGTGGGGGAGAGTTGTAACACCCCAGTTTTGCAAGAGGTTCAGTCTGCAGTTCTGGAAAATTTTTTTGGGTTTCTGGCAGGAGGCACACGGCCTGCGACACGGGCGTGTCGCAGGGAGTGTCGAGGCCGTGTCGACACTCGGCCCAAGTGTCGACACTTTTGCTCAACAAAGTGTCGAGAGTGTGGCACACGGCCTGCGACACGGGCGTGTCGCAGGGCGTGTCGAGGCCGTGTCGACACTCGGCCCAAGTGTCGACACTTTTGCTCGACAAAGTGTCGAGAGTGTGGCACACGGCCTGCGACACGGGCGTGTAGCAGGGCGTGTCGAGGCCGTGTCGACACTCGTCCCAAGTGTCGACACTTTTGCTCGACAAGGTGTCGAGACTGGGGTACACGGCCTGTGACACGGGCGTGTCACAGGGCGTGTCCCGCTTGGTCGACGATCTTCGCTCGACGTTTTTCCGCGGTGTCGACACAAAGCCTGTTGACGGGTGTCGAGACTTGGCACACGGCTTGGGATACGGGCGTGTCCCAGGCCGTGTCAGCTCTCGGGTTGGTTTCGGGGCCGTGTTGTTGGAGGCACACGGCCGGCCACACGGCCGTGTCACTGGGGACACAGGCGTGTCGGGTTGAACACGGGCATGTCGGATGCCCGTATGCGATTCCAGGCGCGTCGATTTGAGACGGCGAATGAGGCACACGGCCCTGGACACGGGCGTGTGCCAGGCCGTGTTCGGCCCAGATCTTCTGTTTTCCAGGCGAATCGCGGCCATTCTTTTTCTGGTTTTGGGATCTAACGGTTCAGGCCATCTCTTGGGAAGTTAAGTCCGAATTTAGGGTTGGAAACCCTCATTGTTTTCCAAGTCTTCTCTTTTTAAGTTCTTGAGAAAAGCTAGAGCAAGGAGGAAGAAGAAGAAGGTCTTGGGCTGTAGGAAGGGTTTCGGAGCTCCAAATCGCGAACCGAGTCCGGATCCGTGAAGCTTAGATCGTTGCGAAGATTTCCATCCAGCTATTTTGCCATGGCAAGGAAGAGGAGTCGGAAGTGTTGGGTCCGGCGTTCCTTCACTTGACCCGTGGCGCTCTTCTACTTATTTAAGAAATTAAGTAGCACCCTTTCCAACAGTCTGGGCTTTTGGAACAGTTGGTTATGCGCTTGATCCTTCAATTGGTATCAGAGCAGGTCACGGGTTCAAGACCGGGGGAGCGCTATTAAATCCTGATTTTTCCCTTCTACCTGTGTGGGTCCGGTGGGTCAGGCAACCGTGGACATGTGGTAACCCCACCTCTGAGCCGTGCAACCATGGACATGTGGTAACCCCACCTTTGAGCCGTGTGTGCCATGTGGTAACCCCACCTCTGAGCCATGTGGGCCATGTGGTAACTCCACCTCTGAGCCGACGGGTTGTGCTGGACGCCGGGGGGGGGGGGGATTGTTGGTTCCGGCGTTCCTTCACTTGACCCGTGGCGCTCTTCTACTTATTTAAGAAATTAAGTAGCACCCTTTCCAACAGTCTGGGCTTTTGGAACAGTTGGTTATGATCCTTCAGGAAGGTAACGACATCTCTCCTCTCGGTCCTTAGGAGTCATGTACTAGCATCATTTATTTTCTTTCTCTCTAATTTTTGGGCACCAAACTCTCAAATGAGAGGGGTTTTGGTTTGCCAAGGTTCAAGAGGAACCTCCGGGTTGATTGAGTCCGTCCCCGGCATATTTTTGCATTAGAGATCCGCTTCGCTAGTGGATTAGGCATGTTGGGTGAAGCCGTGGTCGCGACCGTTAGTCCGACTCGGTGATGTTGCATACGAACTTAGGGATTCGTAGAGATTTCCGTTGCAGCAAGATGTCGTTTGTGTTGTGGTGATGATTGTCTCGTTTGCTTGAAAAGGTACATGTAGTCGAACCCGGACAAGGTTAGCTCCTCGTGGCGGTAGATGGTTTCCTTGAGGGACAAGGTTAGCTCCGTATGAGTTGGAGATGGTTTCCTTGGTGGACAAGGTTAGCTCCGCACGAGTTGGAGATGGTTTCCTTGGTGCGCGGGAACGCTGCAGTACAAAGAGGGATTACGATGTATTTAGTCTTGGTTTGTGTTGTGCCAAGGCGTGGCTATGTCTCCGTGGTCGGCTGGCTATCCCGTGACATGTGCGTCATGTGTGGAGAGTGTCCCGGCGAGACTAGTCCCCTTCTGTGAGACTGACGAGAATGCCAAGCTTGGGGCAAGCCCGGGCAAAGAGGCCACGAGCGGGTGGGGTCCATCAAGGCTTCTTAGAATCGATCGGTCTGTGTTTGTTGGAATCCTGCCATGAGACGTCAGAGCTTGCAGGCAAGCCCGGGGCTAAGCCCACGAGCGGGTGGGGCCTTGGCAAGAATTCCTTGTGGCGGCATGTGCGCCGTTTGAGGGAGAGGTGTCTCCCTTAGTGTTTGCGGCTTTATGCCAATGGGGAAATGTGAGTACCCAATTGATGTGATGTTGTGCTAGATGCATACGCAGTAGGGTACCCTGGGTGAAGCCCGGGTGTTGCATTCATGTTGCATAGTAGGCCCTTTTCTTTATATGCTCAACCAATAGAGAACATGTTTGATGATTGAGACATCCAAGCCTGTTTTAGTGTTCTTCTGTTTATAGCTATTTTTTATTGCATATGAAGTGCTGACTTGCAGGTTGGAGGGTTCCCCGGGGTCCGTTAGGGGCGGCCGGGAGGAGATGTGTTGTTACACAGTTTGAGGTCACCCTTTGCTGACCCACGTTACTAATAATTTTTACAGGGCAAAGATCGCATGCAGGAGCTAGCACGCCGGCCAAAAAGGCCTAAGCGCATGAAGTGTTTTTCCCTCTTTCGTAGCACTACTTTGATGATGTTTGTTTGAGACTCTTTTGTCCGGCTTGCATGCCGAGGTAGACTAGGAGTGCTGAGCACATTCATGATTGATGTGTTATGTCTCTTTTGGACACTTGATGTTAGGCCTTAAAGCCATTTGTTTTACTCTTTAGTGATGGATAACCTCTAGTCCTGTTTGTTTCCGCTGTGTTGTGCAAGTGTTTTGAGTTTGGGTAGTTATATCAACTTATAATACTAAAGCTGTGGCGTTCGTATGCTGTGGGGCCCCGGTCGGACCCATATTATACGTCCACTACAAGGGAGGTGTTACAGGGGCCGCCCCCTAGCGGGCGGCCTGGGCGGACTCCATGGGGAGTCCGCCCGGCGGGCCAGGCCGCCCCCTTGCGGGCGGCCTGGGCGGACTCCAGAGCGGGCCGGGCCGCCCCCTTGCGGGCGGCCTGGGCAGACTCCAGGGGGAGTCCGCCTGGCTGGATGTCAGGGCCGCCCCCTAGCGGGCGGCCTGGGCGGACTCCAGGGGGAGTCCGCCCGGCTGGCGGGCAGAGGCCGCCCCGGGTGGGCGGCCTCGACAGACGGCGGCAAGAGGCCGCCGCCTCTCGGGCAGCAGGAAGGTCGCCCCTGGTGGGCGGCCTCGACGGACGGCGGCAGGAGACCGCCGCCCCTTGGGCTGACTAGGAGGTCGCTCCCGGTGGTGCTGTTGGCGAACTCCTGCAAGGAAAAGCACGGCACGATTTAGCGGACCTTACCGCATGTCCCGCGAGGGTGAGCTATGGGAATAGCCCGTCGTCCCGCAGGGCACGCGGTTGCGAGGAAACCTTAGGCGGATAGGGAAAACTGTCTGCCTACGCGGGGACTTGTCGCGATCGAAAGGGAGAACCTAAAGGTCGCGACTAGCCAGCTAGCCACATTGGGAAGGATCGCCGATTTCTGGGTTAACATAATCCCCGCACTTTTTCAAGTTCCGAAAAGAACTTCGAAAAAGTTGGAGACCCACGAAAATCGTGATCCACCCCAACGGAAGAAGAAGCAAGGAGAGATAGAACCTAAAGACTCTCCTTACAAGCTTGGTGTTTCCTGTCTATTTTCCTGCAAGAGGAAAATTAAGGGTAAGCACGTATGGGTGGTACATCGAGTGTGTACCTGAGTTTGCTTTTGCAAAACGAAGAAGGCGTGTCTTCCGTTAAGTTCTACAAAACAAAAGTGAGAAAAACAGAAGGGCATAATATCTTGCAAGTACCTGATAGAGGCTTGCAAGCACCTGTTATTCTCTGCAAAAAGAGAAGGGAAAAGAGGTATACAAGGACAGCATAAATGAGTTACAAGTACCTGGAAGAAACTTGCAAATCTTTGGTGGTCTCTGCAAGAGAAGAGTTAAGAGTACGCATAGTGCATGAAAGTAACTTGCAAGTACCTGAATGTAGCTTGCAAGTGTCGGTGGTCTCTGCAAGAAGAGAGTTAGAGGCAGATATTGTATATAGAGATAAGCTGCAAGTACCTGAATATGACTTGCAGATGTCTGCTAACCACTGCAAAGTGAAGAGTGAGCAGCAGAGATAAAATAATGATTTAAACTGCAGGTACCTGAACGAGCTTTGCAGGTGTCCGTTGTTCTCTCTGTGAGGAGAGAGATTAGAAGCAAACAAGACGCGAGGATAACCGCACCAGAATCATACCAAAAATGTTGATATGATTCGATTAATGTCTGACTCCATTAGACTTTGGCAGGAATAATGAGTAGCTCTGTGAATCTCCATATGATAGAGCTTGAGTAGGCAAAGTATATGAGATGAGCATAAGCAAAGTGATTGTTGAAAAATCTTTTTGAGATAACCCATGAAGGCTGATGAGATAGGGTCGATATGTCCAAGTAGCAAGAGAAATGCCCGATGAACATTATCACGAAGTCCAAATTAATGAATCGAGTATTAGCTGTTGACATGGCTGGATGGACATGATCAAAATGGATGCCAGAATCCTTTTGGTAGGTTGGATTAACCTGTTCACCTGTGAAAGGAGCGAAGAGAGAAAAGGAGGTCTACACCCGGAATGATTAAAAGTGGGTTGAATGCTGCCACAGGTGTTCCCCGTGGGCCTTATGCATCACTTGCCCGAAAAAATCATCCCGAGTATAGTCCTACTCAAAGCGGGCTGGCCGCGCATCCTCAAGGAGGAAAAAGAAAAGAGGTCCATATTCGGAATGACTAAAGAAGGTTGAATGCTGCCACATGTGTTCCCCGTGGGCCTTATGCATCACTGGCCTGAGAAAATCATTCCGAGTATGGTCCTGCTCAAAGCGGGCTGGTCGCGCATCCTCAAGGAGGGCACAAAAGAGAAAAGCAAGGGAAAGGTCCTGAGAAGGACCGCTAGAAGGAACGCTCTCTCGCCTTGGGTACAAGCATCACTGATCAATGAGACGGGTTGCGCCAAGAGGCCTATCTTGTCTGTATATTGATCAGTGAAGTTGCGAACCCAAGAAGGCACGGATCGAGGATACCAGAGAGTGCTTCGGCCACCACAGTTGAAGGATGAGCAAAGAGACAAGGCTACGCTTGATCGCCATTGCTTGTCCAGCGAAGATCATCCTAACCGTAATGTATCATATAAGACGCACAACAGAGCTAACACATGGGGCTCCCCTAGCACACACTCTGTGTCAGATGCTGGCTAGGATCCTAAGTCTGAAGCCCATTCCCGCGATTGAACTGCTCCCACTGCACACATGGGTATACTCCCGCCATGTGTGGTCGTAGCGGTTGTGCGAGAACAAACTACGGAGGGAACGTTTCAGGCTCGGCGAAATCTCATTGGCGTAACGATCTTAAGAGAGGAAGAAGAGAGGAAGGAGCAACACAAGAAGGGAACTGTGTCAGTACGGGATCCCTGAATAAAAGCTTTGCTAGAAAGCAAGTAAAGAACACTGAGAAGTGTTGTAATGAAAATGTTTGAAAAGGAGAGAGAGAAAGAGTAAGGGTTGAGATAACCCCTGAAGGTTGCAAGGAGCTCTGGAGGACTGTGAAGTCCATCGCTTTGGTGGACTGTGAAGTCCATCGCTTTTGAGGACTGTGAGTCCTTGCTAGCTTAGAATAGCCTTCCCAACACACCCTCGTCGTCGGCATCGAAGCATTCGACTTCTTTGTTAACAACGAGGAGAGGAGGCTCTTCGACGTGGTTCACTCCTCTTGAGGAGCAAGGAGCGTCTGCAAGTTCTTTGCCCCTTGAAGTTGCTTGATTAGGGCGCTCTTCTTTAAGAAGGTCATGCATCTTGCCCTGCCGGAGCATCCTCTGCACAAGCTGGCGGAATGCTCGACAGTCTTCTGTTCGATGGCCTAATTCTTTGTGAAATTCGCAGTAGGGCTCTGAGTTTATAGACCTCTGATCGGCTGGCCGATAGGGCTTCTTGGAGCTTGCCCAATCTTTCATGATCTGGATTACTTCTTGCACGATGTCGTCGAGATCGGACTCATGCAAGTCATCATCCTGCTGCTGTTGAACAATAGCTGTTTGCAAAGACGGAGCTAGCGGCAGCAACGAATCTTGAGCATCGCGGCTCGGGAAGGAGTATCGCTGGCGATGAAGCCTTCTCTCCTTCCTCGAGTGAGTTGGGAAGTGATTGCGAGGAGACCTTGGAGGATGCTTGCGAGAGGGATCCTCCTCGGATAGAAGCTTGGAGACGAAGCCTGGATTGCTCTTTTCGCCTCAGATATATGAGTTGGCTAGAGCAATCAACTCTTGATATGTCCTTGGAGCACGGACGTTGGCTTCAAACTTGAGAG
The DNA here is from genome assembly GCA_039583875.1 of Platanthera guangdongensis. Lineage (NCBI taxonomy): Eukaryota > Viridiplantae > Streptophyta > Magnoliopsida > Asparagales > Orchidaceae > Platanthera > Platanthera guangdongensis. The sequence continues at coordinate 148,706,801 of CM077154.1, forward strand.
GCCCCTCACGAAGACCGTGGATAAGAGCCACTCGGTACATTTCTTGATCAGTAACTTCGATGTCCAAAATCTCTCTTTGGAATCGATCAACAAACTGAGACCAAGTCTCATTTCCGCGCTGCTTAATCTCAAAGAGGGCTTCAGGATCGCCCTTTCTCTTAGTTGATGTAGAGAATCTGAGAAGAATCTCCCTTCGAAGATCAAGGAAGGAAGCGATGGAGTGAGGACGGAGGCCATAGAACCAGTCCCTCACTTGTCCATCAAAAGAGGTGACAAGGAGCTTGCACTTGGTTGCATCTGAAAGGGTTTTGAGAGCAACGGCTAACTCAAAAGCTTGGAGGTGCTTTACTGGATCTGTCTCTCCAGTGTAGATTGGTAGTCGAGGCTCTCTGAAGTTTGCTGGAGTTGGCTCATGGCGGACACTCTCCGCGAATGGTGAAGGTTCTTCTTGCTCTCCTACAGCATAAGGAAAGAAAGGAGCATAAGTTGCAGCTGCAAAAGGAGCATGAGGATAACAAGGAAAAGTTGCTGCAGGAGGAGCAGGGGGAGGAGCCGAAGGGTAGGGATGATTTCCCTGAAAGTTGAGAACTCTAGCTGGACTTCCCCTGGCTGCTTCCCGGAAGAAGTTATGGCGAGCAGCAAACTCTTCATCTTGAGTTCGCAAAGGAGCTGCAGGCCCTTGCGGAAAGGTCGGGGTGTAAGGAGGAAAGAACGGTGGGCAAGCTTGAGAATAAGCTTGTTGATGCTCTGCTGTTGGTGTTGGGTTGATTGGAGCAGCTGCTGGTTGAGCATCTAATCGCTGCGTTATAACAGCAAGAATTTTGTTGATAGCCTGGAACTGTTGAGCATTCTCACGGTGTGACTGCTCAAAGGCTTCCCAGAGAGGATCTTCACTGGGACTTGGAGCATGGTTCTCGGCTGATTGATGATCTGACATGATTAACTGTTGCTTTCACTGCCTATTCTGATCTGAAGGTTTGCGCATGAGCTGTTCGGGTCCACGCTCACCGCACCAAAATGTTGATGCGCGAAAACGGCACCGGGGGGACAGCTATCACCGAGGGGGTGCTTGGCCTCACAGTCTAGGTGAGGAGGAAGGAAAAGGTTGCGGGAGGAAGGGGAGAGGCTTGAGAGAAGAGGCAAGCCTTGATCACAGAGAGGGTTGATCAAGAGAGGAAGAGGAGGGAGACCAGGAGCGGTCGAGCAGACAGTAATCGCAACGGTTGCACTTGCAGGTTGGTTGCCGAGAAGAGCTGAGCTGAGCTGAAGGCAAGACTTGTTTGTGCAGAGGAGCAAGGCTTGCTGAGCAGAGGAGCAAACTTGCTGAGTAGAGGAGCAAGGCTTGCCGAGCAGAGGAGCAAGGCTTGCTGAGCAGAGGAGCAAGGCTTGCTGAGCAGAGGAGAGAAGAAGGGGGGCGCTAGCAGCGGCAAACAACACACTTCGCACCGGTCGCGACTTAAAT